>JADMLD010000685.1:1200000-1800000 GCA_017589585.1 Phylloscopus whistleri
GATAAAGTCCTTGCTTTTCACCCTCTCACCTATTTGTAAAGAATGAAAAATTTCAATATTAAGCTTTCGAGCACACTGGAAATGAGATTTGATAGAATCTCATGCAACATTCCTGTTTTAGAAGAGTTTATTCTCTGTAGTTCAAGTTAGTATCGTCAGTAATGGAAATCTAAAATGTCTTTTCACTGTTCAAGGGGTAGAGATTTTTCCTTTATAATGATTTTTAATATGTGTATTTGAGCAGCATTATTACTACTCAGTTCTGCCGCTTTTCTGTGTTTATAAACTCATTTCAACTGTACATTTTCGTGAAATTTAACAAATTAATAACCCTTTAAAGTTTATTTGTGTGATGCCCCTGTTTCAGAATTTAGGAATGATGGATTCTACATTAGGGAATCGCCATAAAAATACTTCAATTTGTCTTTTTGCTATCATTATAATAAGTTAGAAATCTCCTTATTTGGAGGCTTCTGAGCAAATCTTGTCTTAAACAGAAGAATTTTTACTCTGTTAATCTGTTTCAGCTGAATTAACTCTAAAACCCCTAATGGCATTGATCAGTTTCATGAACTGTGATAGGAGTTTTTGATAACTAATTCACATAGAGAAACCTGAAGCTGAGAAGTTAATTCTATCTTTATTTCCATACAGTCTTCACAATTTAACTCAATTTATTACTTGATGTACTCAGTATCAGTGAATATTAATTTGAGGAAAAAATATCTTTTTCTCAGCAAAAGGAAGGAAAAAAGCCTATGTTTTCAAAATTCTCTAGGTTTTGCATCCTGATTTGGAAACAGCAGATTATGCATTCCCTCCCCCACGAACAGCTTTATCACACTCAAAAATGCTGGTAAGATTTCTGTGTTACTTTCTCTGTCTGACTTTCATAAGTGGAAAACTGTTGAAATTTTAGAGTACTTCCTTTTAAGAATTTGTGTTTGCTTTTTCATATACTTTATGATATTATTGGTGGAGCAAAGAAAGGCATTTTGCCCTCTAATAGCATTCTGATGGGTTAGAAGTTTTATGAAATCCAAAGCCTGTTCAATTTAAGAACACACTTTGGGGCTTTTTGTGTAGATATATTTGCAAATGTGAAACTCTTAGGTGGTACAATATATTTGTTGTACTTATTTCTTGCTTTAAGATTGGGATTTTTCATTGTTGAAGGGAATGTCATCCAGACCTCATCTGAAGTAATGGAAGAATTCAGCTAAGATCTCACTTTGAATAAGGCAGTTTCAAATTAATATAATTTTGTATCAAAATACGAATTTTGTTAAATCTGAAAGAAACTACCATGTTTTCAAGTAGCCAAAAAAGTCAGGGTACAAATCTACCTGTTAAAATCCTAGAGAGCAGCAGAAAATGAGAACATCTGTCAGTAAAGTGAGCCACACAAAATTTAAGTTAAAAATAGAGCAATATTGATCATGTTGCAGTGAACAATAAACAGCCATCTGGTAAAATACTCCAATAATATATTCCAGCTTTATGTAATCTTATATATTCCTTTTCTCTTTAAAAATAAATTACACGCTGTAATTTATTTAGGTTAGATTTGCTTGTTAATTAACTGAACAGCTGGTTACCTGATAGTAAATATTCTTTGCTGTGTGTATCATTTAGAGTTTGTAATGTAACACCATAAAACCTGAGGTCATAAACCAATTTTTGGGATCTCAGGATTTTTGACATGGCTGCTGGGATAAAATAATAGGGTGTCCCAGGGTGTGATGTCAGTCTTTAGTGGCATCTGGGCCAGCTGGAGATGTCACTGCCCCGAGTCTGCACCAGCTGTTCACATCTTTTCCATTAATCTGGTGGTGTCCATGTAAGCACTCTCTTCCTCAAATAAATAAACCAGGACTTTAAAGACCTACTATTGTAAACTTTTTTAAGTAACTCTGGCTTGTTTTGGTGGCAGGAGGCTGGCAAGTGAAGATGTGGGTTGGAAGAGTGCTAGAGAGGTAGCTGGGCAAACCTGGAGCAGTCTGCTCACCTGGCAGAGCTGCAACTGGTGGCTCTAGTGGGATGCTCCAAACTTGGATTCTCCAGCAGCAGCAGTGCCACCTTAAGCTCTTGTTATTCCCTGCTGCCCCTGGCCACTCTGAAGATATGGCTTATGTAGTGCTTCAAAGCCACACTTATTTTAGGGAATAAATCCAGGCTAAAATAGCCTTTTTCCTTTATTTCACATCAGGTGTCTCTCATGGCAGCTGATTTGTGTGGTTCATGACATGACCACCCCTCAGCCACCCTGGCTTTGCCCAGAGCCTGTGCTGCAGGCACAGGAAAGATCAGCAGGGGTGAAGGGTGACTGTACAGAACCTGCCATGGCCATCTGAGGATGGGGCAGGGGGACCTGGTGATCTTTAAGGTCCCTTCCAGCCCCAACCATTCTATGAGACAATCTCATACCCGTGCAGGTATCTCTGCTTCGTGTGCTGCACTGCTACACTCATCAGTCTGTAGGCATTTCTCACACAGATTCATACAAAGTGTGGAGAAGTGTAACATACAAGGACATTTTGACAGCATGTTCAATTCCTGCTTACAGGACAAAGAAGTGAGAGCAATCTTCCTCAGGCTGTTTGCACAGCTTTTCCAAGGATACCGCTCGTGTCTTCAGCTGATCAGAATCCATGCTGAACCTGTCATTCACTTCCATAAGGTAAAGGAGCAGCAGTAATGTGTGCTTATGTTATTCCTTTGTGCCATGTTACTCCCACAAGCCTGCCTTTTGAGCAAGTGGTAAAGTTTAAAAATGTAAATAAAATTACCTGCATGTGATAAGCATATCATTTTGGCATAGCACAATATCAGTGTGTTTCAGTGGGACTAATTGCAGGGACAGGATAGAAATATTCAACAAAGTTAACTTTGAAGTTTAATACAAATAAACATTTGAGGAATCACTGTGGAATTTTATTTTTTACAGAAAACCTCTGTATGTAATAAAACATTGTTTGAAGGTACTAGTTTTCTCCTTCATTACTGTGAGATTTAAAAAATGTACATATCAAATTTCCAGTTCTGAATTTAGATATAAAAAGATACTATGTATAGTAAAAAAATTCATTAGAAAGTACCACTTGCTGGTATAAGCTGGTAGGCTGGTGAAAATGTTTAACTAGTACATAACAGTTGCTAGTAATTGTAATTTTTGATGCTGATTTAAAAGGTGCATTTTTTTCTGTCTTCCTTGCAGGCAGCCTTCTTGGGCCAGCGAGGCTTAATTGAGAATGACTTTCTAACCAAAGTCCTCAATGGAATGGCATTTGCTGGCTTTGTGTCAGAAAGGGGTCCTCCCTTCAGAACCTGTGATCTTTTTGATGAGGTGAAAAGTGTTTCTGTATTCCCCAGTAAATTACAATTTACTGTGCTATTTCAGCGTAGGAAAAGCTACCGGAATACTTCTGAATCCCCACTGTTTGTTACATCAAGTTTATATTAATCATCTCAACTCTTGTTTTCTGCTAAGGAGATATTTCTAGCTTACTTCATAAAAGTATGCCCCCTCATATGTATGAATTTATATAGTTGTATAAACTTTGGTAATGCTGTTCCTATTGTCAGATCTGCATCTTCATAATATATTGCATGTGCTAGTACAGAATTATTTTCAATAATGTAATTATATTCTCTGAAATGTTAACAACCTCATAGAGAAATACTACATTAAATACATATCCAACAATGTAAACTGAGACAAAAAAGTCATTTTAAAAAGCAATGCCATCATTTTTACTGTGTTGGCTTTGAGTTGAATGTAGAGGAAAAATAGAGTGTAATATTAATTCTGTGTTGTAGTAGTAGTACCTATGAGAAATTTGGATTGAGGTATAGAAATGTGAAAGGACTGGTTTAGGTATGTAGGACTTTTCTGTCTGGTAACAAATGCTGCATATGAAACTGAAAATGTCTCATGTTCCAGAGCAACGTGACATTTTTTGGTGTTCATATTTCTTTCCTTGATTTTAATTTAAGATGAAAATTTCATGACTGACTTGGGAATTTTTTTCTTGTTGTTGAATTATCAACATTTTTTTCTTCTTTTAAAAAAAAGTTGGTGGCCTTTGAAGTCGAAAGAATTAAAGCTGAAGAGGGCAATCCACCAAAAATGATAAAGCATGTTAGAGAACTTGCAGAACAGCTCTTCAAAAATGTAAGTTGACTATACCTGCTGCATCTGTAGAGTTGAGATAGTAACACTGAAAATTGATCCAGTGTCCAGAAAATGGAAGTGCTTGTGGTAGTCATCATCTACATTATGGCAAAAGACTTTTTAACTTTAAAGATAACTAAATGTGTACATGGAAAGGAAATTCAGTATGATAGTATTGATTTATTAATGCTAATATTGATTTAGATATAGCTACCACTACTTATCTATTTTAGTGTGTATTCACATAAGGTCTATAAACTTCTGTTTCCTCTGCTGCAACCTATCCATGCCAAATACATCTCTTTTCTTGCCTCTCAACTGTTTTCCATATGAAAATTATACATGCAGTTTGGCATAATGTGTACTTTCTGCAGCTCTTTCCTCCTGTATTTGCATGCTCAGCAAGCATGATTTAATTTTTAATTTTTTACAGCCTGTTTCTTGTACTCTTTAGGTTTCCTACAGCTTTATTTCCAGTTTAACTTTTGCCTTCATATCATGTTTATTTTACATAGTGCTTTTATGAAGTCTCTTACCATTAGCTGGGTCTGGGATGGCTTTTTTTTTTTCGTTTGTTTGTGAGTTTAAGATTATTTTGTTTGCTTTGAGGTTTGTGGGCTTTTTTGGCATAGGCTGATCTCCCTCCCCCTCACACTTCTGTGGTTATTTAGACTCCACAGAGCACTATCTATTACGCCATCAGCTGACACCTTTGTCACCCTTTCTTTTCTACATCCCACTTTCCCAAAACATCTACAATTCTGGAAAAAAAAACCCACAAGAACTACCAAGTGCTGCTAAGTTCTGAGGTGTTTGGGGGTTTCTTTTGTGTTCTGAGTGTCTTTTCTGATGATGAGATTTATTTGGAGCAGACCTGCTCCTTCACTACCACTAAGTCAGTGACTTCACAGGAGCACACACTGATATTCACTGGGTCAATGACTTTGTGCATTGACAAGTCAGATTTCTAGTGGTTGTGCATGCATCTGACTTTGAATATAGGTGATGAGTAACACTGCTTAAGCTGTGCCTTGAGCTGCCTGATTTTAAACAGACTGCATGATGTCTTTTGACATCTTGTTCCACAGTTTTAATAATCATAATATTGTAGCTGTGCCACTTTAGATACAAGGGAGGGACAAGGTCTGTTAGGGAGTGATGTTTGCATGAGTGTTGCTGGTACAGGTGAAAAATCCAAGGCATTAGACCTTTAATTAGCCTAGTAGCATGCACATCTGACACGACATTTGTGATGTCCAAGATAAAAGTAGCTTTTCCTGTGTATTTCCTCTGAATCTCTCCTCTCACTGAGATGGATTTTGGAACAGTTACTCTCCTTTTTTGGTGCTTTCTGCCCTCTTTCTTCTGTTACTCCTTCGTGAGACTGTATTCCCTTTCTCTCCCTTGCTGTCTGTGGCATCTGCTTCTCTCATACCTCTGGAGTTTTGGCTTGTTCCATTAAATTTTCCTTTGCAGAGAATGCATGTGGCTAAGTAGCTGTTCTGGTTTGACTGCTGTTCCTCAAGTTGATGGATTTGATCTCTTTGTTGCCTTTTGCTCCTATAAACAACAGTATTAAGCTCCTGTTTACAAGTTTTCTTCCAAACTTATTGTGCATTTACAAGAGAAACCTCTTTGATGGATAGCACTCTTTGGCAGTGGTATGCAGCCAGTAATGAGTAACAGCGTAGAGTCAAACTGGACAGCAGTAAATTCAGATGTGATTAGTGGTAACCCCAGAATAAATGAATGAAGAGATGGAAATACCCCATTTTGTTTGATTATGCACCCCTGGAAATGTGAGGTGTGATCCTATGCATGGTGGTAAATAGTATCTCTAATAAAGAGCTTGACTGTCACACTAGTTTATATTCAAGTCCTAAATATTCATCAATTTGCACAAAATCAGCCTAAGTTAAGCAGGGATTTTCTTTTGCTCTTGTTTTGAATTTTGCACATTGACAAAAACAGTTTTATAAAAGCCTTTAAGAAAGTTGGAAATACTAAACTTAATGTGTGACAGGTGATATGAATATGAAACATTTTATTAGTCATCTGCATTAGATATTTGACTTCTTGAAATCAGACGAGACAGGTGGTGACACCGCACGATTCATTTTGCGCGTGACCTTTTGCTTTTGTCCTGCAGGAGAACCCCAACCCGCACATAGCCTTCCAGAAGGTTCCACGGCCCACGGAGGGCTCCCACCTGCGGGTTCACATCCTGCCTTTCCCCCGCATCAACGAGGGCCGGGTGCAGGAGCTGCTGCAGGAGGGGCTGGCCAGGAGCCAGGGGGCCCCCAGCGCCGCCCGCGGGGACAAGAAGTGCGTGGTTCCAGCGGGTCCCCCTGTGGGTACGTTCGTTTGTTCCCTCTCCTGCCTGCTTCTCCTGGACCTGCTTTGCACAACTGCAATGAGTTGCTCCCAATTTCACCTGAATGTTGTGCTTTTGATAATCACAGCAAACTCCGGTGTTCGCCTTTGCAATTTTAAAAGCCCTTTTTTATCTGCTTTTACTAAGGGGTCAGACACCCAGAGAGTGAGGGCTGTAACTGCTAACAACAAAAGTGGATTTCGTCTGAATTATATTTTGTGTTGAACAATTAAACTAGATATTCTCTACTCAGCTAGGCCTGTTAAATATCACCATAGGTCACTCGTAGCACTGGCTGAACCAAGCTTTGAAACATTTGAGTTCCTCGTTTGATACCAGTGAAAGACATGTAAATTACTGGAAAAAGGCCAAGAGCAAAGACAGCATCTGTCTCAAAATACATATACCTGCATTTACACATAAAGAGCAGTTGTGGACATTGTAGGCCTGTCACTTTAATTTTGATGCCAAAAGGTTCTGTTACTCATGTCGTGCTAATTGATGTGGCATGAACCAGTATGGTTAGCAAACTTGCACATGAAGTTGGCAGAGCTTGCAAAACTTTTGAAGGATGGGATCAGAATTCAGTCCATCTTTAGATATCTACTACAAGACTGTTGAATTCCATTCTTCTCTGCTGCTTTTCTTCAAATAAGGTATGGCACTTGCATAGGCGGGAGAGGCTGACTAGGAAGCAGTTCTTCAGAAATTAATTTGGGAACTTTGACTGTAGGGCAAACATGACCCAACTATATCAAGCTACTGCAAAAAAGCTAAACATCTTAGTAGGATGTATAAACAGGAGCGCAGTCAGTGAACCCCATGGAGAAATCTTTTCATTTGTGCTCAGTGAGACCTCAGCTGGAGTGTTTGTGTCCATTTTTGGTTCTGTTGGAGGGAGTCCATAAGAAAGCAGCAGGAATGACCAGTGGTCCAGAGAATGTGACCTACAAGGAAAGAGGGGGACTTGTTTAGACTGAAAAATAGGAGACTGAGGGGACACATAATAGCAAGCTTCAATTATACAAGAGACAGTGAGAAAAAGAAGGGGAATAATCTGTAATGATAAGAAATAATGGGTTTAATTGCAGGACAGAAATAGTTATTTGTTAGCAAGATGTGGTAAGATGAGGATTGTGAGGCAGTTGAGTGGATTTCTTGTGAAGCCGTGGAGTCTTTCTTATCACAGAACATTGGGAACATATTAGACAAACATGAGAAATACATAAATAGAGTTGATCCTGTCTAGGGACAGCAGGGTGAACTAGATGGCCTCTTGAGGCCCTGCCCAGGCCTGTTTCTCTTCGTGTTTATGCAAGAAGAGGATGAACTCTCTTCACCTGCCTTTGCTGTTGATTGTATCATTGAATCTAGTACTTACAGAAAATTTGAAGGATATGTGGTTGTGTTCTGCTTTCTTCAAAAGCCTAGTTGCAAGAGAAGGGATTTTTAAAATAAGTTAATTTCTGTGTCAAAGGGAGGGGGTTTCCTTTTTTTTTTTTTCTTTCCTGAGGAACAGCTTTCACACTTACGCTCCCTGCTGAACTCTGTCTCAGAATCCTTGGATATAAGTAGCTCATTATTATCTACTAGAAAGGCATATCCTGAATTTAGATACTATTTATTTGATATTATAGAGAAAAAGACAATGTTAGTTCTTGCATTCTGAATTTTCTTGGAAAATCAGGGCAAAACACTGCATTAAGAAAATAAGATCTCAACAATTTGGGATCTAGATAAGGGAACAGGTTTGTCAGGTTTTGTTCCATGTTGCAGAATTCTTGTCATGGCCATCTAAAAATTGTTATCTCCTGCTACAAAATATGCAAGGCTATGTAGCTCACTGCAGAACACACACATGCATTTATTATTAATTTGTGATTATTTATGTATTTCATCAGTGTGTTAGAGGTTATAATCTCTTTGTGCCTGTATGAGACAAAGAGAACAAATAGTTAAGAGAATCAACTACTCCAGTTAAAAGTCAGAGCACTGTCCTCTTCAGATGGTATAGAAAAAATAGAATTTTGGAATCTTGTGTTCCCATCTGCTTACAAATGGTATTTGCTTAACAGAATAGGAGGGAGGACAGTAATTATTTTTTTTAAGAAATTTGTGGTATTCTTTGTGGTTCTTGCAGACATTTCACAGATGTATATTCTTCTTTTTCTCTGTTAGTTTCCATAATGGAAAAAGGAAGCACGGTTTTTAACAGCGCTCAAAGGCTGGAAGTTGTTAGAAACTGCATCTCGTTCATTTTTGAAAACAAATTTTTGGAGACTGAAAAGGTAATAAAATGAAATTTTAATTCTCCCAGATTACTCTCTGTTCTGTTAATGAGCAAATGGAGACTGGCCTAATCACAGAGTACATTTTGAAGTCTTGTTTCAAATGCTAAGGATTATTTTGGCCATTTAAATTAATGAAGTAAGCAATAAAAATAATCATCTAAATGCAATATTGTGTGTAATATAAGGCTAATGGATTTGAAAACCTGTTTCTAATCCTACATGGGTGAGTTGAAAACCCTTTTTGCAAAATTTATTACTGTTGTAAGTAGCATTGTCCTCATATTTTTTTTATAAGAGGTGGGTGTATATTGGTCTAGCAGCATTGATTAGAAGGAATGCAAACAAAAGGCAGACATAGGTGCTTTGGTGTTTAACAATGAATGCTCTTTGGAAATTTTCAGTACACTCAATTTTGCTGGTTTTAAAAATCAGTAATTTGATAGCACTCAGATGAATATAAATATTTGGCATGTCTGTCTTCACTGAAACGTGTTAGTGAGTTGTTATCCTAGACAACAACTAGGATATTTATTTTTAATAATTATATCTTAATTATATATATATATAAAGATATATCTATCTTATCTATATATATATAAATAATAATATCTTATTTTCTCTTCATTAAGAAGTTGTGAGGTTTTGTAGATTCTGTCCATAGAGTTTTCGGTTATTGATTATAGAACAGTCACTCAAACTTACAATCAAATCTAACTCTGCATATGAAAATGACTAAGATCATTTTAAGAAAGTTTTTGATTTCTCAGGGAAGTATCACCTGTATATCTCTGACACGGTGCAGAACAAGACAGAAAATGAGCTTTGCTTGATTTACGAGTTGTGGTGTCAAAATGCACATGGGAAAAGTCCTAATGAAGTGTGTAACTCTTTAAAAGAGTTTTCATCCAAGCAGAGCCCAGTAGTTTTTAGCCTCATTCAACCTCCAGGCACTTGGGAAAGTTCAGTGGGTTTTTTATCCCTCTATATGGTAAATTTTTCCTTAGCAAATAGGCTGCCTTTTCTTGCTTACCTGTTACCTCCAGCCTAAAGGGCCACAGCTGATAATCACTGTTGTAGCATTTGCTCCATCTTTAAAACGTTGATAAAAATATACTGTTGGCTCTGGTTTAGAAGAAACTGCCTGACAATCTAGTGGCCTCACTGCTGTGAGAGCTGTGCCACTACTAAATGCACTTGTCATTCATTGCTTGTCACAAAATGTGCTGCTCGGCCTTGATGGGCAAACTCCAGTCCTGGCCTGGCTGTTCAGAACAGAGCACTTGCTTTCATCCACAATAATCCATTTCTGATTTCACATCCTTTCAATGCCTGGCCATATTAAAGGATTTCTGTTTACAGGTGTAGATGCGTTTTAATGCTGTTTAATGCATTTGGGAAAACAAAAAAAAAGGAAAAATTTAGTGCTTAGTAACTCAGGCTAAATCAACCATTATGTGAAAGTTTGATAGTCAAGCTATTGGGTAATTTCCAGAGCTGTTCTTTACTGTCACTTGCCGTTTCTTAATAAAAAATGAATGCTATTCAGTATGAGTAGTGCCATTTAATTTCGTTTCCATAAAGTGAGGTGTTCTTCTCTGCAGACCCTGCCTGCAGCTCTGAGAGCCCTGAAAGGCAAAGCAGCTCGGCACTGCCTGACTCAGGAGCTGGGCCAGCACGTTAAAGAAAACCGAGCAATCCTGGACCATCAGCAGTTTGACTACATTGTGAGAATGATGAACTGTGCTCTGCAGGTACAGTATGGCAAGGCTTTGGCCTTGATTGTCTTTCTCTTGATTAGGATTAGGATAAGCAGAATTGCTTAGAGGGCTGTGGAGAAGCAAAATAATTACGTTACGTGACCATGTCCTACAGTGGTGTAGCAGATATGATTTGATGGTGGATTTAAGATATTTTGTTGTTGAAAGAATAAAAGACAAAACACTCAGGTCCGTACAGATCTGCCTGATATGACAAGCAGAAAGAAAGCTGTTCCCATTATTAATAATTTAGAAAAAAATTAGTTTTGGTAGGTACTGATTTAACTTAATGGCTTGAAGTGCTTTTTTTTAATGAGTGGATCTTAGCTTTTCCAGGTTATTTTCAACCCAGAGTTCCTAAAATGTGTATCAACCACTGCTCAGTTAAAAATCCCAAAAGTTTGTCTTCTTTGTTTAGACATAGTTTAAGAAAGCATGCTTTCTGCTTCTGTGGCTCATGGTGGCAGTTCTGCTTCTCACAGTGACATCTTAGTTTCTCAAAACCTCACTGCAAGTGTTTGCAGTTCATCTCCAAAGTTAATTCTATTGACAAATTATTGTGTGCTGAATAAGCATCGGCATATGGTGGCAGCTACCTATGAAAGCAAAATGTGTGCGTACTTCTTTTTCCATTTCAATAGCTGGTCTATTTTACCTTCACTTGTTCTCAATTCATCATCTGAAATATTTTATAGAGTTACATGTTTTCAGTCTCTTGTCCGAGAATGTAGTGGTATTTTTATTAATTTGTAATGTGATCACATTTGGTTATAATTTTTCATTGGTGACCCTGTCTAGGTTATTGTATCAAATTAGGGACTTGATGGAGGTCTTAGTATTTTAATCCCACTCTCCTCTAACCTAAAACCCATTGAAATTGTTCTGCAGCAATTTAAAAAAGGCTGACCCACATTTTTTAAAAGGCGAGTGCTGAATGTTGCTCTCACTGAAGTGTAGAAATAAACATTGGCTGAGCAAATGCTACCTCGGGTCACCATGAAATGCAGGTTTTGTTGTCTGTTGCATTTCTTGTTTGTTCACAGTAAGATATTTTTCTACTATTGTGAAAGAAGTTCATCTTTGTCTGAGCAGTGGATTTAAAAGTAAAACTACCTGCAGTCAGCAGATGAAAACTGAAGCTGACTGGCTAAAATTACACAGCACATGGAATCTGCTTTTTGGTCTTCACCTTGTCCAAGCCCTAAATTTAACCTTAGAGTTGGAAAAAAAAAAAAAAAAGAATTTATCTGTGAAGCTCTGTTTCACTTCCAAAATCATGACTAATGGAATATTGCACTTGCTGTGTATTCCAGAGTTAGAAATTTTCTTTCAAACCAGAAAGCAGGATTGTCTAGATGTGTCACAGATCTTGCTTCTACTTTTTTGATCATTCCTGGGTTAAAAAAAGTCCAGATTTTTTAGACAATAGGAAAAAAATACAAATCCCCTTTATTTCTCTATCTTGGAAAAATGATAGCAGAAAAAAAAAATCTGAGGAAAGAAATACTGACATCACCTTTTAATAAAATAATAAAAGCTAATTTTTCTCTGGAAGAAAATCTTTTTTTTTCCCCTCCCAGTGATTTGAAGGCCCAAGAAGGAGCTTAAGTTCAAGGAAATGAATCTGTCTGAAGAGTTCCTGAAATTAAAATAGGCTTGTTTTTCCTCAATAAAACTAGCAAATATAACTCAGATCATGCAGGGGAAAGAGGTCAAATAAGGAGTCACAGTTTTTATGCCTTCCCCACCCCCAACACTATTTTCATATCTTTGAAAATATGAAATGATAGTTTTCATTTCTCAGGAGTAAGCTTGGCCAACATGAAAACATCTGAACTCCTGACACTGGGCAGTGAGTTAGAAGCAAGTATTTTTAACATCTACTTTTATGACATATGAAGTTATTTATTAAGATAAAAACATGATTTATAATTTGTCTGTGCACTATGCTCAAGTGTGTTATTTGAAACAATGTGTAAATGGTTACATTTTGGAGCTTCCCTGTATCAATTCAAGAGAAAAAAAGCACATTATCATGAACTTAAGTAAGTTTGCCCTTGCTGCAGTGGCAGTCAGCAAGTCAGCATTTTGGTGTAGACACATGAATTCTGTTAGCTGCAGGTCATAAGACCAAGTAATTTCAGCAAAAGACACAAAAATCTAATTTAAGCAATGTGGTCTTATAACGGGAGCTGTAGTGAAGCTTTAGGGAAATACCACATTAATTGCTGATGGGTTTTTTGGGGACAGTTTGGTTGCAGTAGGGCTTTCTGACCTTACTGAACTGCTGGAATTGTAGAAACTGCCTCAGTCTTACCATCAGATTTTTCTGTTGACGTTACTGCTTGTTCCCATTGGCTTCTGCAAGATGCAGACTGAAATCCTGCTGTGGTTGGAGGCACAGAGAGGGTGATCCAGCAGCTGAGAGGAGAGGAAGGGAATGCCCTGACAGAGGTGACAGGGTGGGCAGAGCCCTGGCTCCCTGCTGGACACACCAGGTTGAGTGGGGACGTGTGTGCAGCAAGCTCCAGTCCCAGGGTTTGCCCTGGGACACACCAGTTCTCACCTGCTCATCCAGGTGGGAAATCTGATGCTCTCCAGCCACCAAACCCCTGCTAATGATAAGGTGAGTTCTTGCAAACTCACCAAGTCAAGGTTTTGCTGTACACACATGAATTCTGTTAGCTGCAGGTCGTAAGACCAAGTAATTCAAGCAGTGTCTGTTAAAAGACACAAAAAGCTAAGAATTTCAAGAGATGCAGGTTGGCCATTTCTGGGAAGTCTTCTGGACCAGATTCTTTGTCTTACTGTGAAGTGCAGTGTGTTACAGAATCAGGAAGATTGCACTCTGCAAGTCTAATGCAGAGCTCTCCCTTGCTAGTCAAGATTTTTCTGATTGTCTAGTGTCAGTTTTTTCATTTAATAGAATCTAGTCCCCTTTTTTACTGGAATCCACAAAAAGAAAGGTCAGATGCTTTTTCAGAGCTTCTGTATACTCGTTTTGTGCATGAAAAGCAGTATGTTAACAAAATGCTCATGATGATCCCTCCATGTATGTTATTGCTGGTCTGGTATCTGTCTGCTACCACAGGGCTTGAGAAGAGATTAAGAAGGTGGAATAAAATGTTCCTACTATTGCTTCAAGTGAGTGGCTATTTGATTTTATGAATGATCCCATAGGCTATATTTCCCCAAGGATCTTCTTCCCCATTTTGCAACAGGGGGGAAGTGAGGGTGGTATTTTACCAATTTCTCTAGAGATGGCAAAACTTGGACCTGCCACATCTCTAGTGGTTGTCAGCTTGAGTTGTTTTAAACTGTTGTTCTTTCAACTGATAACAGGTAGAACTTGCAAATTTTAATAAGCTTATGATTTGTGGAACAGTACATTAGAATTTCATATTAATCTGCCTTCTTTAGCACCTGTGGTAGACTGCAGGAGACCTTACAAATACAGTTAAAGTAAGGTATGATGCAGCAAGTCAGTACTCAGGTGTTAAAAACTTGCCTTTCTCTGTCTGAGAAGTATTGACAATTGCTGCTGCTGAAATAGAAATGAGAGAAATATTTCTGATTGATTTTAGTAGTAAGAAGATCAAAATTACGTGGAGATTGTAGTGGTCATTGATAAAAGCAGATGCATTCTGATGAGGGCAATTAAACCCCCAGTTACTTGCTTTTATCTCTGCTAGGAGTTGTCACTGACCACTTGCTGAAAACTTAATTGTTTTCAAAAAGCCCTGAGTAAGACTTTTTCCCCTGACAAATCATGTACTATGGCAAACATTTAAATCAGCCTGTCTTACCATAGTGATTAATACCTTTGATAGAGGACCAGGGGCATTATGTTCTGTTCCATATGTTATATGACTAAACTACTGCAAAAAACACCTGCAGTGTTGTGAAAGCTTAATATATTGATTGACAATTCAGTTCATTCAAACAGATACCACTGCAGATAAAAATGTGAAATTATAGTTCTATACCACTATTTCAGTTATACATGCTTTGCTCTGCTGTGGTTACCTCAGAAAAAAATTGCAGTTCCACATAAATTACTATTTAAAACATTTTTCTTTCTGTTTTAATTTTTATAATAACACTTGCTGACATCTCAGAAAAAAAATACTTAACTCTTTTTTTTGCAACTAAAAAGCCTTTTTTAGCAGGGAAACACTTCTATGTAATTATGTTTTCAACAACACATTGTGCTTTTAATACTTGTTCAGAAGTTGTGGCAGAAACCATCTCAAGGCTCAGTTTGCATACTTCTCCATTCATTTATTGCAGTCATGACTTGTCCAGAATTTCAGTTGTCTCTCCAACTTTCCTCTGGCAGCAACAAGTGAACGCTGTATTTTGAAATGTAGTTGCACTTAGTTTGGTAAAATGGTAGTAAAGGCAGGAAGAGGCCTGAACACACTGTGGGGATGGCATTTGATAACCTGAAACAATTTTCATATTAAGAAGATATTCAAAGCAATTTGCATAACAGTAAGTTGTCCTAAGAAAATGTATTTCTGGGGAAAGATTCTCTTCAGATAATGCAGGACTGTGAGACACCTTCATTGGGTAGTTGGAACAGATAAAACTTTTCAAAGGAAGAGCTCTGGGATGTTGTGGTACAACACTGCCTCTCTAAGATGTTGGTCAGTAATACTGCCTAACTGCACATTAATGCTTTTGTTTGGCCAATGTGAATCAAATTGGAAAACACATCTGCACCAGACATCTGGATTCTTAATCTAAATGTGGTTAGAGTGGGAAAAATGTGCATGAAACTGATAAATACGTAAATACTCTCACAATTCTGGTCAGGGGAGGGAGGGAGGTCCTCCTGTGATGTGATTTAGTCTGACAGCTACACAGTCATCAGTGCTGGTTTAGGACCTGCTCCAGTGTCACATCTGTGTCAGTAGACACGTGTTGTGCCACTGTAACTGAGAGGATATCTGTAATAGTAGACTAATTAGTCATTGTTTTAGTGCTTTAGGTAATTTCTGGTAGATCACTGTGGCTTTCCATAGTGGCCATAACCAGATGTTTATCTTTCAAATAGATTATACTGGATATTCTAGAAGTATACTTGTAGTATACAGTATGAACCACGGTTTAGTAGCAACCAGGACAAAACTAAAAATGTAACCTGTATTAGCTTACAACAAACGCACCTCTGGGCCATCATCTGTTCCCAACTTTGGCCAAAAGCAGATGGAAGATAATACTGATTTATTTTGCCTCTAGAACTTTGCTTGTCATTCTTCTGTATCGCTTTAGTTTAATAAGGGCCTCTTTGTAGCACTCACTGTGCAGTCTGTTGTGAAAGAAACTTTGATAAGCAAAATTAAAAACAATGGCATTCTATAAATAGTATTAAATTTATTTTCCTTAGACAAGTAACTTTTGTATTATATTCTGCCACCAGATGAAGTTTAAAAACCTATCAGTCAGTTCTCAGAATTCAGAGGTTTGCGAATACTGTCCAATAACAAGAAAGATTTTATTATTCCTGAGAGAAAATCAGCTCGGTGTGTGTGTCATATGATTCAAATTCTTGGCAATATGAAGGTTACATGAGCTAGCATTTCTCATATTTTATGTTGAAAACTATGTTGCTAAACATCTTTATTTTGGAGGGTTACAGTAGATTTCTCTCCTCTTGGACTTTTGTTTCATGACCTGTCTTTTGTTACTCAGTTTGACTTGCATTCCTGGAAGCAGAGTCTCAGAATTCATGTTTGAAAAACAGTACTATTTAAAAATATTTAAAGGTATTTTAAAGCATAGAAAATTGGACATGAAGAGAAATCATGGGAGTTTAACAGGCCCACACTTAATTCTATTAATTCATCAGTTACTACCAGTTTGAACTTTCTCATCATGTTAGACATAGAAATGGTATTATATAAGTGGGAAAGAAAAAGAGATTCCAGTATTTAAGGCTTGGGCTTCAAGCTTCCAGATTTAATTCTTCATTTTCTGAACATGATTTTGGTAGGTTTTTTTTGGTCACATCATATGGTTTCTCTGATACATGATTCCCAAAAAGAAGAAATAACAGCTTTATCATCCTGCTGACTTTTTAGGGGTCCATCTGTAAAATTCTGGACTTAATAAAAGAAGTTGCTATTCCTGAATCTTTCTGATAATGTCTTTTTCCCAAGAGATTGCCAGAATATCATTGGACTGATATTGAGCTGATAGTGCTCCCATAATTTCTCTAGAAAAAAAATGGAAACACACTGTAAAAGATTGTATTGTTGGTCAGTTTTCAGCTTTCCTTTCTTCGCTCTGAGGAACAAACTGTTTGTTATACTCATCCCATCTCATAGGATGACCAAAGAGTCCTGGGAGATCCTAGTCAGGGGCATCTCTTTGTGAAACCCAGGAAACAGAGTTGCTCTCTTTTCAGGGCTGCCTGTGTGTATCTGTATCATGGAGCAGGTGTGTGGGTGTGTGCTGCTGCATGGGTCATGGCACTGCCAGCTTGCCTACGCCTGTTGGAGGGCCAGTCAGCATTCCCTACACTGCAGGTGTCGAGGGAGGTGACCCCTTTGGCATTGCAGTAACCATTGCACGGGCCAGGATTCTCCATGTGTAGGTGACAGTGTCCAGGTAATTCCTTGTTGCATTCCCTGAGGACATTAGTGTGTGCAGTGGTGTCCCCCGTGAGGTGGCTGGCTGATTCTGCCTGTGTGTCCATGCCCAGGGGAGTTGTCTCCAGCTGTGTTAAAGTTCGTCTGTGGTTTTAGCAAGGATGGCTTTTTGATGACCAGGCAGCAGAAAACCATGGCTGCTTTTCACACTGGGGCTGTGCCAGCAGTGCTGTTCAGGAATGAGCTTGTGTGTGGCAGGGAAATTCCTAAATTGCTGTTTTCCTGCAGACTTCCGAGACCCTGCTTCTGTTAATCTTGACTTCTGCATGGAGTTGCCCTGTGTAACTATTGCACAAGACTGCTACTTAAGGAAAAGAAAAGAGAGGGATTAGCAGAAATGAGAGTCCCATGGCATGCTGTCCATTCCTGCCTGTGCCTTCAACTTCTCTCCCTTCCCTGCTGGGTTCTGACCAAAACATGTGGTGTTCACACACTTCCTCCTCCCCTCGATGTGTACCCACGTGCACATGCATACCAGAGCAGGTCCAGCCTTGTTTAAGGGTCTTTGCTTAATATTATTTAAAAATATCAAATGGTAGAGGGGTGTTGGTTTTAATACAGGAACAAGCAGAACTGCACGTGAGCAGTGGCCCCAGCAGCTCCTGTGGCTGGTTTCAGCTTTGGGGCTCACAGGGGAATTTCCCTGAGCAGCTCCCTGGCACAGGTGAGGAGGGTGGTACAAACCCATCCATCCCAGGTGGGTCTCTGTGCTGTTGGGCAGCTGGAGCTTTACTCTTTACTCTAAACTTTACTCAGGCTTTACTCTTCATGGGTGTCTCCTTGTTGCTGGCCTTCTGTTGAACCCTCTCATGTTTGCTGTTGGTGTGGGTGTGCGGTGTGCTCCCCTGTGTTTGCTCACACACAGGTATCTCACTGAAGCCATGGAGCTCCTTGGAGTGTTGACATGGTAAGCTCTGATTGCTCTGAAGTGTTCATTACTGCTAATTGTGGCCTTGCGGTTGCCAAGTGTTCCTCATAACTCCGTGTTCTGAATATTTTTGGTTGTCGTGATGAAAAGCAGACATGTGTTTGTATGATGCTCACTGCTGTAAATAAAACTAGTCTGGCTTGGGAATTATGTTGTACTGCTGTGCAGTTGCTCTCCAGCCTGGCTGGGAAAGAGGTGAACTGATGAAAGGTAGTGAAAAACAAACCAAAACAAAAAGTCTTTCATGTTGGAAAGAATAGGCACTTAGCTTATATAAGAAACTATGTGAAATCAGTGACTTCTGTTTTTACAGGTTTTATATCTAAAAAAATAAGGAAGTAACACATGGAATTTTGATTTTATCTAAGATGTTAGGTATGTTTATGAAGTGTATTACAGTACCGGTCCATCATTCCCCATAGATATGTGTATAACACTGTTAATTATGTGTACATGCACTTCATCTGCTCTGAGTGCCATTTCATTTGTACAGTAAGTGCAGAATATTGTATGGTATTGATTTGCTGTATCCATGCAATGACTGTACCACTGTGGCAACACATGTGCACAGTCTATTTTTAGGAAAAGGAATTCCTGTGTAATGTGGTCTCTGATCTTCCTTCCCCTGCACTTCACCCTTCAAGTACCTGGTAAGCCCAGGTAGAGAAGCTGCAATGAGACATCTCTGCAAGGTGTGCTGCCTTGGCCACACACCAGATTGACAACTGGTTTGTTGTTTCTATAAGGAATTTTATGAAGCTTCTGTTTCCAAGTGTTTGATGTTACAGGAATTTACATTAGAAGTACTAATGGGTGGCTGTAAGAACCTCATTATTTCTCGCATACGGTCATTTTCTGAAGCAGAAAGAAGATGGAATATCCAAAGTCTTCTAATCATTTGGTTGCTGTCCTGTTTGCATAACCTTCGGTTTAAACAATTGAGATCTTGGCAGCTTGCATTCAAAAACTGAAGTGTGGTGCTGAGATAAATACCATAAACCACAGGCCAGTTCTGGGTTTTGTCAGTATTTTGTGTAAACTTTGACAAAAGCAGTAATATGACAAACAAACAGTAGTGAACTGCTTGACATTTTAGAATGATATCTTAGAAAAACAAGCATGAGGATCAATTTCTTTACAGTAAAAGACCTACCTCTCCTGTTACGTTAGAAGTGTGTGCCATTATAGAACACAACACAAAATAAAGGTGTAAACAAAAGAACATTTGACAATCTGCATATGTTGTATAAAATTCTTGCAGCTGTTGACATTCTTTTTTAATATTGCAGCCCAGAATAATAACTTAAATTAATTGGCTTTTAAGGTGCATGGAAAATGCCATGTAAACATGCTTTAATGAGGATTATTTTTAGTAATTCTCTCCCTGTACTCAGTCAGGGGGCAGGCTTTGGTATCTAGTGATCCAACAAAGTATTTAAAAATTACTTTACCTGATGTCTATAGATAAAACAAACAAACAAATCCCACAACCCCTTTTCCTCACCTCTCCCCTAATTCTCGAACTCTAAAGTCCACTTGGGAGCTAAGAATTGGAATTGGAAGTGCATATTTAACAGCCTAAAGTCCCACAATGTTTGTAAATGAACAAATTGATTTGATTTTCTATACAGATTATTTGACTTTTGAGGACAAAAGCAGCTTCTTTTCGTTAAATTAAGTCCTTTAGTCAGTTGAACACCTTGTAAAACCTTTACTTGGAATGTTAATTGATTAAATATCACTTTAGAGAATACAAATCCTTTGATATACATAAGTTAATTCCATACAATTAGCATGTCATATTCTCTATCCCTTCCAGGTATATAGAATGAAATATCTTTCTAGCTCTTACTCTAACTGTAGTAATAATAATGCACTTAAAATCAGCCTGGATTGTGAAGGTGCCATGATTTTCAGCACTTCTCTTTTAGAAACTTTATATTTTTACTTGTCTGCATTATAATACTCTGTTTGTAATATTCTGATTTCCAAATTCAAGATACAACCTGCATATGAAAACAGTAGGCGTCAGAACTGATTCATTTAAAATCATTCCAGCAAATCATAATTAATTATTCCAACCAATTTAATGATAAGGTATTTTGTAGAGATTTTCATCAAAGGCAGGTATGTAGCACCTCTGTTATTGTTAAAGCAGTGGTGAATTTTGGCAGCAGCATCACGCTTGTGCACCCAGTTCTCACCCTGTGCATCGATTTAGAAAACGCAAATCTTCATTATTTTAGTTTCTGTGCATAGGAGAAGATTCAAAGAAGGAGAAGAGTGGTAAGTAAGAGTATTTGAAATTTTCAGTAAGTTGTTGACTAGCAGCACCTGGCAGGATGTCTCACAGCACTGAACCAAAAGCTGTGCTCCTAAATGTCCTTGCAAAACAGCAAAGAACAAGATCTAAAATTGTAGCAGCATAAGGAGCTTGGACAAAATGTGGCCATCAACACTAGCTTGGTCCTGAAAGAGAAGGTGAGGGCTACTGTGGAATTCATGTCAGCTGTGATAGTGAGGGTCTTCCTGAAAGCTTGAGGATTTCTTTGCTACTTAGAACTGCAGGTAAGATAAAGAAATGAGAAGATGGTCAAATACATCAGGATATCTGCTCATATTTCTTGTTAGGAAGAGACATGGGTAAGAAATACTTATCATTTGAGTCATCCCATTTATTGTACATGGCTGATAGTTCTTGCTGATACAGTGTGTTTCATTCAGTATATGCACTAAATAATGCCATGCTGTCCAGAAATTATCTGTTGATCTTCAGAATTGTATTCTGCACTCATTTGGTGATTTTCTAGTGGGTTCTCTGGAATTGGAGTCATGCTTGTTTTAGGATGCCAAAGCCATTGCTAATGCTTGAACTTCTCAGTTTTTGTTTTCACTACCCGTTCTTTGCAGCCACTGCAATCTGGCTCATCCTTCTGAAAGCTCCAAACATGAATTGTGAGGAAAGAATTTCAAGCAGTATGACTATAGTTGGGACTTAGAACTTCTCTATATTTCACTGTACCCCAAGGTACAGAAGTTTTATTAAATTTCTTGTTGCCTTTTATTGTGATTACATAGCATAACGACCCTTTCTGTATTTTCTCTTAAAACGTTGATGAAATAAGAACAGAACAGGTGTTTGGAACAAAACCTTCTGGAAGGAAGATCAGATGGCCTGAGGAGAAGATTTGTCAGGGTTTTAAAATGGATTAATTGGCAATCCAAAATCTGGCAAAGGTGGCTTTCTCTGTGGCTAGTTAGCTGGATGTTGCTACTAGCAGTGATTTAGAAGGCCGTGGAACAGAAAGGGATCATACCAATTCCTAGAATTTGTACCAAAGAAAAAATTATTCTGGAAGGCAGTGCTAGTACACTTCTGCTTCTTTGGTCCACACAGTGAGCTCAAGGATGTCTTTTTTTTCCTCTGATTGTGTTTACCCTGCAAAACAGCTTTTACAGAGAACAGGATTTTTTTTTAAGGACATCCAAACATGCCTCTTCAGCTAGATGACAAACTAGTATGTTTTGGGAGTTCACTTTTTTTACTTCTGTAACCAAAGTTGGAGGAGTTACTTGATGGAATTCTAACCTTCTTATTTCCTGAAGCTATTTATAAATCCCAGAGAAAAGTACCAGTTCAGCAAGCTTTAAGACAGAAGGATTCTGAGGGTAGTTCTACAATTGCCTGTTCAAAATTATTTTATTGTTTCTTCCATTGTCTTTATCTCTTATAAAAAATGCCTCATGCTTGTTTTGACTTGGATTCTTAGAAAAGCAAACATTTTGTTAATAATCAAGAAATTAATTTTTAATAAATGTTTTGTAAGAATCAGTTCCCACATCTCCTGTGCATTTATCATACTTTTATTACTGAACCACCAAAAAGTGTAAGATTTCAAATAAAATCTGTATCTGCTATCCATGCACTGAAAAGTACAACCACGAAGTTTAAAATACTTAACATTAAGTTAAATAAAAATATTGTATTTTCTATGTTTTCTTTTTTCATACTTTAAATATTTGTATTAGAATATATATTTTGTTGATGGATGTTATCTTGGAGGGAGCACTTTACTAAATCAAGCGGGCTTGATTTGAAATCTTGAATCTCTTGGGCTTTGCTATTTTCTTGGGCTTGAAATCTCTGAATCTCTTGGGCTTTTCAAGCTTTGTAGCACCATTATTCCTTGATCGCACAGATTCGACGTGTTAATCAAGGTGGACACTGTTCTACGACGTGCTACTTAATCATGCACAACAATATGTCTTTCAGTTTCCCAGATTTGCTTTAAGTATTTTTTTCTATTAACTGCTTGTCCTTGAAATGACTTTATCACTGGAATTTTTTTGCTCCAGAAGAATGAGATATTTCTGATAATGGCTCTAGTAACATGATTTTTTTCACGTGATGTGCGGTGTGACTAATTCTGATTGTTGTTACAAGGTTGGTTTTTGGATTAAGCAACTTCTACAACAACTTCCATGAATGTTGTTAAGACTGCACTACTCTTTGAAACATAGCAGAAGATTTACATTCCAGCCTATTAAGGAACAGAGAGGTCTGGCAGTGGGGTTGGCAGCGAGGGATTTTAGGTTCTGTCAAGTTCACCAGCACAGCTAATACAGTACGTCATCTGTGCCTGAGCATGGAAAAGCCCTCGCTGGATGAATTCGAGATTTAGAACCTTGTAGTCAGAATTACCTCAGAAAAACCCACAAAACATCCCTTGTCATCCTTGAAATTCTGCAGCCATTGCAGGTCATCCCAGAAATATCCTCTTCCAGCAGCTGATACTTGTTTCATGGATCCAGAAATGGAGCTGCACCAACAAAGCTGATCCAAGAAAACTTCTTCCAGGAGCAGCTGGTCAGTGTTGTTCGTGTTGTCCTTTGGTGCAGCTGTATACAGACTATCTGGTGCCCCTGCCAAAACTGTAGGAAAGCTTTTCCATACTATCAAGGTTGGCTTAAACAGCCCAAAGCTTTCGTGCAGCAAGATGTCCAATATGTATTGAAAAGAGACCCCATTTGGGGCAGTTGGTGGAAAATGCCTCTGCCAGAGGCAGTGCTACAGCCAGGCAAACATAGGCTTCGGTTCCCAGGAGCACCTGCCAGAACCCTGTGGATGCATTGGACATAGATATAGATATACAAAACTGGCATCAGCTTTTTTGCCAATCATTTATGTCTCTGCTGGTTGAGCAGACTGTTTTGTCTTTATGTATTTATTTAGGCTTTTTGGGATTCTTCAAGTTGTGCCCTCTCCTGATAGTTTCAGTCTCTTGGTTCAGATCCATAAACTTTCTAATTGTTTTGTTCTTTTGCCCCTGGTATAACTCTTTGTGAGACTAATGCTTTAGGATTTTTGTCTTGGTTTGACATGTATAGCACAGCATAGTTCATGTTTCCACATGGAGTTACCATGTCCCTTGTACAGAACTTTGTCTTTGGGAGACTCAGGCGGCTCTTTCAGTCTGTGTCTGCCAGGCTGCAATGCCAGTCAGCAGCAGTCCTGCCCTCCAGTGTATTTACCACTCTCCCAAATTTGTTGTCAGTTAGAAATGTGATGAAGATGCATTTCATGCCATTTTCTGTGTCGTTGATGAAAACATTCACTACAGTATCAGGCCCTGAAAACTGGATTCAGAACCAACCTGGCTGTTAAACCTTGAGCCTGACAGTGCAGTCAGTTTTCCACTCTTTCATCCAGACTTTCCCTCCCAGCTTGTCCCCAAGGGTACCAAAGGAGCCTGCAAAAGGCTGCTCTTTCCTCAGATACCAAGCTCGGTATTTCATTGAAGAGGATGATCCAGTTTTCCTTGGTCAGCTGGTTTTTTGTGTTTTAAGTCACTTTTGTGTTTTTCCTGTGTCTGGAAATGCTCTCTATGAGGACTTGCTCCCTACCATCCAGCCTCTAGCTCCCCCAAACCTGTTCCTTGCCTTCTTTGAATTGTTGTTGAAGGTTTTATTTCTGGTTCCAGCAAATGAGTTGGCAAGAGACTGAGTCTCCCAAGGGGAAAACTTTGGGGATTAGAAGTTCTCTTTCCTAAGATGATGTCATTGAGGGTTCTTAGCATAAATAAAAAATTATTTTGCTTTCACATGCCATTCAGTGGAAAATTTTCAGTGAGCCCTACTTCCAAGTTACATTTCATCAGACACTGTTCAGTTTCTCCATAGTGAGCTAGACCCAAAATCTTTTGGTAACTGATTGGAACTGAGCATTGACTCATTACATGACAGAAGATGGATGTAAAATTCCACTTCTGTCCAAACGTTATTCTTCTAAAGTGAAAAACTGATTTTTCAGTGAATCTTTCACTTTACATACCCGTGTAAATCTGATTTGGTCTTTTTTAGGAGTTCATTCCTGTTAAGTTGTAAAAATTGTATACAATGTGCACTGATGATGTGATGCATTTTTATTAAAAGTATGTGAAATTGGAAGATCACATAAAACTTAGAAAAAACAGTAAAATTAAGTGAGGTGGATGTATTTGTACATATTTGAAAGTTTATGACTTTACTTTAAAATTTAGGAGAGGAGAGAGAGTAGTGTGCTGGGAGTAAGGATGTGTCCTGTGTACTTGTGAACTGATTTGTTAATATGTAACTGGACTATACTGTAATATGGCATCTATTTGAAAAGTTCTTTTAATGTCTTAAGCATTTCTCTGTTGTTCCTTAACTCAATTAAGCAGGCTGTCTGTACAGCAGTTTACAGAGTATCCTATGTTAATATTTTGCAGTGGCTGCAGAAGCGTTTTGGTGTACCAGGGCTCTAGAAGTACACTGCAGTTCCTAGATATAATATGAATTAATCACCCCCTCCAACTGAGCAGTTAATGGATATTGATCACTTTTTTGTCATGAATTGCAATGTATTCTATCATTTGAGTGTTGTTTGTCAAAACCTTTTACAAATTGCTGTGCAAGACCTTGTATCACAGCTGGTGTAGTTTAAGATTTGGACAGAGTCACTGTGAATGAAGCCCTGCTGTGAAATAAAAGTCAAAAGGCATCTTGGCATCCCAACCATTTCCTTGGGAGAAGATTACAGCCTGAGTATGTTGAACTTTATTGCCATGGGCCTCATGACAGTATTCAGAAACATGCATGGCATTTCTGTTAAAGAAACTCAGATGTGCTGAGACGCGAGGGATGGCATTCTTGTTTTTATCAGTATCTTGCAAAAAAATTATATGTTTTTAGGCTTTTGGGGTGCAGGAAAAATACAATGACAAATGTGTAATTTATGCACCTAAAAATTGAGGTTCCTGATCTAAACATAATTTGTAACAAGGAAGAGGAAATGACTAACCTCAAGCCTAGATGGAAATGTATTCATTGAGAAAGCGTGGGGGTGGGGGAAGCTTGACAGTGCTTCTTGGAGTGAAATGTTGTTTCTTGTTTTCACTTGCTGTGAGATCAGGAGTAGGATGGGGCTGCACAGAGAAAATCTGTTGCATTGGCTAGCTTGTGAATGTGTAGAGTGGAGCAAAAGGAAACTTAAAAATCATTGAACACTATGTGCTTGTGTAATTGCATCTAAACTGCCTTGATAGAACTCTGTTCCTTATACCACTATGCTTCAAGGGCAGGTAAAGACAAAATTCAGGGCCAGGTGAAGACAAACATGAAGTTCCTCAGGAAGTAGAATGCATCTAAAATGAAACTGGATCTCCTGCCTGGAATAACAGCTCTACAGTATCTTGCATCCTGTTGCTGACAGGATAAGTTCCTTAATTAAATGGTCATTGCAAAGTCTGATCAGGCAGAAAGACTATAAAGTCAAAACAAATGAGTAAGGATTCTCCTGGGTTGGGTGCTGTTCGTTTGTCTTCTGCACTGGCATCACTCTGTCATGGCCATAGAAGGTGAAGAAACTGTTACGTGTGGCAGAATTCAGAGCACAGGTCAAGTCTGTGATCTGGATTTCGTGTTCAATTATTGCTGTCAGACCAGGCAGCAGTATGAGAAGCTGTTCATCAAAAGCCCAGAGACCTGAGCAATGTTAAACCTGGAAACCATAGACAATAAGAGTGGGTACTTGTCTTGGTTTTATTAACTGTGAATCCCTGCAGCAGGATTTTGTGTTTAGGCAAAACAAAAATAAAATTGAAGGCTTGTGTTAATGAGCGACACGTAAAGCCTATTAGGGTGATTTATGAAGGATGAGTTGTTTTTTGCAAATTAATACTTTTGAAAAATATTTTATATTCTTAGCAAGACAAGAAGTTTTAAAAATAATGAGAGTTTTGTAAGGCAGTATCTCCCAAGTTTTGAGTTTGTTCTTGTAGTTCTGTCAAAAGGTAAGGCAACAGGTAGTGAGCTCTGAGGACTTCCTCAGTATGTCTACTTTTTATCCTGTTTCTCAAGTTCCAGAAGAGTAATAAAATTGTAGCTGCTTCAATAAGGTTTGATTTCACGTTTGTCAACAGAAAAAAAAAAAGGAAAAGTTTGATCCCACTATAAAGCAGAGCAGCAGCTGGCATTGATGGCAACTTCACTAGGCAAAGCTCTATATGAATATTAGCAAGAAAGTAAGTACACAGGAATTTTCACTGAAAAAGCAGTGAAAATTAATGTGCATGTTGCTTCATTTTGCTTATGATTCCAGTAAGATTTAAAACTTTCTTGTGAAATTAATTATGTGATGCTAGTAAAGGTAATATAAGTCATTATTGTCATATTGGCATTTATTGCAACAAACTGTAATTTTAACTATGGCTTTATCTGTGAAGTTAAACCTTGTAAGTTAAATACTTTTAAAAATGATTTTGGCAATTCCAAGTAGGACTGTGTTTTTTCAAGACAGCATGTAATTATATTAGTTATAATCAGATATTGTTAAATTGTGTGTTTATTTACTTGTATTTTTGATTCTGCAAAGATTGAATATAAAGGACATTGATAGTGACATCAATTTACATAGAATAGGTTTTCTTTGATCAAATATGTAATTTGTAATAGTTCCATTGCATTAATATTGTATTTGTATATGAATGAATAAAATTTATGCAGTTTATCTAATGAAAATGAAAAATAATCCCATTAATATTAAAGTATAGCTATGAATAACATTGCAGTTCCAGCTGATAAATCTCTATTCCTTTTGGCGAACCAAACATTTTTTCGAAGCTGGACTGTTGAATTTTCTTACTACTTCAGACAAAAGTAGTAGCTTGTGCATTAGGATTGACAGTTCATATTTCCAAAATATATAAACTGCATCAGTAATAAAAATTCTGTGATTCGGTAAAACCCTGCCCACATAATACATCTGTAAGAATTAGGATTAAATCCTGACACCAATGAAGTCATCTGTTGGATTTGTAACTAATGTTTCACCTGTAATTTGTAGCCGATGTTCTGCACACAGTTACACGTGCTGACTGAACAGTTCTTGGGTTAGTGCTTTAAAAACACATCTGACCCTAAAGTTTCTGGCTTTTTTTTTTTTTTTTTCTGGATTCATTTTGAGCTTAGTCCTGCAGGGTGATGAATGCTCTTCGTATGCCTGAAAATTGACTTCAGCTATTCTCAGGAGGGACAGTGCAGTGTTGAGCAGCATTTTTAACAGAGCATGCACACATCCTCCTCTGCTGCCAAAAAGGTATGGATCAAGTGCTGCCATGTTCAGCTTTCTAGTTTGGATGCATTCACTGCATGCTACGCTGATTTTGTGCAATACTCAGGCCTGTGGGGAATTCCACATATTTATGGTGTTCCTGAGTGTAAGGCAAAATCAGATCCCAAGTTTTCGGCATACTCAGATTTTTGCAGATTATTAAACATTTGGTGTCTGTTTGAAAAGCTTAGTGCCTAAAGCAGAATGGGTTTTAAATGCAGGAAGATACTGTATCAGGTAGCAGTTAATGAGAGAGACTATCAAGATGAACTTAAAAAGAAAATTCCACCTCAAAAGTTATCTAGATGTTCCATACATGTCTTCTAGATTTCCATCATGTAACCAAGAGAAAGCAGAAATCCCTAAGTGTGAGTTGTTCTTTAATGCAGGAAGAGAGGTAATTTTTGTGCACTGTCACGGTGCTTCGCTGGCTTGGGCTTGCTTTTGTGGGGTGTCAGAGGGGGCTTAACAGCCTTCTTGAACCTGCATGTCCAGGAGCAGATCATGGAAGATCTTTTCCTGGGGTGACGTTTCCCAGCCATTCATCACTAGGACCACACTGCAGAGGGCATCTCAGCTTCATGGTGATGTACAATCCCTTGTTTTCCAAGCAAGAGTTCTAGGCAGTACCTGTTTGAAGTCAGGAATGAGGAGCAGAGTTGAGTGTCTCCTCCAGCACCAGGAGCCTAAGCCACCTACCAGGTTCCAAGAGCCATCAGTGCTCCCCCATATCAGCCCCATGTGTCCAGCCAAGCAGTCAAAATCTGTAACTTCCAAGCTCTCAGCTCTGCAATCCAATGGCAATATCAAACCACCAAAGTTTTGCTGCATATTTAACCTGACTGGAGTATAAAAGTCATTCACATGCGTTGTCAAAGTTAAGTGATGTAAGGAAAAACATTCTCCTTTTATTATTCACTTGTCAATTCAGTGTAGCAAAGCTATTTTAAGTGTACATGAATTCCTGTAACACTTCCAATCTGCTACAGAGCTCAGCAACTGTCTGGATATAGGATCAGTATGGCCAGAACAATGTGCCAGATTTTCACTCAATTAGGCATGGATTCAAAGCAGTACTCTGCATATATCATGGTGGAAGTCTGTATTTCACTGTCAAAGGACATTGGTTTTTTGGTTATTAATTTGCAGTATTTTTTGTTCCCCAGATGTGTTTCAGCTTCATTTTGTGCAAATTAGGTGGAAAAGCTTTGATGATTTTATGGTATTTGAATTTTGTCTACTTCCGTAGCAGCAGTAAGATGTTTTTCACAATTGGTAAAGACATTATATAAAAGGCAGCTGGATTGCATTGTTTCAGGTGTCTAAATTAATTGCCTACAACACTTACATGACATTTCCAGTACTTTGGTTTGTCTGTAAAATTGAGAAGCTGAGATTTCAGTGCAACATCTCTTTTAACTATGGCACTCTGTCTTGCAGCTACAAAGCCGGTAAGCAGTTAATTAGCTTCACTCATCTTAAAACAACAGTGTTGTAATTTATTCCTAACTGAGATTATTTTGTATTCCTTGTCATATACAGGAGAAGAAAAAAAAATAGAGATAATACTTCCATATTACATGTCCATGTACTGCTGACATGGAATATGTGGAGAATTTCATACTTGAAGGAAGGAATGGAAAAATAATCTAATGTGTTGTTTATATGGTGATGATATATATCTTTGAGACATATGTTAGCTCTTGGAGTATTGAATGCTCTCTAAGTGAAGATACATTGCTCAGTTTTTATAGAGATATTTTTATGTATATTTTGGATAAAAGCCCAAACTCTTTCAAATAATTTGAGCTAAGGGATTAAGTAGGTAACCTGAAATTGAGGATGGATTATTGTATACCTGGTTATAAATAATCACGTACAGAAATAAGATATCTATTTCTCTGAAAGCTGTTGCACATTTCTAAAGATTGGAAAGTCAAATTTTAAGTGGGAAGTGTTTTTCTTAAGTGAAAAAGCACTATAAATATTTATCATATATTAAACTAAAAATACATGTGCTAACTTCCAAATGGGGATTAAGGATGTGGATAACAATAGGGAATAATGCAGAAATGGAAAATTGAAAGCAGCTGAGTCTGTGTCCTTTAGCCTTATGCTCTGAGATCTTACAAACTAATTTGGTTTTGCTCTGTACACGTTGCAATACTAAGAGGCATCATTGAAACATTTATTGAGTTTCTCAGTGTCCATTTTTGTTAGTTTTCCTCTACCAGATTTGAAGTGTGTTGTGAAGTGAGCACTTGCCAAACTCATGTTGTCTGTGCACAGTTAGCATTCATGCATTTGTGCAGAGTTCGACACATTGAAACCCTCAGTAACTCTGTGCAGAAATAAACCTTTACAACTGTGAACTTGTTGTGTCCCATTTCAGAGTATATGTGTAAGCAGTTTTCTAAATGCTGCCGTATTTAACTATAATGGACATTGGTATTCCATTTAGGTGAGCTTGATGGAAGTAATAGAAGATGAAGGATTTGTTACTGAAAAAATCACAAAGGTTGAAATAGACTTTAAAACAATGAGATGCAAAATAGTCTTGCAATGAGTTTTTTTGGTCTGTTGTGTTAAACCCACAATCCACAGTCACTCTGCAGCCATTTAATAACAAATAATGAGATGGATACAAATAACATCCTAATGATCTTTAACATTATTGGTTTTGTAATGTAGATTTCCTAATTCTGCTATCACAATTGGCTGGTGCCAGGTTTTTGCTAGTTGCTCTGTTTTAGACAACTCTGATATGAGATGAAGGCATAAATGTAAAGTCTGGCAGAGGAACACTTGAGATATTTCAATTTTGGCATTTGGTCAGTTGTTACAGTTAATAGGAGTGGTTTGAGTTGCAGGGTGCCCACTGTAACAATAATGTTAAGAATATTAACATGAATTGTTCAGCTGGAAATGTTGGTTGTCCATTGATCATCCAGGGTCACAGCGGTGATACCTTTGTCTAGTACAGCTATGTGTGTTACCATGTTCTTTAGTGGTGGCAAAAGAGCTGCTGAAAAAACACCTGATCACTTTTTTAAAAAGTATAATTTTTAACTCTTGTTGGGTATTTTTTGTTCTATTTTTTATGGTCATAAAAATTCAAGTAGTTTGTTTTTTAAATATTAAGTTACATTCCAATTCTGCTTTCTTTTAAAATACTTCTGTAATAAAATCATGACTTTCATCAGCACAATTGCTAGTTGATTTACTTTGGCATACCCTTCTATGCCTAGAGAGACATGAATGACACACTTGACTGTTGAATGAGGCATTCAGAGACTTGAAGAGAATGGGTTTTCATCTTCTTTTAAAGTTAACCTTGTGCCAAACTTTTGTAGAGGCTGTGGAGGTGATTATTTCATGTTGCATAAATGTCACTTCCTTCACGTAGACGTTTTGAAAGGGCATTCTTTGGTCACCACATCACTTCCATTTTAGTCAGGTTTGCACTTGACCCAAATGGAAGCAAGCTACCTTTTTATTGTTTCCTAAATGAGGAAAACTTTTCCTTATTATATATAAACTGTGTCAGTGAATTTGCATTTCAGACGTATGAATGAGAAATTGGCTAATAAATTTCTACAGTGTGAAGAATCACAGCAATATCTGTCTAGGAGAAATCATAAGATAGATATACACACACATAAATATGTGTTATTTTTACATGATATTGAATGATTAACGATTATGTTGTGTGTCAGAAAGATGCCAGAGGGGCTCCATAATGCAGAAATGAAATTACGGTGCATAAAAATGGTTTTGCTTATTTTCTTCTTTGTTTTTTTTCTTGCAGGATTGTTCATCTTCAGAAGAATACAGCATTGCTGCAGCATTGCTGCCCTTGACAACTGCCTTCTATAGGGTAAGCTCCTATTGCAAACCACTGCTATTTTGTATTTTTTTTTTTTTTTACATCACATACATTGTTAAAATGGAGAAAGGGATAATAGGAGATACATGATGGGTAGGAAAATTCATTCTAAAATTTATTAATGTCAATGGAAGTCATCAAATAGACTGGTAGGGACATTATTCCAGAAGGATATTTGTTGATGTTGAGTCATTATAATTATGAGACATACACCCAGAACTAAATGCGGGCTAAATGATGGGTTAGAGAATTGTCACTGAATTATATTTAGTCACTAAAATAATAGAAAAGAATAGTTTCTGATGTTACTGTGTAAAAGCTATTTATTGCAGTATTACTGTGTTTAATTTGGCATGTTGAACATACACTGGCCAATATTATACAATGGTCACTGTAGTGCAGTTGGCCAATAAAGTACTTGGCCAAAAGTACAAGTTAAGTTTTCAGTCTGTTAATTCAGTAGTTGTTAATTTTGGAGGATATTATGAATGGGCTGTTTTAACTGTATATTTGTTTTGGTTTCTTTTTAGGGGGAAAGTACATGTTTGATAGTGGCAAAATTTAATAGGATAGTAAATACAAAAATAATGCGTATTTTATAAGTAATTATTTCAGAAGCAGAACTCTTGTAGTGTGACTGTATTTATTTCAATGTTCCAATACAGTAGTGTTTTCACCAGTTCTAGCAGTCCAGTCCTGCTTTTTAGCATGTACATACCTGAGGAGAAAAGTTCAGAATGTGGACTTGCTTGCAATATGAAATGAACTTTGTTTAATGTGAATGTTGTTATACAATCGAGTTTGGGAAGTAAGTGCTTAGTCATTGGTAATTGGTACACTGAGATATTGCAAAACAGTAGTTGCTTTGACAGCTTATCTATACATTAGTAATACAGAAATTGAAAAATGCAACCTTCCACCTTTCAGGTGGCCTATGAGGCATTTATGAGTAGCCAGAAGTAAAATGCAGAAAGTTCCCTATTACAGCTGAGTGGAAGCCAAGGTTTCTGCAACAAAAAGCTGAGAAATCAGTCAGTCATTTTTAGTTTAAATTATATATTCTAATCAATTTCTGGGGGGTTTTAAGCTATAAATAGATTCTGTCATGTTGTTTTTAGAATAAGAAATGTCAAATTTTACCAATCAAACCAGAATCATCTGTTGAAGGCAAGAGCAATTTTGACAAACTAAAATGTGTAGAAGATTTCTTGACATTTCTTATTTAAACTAGTACTTAACAACGTGTATGGAGCACGAAGTGGCAGCGTTTTTCCTCTTCTAATTATTTGAACTGTAAAAAAAATTTATTTAAATGTGTTTTAGTTTACACCCGTACATAATACCCCACAACTGCTTTTAGGGAAGAGTGTACAGAGCATTTGCATTCTCTTATGTAAGGTACATGGTGAGATGTTAAATGTTTTGATCCCATCAAATAGACTTTATCCCAGCTTTAGATCCAAGTTTATCTTTCTCTATTCTCTCTGTTTTGAGACCTTCAGAAGCAGAATTGCTGTTTCATATTGCTGCCACAAATACTTAATTTGAGGGAAGAGCTAATGAGTTACAGAAATTTCCTTTTTTCCGATTTTATTCTCACTACTGCATAAATTCTACATTTTGAAGAAACTTCTGCTTCTTTTATTTTCTGGTTTTTAGTTTTGCTTATAAAAATAGCCAAGGGAGTCCACATAGCTCTTTGCCTTGAGAGGTAACAGGGAGCATTTTGGGATGTTGTCGCAATTTGGTTAGATTCCTACCTCAGTAAAGTTTGATCAAGTAGGCAAAAAAAAAAGACAATAAAAAGATACTTCTTAATGTAGTATCAGAAGTTTTGAAATAATTTTAAATAAGTTTTGATTTCACCATCAAACAGAGAAAAAATCTGGACTGAATATAAAATATATTTAAGTAATTTCATCTACACACTTGTATTTTTTGGTAGGGGTACGAAGATTTCACACCATTTCTCTCACAGCAAGCTCTCTAAAATCTTTTTTTAATAGCCTAGACTATTTAACTCTAAAAATACACTCAGGAAACTGTGAGTCCCTGGATGGAAGAAGCATAATGAGTTTTCTAATGTGCCTGACCTGAATTAAAAATTAAAATAACCTGACTATTAACTTGCAAAAGCCAGCTGTTAATGCATAATAGAAAAAGAATTTTGTTTTTCCCAGATCTAATCCTCAGGTTCAGTGATGGTCCCCTCTGGTATGTCCCATTAGATACAATTCTTTGGCAAAAGTACTTATTTTGGCATAAAACTATTCATACTAAACACAAACTGACATGCTGTTCAGAACATAAGATTATTAGACTAACTTTGCAGTGATTAGTTAAAATTCAGTTTAACAGCTTAAGGTTCAGTCTGACTAAAACTTAAACTTTTGAGTAAACTGATTTTTCTTTTTGAGTAAAAATATATACTTTTTGGAGGATTTTTCAGCTTCTCTAGAGGTTTTCAAAATTGTTTCATAGACTAGAGAGAGTATGTTCTACTTGGCATGAACCTGTGCTTCAACATGAAGAATTATCTTACCTCTGCCATATGATTGTGTTGATGCCCCCCAAGGATGAAGCAGTGCTTGGCAGAGTGCACTTGTTTTATTGGTGTTTCTGCTCTCAGAATATGTTTAATGCCAGCAGCCTGTTAAATCTCATTTCACCCACCCCTTTTGAGGCTGGACACAGGAATGGTGCATCTGACCATGACATACAGGGTTCTATTTGTGTGTACACTGGTGTAATTGCACAGGCAGTGCTCCAATTCAAGTTATCAGTGACGAAATCTGTAGTAAATCTAAAAGTATAGTAGAGTTCCAAGAGTATATAGAGTTCAGTCCAGTCTGATGTTTTACCATCTATATTTGCTGTAACATTTTGATGGGAAATGATGATGGGATTTCCTGTCACAGCATTTCATTGTTAGTGTAATTCCTGTTACTTCTAATGAAGTAGTAAAAAGAAGTTACACAACATCACAGTTCCTTCATGGAAGGACTGTTGTGTTCATGAAATGTTGGGCTTCATTTTATTTATCTAAGATGAAGCAGAGCACAAATGAAAAAATTACATGTTCTTCCTAAATAACTTTAGTGTGTTTTACTGAACATAGTGCAGTCACCAAGTGTTTGAAGTGTATAAATAATGAGAAGGACGTGGTTTTGATTGAGTTCAGCAGATAAGCCAAGAAACTGAGCAGTAACACAACTTAAAACTTGGAGGTGATGTTGGTAAGATTCTGGAAAGGCTGTGTCATGCATTAGCCTTAAGGGATTTTTAAATATTTTTGGTAAAACAGCAGAAGATTTAAAGAAGGGAACAAGTTGGCATGATGTAACCTATCTTGTCTTAATGCCTTGGCTTGTTTAAAAACTAGTTAGGGTATTTCTACACAGATCCAATTAAAATTACAAGAAACATCACACTGTGTACAGCGTGCTAGGAGCTCTTGGGATGTCTGGTGAAATTTCAGAATTCTCCCTGAAGTCTGGTGAGTGATCTATTGTGAAACTTGATCGGGCAGGATTTGATCGCACTCTAAGTCAGAGCTGATGGGATTAAAGTCATAGACAGGAAGTCAGCACTGGTTGCATATTTGTGGCCTGGAGTAATAATTGAATTTTTCTAGAAAAAATAGTTCCAATGCTTTTTAAAAATTTTAAATATTGGACACAAGCTGTTAGCAAAATGTGACTCATCAGTGACAGTGGACTTTGGTGTGCACTGTTAATGTCACAAAAACAAACAAATTTTTACTTCTGGGTTAGAAAAAGGTTTTAGTTTACCATTAGTAATACCGTTGGAATTTTGTTTAAAATTGAAACAATATAAATAAAATGTATTTATACGTGAAGATAAAAGAATTTTTCCATGTTTTCATGGTACAAGTGACCCATGCTCATTTGGTATGTGGTCACTTCTTCTGTGGATCAAGTGAAAACGCAGTGTTCCTTGGTGCTGCGGAAAAGGGGTCTTGTTCTACGTGTGGGAAGAAGGGGCAAGAGGAAAGGGACGTATTTTGATCATGTTTTCCTTTTATTAACTCATCGAGGAAGGCAGTTTGATGGTTGTGCAACTGGCATTGTCAGAGCTTGGATTCCCTGTTTCACTCTGGGCCCCTGCCAAGGTGGCAGGATGTGGTGAGCCCCACGCTGCTTTGCTGGGAGGCTCAGAGTGCAGCCAGGCAGGATCAGTGGCAGGCATGGTGCCTTGGGAAGGCTGGCCTGGAACAGAGACTGGACAGAGCTAGAGAATAAAGTATATATTTATTAAAAGGCCTTTAGGATACACCTTGGGCAGGACAAGAGCCTGACCAGGACTGCACCCAAGGTGAACTTAGAATGGTCACAAAATGTAAGACCAGTCATGAGGTCTTACACTTTTATAAATTTTGGGCCATTTGCATATTGGGATTTAATTGTCCAACTGCAGCTTCAGGCTGTGAGGTCTCATCCTTCTTATTTCTCCCTTCAGCCCCTGTTGTTTGTGCTTTTGGGCCTGAAAGTTGTCCTTGGTCTTCAGCAGGAAAAGGATTTGTTTTGTCTCCCTACTCTGTGAAGAGAGCTGACTAACACTCAATATGAGGCTCAGAACTGCACCCCTAGGCAGCACAGAATCTGAAAAACATGAAAGCTGAAACTTAAGGCATCAGGAACCAGTTCCAGCCTGTCCTGGACAACAACACAGGGAGCAAAAGCTGGTCCCCACTGCTAGCCCAGTCAGAGGCCGCCTCTCCATCTGCCCTCCCTTTGCAGCTAAGCTGATGTTCAAGACAGTGATCTGTCTCTCTTGCATCCTTCAACCACTGAACGGTAGACACAGTTGTGTTCCCCTCTGAAGCTGATTGTACAGTTTATAGTAAAATTTCCTACCCCTCATTTCCGAAATTTTAGGATCAAAATTTTATGGTTAAATTGCATATGATCATCTGTGCTCCCATACCTTTCTACTGTGTTCTACCACATCACACAGTCCACAGTAACACGCTTGCAAATGATTTTTTTTTTTGGCATTCAGAAGTGTCTGAATAAAGGAAGTGGCTTAATAAAAATATGCTATTCTGAGAGTAGTTTTCTCTGTGTCAATATTGTAAATGGGCTTCCACATTTATAGACAAGCATTTCTTTAAATTGTAGTTTTCAGAGCAGTATTATTTTTCAGAATCACAGGTGTCGAAATTTCTGAGTCAGTTGTTTTGAATGGTTTGATGTATACTTGGAGAGTGCTGATCTAGTTTAGGCAAAAATAACCCAAATGCAACAAAATGTCTCACAGTTTGGATATATTACATTCAAATTGACATTTGTCTTTTAGCAAGATGTACTGGAGACTGCTTTATAATTTTATGTGACTAAATTATGTAATTCTTGGGAGGGAGAGAGGGAAAAAAGGATTTTTTTAGTATTATTATTAAATTTTTTTAAATGCTTCTAAGCCACAAAAATTTCAAATAAAATTTCAGTTGGATACTGATGTGAATTTTTTTGTAGAGCTTGAAATGGAGTGAGAGCATGAGTCTGCAGCTTTGCAGACTGGGGCTGGCTGAAATCCTTACGATATGGCATCACTGGACTCTTCATCTGCATGGATGCCCATTTTTCATTTGTACTCCATGTTCCTGTACCTTTGTTGAGAATGAAATAGAATTACATAAAATAGGAGACTTTTTTTAGAGTTTTTAAAAGAGCAAAATTTAGTGTAAATCATTTAACTTAAAACGTTTGAGTACAGAATGTTTATTCAGGTCATCTTAAGAATTATCCTGGCAGTACTTTTGTGAGGAAAAGGATTTTAGTCCAGGGGCTTTTTTTGCGGTCTTCAAGGTGAATACAAAATTGTCAAGTCAATAGCTGAATTAATGAAGAAATATGAAACTGGAAATATTTCATGTCAATGCACTAATAAAAATAATTTGAATGTTTTCCATAGTGAAATATATGTGTTGTTTTCCATAGCACAATAATAAAAGTAATTTAATGAGTGTGTGCTTTCCTAGCTGAGATGGATTACCAGGTTTCAGTAACAGTTATGGCAGATACTCGATGGAAGCAAGTCTTCACTCCTTGAAATGCCTGAATGAATGACTGCTCGACTCCAGAGCCTGTTGGGTGTAGGAGGGATTCCCAGTTTCACAAATGAAGGCTTTCTCTGAAGATTGGAGGCAGTACTAGTGAAATTCAGATTAGTTTATAATATTTTAATCATTATCAAGAACCACCCCCTTCTGAGAGAGACCCAGTTCAAGGTTAATTATGTAACAGAAGCTTTGTAATTTGAAACGTGCTCTTTGTTGTGTAGCAGCAGCTACGAAGTCACAAGGAAGATACCCCATGAAAGGCTGATGTGGAAAATCCATGATGATGGGTAAAGAGTTGATTGCATTTTTATGTCTTTGTCAGGCAGGTTTTACAGTTAGTGTCAGCTGGAATCAGTGGAGTATTGGTCCACCTGTACTGTGGAAAACAGTGGAGTAATTTGGTACTAACACCTCCCTTACTTTATTACAATATTATCTTAGTGTTTATTTTAGAATTTGTGTAAATACCAGGGACTTGCATAAAGCTATTGGATGATGCAGTTAAATTAGAAAAGAAAAATTAATGGGGTTTTTTACATTTAACATGAGTTTTGATTTTTAGCTTCAATTGCTCCACAACTGTGGTTGTCACAAGTAATTCTCATAATCAGCAGTGTGCTTTTAGCCTCATGGAGAGGTGGCAAGACTCTCTGTAAATGGTTAGCTTCCTACACTAAAATATTTTCATTCTTGCACCTAGTTATACTTGCTTCTAAAACTTTCTGTCCTACTCTGGTGTGCTTGGATTAAAATCACTTTTGCTTTAAAATTCTTCACTCTTGAATTGCTGGCTTTAATTTAGGAAACTCCCATCGTGAAAGACTTCCTTTATTGTCTTGGCAAGGAGTTTTGTCTGCTTCCATTAATTTTCTTTTTGTATCTCTATCCTGCCAGTTCTGATACTATCTTAGTCTATGGAAATGTTTTTGTGACTGAAATAGTATTAAGTAACAGTATTTTTAGTACTAAAATTGTTTTATTTATTCATTCTCAGAATGCTAATCCCTTTAATACAGAAATACATTAAATTGCCTGCTTAAAAAGAACATGGCTGTGTCATGTAATGAATACTAGGGAAGAAACTGAACCACAGAAGAATATTTACAGCATTATCAAGTGTGTATATGAGCATTATTTGCATTCCTGGAAAATCAGGAGCCTTAGTTGTGGACCAGAGCTGCTGGTGTTGCTTTTGTACAAAAGAACAGAAAAATGAATATAGTTACCCTCAAGAGCTTACAAAATCTATTTGAAACCAGTAGTAATACTTGAAGCCAGGCAGTTTGAAGCATTGGAAGGAAGCTGTGGAGTCATCATTATTGTTCATGATTCATGACAGTCATCATTATTCATAATAGTCATCATTACTGTTGGTGATTGTGTGCACCAGTAGGTTAATTAGGGCTGAAGTTTTTATAGACATGACCTAAAAACAGGATTTTATTGACTTTTGAGAGAGGATAATGTGGTTACTTGGCAGGTGCTTATGAATATGAGTGGGGTCATAGAAGAGCATTTTTAAAGCAATGGTCAAAGTTCTGTCATTATTTCCAAACACTCCTCCAGTCAAAAGTTTTTATTGCATCCATTAAAAGTTCTTTTCGTATAAATATTATAGTTCAGTAAATTATTTTTGTAAAAGCAAAAATACTTTTCAAGTTAAAACAGGAATCTGAGGATTCTTGTTAGTTATGATGGAGTGGTTTTGCAGTATCCCTTGCAAACAGCAGCGCCCAAATGTCATCTCTGCTCCTTATGATTTTAACTTGTGCACTTTGCTTCTGAATGGATACATAACACATGCCAGTACAGTACATTTTATGTCTTTGCAGTAGAGAATATCTCATTTCCAAAACTATTTTTAGGTGGGGGGAAAATGAAATTAAACAGGAAAGTATAATACAACATATATTGGGTTAGCATATTAACAGGAGAGACTAACTAGAGAATGATTTTAACATGTGTCTTTACAAGGAACTTAAGAAATTAATTACTGTGGTAACTTTGCTCTGTTGAAGAAGCTGGCTTTCCCAGAATGATAACATCATGGATAACATAACTTAGCAATCTGTAGTTTCTTTCCTTAGTGGTTTGTGGGAGGAAGTACTTGGTTAGGAAGAAAACAAAAAGGAAATTCTCTGCAATTAAAATAAGATGTAATGATAAATTTTGTAGTAAATTTCTGTTACTGAGGATCTGACCCACTATTGCTTAGAATAAGGAGAAAGCTTTCTGTTGCATTTCCACTATATTGGATCACATCATTTGTAACTGATTTCACTCGAGCTTGTTTTCTAGAAATAGTACGTAACTCTGGTTTAACAATTTTAATTTAGTTATAGCCCATCTCTTTACGTTGTTACTTCTAGGGGGGATTACAGTGTTACAGAAATTGTGATTCACTTGGAATTTTCACCATGAAAGAATTTCTGGTGGCTTAATTAAAATCTGGTAAATCTTCTGACCTTAAAGTGAAGGAATGTAAATGAAGTAACTGAGTGCCCCATGCGTTTTCCATATGTGTAAGTTCAGCTTCGCCTCCTCAGCACTGCATCCTTAACCCAGCAGAACGGAACTGTCTGCATGAAAACACAATTTCCTTCATTGAGTTCCATTTCATTGTGGCATTATTATCTGTCATGATTTGAGCAGCATTGTTTTATGTTTCCATGAGAGAGCAAATGCTTACAGATGGTAAGGTAGAGAAATAACTGATATATTTGTGTGTGTTGCCTGCTTCTGTGTAAATGTCTCAATTGCCATTCTAGGTAGCTGATCAACAATTTAAACTGTGACCAAAGAATTGAGGTGTCAAAACTGCTTTTCTTCCTTACACATCCAAGTGATTTAAGCCCATAGTTGGAGTTTGTATCTCCTACTCTTGTTTTCATCCATATCCCTGCATTTTGTTTCCATTTACTGTTTCTGTACCCTCCATGACAGTACCTGCAGTTGGAATTCTTGGTAGGATGCTCTTCTTGGCTCCCTCTGATTCATCACAGCTCTCTGAACTTGTGAATACCACATCAGCTCGTTGTCATGAGTTCATAGCACTGTGCCAGTAAGAATTCACAGGGCAGGTGTGTGGCTCTCCTCTTCCTCATGCACTGCACATGCCAAAACTGCATCTTAGCATTTGGCAGAACTGTTCCTGACAACATCCTCTTCTGTAAGGCACTTCCATTCAGCACCTCCACAATCAGTTTCTTTGTCTGTTGGTCAAACTGGATTTTGTTTAATCTCTCAAATGGCTTAGCTCAGAGTGCAAGTTCCGTTTTCTTGTCCATACTTTCAGAATTCTGCATAATATTGCGGTTCCTGATTTTGTCCATCTTTCTTTCACTTGAACCATCTAGTGTGTGTGTATATATATATATATATAAAATTGGTATTGCTAAGATGAGATTTATTACTGTTAAAATTCTATGAATTTGCAATTTGTATTCTGTATTATACCCTTACATCTTTCAAATTTGCTCATCCTCTTCTTGAGGGCTACTTGAGGACTATTATTTTAATAGTTTCTTCAGATAAGGAGATGCTGCATGTTGTGAGAAAGTCAGAAATTATTTGACCAGTGAAGGCAGAGAATGCTGCCATAGAGGAAGGAAATTGTAATTAAAGACCTACTAGGATGAAGTGACAGAAGAACTTAAAGTAGTTACTTTACTACCCCCTTGGGGGATTACTTAGATGCTATTTAGCTGGGCTTTAAGTTACATATTAGGTCATCAATAATTCTAAGAACCACTATTCAAATATAGATAAAACCCATAAACTTGTGAGATTTACAGGGTTATTTATTTCTGAGCACAGACCTGGAAAACAGCATTCTTGCTGTGGGTCTTTTTTGTGGGTAGAGCCAATGCCACCATTCCATTGCAGTCGTAGGTGCACACTCACTGATGAACAACCTGATCCAAAGAGATTCTGTGACTTTTTTAGGACATTTTCAAAATAACTGTGTCAAAGTTTAAAAAACTCTTCACATGGATTCAACACTTCAACTGAGAATTTGTCAATTCTGTATCTTAACTAATGGATTTAACCCACCAAAACTTTGTTGTGCTGTATAGAGGAAGAAAAACCAAAGTATTTCTCATCCACTTTGTGCAGTTTAACGTTATTTAGAACTGTGAAGTTCTGGTATGAAAATGTCTTCTCTCTTTTTTGTGGGATCTGAACATACATCATTTTAGATGATTTTAGTTTCCTTCCTTTCTTTGTATAACAGAACTATTTAAATCTCTTTTTATCTCTTTGGAGAAAGAAGTATGTTGTTATGTGTATTATTTAATGTTACAGGGAGCTTTGTATTAGCTTATATCTATCTTTATAAATCTGTGTAGAAATCTTGAGTATTCTGCATGGCTTTAAGTAATGTCTAGTAAATTACACATGACCTTCAGGAATCTAGGATTAGAGACCCTGAGTAATTACATGTTTAAGTGACTTTTGCCAGAAAATGTATATAGTAAATAAAGCTCCATCCAGAATTACATCCCATTTTTGTAAAATTCTAGAATTCTATTGCCCTCTGCTGGTTTAGTGTGCCTGGCTGTGATTTGGTAGCACTGAATTATGAGTGAATTGACCTTCCTTTTATTTTTCATAGTGAAATAAAAGTAGATAAACAGTGTAATGGATGGCTTTACTACTCGTTTTATTTTAAAATAGAAGCCAATCTTGAGTCTGGTTTGGTGGCTTTCTGAAGGCAGGAGAGGAGAGTTTCTTTTTTTTGTTTTCAGGCTGGAGATGAAGCTTAATTTAGTATTTCACCTTTTCTTTCCAAAGGAGTAAAATAAAAATTAACAGCTTTGCGGTTCTTCCTTCATGCTTTTATGACATTTCCCCACATTTGTGTGCACAATACATGTGAGTATAATTTTATACTTTAGACCAAATAGGAAAGCCATTCATTAAATTAATTTTTTTGACTGATGTTATCCGTGCAGCACACAGTTAGACTTGAAAACTTACTTGTATACAATTATACTTGGTGGAGTATGTGCATGTAATGACTTTAAAGTGAAAGAGGGTAGATTTAGAATAGATAGTGAGAAGAAATTGTTCATTGCAAGGGTGATGAGACATGAGGGAAGGTTGCCCAGAGAAGTTGTGGATGCTCCATCCCTGAAAGTGTTGAAGGCCAGGTTAGATGGGGCTTGGAGCACCCTGGTTTAGTGGAGGTGTCCCTCCCATGGCAGGGGTGTTGGAGCTGGATGGTCTTCTAGGGGCCTCCCAAGCCAGGCCATTCTGTGATGCATGCAGCACACACTGTGATGCAGTGTTACCTGCAAGTAGGATGTAGATAAGACTCAGTCCTCACTGAGTCCTCACTGGTCAGTCAGTGAGGGTCAATCCTGGGGCACAACTTTGAAGTCTTTTTGGGTTTAGCAGGATCTCTGTGGGCGCAGCATAGATGTGACTGGCTCGTAGAACTGGCTTGTTTACGTGCAGAATTTAGTTTGCATCACTTGGGCAGGGGCAGCTGTTGCCTGCAGTAACTGGTACCTACTCATGATGTGCAATAGGTGCTGACTGACTGGATGTTTATCTAAGCAGCTCAGAGACAGGGAGCAGCAACTCTTTCAATTAGCAGTTCCACTGTGTCCTGATGATCTCTAAGCCTGCACTTGCAGATTCCAGGGATAACCGTAACCGGGAGAGGAGGGCAGAGGAGAGGAAGAGCTTTGACATGCAAAGGTGCTGCAGTAGCTTCCTCACAGAGGTTGGATGGATAACCCACAGCCAGTGATTCCTCGAGCTGAGGAGGAGGCTGCTCTTGGCATTGGGCAACACCCTCCTCACTTGCTCTGCTTCATTCTCCCAGCAAATGTATCCAAACCAGTAGCTCAGGCTGTCAGTCAGAGACAGAAATACACTTTATTTCTGAAGTAAACTGGATTTCTCTAAAAAATAGTGCACTCCTGAGTTTGCCCCTTCATTTCCATAACTGAGACACGTGCAGCAAAATCTTGTGAGAAAAGAGCAGTTAGGTGTATTCATGCTTTGGTTTTTATTCTTTTTGGTTTGAAAATCGTTTTTCAACCTCACAAACAATAGCTGGATCCTCTGCTTTGCTATAATAAACTTACTTCTTTGAGCTTTTGTGGTGTAAAGGGTATTAACTGCTGAGTGACCAGCACAACACATGCTTTTCTTTATCAGAAACAAGCAATTTAGATAATTTAATGCTACAGAGAGGTTCTTTGGGGGCCTGGACCCCACAGCAAGTTTGGGAGTCTTGGAACTGGTGCATATTTCTTCCTGAGCTGCAATCACCATCAGAAGTATCCAGTGTTGGGAAACAGGGAAGAAATTCTAGGCAGGTGTTATCCAGTACCTCTCAGTAAAGGGGAAATCATGGAAAGATAATTCCTGAATTCAGGAAATTGTCTGTATAGTCATACATAGCAAGTCCCAAACCTTCCTTGTGTTTTCTCAAACTGTAGTATGTAATTAATTATTTTGATAGGGGTAGGTATGTAATTAATTATTTTGATACAGAATTTGGGAAGGGAATGTTCAGGGGTTTTAAAGTTTCATTAATCTAATTAAAGGACTCAGTGTCCTTAGCAGAAGTTAACTGATCTTCTGTTGTTACAATTTACACCTCAGTGCTCTTTCTGTCGTACTGACAGCTTTAGAATAAGGACTTCATCAGTTCAGAACTACTTTTATTATTTTCTTCTGGGGTTTCTTTTAAGCTCTCAGTCCCTAAATCCTCTCTTATAAGTAGGAAATTCTTTTGCTGCCTCCTGCGTTCATTCTGTCTGGCAGGAGTGAGTTATTGGGACAGAGAGAAGGAGCATAAATATCAGTGTAGTTTAGCTGCCCTGTGGAGAGCTGGGTGAAGATACATTTTATATGTGTAGTTTTGATGGAAAACACCAAACTTCTGCACTACTTAAGCTGGAGAAATTCTGAGCAAATTCTTTTGAATGCAGCAGTTAACATTGGGGCCCTTTTGATGTGTTAGAAGAGTTTCCATTCTAGGGAAATGGGCTGACTAAGCACTCTCTGTGTAGAGAATATAGAGACTGCAAGCTTCATGGAATGCTTATATTTGTACCAAGAATATTTTTAGTCCATGGATTTGGGCTGTGCTTCTTGGGGCTGGTATTCTTACTGCTTCTTTTACAAACAAACTAACCCAAACAAGCAGAGAATCCAAAGTGATTTTGTCCAAAATAACTGGCAGAGCCAGGAACTGCAAGTCCTGATTTTGATTCTGTGCTCTGGCCACTATCAGGTTTTGCCATTTGTTTCAACACATGCAGGTGATGAGAAGCATAATATTTATGATCACTGAGCTTTTTTGATGTGTTTTCTTTCATGCTTTTGTAAACAAACTTTTTTTTATTTGGTCTAGGAGTTAGTGTTGATTTATGTCGTTATATTTGAACATAAATCTCCATTGTTTAAAAATTATGTTTTGTACATGGCTGTTTGTGGTTTTAAATTATGAGCACAGGAAGAGCATCTAAAAGCCCCTCAGCTTTCCTGTCATGTTTGTCCCATGTGAAAATCATTTATTTCATTTTTATTTCTTTAGACCCGGATTTCAGAGCCTAAACTTCCTTTTGAGTTTGTGTTAAAGATCACCCCTTTTCTACCTAGTTTACACAATTACCTGACTTGGGTTGAGGCATCAAAGGTGACTGAAGAGGTTGATAGTCAATTCACTCTTTTGTGTGCATTTACTGTGCAAATTGACATGAGTTAACCCTACCTACTAGCTAGGCTTGAACAGACTTTTTTTTCTTTTTTTCCTTTCTCCTTTTCTTTTTCCTTCCCATTTTTCCTTCCCCCTCTTCTTGACATTCATACCCCCTTTTTGCAGATGTGTTGTTACTGGGAATTCAGACCCAGTGAGAAAACAATAAAATAAAAGTCATGACATGGCTTTAGCACTAACCTTTGCTTTCAAGCTATGTTGTCCATATTTTTATTCCATGATTTACCCACATCCCTATTCCTCTGTAACACAGGCTTTGTACATCTGGATTTTGAGGTAGGTCAATGATTGGGCCAGATCAGTCTGGGGGCTCTGTGGTGTGTCTTTTGTATGATTAGGTTTTTTCAAGGGAATGTCCAGCAATCCCTACAAAGATCAGTAGGACAGTGTTTGTGCTGACCTGTTCTGTGATTTAAACAGCTGGATCAGGCGTGGGAGATCAGTTATCATTTCCTGTGATCTGCCATAATAAGCTGCACCACAACTGAAACTTGGGCATGTGTTAAACAAACCAGCTATCTGCTCTCTCAGTCTGTATTGAATAAACAAAGTAATATTTAACATAATGAGAACAGATGTAGATTTCTTAACAGGTTACCAAGAAATTTTGATGAAATTCTGCGTGATCAAATCAAAATTACACTGCTCACTTTTAGATGGTTAAGCACAAGAAGGCACTGCAATTGGGTAAATTCTATTAGCATGTCACGTAGCATTTCCTTAGATACAGAATTTTCAAGAACCTTTGATAGGGAATAAGTACATGGCACATGATCAGGACTTTCAGTTCATGCTGTACTTGGAAGAGCATAGTGAGGAAAACACTTTTTTGAAGAATTGCAAAACTGGAAATCTGTAAACCAGACTACAAAACTTTTGGTTGTAATTTCCTATCCTCCCATTTGAATGCCCAAGTGCCAGCTAGGGAAATATTATAAGTACTGGCTGTTCTGTACTATTCTACAATATTAAATGGAGTAGTATTCATGCTCTCCAGGAACGTGGTTCAGAACATAAATCACTAAAATAAAATCTAAGTTCTAAATATAATGTGTGTTTCAGGTATGGGTAGTATTGTGAGTGATAACCATTCAATGAGGCACCCAGTAATGTGCTTTATTCTTCAGTTCTGCTGCAGAAATAATGACAAGCACAAATTTAAATGACCTGCTGCTTTGCTCCATGCAGTATACAACACATTGTTTTGTGGTCTTATTTTTTCAAAAAGTAAGAACATATGATAAAGGATGTAATTCTTCATGATTATGGTCATTAAAATAAATTTCCTTTCTTTTTATGTGGTTATCAAGAGCATTAAACAACTCCCTGGGAGACTAGTGTAACCTAAATAAATAGATGTACTTGAAGAAAATGCTTCATTCATAATGACTAATGCTGTAACAATTCTGGGTTTGTTTGAGACTTTACAGTGATCCAGACCCTTGTGACTTCAAAGAACATACCCAAATTAGCACTCTTTCAGGAACTGGATTTGGGTCATACAGTTCAGTAAATAACACTGAAGATAACAATTTATCTAATCTTCTGGTGTTGCAACAAATGCAGTTTATTGGAAGGACTCAGTTGACACTTACTTTAAATTTCACTGCTACAGTTCTAAATAAAATGAGAAATAATTTTCATCTGTTTGAATACTGATCTCTATGTTGTACAACTAGGTTATTAAAAATATTGTGGTTGGTTGGCAAGGAAGATGTTTTATATTACAAATGTGTTCTGTACTGTTATCACAAAATTCTTACCTCAATTTTCATTTTTCTACTCTGAATCAAGAAAACCATGCCTTGCACTGGCATTAGACTTGTATGCAGCCTCCCTGTGTGTTAATTTCTTGAATGGCACAAAACTGGAGATAATTTCTCTATCCCATATTGCAGTACAAAAGTTGATACATTTCATATTTCAGTCTGTACTACGAATCATATATACATACATGTGTGTGTATGTGTGTCAGTTCTGAAGTCATAGCCTTTAAAAGAAATTGAATAATAGGACTGATTTGTCAACCTTGCACATTTTTTGCTTTCAGAAATTAGCACCTGGAGTTAGTCAGTTTGCCTACACCTGTGTACAAGATCATCCTATCTGGACTAACCAACAGTTCTGGGAAACAACCTTCTATAGCAACGTGCAAAATCAAGTTCGCTCCCTCTACCTTACAGCCAAAGATGACAACCATGCAGTACAGTTGAAACAAAAGGTAGGAAAATATATTAAAATATTAAAGTAATGTTTTTATTCACATATAAATTGTCTCCTAAGCTACAGAGAGTTAAGTTACGGTTTTTCCAATTTTATGTGTTTTTCTTTCATTTTCTCCCACATTACACAGTATACAATAACATGAGAAATAATAGAAATTTACTTTTATCTGCAAAGCATTATAATTTGATGTTAGCTCAACTTAGTGTGGAAAAAGCATTTGCAAGATACCTAGTCATTCATTAATTTAACATCAGGCTTTAGGTCACTAGTATCATCTGTCAGATTACTTTATTCTGCTTTGACTGTGTGCCATCTACCTAGTTTGCTTTAAGCTAATGCTAGAATTGGACTCCAACATATAAAAACATGAATGTTTCAGCTGGTCTGGAAACTATTTATACAAAAGCTTCCCTCACCTGAACATCCTAGGAATTTGGAGAATATTGCCAGCATCGAGCCATGAGCTGCATGTTATTTCTCAATCTGATTTATGCTTGTTCTTATTTGAGCTAAGTGGATAAGCTGAGGAGAGCAGCTATGTTAAAATCAGTAAACCACTCTGAAGAAACATGGAAGATTGGATGGCATAAAAAAAAACCTTCAAAGCAATGATGTTATTTAGATCTGCCCAGGCTGTGCTACTGGTGCATTTCAGTAAACTGCTCTCAAAGCTCAGTTCCCATAATCATAACTCAATAGGTAGTTATTTGCTCTTTCTTTTTAAATGAATATGTAATTTAAATAACTGAAGAAGTTGAATTAGCAATTGAATAAATAAAGCTTTGGCTAAGCATTGTTTTTTAAGTTGTAGCTTTATCATTTCTTCTGTGTCTTTATGTTTCTTTCTCTGTGTCTTCTAGGAGAAAACTCCTGCAGACCAGGATAAGACAGCAATGGACCTGGCTGCTGAGCAGCTGAGACTGTGGCCAACCCTTAATAAACAGACACAGCAGGAGCTAGTCCAGAATGAGGAAAGCACAGTTTTCAGCCAGGCCATTCATTTTGCCAACCTCATGGTCTACCTGCTGGTACCACTGGATACAAGTAAGAACAAGCTGCTGAGAACATCAGCCACTGGGGACTGGGAGAGTGGAAGTAACAGCATTGTCACAAACAGGTGGGTATCCAAGGCCAGTGCTCATCTGGCAGGGTGGGCCACAGCTTGCAAAATGGTTGTTCAGCATCTTCACTTCCTTGCAAGTTCACTAATTAAGGAGAGGAGAAGTCTAACATGGTTCCTCTTAAACAACAGAACTTTGTCTGGAGTGATTTACTTCCATTTGAAGGAGCATTGTATTGTCCCAGTAAGAATTTTTAATCTAGTAATGGAAACATGGAGTTTCGTGAGAAAGGAAACAGCAGCCCCAAACCCACTCAGTTAGTTTTTAAATAACTTGAAAAAAAACATTGGATGAACCTAAAATCAAGAAAGCATTTGTATAGCATCTATAAAATCAGCATTTCTGTGCAACAGCTGCAAAGGAGGAAAGGCACTGAGGTCACAAAAACCAGGAGGGCTAAACCACAATGGCAAAGGTTAAATTACTAAGGAAGCAGTAGGAGTACAACACCAGTTCCATTCATTCCCTAGCATGCAAATCCAGGACATTTCATAACAAGTCTTCCTCCCTCTTTGTTTATTGTCTTCATTATCACCTCTCTGTACAAATTCTCACTTGATAAAATTATAGAACACTATGTGAGAACACTGGCATCAAGTAAAAGACTATCAGGGTGAAACTCCCCATGGAGTTACTAATTTCTGCTGACTACACACCTCTAATCTCAGGCATTAGGACGTGCTCAGTAGGCTGCTTGTGGTGTATGTTGCAATCTATGAATTTGGCCCCTAATATTCTTATGGGAGGCATTTTTAGACATTCATACATTTCCCACTGAATTGCTTGCTTATCTAATGCACAAAAAAATTCTTATGATCTTTTTAGCTTTTGATTGCTTTGCTTTGCAACCTAAATATACATTTAATTTATCATTCTTTATATAACTGGATGTTTGCTTACCATGGGTTTCAAATACTTTACTTGACTTAAGAGAAGACATAGAGCTCTCAAAAAGCTGTTTTTTCTCTTCTGGGCTTATCTGTGCTGGACTCAAGAAGAGAAGATTGTCCTATGTCATCATTCATGAAGTTCTGGCAATGAAAGTACAATGTAACTGTGGTACCACCATATGCTTTTAACAAGGCTTAGGAATTGTAACCAGAAAAAAAACCCCACCGCTTGTTACGGTCTATCCAAGTGTCATATGTGCATCACCAGCTGAGTTGTTCACACTTGTTACTGCTTTTATTTCTGCCTTTAGCATTGCAGGCAGTGTTGCAGAGAGTTATGACACTGAGAGTGGGTTTGAGGACTCGGAGAACAATGATGTCGCAAACGCAGTCGTGCGCTTCATCACCAGATTTATTGACAAGGTTTGCACAGAAAGTGGGGTCACACAGGATCACATCAAGGGTCTGCACTGCATGATACCAGGTAGGAACTGGCACAAAAGGGTCCTTTATGGTCTTTCTTTTTTCTTTTCCTAATAAACAAATGCACTTTCTAATTTGAGTTCCCTTCAAATAAATTAGAGTGTTAGATTTCTTTTCCAGATTGTAATTACTATTGAATCTCAGATAATTATTTCCTTGATGTCAAAATTTGAGAATTTCAGAGCTATCAGAGTTTTAATTACAGGGCAGCTTTCTGTTTCACATTGTGTGACTTCATTTTTGGTGTTGCTGTTTTCCAGGCATCGTAGCAATGCACATAGAGACTCTGGAGGCTGTCCATCGGGAGAGCAGGAGGCTTCCACCGATACAGAAGGCAAGTGTTACGAAACGTATTTGTATTCTTCACAAGTATTAGAATCATAAAATCTAGTCATCTTTTTCTTTCCTCTCATAGTGTTATGAGGAAATCAAAGCATTAAAAGAAAATTTCCACCAGTGATAAATAAAGTGCTTGGCTTTGGTCTCATGAAATATGAAACTAGTAGAGCCAGACTTCTGATCATAAACAAGCTGTTGCATGCCCACTGCTTTTTGAGACCCATTTCTCTTAGTTGAGTCCAAACTCCATCTCCCTTCTTTGGATTCAGTGTCATAACAATTTTGTCTTTAAGCTTTTAAAACCAAATATTATTACTAGCCTGAGGTGTAACACTGATTTACACTTACACTTCCATTTATTTTGCATCAGCCCAAAATCCTACGGCCAACTTTACTGCCAGGAGAAGAATTTGTTTGTGAAGGTCTCCGTGTGCTACTGGATCCTGATGGCAGAGAGGAAGCCACAGGAGGACTGCTTGGAGGTCCTCATATCCTCCCTGCTGAAGGAGCTTTGTTCCTTACCACTTACAGAATTATATTTAAAGGCACTCCTCATGATCAACTGGGTAAGAAAATCCTAACATAATTGTGGTCCTTCAGATCAGCAGGATTTTGAGCTGGCCTCTCCACCTATCCAAGCATCAACATCATTAAACAGCTTTTTTCGGACACTGGAAGCAAGTGAAAGGAAAAATATTCATGAGTTGGTATTCTACCTAAAATTATTTTCTTAATGTGTCAGCTCTTCTGGATGATAATTTTTTATGATTTAAGATGTGCCATTTCTAAGCAGGTTGTCATTCAGAAGTATAAATTTATTGTGGAAAGTTCATAGTCATGTGTAAAGATATCAAAGTATATATTTTCTGTTTATAAGTTACATATTGCATTATGAAATCTGAATAAACTTGAAATTGTTTCTTTAGCCCCTACTGACCTAGGTTTTAGGAGTAGAAAGACTCAAAAGGAAGGAGAATATTTTCCTAATCATCACAGCTGAAATAGAGTAGAAATTCAGATTACAAATGACGCTTTAGCAGTTTGCCAACTTTTCAGGTATTTTGCCTGAAATTAATCCTATGCCATTGTGTTCATGGTGCTTTGTACTTATTCCCTCTTGTTTATTCCAGTGACAGTGTGAGCAGAGCAGACCTGGCTGTGTGATCTAACAAGTATCTGTGTGTTGTGTCCTCAGTTGGGGAGCAGACTGTGATCCGGAGCTTCCCTATCGCCTCCGTTACCAAGGAGAAGAAGATCAGTATCCAGAACCAGCTGCAGCAGAGCATGCAGGAAGGGCTGCAGATCAGTTCAGCCACTTTTCAGGTAAAAAGAAGTTTTGTGAAAATTTATGTGGCTACAGTCAGCTCAAAATACTTACAAGCAGCACTTTGCCCTGGTATTCATGAAGAGCCCGGTTTTCTGCCCTGTAAGGTCGATAGACAAGGCAAAACTCATAGAAACCCTGGCATTTCTTGGTCCACTTGGTATTTACAGAGGGTTGCTATTTCACACTGGGTTTCTTTTACTGCTTTCCTCACCTATTTTGGAACCAGAAAAGGGCTGGTTTGGGTCCAGAATCCCTTCATGTAAGTAGAGGCCTAGGGAGGCTAGTGAGAACCTGCTTTCTCTCTCCTCCAGCTACATGCAATCAAAATGGAAAAGCTCTGAGTGTTGCTTCTTCTCAAGTTTTGTCACTTCACCAGCTTTCTGTTAAAATCAGTGGCAGAAAGTCATGGGATGTTGCACATGGAAGCTGCACTTCCAGGAGTCTTTAGGGTAGAACCAATGAGCCTCTATATGACAGGCACAGATCTTGGAGTTTTCTGAAGGATTCCCATCAGTGTGTTCAACAAAAGTGTGTATTGCAGGGCAATTGATAGAGATGGACTTGTAAAAATTAGGAATCCTGAAGTCTTTCCTAAATTTTCCTTCTTGGTTTTGATCTTAACTGTGGTCAAATCCTAAGAGATCAAAACCTGCAAGCAAAGAATTTTATATCATGAAAATAGACAGCAGTGCTTAAGATATTAAATACTTTGCTGGGTTGACTGACTGCAGAATCGTATTTTCACTGAGAACAATAACCAACATTCGAAATCATAACAAAATTGCATTTTACTAGCTCTTTACAATAATGAATATTATTTAGCTAATCATCCTTCAGTATCGTCTTTAAAAGCACAAAATTAGGAATCCAGATGAGTAAAGCAAGCAAAAAAAAAAGTTGTTCTTGTGGACTTTTGAGAGGACTTTTATTTTCCAGAAATCTTTTTACCAGAATACTTAGCATGCTTCAATGATGTGATAAATACAGACTCCAGCTCAGAGCTGGATTCAGGTCAAACATCATCTTTGCTTTTGTTTAGCATAGTTTTGTATTAGGTTATGAGAACAAAAACAATCCACAAACATTTTATTCCCTGTCCCCTATGTAACAGCCAGGGTTCAATACAGGATGAAATAGCCCCTCCCCTTTGTTTATTAATTCTGATTTTCAGATGGGTTTGTGTGCAGCTATGCTGTTTGATATCTTTAAAACTCCAGATCAGTGTAACCCTGAAAGACTGAAGAGCTCCTTTCAAGGAGGTCCTAGAACAACAGAGCCATTAGTCATTTGGAAAGTATTTACAAAACAAGTGAAATTGGAAAAGCAAGGATGAAATCCACCTCCTAGATGGCAAGCAAAGGAATTTAAAGGTGTCTAGGTATGCGCTCAGAAATTGAGCTCTAGGATGTTTCTTTGTTTGCTTTTTCCACATTCTTAGAGTTCTTTTGGGCCTTTTTATGGATTCCATGTTTTCTGTCTCTTATTTGTTTTCCCCGAATTGTTGACTTCCTTTCAGCGGAGGATGATCGGATGGGATTTTTTTTCCCCCAGAACCTTTCAAAAAAGCATATTTAGTCAAGTGGATGGATCAGTGTTGAATAGCACAAGGTTATTTCCTTTTTAAGGAGCAGATTTCACTATCACATTTTTGTTACTAGCAGTTTTCTATACTTTGCAAGGTGAGGCCAAAATTGGAACATCTAAGTAATAGAAATATAATGGTTGTGACATATGAATGCTGCAATTGCTGTCTTGCTGAGTCTTTGAAGTGCATTACCAACCTCAGTTCCCAGTGTAGGGGCAGAGCTGGCAGGCTATTTTCCAGCTAAGCTGTCCCATGTGACCAGAATTTGAACTGTTGTAGATGTCTTAGTGCCAGCACTGTGACTTGGATTTACCAAAATATTTTGTATTTGATCTTACGAGAATTCCAGATGCTGCCTAGTGAAGATACCTTAGTATTAGGACATAAATTTAAAATAGGAAATAAAAAATTCTTTAAGCGTGTAATAGCTGTCAAAATAAATGAGATGTGTGTACAATATATCTGTATTGTATGAAGAGCATGATACTGTGAAAGTATGGGAATTTTGCTACTGTGTTTTAGAATCTTTCAATTTCTGAAATTCTCAGATTGTTATCCAGTTTCTAACATGTCCTGTCTTCAATACACAGTTAATTAAAGTAGCATTTGATGAAGAAGTAAGTCCAGAAGTGGTGGAAATATTTAAGAAACAGTTGATGAAGTTCCGTTATCCTCAGTCCATCTTCAGCACTTTTGCCTTTGCAGCTGGGCAAACAGCACCACAGATAATTCTCCCAAAACAGAAAGAGAAGAACACTTCATTCCGGTACAGTCTTTCTTCCCTTTTCCCCTTTCCCCTTTCCATGTTCTTGTCTTGTATTATCCAAATGCATTGAACAACCTGAAAGCTCTGCACAAGTGGAGATCATGTCAAAATAAGTGATTGCTATTTTGCACCTCTTTGTATTTCCTGAGTGAGAGAGAGATTAGTAGGATACAAATGTTTATTTGGGATAGGAATTATGTTATTTATCTAAACTTCTGGCTGCAGTAGATTTGAAAGAGAACCTTTATTGCATTTTGAAACACAAAATAGAAGTAGCATCTTGAGCTATGCCAGCTCAACATGGAAATAAGATTAACTGTGTATTACTTTATAAGTAGCCTAGCCTAGCCTAGCCTAAAATTAGGATTAATTTTACCTTGTGCATTTGCCCTGCTGGTTTTTAATTTAGAGTTTGAGCTTTGGGTCCTCTTTCGAGTTTTATGTGATATGTTCATTTTTACTGGACCAGCTACATCATTAGTCTATTCCAGAGCGGTAGGTCCTGTGATTCTCTGTTGATTAGTGCACTGTTGACACAGAAAATAGAATCCCAAGCCAGTCATGAAATCTTAAAACTTAAAGGTAATTTCTATCTTTTCTGCCTTTACTTTGGCAACTTTCTGGATTTATCACGTTACTAGCAAAATAAGAAAAACCTAAAGAAAGATGATATCTGCTTATTCATTACCAGTAAAAAAAAAGGCACAAATTTATCTCCAAGTAATACAATTTTTGTTTAAAAATTAATATAAGAAACAATTTTTCTAAAGATTATAATTGCTTGTTTTAAGTGAAAAATTATCGAATCTGTTTTATTTGCGTTCGTCATAGAAATCTGTAAATGCTATCAGGCAGAATCAGATGAATCTTTCCAAATGCTTTTGTTGTTTTGGATTTATAGTACCTTCTCCAAAAGCATTGTGAAGGGAGCAAAACGTGCTGGGAAGATGACAATTGGGCGCCAGTACTTACTGAAGAAGAAAACAAGCACGATAGTGGAGGAAAGAGGGAATCGGCCTGGCTGGAATGAGGATGATGATATCTCTGGTAGGACTGTGACTTTTTTATCCATGTTGGTTAATAAATCTGTCCTATTATGCTTCCATCCTGGTATTGAATGAGAAATGCCTTCAACAAGAAGTTGAAGGGTTTTCCTAGACAGGAAAGAGAAGGGTTTCTCAAATCTGTGCATTTAGTGAGTGTTTTCTTTTGCAGTGAGAAGAGGAAGTTGACTTAATTCAGTGGTACAGCAAAGTACTGGATTATTTTTTAATTATCAAACTATTTAAATATGATATCTTTTAGACCATTTTGACATCATGTTAATGGAGGTGAAACAGCACAGAAGCATGCTGCCCGTTCCATTTATCTCTAGACATCTGGCATCTGCAGCTAGTCTGTGATGAGAAAGCAGTAACTGGTGAGGTGCAAGAATGAGCAAATTGGAGACTTCTGTGGATGTGGAACTGACGAACAATTTCTGAAAGCAGCAGAACTCATTAATGCTGAAAATACCACTTCCCAGATTTTTGGTTGAAATTATTTTGGGGTAGAAGGTAGAAAGGGGTTTAGGCACTTTGTGCTATTTGTGTGATGGTGTGGAGTTTGACTTTCCCCAAAAAGCCTCTTTTCCTCCCATATGCTGCTGTCTCTATATCCTTATCTGGACCACTGCTAATTTATAATAAACCACTAGAGGGAACCAGATTCTCCTGTACATAAACAGGTGTTGTTTTGTCAAAGCATTCTTTCTTTAAAAAAAAATTAGGCATCTCAGATAATGAAGTGTTCTTCAAACATTGATAATTTTTTCCAAACATCAAACAAGCTGAATTTTCCTGTTGAATATTTGGTCACTGAGCAAGGCAGCTCATGTGACTTAGGAGCAGATGTATGAAAGTTGTCTAAAGCAGGACTGAAGCCTCTCTTCTCTCTGAAATGGAAGAAAGCCATTCCAGGCAAGCTTAAAAGAACTGTTTCTCTTCTTTCATTCCACATAAAGTGATGAGAAATAGGCAAAAAGAAAGGTTTGGAAAACACAGAGTGTCTTTAGAGTGCTGAAAAATTATATTCTTAATTGAATTTCCAGCATCTTCCTGAAGTGCAGAGTTAGCATGTGTTCTGATGTTACATGTTCTTTGGGTCAGGAGCAATTCTGCAGGCTGTACCGGGGTGATTTTGTGTCCTTCACCCAGAGACACCAAGCACAGTTGTACCTGTGTATTCATAGTCTCTTGACGATGAAGAAGTTTGAAGAGTTTGCATTGCTGATATACAAAACAACAGTATTCTTCCATGAACATGGGTGCTGTTTAAGGCTAGTGATAGTCACTTTTTTCCTTCATGAAAAAAAATATGAAATTATAACTTGTGAGTCTTTAGGCCTGCTGCTTTCCAGGTATCTTGGCTGGGAACGTGTTAAGGTGACCAAAAGGCTGAGTTTGCTTTTCTCTCCATGCAGCACTGGCACATCAGGGACAGGGAGCTGTCAACAGCAGTGGCTCTGCTTCAGACAGAGTGCAGAGAGCCACAGGGAGTAATCACTGCAATTCCTTTTATACTGACTGCTGTCGCTTTGGCTTTGGTTTTGACTTGTTTGCAAGTCTCAAAAACTGAAGTATAGGAAACTATGCAGCTCTGCCAACAATGAACTATCTACTAGCAGGTGATGCACTGTCTTAAAAAAGAAATGTTAAAGATAGGGCTGGAAGGAACTTCAAGAGATCAAGTAGTCCAACTCTCTGCCCCAAAGCAAGATCAACATTCTTCATCTGTTCCTCATAGGTGTTTTCCTAATTTCTTAAAAGCTTTCAAAGGCAAAGGTTCCACAACTCTAGGCAGCTCATACTAATACTTAAACCATCCTTAATGCTGGAGAAAACAGGGAATTTTTTGGAGATGCAGGACTAAACATCATCTTGCTGCGAATTAAGCCCTTCATTTCTTACTCTGCCACTAATACATACAGACGAGATGATCCCCCTCATTCTGATGGCAATGCATAACATATTTATGATATATTATAATATTTTTCTGTATTTATGATCTATTGTAATGTTTTTCTGTTGTCTTCTGAGTGTTAAATCTATGCAGTTCTTTCAGTTCTTTATTAGTCTTGATGGACTTCTGATCAGCTTCATTGCTCTTTTCTCAGGCTTCTTTAGGTAGTCCACATATAACTTGCAATGTGATTTTGAAAATTGGGCACAGTACTGTAGTTATTGGTTGTTGCCAGCAAACATCTAATTTCCCTCAAATTCTTCCTCCTCTCTTTGTTTTCAGAGTTTGGAATCTCTCAATTATTAGTAAATTCTGTTTCTTATAGTGGTTATACGGGTGTGTTCAATAAAACAAGAGACTGTGAAACCTTTTGAAAGTATCTCAAGAACAGTAAAACAGAGGGATTGTTCCTTGTTTTTTCAAAATCAAATAAATCATGTTAAACTTGAGACAGCAAAACATCTTCATCTCCCTCTTCAGCTTAAGGACATGGATAGGAACTCTGATGTTTAGCTTTTTATGCACAGGAGAGTATTTTGCAAAGTCTGATCACCAATGTACCTGCTTTAATGGGAGAAAAATCCATTTAGGAAAAAATACTTCACAAAATGCACCCTCATCTTGAGTCAGTTATAGCTTTCCATTCAAAACTGTTAAATACCAAGATATTACCCAAAAATATTATTTCTAAAATCATTTAAATTCATTTATCATTCGTGCACTTCATACTTCAGATGTTATGTGACTTCTTTTTACCATGACAAATATGAAAAAATGAGGAAAAAGAGGAGAGATCCAGAGTGTTCAACTTTATTATTTAGATCAAATAGAGATTTTTTTTTTCCTTAGCTGAAAGGGCAAAGAAAATTTTTCATTTAGCTTTTATGCTAAGAGGCACAGAAAAAATCAAAGAAGTACTACTCCTGTAAATTCAGATTGTTGTCTACTGCCAGTAAAGTGTTAATTATAGCATGATTTTTATTTTCTAAATAAGTTTAAATTCCAGTTTTATGAAGTCCTGTTTTAAGTTTAAATCCTCATATGCTTTTCAGTGCCTCATCCATGAAGAAATACTTCTCAAATGCACGTATTTTAATGCTTGAGGTGGTAGCAAGTAACTGATACATGCTGTGAGCAGTAAATCTGCTCTCAGAAGTATTTGGAAATGGTTGAAAGTGTCACTAATAGGCAGGTGGCAGGTTTTGTACAAAGACCTTGCTTTGACTTGAATTTCAGAGTAGTTTGAACTTGTGACATAGTTTTTTATCTCTCATGGTTGAAGGTTTTTCTGCTTTGGGAAGGGCAGCTGATATGCACAGCTGAAGAAAGCTGCTGCCTGACATTGAAACTGAGACATTCAGAACCCAACAGTCATCTCTTGTGAAATTACAACACTGAAACATTTCTTAGGCTGAACCAAGCCTTTAAAAGATTGTTACCTCTTCTGAAGATAGCTAAAAAAATTGTGTTGTTTATTTTTGTCTTGAACTTGTAATGAATCTGTAAAGAATTTGTAAATTGGTAAAGAAAGATTATCTGTCTTCAGTTCAAGTGAATATGTGAGATAACTTTCTCCAGGATTTTAGCTAGAGAGGTGTCAGCCATGCCAGTCACAAGCACAGTAGGTAACTTCATGCTGTAGTCAGGTTTGCTGACTAAAATGCTGTTTTAGTGTTTATAAATCCTCTAAGCTGTGGTTTGCATGTCCTGGATCTTGCCATTCATCTCTGAGAGCGGGACAGACTTGTTTAGAAGAAAGTAGCATTGTTTGCTGTGTGACTGCTGGCCTCCCCAGTAAGATTTTTCCTTTTAGTTTCAGATGACAGTGAGCTGCACACCAGTGGTACCCTGAAAGCATCAGAAAAATCAACCATGGAGCAATTGGTAGAAAGAGCCTGTTTCAGGGACTATCAGCGTTTGGGGCTGGGGACCATCAGCACTAATTCTTCTCGCTCCAAAACAGAGTACTTAAGAATAACTGCACTGAACAGGATGTATTCCCTTTGCAGGAGGTGAGTTGACCAATTCACTTAAGTAGCTGAAACCAGAGACACATGTATGTATTCATATATTTGTAGCTGTGTTCATGTATTTGCGTTTAAAATCTCTTCTGTTCCTAAATAAAAAAGCAAGCTTCAGAAGCAATTATAAATAACTACTTTCTTCAAATTAAAAGGTATGTGTTGCAGTTGACTTCATGAAAGTATTTACTTTAGAAGTTTGTCATGTGCTGAAAGTCACATGCTGTGTTTTAGCACATCAGTGTTACTAAGTCCTTTTTTTTTTTGCTGTGAAAGCTGATGTAGTTTACTGACACTGCCCACAAAAATTCCTTTTAATACAAAAGCCTATCTGCATGAGTCATATCAAAAGACATTTGCATTCTCTAGAGCCAGTTTAGGCTGGTCATAGCTTTCATTATGGACAAGGGAATTGCCAGGAAGAAGGGCACAGAAGAAAAATACTAGATCCTTTCTTGTTTTCTGACTTGTCTAGAGTACTGGTTTTGTTTAGTCACCATGGAGTACAAGGCATGAAATCTGTCCATTTTCATTATGCTTTGAACATTATGCAGACAACCCTTTCCTCCCCTAAAACCATGAGGTTTTAATATTCTGTAGGCTTTTTTTGAAAATACAATTAGTATCTGAAAGGATTATAAATCTCAGGATATAAATACTTACCTACTACTATATTACTGTGGTTGCTGTGTAGACTGTAAATACCATGTACATTTATTTTGTCTGAGGGCAATTGAATAAATGTCCAAGAATTGAATTTGCAGAAATAGTCTATATTGTAGAGGGAATAAAAGTTGTTTGGTAAGCAGTAGCTGCTTCTTGTTCCTCGTCTTAGTTTCTTCTTAACACATGAAATCGGCATTTAAGTTGATTTTTGATTTTTTGGAGGAGATAGAAAATGAGATTTCATATTGCTTGAATCCTTCTGCCACTAACATGAACAAAACTACCATCATGCTCTGTTTTCTGTCTTTAAAGGTATTATATCAGTGAATTTCCTAATCTCTCAGTGTATTGCAGTGTTTTAAACAGAATGCAGTGTCAAGCACTCTTTTCCAAGGACTCTGACTATAAAATTTAAATGTATTTTTCCATAAACCAAAGACTATTGTTTTCATTGTTATACTTTAGGCAATCTAACATTCTTTCCTTTCAATTCTCATATTTCATATACAATTGTCAAAACAGAACTACTGCATCAAAATTCTGTTTTCTGTCATGATTAAAAATTCAGCTTCATTATAGTGACAGATAAGACAGATGCTAAGGAAAAAATACTACCAAATAATACCAAATAAAATTTCCTTAAATGGAAAGTGATTAGTAATGATAGTCTTGCAAATTTTTCATAATTTAATTTCTATTTAAAATGCCGTTTGCTTAAATGAATGTATTTGCTAGGCTTGGACTAAAAATTACTTAAAAAATAAAAGCAATTCTAACAGTTAAGGTGTATTTCATTAAGATGTATTTTCAGCTTGTAATTTTAGGAATTTTTAAATAAAATTTTTAAATAAAAAAATTTCTATTTTTTTTTTCCACTTTGCTGTGACTGCAGTTATCCTGGGCTGCTGGTGGTCCCTCAGTCTGTGCAGGACAGCAGCCTGCAGAGAGTGGCTCGCTGCTACCGCCACAACCGCCTGCCCGTTGTCTGCTGGAAGAACACTAAAAACAGCACCCTGCTGCTGAGGTCTGGGGGCTTCCATGGAAAAAGTGTGGTGGGCCTCTTCAAATCCCAAAACACACATCCCACAGGTGAGTTGATGCTGGCAGGCTTTCTGCAGAAGGAGTTTCATGTGGAAATGCTTATTTTGCCAGAGGAAAATCAGCGATTCGGTTGAATCAAAAGTCTCAGGGTGTAAGTTGTTATCTGATATATGTCAATCCTGAATGGTATGAAAGTAGTTCAAAAAATGTGAATGAATTGCATGAATTTGGACAGAGATTGGACCAACACAAGATTTATCAGAATGGTTAGTTTTTCAGAAGAATATAATATTAGGGTGACATTAATTTTGGAAATAACATTCATTGACTTTCATAATTCACAGTGTTTAGGCAATGTTTAGGATACTTCTGACTGCCTGGATTTCCATCTCATGCTGATAGCTTTTTCAGAGTTAATTTCATGCCAAGAATGAGTCAGTATTATTTTTACTCAAACTGATCATTGTTTAGAAATTATTCCAGAATTAGGCCTTTTTTTTTTTTTTTTGGAGGAAAAGGAAATGTGAGGTCACATTGGAGTACCAGAAACTCACCAAGGTAGCAAAGAAATTCCATTGGCATGTTTATGTTTGCATTTCTCCCCAGTAATGGCTAAAATGCAGCTACAAGTTTTGACTCTATTCAAGTGTGTTCTATAGAATTTTTCAAAACCTTTAAGAAGCATACTGTACACTTATGTACAAGAGCCATAAAAGTAATTTGAAGATTACATATTTTAAATATTTAAAATATGATTTAAATATTTTTATATAGTCCTCCATAATTTTTCCTTCACAGAACACCTTTGTGAAAGCCATGTTTTTCCTTGTTTTTAAGAGCAATTTATATCAGACATAATGGGTTTTGTGTTTATCAAATGTACCTTTAGAATCTCATTATTTCAACGATATTAGGAATCTGTTTTTAATGTTAGTGTCTGGGCTGACTGTTAAGGCTAATTTGGGAATCACTAATTATCTACTGAATATTCATTGCTATAATATTGAGTGCATCTCTCCATTGTTTTATGGGAGCATTTTTTAGCTGGAGTGATGAGCAGGGAAGGCAATGAATTGAAATTTATATAATGTGTTTTTGTTGAAAGGATTAATAAAATGAATCAGTGAAGTACTACAATAATTGACACAGCAGCTGCCAAAGCTAATGGCTACACCAGTTCTTCCACATGCTTATGGTGTGAATCCCAGGCATGGCAATTCAAGTGTTAGTTTCAACTGATTTAATACTGATTGTCCTGGCTGAAATACAGATGAGACATCTTTAACCTGGTACAAATAGAGAATAAATTGAAAAAAAAGAAAACTGCAGGAATAGTCTCAAAATTATGTAAAGACAAACACTTTGATACTTTCTGTAGTGGTTTTCTGATGGTTTCTTTTCTTGATTTTATATAGCCTTTTATATTGCCATTGCCATATGTCTCCCAGAATGTTACAGAGCAGATAACCAGATTGGCTCTGTGTCTGACAGATACTTGCTTCTGGAGTTACTGTTTCTTTTAAAGTGTGAAGAAAATGGAGACTTCTCTCAGGAAGGTACAGCAAGGAAAATGGAGAATATTTATAGGGTGTTCATCTTACTCTTGATGAAGTTGAAGCTTGTTGAAACAAACCTGATCAACAAAGGTAGTTATGCACAGCTGCCTCAGCAGGAGTTGTGTGCAGTGAAGGAAAGTCTATAATGAAAAACGCACTGTGAAGCAAACCAAGAGGACAAAGATAATCTGAAGCTAAATTCAAGTTGACACATTCATTCTTTCCTAAGAGGAGACTTCATAGGAGTAGATTTTTATTGGTCAGTTTTGGGCTGATACAGAGAAACAAGGAGAGCCTGCTGGAACTTCATGAACATTTTTGTGATTTCCTGTTACGTGGTGTGTTATGCAAGTTTTCAAAGCAGAGTTGGAGATCAGTATGTTATATAAGAAGCAAAGAACATATTTTTAGAGAAATTATGCACAGTACTTAATTTCTGTGCGGAACCAAACTGCATGTGCAACAGAATCGTGTTTTCTAACGTCTGTCCAAAAACAGATTATTAACAGATGTTCAAATATGAGATGGAGAGTGTATAGGTCTTTTGAAATGTTCCTTTGAAACCTGCAGGTTGGTTTCTGAATTACTTTGACCTCTCTGGGAATTTTGTTGCAGAGCACTGTCGTTCTAAATATGACATTCTACACCCAAATTAGCATTTATTGATCAGCTACCCTGTGGAAAGAACACTTAGGTTGCTTGGATGTAGTAACACTATCCCAGAGAGCAGTTATCTTGGTTCAGGCTGAATTATTGATTGTATCAGGACTTGGAAGATAAAGTTGGAGCAACCTGTGACCAAGCATATAAAGCACATACTAGGATTGCAGGACTAAGCAATGCATTTCTTTCCTGACAGAAAAACAAAATTAAATGGGATAAAATTGCTACTGTGATCTCCATCCCCCATCCTTTGTTTAAATCCATGTTGCTGTGGTAGCCATCATGTGTGATACATCTCTTGAAAGGTGGTCATTCCATAGAAATTCCAGTTCACCCATGCTGGTAGGGGGCAATGCTTTGAGTTACCTCTCTATGCTGTTGTGATGGGATGAGTTGTGGTAAGGATGAAGGGGCAAATTTTCCATCTCTAATCTGTCACAAGGACATTTTTACCCTCAGTCTTTAAGTCTGATATCTGCTTGCTTCAATGACAGACTTCAATGTAAGTCAAACTGTTTTCTAAAACACACACAATATTCTTCACAAAGTAAAACTTTTAAAGTGCGAGTAGTATAGACATTATCATTTCATTTAGACAGTTCATTTCTTTTAATTTAACTAAATTGTTAAGACCTAAATTGACTTTTTGTAGCATTATTTCAAGGGCTAGGGGACCCAGAGATCATTATGGTGGATTTCAGGATGTGTAAATTATGCCTAGGAGTAGAGGAGAAAATAATGCTTCTGCTCATGCTTTTTCCACTTGGTCAGACAGAAACAGCATGATGTTTCCTTCAGGAAACATCATCACTTCCTAATTGTACTTTAAATTCAGATACTAATTTCTATCTTGAAATTTCTTTTGCTACCTCCAACTAATTAGCTCACTGTCTATTAGTCTCCAGCACAGAATCTGATTGGATCATCATTGGAGAAAATTATTTACAATTTACCATTGTGTTTTGTTAAAACATCCTCAAAATCTTTGACTCTGGCTCTTATTCCAAATCTTGGCTCTTGTGAGCAAAATACCAAATCCTGGTTTAAGCAGCTATGAAACTCTTGCCCTGTAGTAAGTCTAAAGATGGCTGCAATAAACTGGAATTCCAAAAATTCTGTTTGGCATTTGAAAAAAAATAAACTGACTCATTGATACTGAACACTATTTTGTCACCGTGCTATGGCCCAGGACCTGAGCTTCATCTCCTTTCCTTAAGTCCTTGCACCTGAACACTCCACCAAAATGAGTGGAGTTTTTCTGGTTGGAGTTGTTTTTCTTATTTTTGAGGGATTTTTTCCCTTGGTTCTGTGTTTTGTTAATGGTTTTTTAACTTTTTTAATGGGCACTGTATCCCAAGGAACCTCCAAGTACAGGTGAGTAACCTTCCTTTTCAGGAATGAGGAGAAGCTGATTGACTGTGGTCTTAATTTTGTTAAAGAAACAGTTCTGTCTGTTCTCTGCACAGTTTGCTGACAAGTAGCACAAACTTAGAAATGTTACTTTTTGTTTGGAGAGTGAAGGGAAAGCTGCATTATCTTCATTCAGTTTGTGCTAATCACGTAATGGCTAGTGATGAATGTTTTAAGTAGTGACCATGAGGTGAAAGTTTCGGAAGTTCAGCTTTGTGTGGAATGCAAGAGAACATTGCTGGATCCTACTGTGCAGCCAAGTGGTGAAGAGCTTGTCATCAAAGGAGAGGCTTTTTGGACCTTTGGCAGACAAACTAGGACATTTCCAATGCTCTGCTTTACACCGTAAGCCTTTTATTCTATGTATTTACAAATTGTATTTTTCTTTTTTAATGCAATCCATTCTTCTTGTGACTCTAGCTCCCGCTTCTCTAGAATCTTCAAGCAGTATAGAGCAGGAGAAATACCTTCAAGCCTTACTGAATGTGATATCCGTCCACTGCAAGATGAATGGCAGTAATACTCTCACTGTTAGCCCAACCATTGCTCTGTCTCCAGGTAAAATTGCTTTGTACAGTGCTTTTCTCTGGCTAAGCTGATGAGTGACTTCTCTCTGATTTGGTGCTAGTTCAGTGTTCCATACGAATTCTTTTGTTTCTATATTGTTAGGCTTTCCAGGTAGCCTGTTCACTCGGTTTCAGTGAATATGTTTTTTCTGTGTAAAGGATGTTTATTAATTATCAGTATTAATCTGGCAGTGAAGTATTTTATAACTAATTAAGCATAAAATGCATATGGGAATGAATGGCTACCAAATTTTAAAGGATGCAAAATCTGCTCTTTTTTATGTAATGAAGCAAAATCTGCTGTGTTTTGTATAATGAGGAAGTGTGAGGTTGCAAGATCAGAACAGGTAGCACTGTTTAGCTGCAGCAGCAATGGAAGGCATATAGGCCTCCTTATGCATTACATACTCATAATGGGTTTCTGCTAGTGTAATTTCCAAATCTCTTTTGGCAGTGAAAACTCTTTCAAAATACACCATTTGAGTTATGCCTAGGTGGAACCATAAAGAAATTAATCCATGTTTCATTTCAGTTATTTTATGATGAAACCTGGTGAGGTTTAGGTGAGGGTAGCCCAAATGTGTCAGGAAGGACTATGTGACTTCAAATTGTGTCTGTCTTGTCTTACTCAGTTGTAATTGGCCTAATACTGCCCAAACAGTGGCTTTTCTTGTAAAGTAACACCATCCCAGAGTGTGTGTGCTTTGCTTCATTTATTGTAAAATATGTTGATTGCTTAGCTGTATCTAACACCTCCATACTGTTGCCAAATGTACGCATTTGTCTTAAAAAATAAATCTTAAGTACAAAGTTGGCAAGAGTTAGCTGTATTGGGTGAAAAAGGGCATTTTATCAGTCATGTTAAGTGTTAGTCTGCTTAACACTGCAGCTTTTTTAATCTTCTATTCTTTTTTTGGCTGACTTTAGGCACTGAAACGAGGGCTTCGAGAATGTCCACTGTGTTTAAGCAGGTAGTGCCAGGACATTTGGATGTAAATCTATCCAATAGCTTTGCTCGAGGAGGTTAGTAAGACTAGCTCAAAGTCTATTATCTGAAGTAATAAATGATGAAAACATGTTAGTGAAATAAAAATAATTATGCTCTTTATTGATTCATTGCTCTGTGAAACAAAAAGCCAGAAATTAGATTGGCCTCAGTCCACAACATTATCTAATTTCTGTTCAAATCCTTTACTTACCATTGAAATAAAATTTGTTTTGTGTTGGAATTAGTGAAAAACTAAGCATTCATATAGGGGTTATGTTTCTAAATTATTTGGGATTCGTCCATTTTTTTAATTTGTCTGTGTATGGCCTGAAAATGCATATTTTTATATAACAATGTAATGGACTATAGAATATGCAATAACAGATCATTCCAATATGTGGCTGAAGCTTAGCTGATGCTTCATAACATTGCAAATAATCTGTGAATAATTCTACTCCAAGTAGTAGGGAGTTATGTGGCCAGGTGTAGTAGGTAGGGAGATAAAGTACATTCTTTGGAAATAGTTATTCCTAGTTACAGGGGCTTGTTATGGTTTTTGTAATGTGCAACGTGTGCATACATTAATGTACCAAATTCCTTAAATATAGGTTTATTAAAACAGGGATGAATCTATTCCATAAGAAAGAGCATTTTATATTTGATTTATTACCTTTCAGCTGCGAAGACTCCTTTTACAATTATTTCTAAGCATGTAAAAGTTGTTTTTCTTCTCTTTTGATGCCTCATCTAAAATGAGTTAGTTTTACTAGATTTATTCAGACCTGCTGAGGCCCATTCCAGCCTGAATCTTCTTGTGTGATACAAAACCTACAGCTCCATATGAAGAATGATAAAAATACTTTGTAGAGAAAAACTTCAGAAGAGATGGACGGGATTAAGGAAATGAGAGAAGGCAAAACACAAGAGGGAGGGAGAGAGGAAGATGATCAGAGTTGTGTGGGGAAGTGATGTGAAAATTGTGGCAGAAGGGGAGAGAGGAAGGGCAGGAGAAGACATGGGGATCACCAAAGAATGGGGAGTTCTGTGCATTTTCATTAATCATAGTAAATGCATATTTCTTGTCCAAGAGCTTTGTTTATGTTCTGTGCTTGCTGTGTTGTTACTGTGTTGTAGCTGGGGATGAATAAATAAACCTGGTGATGTGGGTGAGGGAGCTGGGGCCGAGGAGAGCAGGAGGGAATAGTGGCTGCAGTTGCTGGATCAGTGGTGCTGTGCCCAGTCTGACTGAGCACTGGAGAAGTGGCAGTGCTGCTGGCTGACAGCAGAGGTTTGGTTGTGTTCCATCCCCTGTGCCAGCACAAAAGCACCGACAGCCAAGCGGGGCTGAGGGGCAGCGAAGGTGCTGCTGCAGATAAGTCGGGGAAAGCTCGCTGGTTGCTGTGTGCAAGTTGTCTTCTGAAGATAAAGGGATCACTGAAATAACTGCTGCTGGTTTCTAGGGTTAGAGTTCATGGTAGGTGTGATAGGATGAGTTTGTTGCTACTCAAAGAGGAACAAAGGAGCCTGAAGGCGGTATTGGGTCACCGACGTGCTGTTCTATTGGACATTGAAATCCCTTGGCTAAAATTCAGCAGCAATCAGGAAGGGGGCAGGGAAGTTATCTTGTGTCTTGCTGGGTGGCTGCCACACCTGCCCTGTGTATCTGAAAGGTGTCTGTTCACAGTTCAGCAGGATATGTGAGGACTTTCCTGAAGCATGAGAATGTTTGACAAGTACAGTGGGAGCCCTAGGGAAGGTGAGAAGTTGACAGGGAAAGAGGGAACAGAGAAAGGGAATATCTCCCTGGAGAGAAGTAAGCGCTAGGGGTTTTAGATTAGCTGATACAATTCTTTTGAAAGAAATTCTAAAATCCACAGAGTATATAAAATCTCTAAAATTGTTCTCAAATCCCTTATTACAAACTTTCTCACTGCTTTTTCACACCTAGATATATTTCATATGTGAAGCAGCAAGCAGCTATGGATTATACACTACACTGTGCAAAATACAATAGCAGTGCTTTTGTGGTTTGGATTCTGGACCACTCTTTCTTTCCTTGTGTTTATTATCACACATACCAAGGCTCAAAAGCCAGGTTCAGCTATGATACACCAGTAGAAAATTACATTTTCTTTTTTTCTTTTTTTTTTTTTTGTTCCAGACAATGTATCTGTAACACATATCATTTTAAAATATAAGTTAGAATATATGTTCTAGTGCCTGAATCATATTTCTCATTTTTTTAAACCCATCACTGTTCTGAACACTCATCAGTTGTTCTGAATATTTGTGTCTGTGTCAAGTATGATTTTTACTTTGTCTGGAACATTGTCACAAAGCATCTGCCCAAAGCTCAGTCAAGTTGGTTTTGATCTGAACTATTTGGTCAAATAGTTATGTTTCATAACTTTTCATTCTTTGACCTTTTCTTCGTTGATACTTTCCATGAGAACTGTAAGTTCACTCAAAAGCCATAGCTTTCCCCCTTATATTACTTTGTAAGTATAATGTGGTTCTGCTGAGCAGCACTTCTTACCTGGCATTGCTGTATAATTTAGCAGAATAAAAAGTTTTCTCAGTATGTTTTACTGCTATTGGAGAAATACTAGAATATTTATAATTTATAAATACAGACGGAGCTCAGAGAATTATTTTCAAAGCAGGAAACATTAACATTTTGAGTATGATTTAATAGAGTATTTGTATTAAAAGGACTCAGTTATGCTGATGTGGGTTTTGAGCCAAAGATATATGCACTGATAAACAGAAAAGGCTCCCAGAGAAAATGATGATTTTTGCAAGGGGAGAGATGATCTCTTTCTGTGGTAGATACTACATGTTTTCTAAATTACGTACTTGTACACAGGCCTTTAAAAATGTTTGTAGGTGTATAGAAGTAATATCTTGCATTCTGCTTTAATTTTGAGGTCCATCAAATTCTACACTTAATATCCTTAGACTAAACCAGTTTTTTATAACAGCCATTAATGTTGGGATTTTTAATTAAACTGTCTTTCAGCTGGATAGAAACTTTCAATAAATTATTCAACAGAATGATTTAATCATTACGTTTCCTTTGGTGTTATAATTATGGAAAAACACACAATGGCTTTGCTACATGTTTGAAGCTATTGCAATGACAATAGAAATTATTCCTGTTTGATAAATGCATACCTCCTTCCCATTTTATATTGGTTTTGTGGCTTGATGGATGTTTTGTCCTGTGATGCCTAAGATTTGTTCTGTCTGATAAATCATGTACTATAAAGAAATGCAATATATACTAGATCTTTGGAAATTAATAAGTAACCCTTTTCTTCTCTCCTGCAATGTGTTTCGCTGCAATGTGCATTCCATTCCTCCTCCTTCTATCTTAACTGTTATCTGCCAGTCCTTGGGTACAGAGATAAATGTTTCACTCATTCAAATTCCAAATCAGCAACTAAGGAAAGAGTCCATCAAGGTACTGTATTCTGTGTCCTGAAAGCCCATTCTTTTCTACCATCCTCTGCTACAATGTCTTAATTCATTCTAAAGTGATACTGACAGAAAGCCTTGTTTCTGCATTAACAAAGTTTTGGGGTTTTTAGCTCAGTGTTGTGGATTTGTTGTGTTTTGGAAGTCTTTTGCCCATTGAACGTTTGCACAGTGACAGTGATGTAACACAGAGTGATAAGAAGAAAATTTTCTGTGTGAAAATTCTAAGCAGCTAAAAATCAGTTCTGAAAAATAGTTTAGTATTCCTACAGCTTTAGTAAACTAGCTAAGAAACACTGTTATCTAGTCAATGAATTTCTTTCCATAGTTATTATTAATGTTAATGAACAGGGGAAAATTGATTACCGTCAAATCAGAAAGTCATAATAACACATTGTGTGCCAAATAATGAAAGCAAGATACTGCTAACAAAAATAAACCACTAGACAAAAGTACAATAGAAACATAATTGTGCCTTTTACTCACTGCTGTCCATGCTGGTTAAACATGTTCATCTGCTTGAATTTGTAGCCAGTTTTGTTGCTTTTGATGTGCCACAAGTGCTAATGATTGGGTGCATTTGTGAAATGCTCCAAAGTGTCACTTGTGTATTTTTGTACACTTCATCTTGGGGGACAGCAGTCTGTGTTGAAGCTTGCATTTTTCATACCAAATGAATGAGAACTTCTTTCTTTTATTAAGTGTTTGCTGAGATTTCTGCTTGCTAAAGTCTTTAGTATCTTGCATGTAGTAGCTGAGATGTGGAATAAAAGTTTGTACTAAACACACTCCTTTACTACTTGAGGTTTTTATAAAAGTGGCTGGCTGTGAAGTGGGAGCTTTTGAGAGGTGTTACTGACTCAGAACTCCTTGCCAGCTGCTCTCAGTTGCTGCAGTTCATCTGCTCACATCTCAGACTAGCAGCCAGACAGGCAGACAAGCTCAGCTGTACAGACAAGTTCCTGTTGAGAGTTACCATACAGAATTATTTTTTTATAGGAACCCAATCCTGCTTCTAAAAAATAGAGTAAAATTATTTGGCTGGTTGAGCTATCTCAGTGGAATTTACTGTTATCTGCATCTTTTTTCTTCTGTGCAAGAAATGTTAACTATGCACATTATTGAATTTTCCTGAAGAGGAGTGGGTGTTGGTCCTATAGTATCTAAATTTCTAGTACTGTGAGGTATTTCTGGTGCCTCTTTTGGATATCTTGCTTCATAGATTTATGGACAAGAGTCTCTTCTGATAATCTGATTTACTGCATGTTGGGATAAAGAATTTCACACTGCCATTTGGACGCCAAATTTAGTGTACTTTAAGGGATTTGATTTTCAAGTAGTGCTATTCATACTCTGAGAATCCAATACCTTTCACATGCCTCACATTGCACACACAAAAACAATCTTACAAAATCCTGGTTATTAATTGAGGGTACAAGAAAGAGAAAAATATTTACTGCTTGTCTTTTCTTCTAGCACTAAACAGGCCTTGGTGATCTGGTTTATCACTACTTTATCTTGTTACCAAAACTTACTCAAGCATGATGAGATTAGAGCATGTCTGTGTGCTGTAGGAGGTTCCTCCCCTGGCAATGCCAGTGAAGCTGCAGCAGCAAGGTGGACAATATGCAAGCTCAAAGTGCTGTTGGGATGTTGGTGTGGTGCCATTCCAAAATTGCTGCTTGCAGGTGCAGTCCGTGGTTCCACATCACACTGCACTTCATGTTGTTGCAGGCTTTGGGATTTCTGTACTTCTCTGATTTCTGTCCCTCTGAAAATTTCATTTCCATGTGCTTACATGGACATTGCTATTTGCAAATTGTGATTTATCACGGATATCACAGCAACTGTTTTCTCTACAGTAGAACTCACTGTGCAGAGTTAGATGAGTGTCTGAGGTTAAACAACAATGCAGTAGGGTGGTTCAGACAATTTTTGTTACAAACCTATTTCTTTCCAGTACATGCTGTTAATTATGTCCTGTGAGGGATGCATGTGACATGTTTAAGCATATGTCTTAGTAAATATGGTCCCCAGTGCCTCACACAAAGTTTTTAAAATATTCTTCATCCTTATGAAGGTGTATGGGCCAGTCTTCGTTCAAGCAACCGATTTATCAACACTCAGACTCCGTTCATTGATGTTGGTGCAAGACTTGCAGGGAAAGATAACACCCCTCCCTACAGCAGCAGCTCTTTTCTGCAAAGTCAGCTTCTGAGAAGACAAGCAGCCCTCTATATATTTGGAGAAAAATCTCAGTTACGGGTAATGACAATTTCTTTTTAATGTTTAATGTGGTTTTTATTTGGTGGAGTTTAATTATTCTCATATTTTAACAAACAGTAAATGATATTTCACATAATGTGGAAATATGTTATGAAGGAAACAAAATGTTGTTAGCTGGGGAAGCAATTATCAGGGAAGGAAATCTTCATTACTGTGGGCAGCACTAAACTCACCTCAAGCCAAATTGATGAGAATAAGGCCAACCCAGAACCCCTGATTTGATTACATGAAGAGGACCATGATGTCTACAGTTTTGTACATATTATTTGATAGATTTTAATGTTTTAGATGCAATTGTTTGAAAAACAGGACTCCTCTAATTCTTTGTAGTTTTACTTGTTTTCTGAAAATGTTTTCAGATTTTTTTTTAATTCTGCATTCAAAGACTAGAAAAACAGGGTTTTTTCTACTTTCTTATTCAAAATGTGAACATACATAAAATATTAATGTATTTTTTGAAATACAAAATATCCAAAACCCATTATTGGTAGTAGGAAAGTACATCACTATTCATTTTTTTCTGAAATTATGTTGTATCAGGAGGTGGAGGAGACATGCTGTACCAGAATAATGTATCAATTACATAGAATTAAGTTACTATATTCCAGTCATAATAACTGCTTCTATTTGTTTGATTTCTTGATGAATGATGAGTGAAGAGTTCAGTCATGCATCTACAGCCATGTAGCAGAAACTACTGCTTTATTCTGCTAAATATCATGTCACATAAACTGATAAGGACAACAGAAACATACATTTTAAGGAAATGGTGCTACTTTCCTCAGTTGCTTTTGTCATGCGTTATTTCAACTTACCATTGTTGAGTTATTGAATTTATTTTTGAGCCATGCCAAAATATAAACAGAATTAAAACCAGGCTTTCACTTTCCTACATTTTCGCTTGGCGTTCTATGAAAGAGCTTAATGAAGATTATTTGCAGGCCAAGTTTAATTCAATGAAAGCAATTTCTGAAGAAAAGTCAAAAAGTTTGGCATGAACATCTTCAGTGATGCTTCATACATGAGAATTGTTTCTCCTAATAATGTTCTCCATATTATCCTTTTCATCGTAATCCATTGGGTTTTGGTGGGTGTTTTTTCAATCAGCCAACTCGTTCTCTTCATTAAGTCCTCCTCTCTTATTGCTAAATGCAGTAAGTTAAATAAACTGTGAGGAATTCTGCTAGGAAAACCATCCAGCTGCTGCTCTGTGCTGAACGAGATACTTCAGACAAACAACTCCCTCAGTGTCCAGGGGTTGTTTAGATGACTCAGCTGGTTTGCAGTTATGGGGCTTCTTTTTGGGTGTGGGGTTTACTTTTTTCTGCTTTATTGAACTTCCAAAATGTGTCCTGAACTATTCATGTGTCATCCATACAGATATTTTCGTTTTTATTTGTTTGTTGTTGATTAGCTTTAAAACTGTTAAAGGAGGTACACTTTGTTATGTATAAAGAACTGAACAGATTGTCACTCGACTTTGGTTTTTCACCACTATTACTGCTAGAATAATTCTGATTATAATTGAAAATATGACTGCTGTGCAGGACATTCTACTGTTGTGGTTATAGCTGGGTACTTTATTGTGGTACATTTTTCAAGTATTTTTATTTTATTTTTTATTATCCTGGGCAGGTGTTTAACTACACCCATTTTTCATGAGGCATTAATTACTTAGCAATAAAGCAGGCAAGACTTTGGGATTTAAGGAGATTGTCAGTGAAAAATATTATTCCCTTTTAAATTACATCTGCTGTTGTCCTTTTCATGCAGGGGTTCAAACTTGATTTTGCTTTGAATTGTGAATTTGTTCCTGTTGAATTCAGTGACATCCGACAGACAAAGGCGAGCTTTAAAAAGCTGATGAGAGCTTGTGTTCCCAGCACTATTCCTACTGATTCTGAGGCAACATTCCTCAAAGCACTTGGGGAGTCAGAGTGGTTCCCACAGGTAATTTATCTGACAGGTACTTCTGATAATCTATGTGCAGTACTGCTCACACAAAATAAATTCCAAGCTCTTGTGACAGAGGACTATTGTGTTCTAACCAGCTGTTCTTCTTTGCTCGTTGTGAGCACTTTGCATGCTAACTACTCTGGCATTACACAAGCTTTACTATTATTTTAATACCATCATAACATTTACAAATATGAGAGGCATTTTTATAACAATATTTATGTTTTATGACATGGAGCACCCACACAAGAAGAGATGACTGGATTTTCTGTCTATGTAAATTCATGGTCTTTGTTTGAAATTATTTTTGCTATTATATATATTTTAAAAATCAGAAAAAGAAATGTGGAGTAATAAATGAGCTTTTTGATTTTAAAACCACTATTTGACTCTTCCCTATGTGTTCCCACCCTGGATTTTGATATGCACAAGTTAAAAAACAAGCAAACATCTGTTGTGGGATATGGGGAAGTGTCTGTGGGGAAGAGAGGATTCTGTGTGTGTCACTCTATTCTCTCTGAATCTACCTTTGTTTCCCTCTCATATTCCTTTACATAAATACTAACCACACAAAGGCAAGACTGGAGCAAACTTTGCAAGATTCAAATTAAGAAAGATGTGGGAAAGCCAGCTCTTTGTAAATCTACAACCACTTTAATTACAGTGAATGGGTTTTAACAGCTGCTTGTTATGTTTGGAATCCACTGCAGAATATACTTTCCTCAAATGCAATTAATCACAGAAAGCAGAATAGAAACTTATGCTGATTTCTTGAGGAAATACTCATGAGTAACATGTCAGGTTTTACACACCAGGCAATGCACTCCTGGTTGAAATGTGCTGCAAGGAGTGGCTCAACTTCTTCCTTGAGGTGAGAGCAGGAGCTGCTCATGCCTGTGTCTGGCCATCAAGGTTTTCAGGAAGGGAAGAAGTTGGGAGAGCATGAAAAAGACTCAACTTCCTCGTCATGTGAACATTTTCTATCACAGAGTGGTTGAGCAAGTTCATGGGTGTAGATAAATTAATGGAATGTCATTTCATCATTGAATTGATGAAGTAAACATGTCCCCTGTAGCAGCCCAGGGATCGAGGGCAGATAACTCTGGAGTTACTCTCTTGGCATATTTCAGAGGATCATTCTTTGCTTTGAGTGCATCACTCTGCTGAGGACTAGGAGATAATGTCACACACTAGCTTTGTTACATTTAAACCACATTTCTGTGGTTTAAATCATGTCGTATCTGACTTATGTGATAAAGCTAATTTATGACTGATAAAGTTAATTTATGACTGATTTGGCACATTTTCTACTATTCCCATGAAAGAACATAGATCTGTCATCTCAGAAATGTTTTCATTGTATTATGCTTTCCTCTTCTGGGCAATAGAAGTTTAACATTACTGATTTTAACACTGTGTGGACTATCTCTTTGTAAGAATGTGAATGCATAGAAGAAAATTAAAGCACTATGTTATCTTCTGAACACAAATCATAAAAATAGTGGTTTGCATTTTTAACAGTGTAAAACCAGATTGCATATCATTTTCCTCATTAAAGATGGGAAAAAAACCAGCCTGTCTTCTATTTTACTGCCTAAGAAAGCATAGAAGAATAAACAAGCTTGGTTTTAAAAGTGGTTCTCTTTTCAGTCTTTTCCTATAAAAATTGCAGGAAAATTAGTCTGTCTGGGTTGGGGTTTTTTCCTAAATAATGACTACATGAATGCTCAGAGGAATCAAGGTTTTTCTATCGCAATTTCCATAGCAATATTCATCAGTTTTTTAAGAGGAAGAAAGCAGACTGCCATGAATAAGAATGGATTTTCTAGGGTTTAACTGTTGTTTGGTTGATCTTTTCTCCTCTTATTTTCTTCAATTTAATTTTCTTCTCACTTTCCTGTGCCTTTTTTACTTTCTGAACTTACTTTCTTTCTTTGCATAAATGATCTTAGATGATTCTTACCATCTTTTGTTTGTTTTCCTGTACTGTTTTCTTCCTTCTTTCAGGCTTTCATCTTTCCTATTGCTTCTGTTGGTTGGATTATATTCAGTGCTGCACAAAGAACAGTTTCACTCTGCTGTAAAAAACTGAATTGTTTATGTATTACCTATTATGTTGTTTACCAAGAGTGCTGTCACAGTGTACAAAAATGGTAAAATCCTCATATAGGTTTTTATTTTTAGTAATAGTGATTTGAAGTCTCATAAGATAAAATTGCCCAGATTCACCTGAACTTCTTTAACCTGCTTATTTTAGCATCACTGTGTAATGAGAATTAAAGTGCAAATAATACAAGTGTCCTCTTTTGATACATTTTAGCCTGTCTGCCCAACTGTCTAAACTGTTTCTCTGTTGTGGTTATTATTGTTCAATTCATTAATTTCCAACTTCCATGGGACTGAATATTAGTAATATTATCTTGCATGGGTTCTCCCATCGAAGTACTTAGTGACTTTATGGAATCTTAACATTTTACAGGAAATTATTTTAGTGTTAAGCCCAGGATGGAATTTCTCTCCAGTAAATCTGTCAGCTGTGTTGTTCCCGTTCTCCCTTTTATGACAGCTATTTTATTACAGTACTCATTGGCTTTAACACTTTAAGTTCCTATCTTCAAAACTTCCCTTAGTTTTATTGTAGTTCAGATGGAAATCCTTAGACTGTTACGTTTTATTGTTACCTAATCAGTTGCATCAGTGTATTTCTTTGTGCTATATGTAGATCCAGGAATACCTTTTAAAATATGAAAATATTCTATTTAGTGATATTAGCTAAAGATTTATCTAGAGTGTGTTACTCATTCATAATATTTTATAGCTTCACAGGATAATGCAACTGGGTGTGATCATCTCTGAGCTCCTGGAAAATGGTTCTTCTGTTATGGTTTGTTTGGAAGATGGCTGGGATATTACTGCTCAAGTAAGCTGCTATAAAATCCTTGAAGTAGTTAAATGTTAAGAAAAAACACCAGGTAATACATTTTTATGCAAGTGACAGATAATTAGGTATGACATGAATAAATTTGTGTTGTGGCAGCAGAGAGGAAGGCAGAATGCATGAATCCTTGCATTCATTTGCAATTTATTTCATTACATGGTTCCTTACAATTAATTAATTCCAAAGGTCTTGGTAGTCTTAACAGTTCTAAGGCTTAGATATAAGGTCTACCTTCCTTCACCTGACCATGTGTAAGAATGAAAGCTGAAAGTTGCCACAACTGTTCATTTATCATTTTAAACGTTGTACAATTTAAACACAGGAGAAATTTATTCTCTTCCATTCAATTTCCATAAGTAATGCTAGGAGACCACATAGGGAGAAAACTAAATTTGTGCCAAAGTGCCTGTAACACCTGCTGCAAGGACAGATCACCTCAAACTATGAATAAGGTGAATCAAGATCTGCTGCCTGACTTAATAAATGCATTATGTCCATGCTGCTGTTTCATAATTCAGAAGAGAAACACAGCTATCCATGATTCCAGTAAATAAAACCTTCATGTGCAGCCAGTATCATAATACCAGGTAAACAAGCACTCAAAAGAATGTGACCATAATTATTGGAACCATTGCCAAACTATGAAGAGTAGAGAGGGGAGATACATAGCTGCAAGTGCAAGAAGGCTGTGCTGCATTTTAAAGTCTCCTGAGTTGCTCTTTATAAAAACAGGCTGCAGTTGGCTGGGGCAAAAACTCTAAAGTCACCCTCAGGACCAATTCTTTAATGTTTTGTTTTGGTTTTTTTTTGCTGAGGTAGTAGATACTATCTTTTAAATGTTTATTAGAAAAGGGGTTTTATTTCAAACATAATTTAAATGTAGTAAGCATTGTAATCACCTCCCAAGTCTGTAGCTTCTTAGGTTTTACTTCTACAGAGGCAAAAAAGTCTCAATGTAATTGAAGCTTTTTCAAATGGAGTATTACTTGGTTTGTTTCATAGAAGTACTTAATGTATGTGATAAAATACTTGCCACTGAGTTTATATGAAAGCTTTTGTTTTCTTGAAGAATAATCAGATTACTGAATGCTTATATTAATTTGCTAAAAGTTTTTCCTAACTTCTGTCACTCATAACTCAAAATATCCTGTCTTGTGATCTAGGTGGTATCTCTGGTGCAGTTACTCAGTGATCCCTTCTACAGGACACTTGAAGGCTTCAGGATGCTGGTGGAGAAAGAGTGGCTCTCTTTTGGTCATAAATTCAGCCAGCGCAGTAATCTGACCCTCAATTGTCAGGGTAGTGGATTTGCTCCTGTTTTCTTACAGTTCTTAGACTGTGTGCATCAGGTAAGCCAATCTCTAACTTCCATTTACAAGAAGGTTTCATGAAGAAATGTGCATATTCCAGTATTTCAGATGTTGTAGATGCAGATTTGGGAGAAGATTAGTAGCATCATTCCCTAGGTTTTATTAAAGTGGATGAGTTTCACCTCAAGAAGAGCTGGAATGGTTGTCTAGAGGAGACTGACCCAAAGCAGACTCAGGGATGGTTGGTAGTACTGCTTTATTAAGGTTGTTTATGTAGAGGTTTCAATTAGAAGGTTTTTAAGCTATGACTGGCTTTTAGAGTCCTTTATTCAGAGGGAAGAAAGGACTGATTCCTAGTACCTTGACTCAACAGTTTTTAATTCCTTATGCATGGCGATGAGCCTTGAAGAGGCCTCATAGTGCACCAGTTCAGTAAACAATGACAGCTATAAACCAGGGGTTCTGAGATGTTCTAATTTTTACGTCCCAGTACATGTTCAGAAGAAGATAGATACCAACAATGTGTTGTGTAGGAAGAAATTATGTTAAGAAGATTATACTTATTTTGGGTTAATTCTGAAATCTGTCCTTTTCTTCATCTCAAACCACTAAATGTAAATTCTTTGCAGAGATTCTCTGTATGTAAACATGGGAGGGGTTCTTGCATAGTTCCCCTTGTACGTGTGTTCTCCTTTTCCCACTTCTCTGATTTTCCTGGCAGAAAAAGCTGAAAGTTTCCTTGGCATTATTGACCTGTGCTAAAATGTATAGATGACTCTGTATCACAGAATATAAAGCACCAGCCTTTTTACTGGGAACACACATTCATAGTGAATACTTGCATGAAAGAGGAGTCTGTGAGTAGTCTTACTCTGCTACCTGAAGAAAACTCAACAGATTAAATAACTTGTTAAACCAATGGAAAGCAATCTTCAGATATATCTATGTGAGATTGATAATGAATGAGCTCATAAGAAGATGAGTGAAAAACATGTTATGCAAAAAATCCCCAGCTTTGTCTGTGTCCCAGTGTTAAACCTAAGAGCCATCATTATTGCTGTCTCAGAAGTTAATACATCATGTTCTTGGAATTTGCTTTGATTCCTACAGCATTCCCCTTATGAAAACCTTAGGAATATTTGTCACATCTTCCATTTCATCCATTTCCCAGTGGTTGTGGTTGTAAGGTTATTTTTTATTTGAAATTGGGAGATTTCTCTAAAAAGAATCAGCACTGCATTTTTCATTCACATAAGTTAATTTGCCCAAATGTTACACTTTTTCTTACAGTAGGCTTAGAGGTATTGCTCCTTTTCTGAAGTAGAAAAAAACCCATATTCTTGGTTGCAATGGCTGCAACAGGACAAAATTGCCATGTGCTCTAATACTGAAACCCACCTGACTGGTGGTTCATTCAATTCTGTAAATTAATAATTTGTCTTGGTCATGGTGCTGTGTTCTCTCTGCTTTCAGGTGTCTTCTCTAAGCTTAAACTGGCTGATTGGATAACACCATCCAGTAGTAGAATGGAGTAAACCTACCTCTGACTTTAAGCAGTAGTGTAAATTTGAAGTGAATCCTTCCAGCATCTCCCCTTACCATTTTTTGATGCTGGTCTGCTGCATGTGTACTAGAATTTTTTTGGAAGATTTTAAACTTGCACCAATGATTTGTCACTTAGCTTAAAACCATCAGTGTAAAGTGGAGTCATCCACTCAGCTGGATTAAATCTAGTCCAGGTAAAACCACAGATGTGTATTATGGCTACAGGGACCTCAGCAGCAGCTGCTTCAGTCTGTTTGTCTACTCTGGGTTGCTTCTGATTACTTGCTAATGTAGACATAGTCTACATCCTGTTTCTGCTCCTGGAAACACTTTGCTTCAGTTTTACTGTAGTAAATCTTAGAAAGTTGTCATTACAAGCAAATTATCCACACATACCCATGCAGTATTTCTTTCTCAAGTGATTCAGAGATAACACAGATTTTGGAAACAAATGGGTTATCCTGAAGAAAGTTAAAAATTAAATTCAAGGATTTGGGTTTATTCTCATGGAATAGAATGGACCATGTTTTCTTCATGGCAGAATTCTTGGTTTTTCTTTCTTGGTCTTGGTCTTTTCTTTAAGTTATGTTTAACAAAATGTGCAGTTCTAACTGGATTATAATCCACTAAGTGGATTAGTGGATTATAGTCACCTCACTATTAAAAGTTAGACTGAAATGCAAAGTGTGATAAATCCCTGCTTTTGCCAGCTGTCAGGTCCAGTTTTGCCCCTGGCTGCATACATGTGCATGTGTCAAGGAAATACAAGAACATTACCTTTGTAATTCACCTCAGGTAGCAGCTTTGGTGCATGTCACTCAGCAGGTATCTGGCTCTGTCTCATGAAATACACAGGTTATTAGCAGATACATTTTCCAGAGAGAAGTGTATTTTCTGCTCTGTGATTGAAGCTGTGTGCACATGCCCTGGGTGCAGCTGTGCCAGCAGGACAAGCACCTCCTGCTCCCCTCCCCTTCAGGAGCTATTCACTGCTGCACTGGTGGAGATAGCACCCTTCCAGTCTCTGAGCTCAGGGCTGCTTGGGAGCCTGCCTGCTTTTCTCAGCCAAAATGTTGGGGAAAATGTGGTCAAAAAGACCATTAGAAGCAGTTCAGCTTGCCCATCTGAAGGACACAGTAATTTCTTATGAGGAGAGAGAGGGCTGTGTAGGGGTTATAATCATTTTACCCAGTCTTATCTTCATCCCAGACAGGGCATGGGAAGCATAATCAGTCTAATATAGATAATACAGACTTGTCTGTAAGCTAAATGACCTACAGTTCTGTGGAGAATGCAATTCTGAGTAACTTTTCTAGAACTAGAGTTATTCTTCTAACTCATGATGATTGCATAGTATTGAGTTACCAAATTCTAACGATGTGGTTGTAATTTCTAGGGAAATTGATTTTGAAGTCAAATTATTGGTTGAAATTTTGTATGAATTTACCATCAAAAATAAGTTTTCTCAATATCTGTACTTGAAAATTTTTTGTGAAGTTTCATTGCTTTCTGTGCAAATCGTTACACAACTACAGAATCCAATTAGATTGCAACTTGATCAGTTTTTTTAAATTACCCATTAACTGGCAGCAAACATTTGTTCCTTTCAAAGTCTTTTTAACCTTTAGAATCCATAAGAAGATTACTACAGAGCCAGTACATTCATTAAATGTCACGGGTTAAACTAAAGATACAGAGAAAACAAATGAAGCAGTGATTCCTAAATTAGAACTGCATCATCTTATAAAAAGTCATTGTTTATGCCAATATCTCCAGGTGTCAGCTGAATTATTAATGCAAAATCAGTCTTTCACAATAGCAGCATCTGGCAGATACTTCCCCTGCTTCTAAGGAGACTGAGTTTATGCAAGTGATGTCAGTGAGGAAGCTTTTCTTATTTTTCTTCCGAATCTATGTGGTAATTTATTAAATATAATTAAAACAGGATGATTTTCTAGAGCTGACATCTCTCAGGCTCAGTGAGGAGCTCTGTCACAGCGCCCTGTGTAAGAGGAGGTGAGTGCTGCTCCCATGGGAGATGTGCTCAGTTATTCCAGGCTTTGCAGGAATAGCCTCGTAGCCATTACCAGCACAGGAGCTTTGGAGTGCCCTATGCCTCATTCATACTAGGTAAAAATCGATTTAAAAAACCAAAATGTATTAGGAAACTAAGGCAGGCTGATAGATCTATAAGATTATTAAATACATTTAGGAGATAGTTTAGTGGGAACCTGGTAATTTTAAAAAGAACTCCAAAATGCTGAGCTTCTCTAATCATAATATTAGAAACACATATAGGTTTGATCAGGTTTTAAATGTTCATATATTATGGAGATTAAGACAACAACATTGTTTACCTCTATCAGGGTTTTACAGTTGTTTTCTCTTTAAAAGTAAATTATATTTTAATAACTTAGAGTTATTTCAATATTTCTGCATCCAGAAATCTCAGAAAGGGAATCACCCACAACATTTATATCCATGACAGGATTTTATCAACAGCTTGTTCTTGTAACTCTTACATGTATTAAAATAATTGTTGGACCATAAGTAGAAGTTAAGACCCTGTATATATTTCATGTCAAACAGCAGAATGTTGCCTTTCCTTCTTACAGTATATTAAAAAAACCTTTTCCTAACACAAGGAGAAAATATGTACTACAGGAGATATGGAAAAAAGCCCTCTTTTTAATAAATAGAGTTAAATAGTTAATTTGTCTTCAAGTTAAATATGTCTTTATATTCAATTATAAAATTGAAGTTCTGAATTTATTATAGAAAAAAAATTGCTTAACTTTATTCTTACAAATCAGTGCAGGAATGTAGTATTTGTATCAGGGATTAAATAAGAGTGGGTATATTGAACTGACATGTCTTAAAGTCTCTTAGCACTTTAAATGCCCAGCCCCAAGATAATATTGAGATATAATAACAACAATTCTCTGACTGAAATGCTGTGTGGGTATTTATATGTCCTTTCAAGGGATTTTCCTGTCACTGTTGTATGTTCAGTAGAAAACCTCTCCTTGCTAAACACCTTTTTTTCCCCCTTCGTTTAGCTGTCTGTGTGGAAATCTAAATGTAAGGAGCTTCAAGCAATCTTAATAACAGTTCCCATCAGTACTGAAAAAACCCCATTAAGTAACTGACAAGTTAAGAGAGAAACTGATAAGAGATTAGAGAGAGAATATGGAACAGGAAAATGAGTGGTGGGAATGCAAAAGACAAGGCACGGGTAGATTGCAGAACTAAAGGTATATTCCAGATTTGGTGTGGAGCTAGACAGAGCACAGTGGGACTTACCTCACATGTGAAATTCAATCAGCAGTTTCTTTTTCAATTGCAAGCTTTACTTATTGCAGCTATACTGCAATTAGGAATTTTCAGTTAATTGCTATGTTTATTCTGAAAATAAAGATCTTGAGTCATAAACTTCTTTGAATAGTAAATTTAAATTAACGTCTGACATTTCTCTGAGCATTATCTCGTCAAGATTTTTAGAATCTTTCGTTTCATATGGATATCAATATAAATATCAGTAACTAAATGCTAATTTTTTTTGCCATGAATATTAAACTTCATGCTTAAAATCTTACACCAGGCTCTTTATGATAAAGAGAAGCAGCTGTGAAGTACCAGCCATTTCACAGTGCTGTACTCTGATAATCTTGTATAGTTTTCTTAAATAAATATCAGCTCCTGACTCATGTTGGAGACATTCACTGGATCAGACAGACCCACAGCCTAACGAGGGTAACAATTTAAGGAATGACATGGTTTTTACTGTTTTAAAAGAATAATGGCAAGACACCTCCTCAGTATGGGGTTTTTTCCATACTGTAATATTTTGGGTTGTGTTTTGAAAAGGAAGAAATATGTGTGGACTAGTAAGTACTTGAGAAATTGGCTGTTTCAGGAGTGGGAGATGGAATATCATTTGCAGCATTGTCTCTGTTATTGTCTGCCTTGTGGAGTTCTGAGCAATAGCAAGAAATCCAATGTGAAAACTTTCAGTTAAAGTTTGAATTCTAGCCACATCCAGGAGTAGCATTTTAACCTGTGGAGTTACGTGGTGGTGACTCAAGAAATATCATAGAAGATTTATATCCAGTTGGATTTCCTGTAAGAATCATGGGATTTGTACAGAGTATAATACTGCTTATTACACAGTTCACTCTATCTGCTCTCAAATGCTTTTGTATCATAGACAATAGATGAATTTATTTAGCAAAAAATATTCTAGGACAAAATGTTAGAAGGATTTTGTGGCACTTGCAGTTTGTTTTCAGCATTCATGGGGGAATTGTTTTGCTGTCATTTCACTTTATTATTTCTTACATATCTATTTGTATTATACCTCAATATCCACTTTTTTCTTTTTTTTTTTCTTTTTTTTTTAATTTTATTTTTTAGATTCATAACCAATACCCGACAGAGTTTGAGTTCAATCAGTATTATCTGAAGTTTCTGGCTTTTCATCACATATCCAATCGATTTAAAACATTTCTTCTGGATTCAGATTATGAAAGACTAGAACATGGTATGTGTGATCTTTGTGTATTGCATATTGCTTTTGTAGCTGTTGTATTTTTCTCCTCAATATTTGGTCTACAAAAACTTGCCTGGGTTAGGATGGTCCAGTAGCTGCGTGGTGACCACATAATGAATTACATTTCAGATCTAGAATGCAAAATGGAGGTGAAGAACATTTTCTGCATCAAGCAGTGATTCCTGAGCCATGCCTCTGATGGCACTAAAAGAAAGTGGAAGAATTAGTGCCATGCCTCAGGGTTTTTAGCAATTTTTCCATGTAGTTCCATTTTCCCTACTAAGTACCTTCTTTTAACAGAAACAAAGTCTCTGAGTCCATCAGAGGGTGCATAAAGTTTCAAGAAAGAAAAGCCTTTCCATCAATTACCTCCCACTTCTTCCTCTTGCATTATCTTTGGTGTTTCTCTTTTCATATTTTCTGTTTTACTCCATCTGCCATGTGCAACCTTACTGGTTCCAAGGCCATAGCTTCCCTCAGAGCCATCTTACTGAGGCTCCATAACCACAGCTGAGGCTGTTCTTGGGACTTGTCCACTAAAACAGGCTCCAAATTTCTCTGCTTTGTGGGCTGCTTCTCATGGCGTATGATCAATTTTAACGTTTTTCTTAAGAACTGTTATAGCTGTGGGACAGATTAGAGCCCTTGAGCAACCATTTTATTAAAGAAAAAGTTAATTTCTATGATTTATCTTCTTTATTTATTCCCTGTTGCAGTGGCATTTGATGGTAGACTTTGTTATACCTTCAATCTATGCAATTCCTTCAGGCTGTGCTTTAGCATTTGTTGAGCATTATCATCAAGCCATCTTTTTGCTGCTCTTCTCTTCCCCAGGGACATTGTTTGACGATAAAGGAGATAAACATGCCAAGAAAGGAATTTGTATTTGGGAATGTATTGAAAAGATGCACAAAAGGAGCCCTATTTTCTTCAATTACCTCTATGCCCCTGCTGAAATTGAGGTATGATTTTTGTTAAAATTCAGGTGGTTTGTTATTCTGAGTGATTCCTTGAGTACATTTTGATATCTTAATTGTTCTGAACTGAGTTAAGTATTTGGTAGACAAAATTGATCCTACCTGACTGATTGGAGCAGTATCTGAAAGTCATGGAAATGTAGTTTAAAGGGCCAAATTCTAGAACATGTATTCATGCATCCTGCTGAACTAAATGAGACTCCCTGTTTGATTTCATTAAATTATATGAATTATTATTAAAATAGTCTTTAAAGGGGAACTTCAGAGAGATAATGGGATACATTTCATAACAATCTGATTGAATCACATTAGCAACATTTCTGTCTTATATGATAATGTCTGTCCCCTAGACTGGGCTGTGTCTTGAATAATTTTAGAAAATTCACAGTACACTCACCATTGTAGAATTCAATTTATGATAATCTGGAAAATGCAGGTATTGAGCTATAAATCTTAAATTCAAAGGCTTCCTTCATGTCATTATAATAACACTTTGTTTCAAATAGGCACTGAAGCCAAATGTAAATATGTCCAGCCTCAAAAAGTGGGATTATTATGTAGAAGAGATTTTGGCTACAGGTCCTTCCTATGATTGGACGATGGTACCTGCAAAATGCAGTGTTTCAGAAGAAAATGACCAAACAGATGGTTCAGTCCCTCAGACTAAGAGGAAAATAGTGTGGCCATGTTATGATGATGTAAAAAAAATACAGCCTGATGCCATCACCAGCCTTTTAAATGTGAGTACTTGTGTTGCACAGAACAGTAAGTTCTCTTATGCTCATGAAATTCATATTTTCTTTTTATGAAGTTATTGCCTTACAGATGTACTGTTATTAAAAGGATCATGATAGATGTCAAAACAAGTCTTTAGTAAGATGGACTGATTGACCTGAAGATGTGGTGGTGGTTCTGGGGATCAATCAGGCTTCCTGCAAAGCTGTTGTTGTTGTTCCGAATGCACACTTCCCTGGGAGTGTGCTTTAATTGTAGTCAATAACTACTTCTGGATTCATTTCTTCACTCTCTGTTTTAAAGAATAAATACAATTTTAGTTTGCCTTTTGCAAGAAATGCGGGAACAGCTATTTTCATTTGGGCAAATGGTGAATCTTGCTTTCCTGACCTCTTTCTCCTCATTTTAAAGTAGGTGTTTGTTAAATAACGACCCAGATTCTTGACAGACCAGAAAATAGAATCTGACACTTGTTGATTTTAACAATTGGGAAGCAGATATACAAACGTAAAACTGAACATCTTGGCCCACATTGCTCAAAAAAGCTTGCCATGATTGCTCTCAGTTTATTCATGTTTACTAGAACCAAACTGATAAATTTAGATTCTTCAGACTATTTTGGTACCTGAAGTAGATGCTTGATTTTGGCTTTTTCTTGTTTGGGCTCACTTAGGCTGCTTAGGTTTTATCCTTTCTTCATTGGAAGACGAAAAATGATCCCATTATCATCATTGTTGTAGTTATTTAGAGTGGTTTAACATCTATCTTCTCTTAAAGGTGAAGATGCTTGTTGATTATAATTAATTAACAGCCTAACATTTGGTTATCATCATAATTGATAGAGCAGGAAAATGACAAGGGCATTCTTTACTTCCATTGTTTGGAGCCACTTGTATGCCCAGATACACGTCCCTGTGTGCAGTGTTTTATTTTGAAAACTCTTTGCAGACTTTACCTTACATTAAACCTGGGATTATGGAGCCCACTATTGCAGTGCTTGGAAAATTGGGATGTGCTGTAGGCCCCCACTTCTCCTAAATCAAAAATGATTTTTAGCAAGTCTTAATTCAGGAAGCTTCTGAGTGGATGTGAGTCCTTGAAGATTTTGATAGAGTTAGCTTTATTCTGGCACATTCCTCGAATTCCTTTTGGTCTGCTCTTTCCAATCCTGATTGATCTAACACAGGAACGATGCCCAATAAAAAAAAATAATAAATTAAGAGATTCTCATGTAAAACTTGCCCTTGACTCAAAATAAGACAGAACTTCCCAGAAGCAAAGGAAGAGCAGCCTCTCAGCAGGGGTCATTTTGGGGATTCTTCAGCAAAGCACAGAGAGCTTTTAGATCAGGTAACCAGAGGCCAGGAGCACATCAGGAATACAACAATGTTCTCCTGCATTTCTTCCTGGGGTAGATGCCAGACTGTCCATATCCACAACTGTGAGAAACTGCCGTATAACAGGGAAATTAGCCATTTTATAGGCTAAAGATATGTGGGTCAGCTTTTATAGAGTTTAAATGTTATTTGTGAATTAGATTATAGTAATAAAAGATAGCAATGGAGAGAATATTTGGAAAACTTTGGAGAGGTTGTATAAAGGTTACAAAAATATTCTTCTAAGTTTAAAAAGCAAAGTGAACGTTCTTTTAAAACAAGTTGTTAATTTAGGGCTATTGCTGATGTAGGAGAAAGACCTCTCTTTAATCATAAATCCACTGAGAATGTGTTGGTATCCAAAAAATGTTTCAACTGAGACCATATTTAGCATCATAAATTACTGGGGAAGATTGATTCTCACTTAGTTTATAATGATAAGCCCAAATTTGTTTGTTCTAAAGATATTTTTCAATTGAAAACTAGATAGTGCACTTTGGGATGCGAAGCTGAAACAGAGAAGTTACTGAGTGCCTTAATTCAGAATTTTCATGGCAGAATGTGGTGCTCTTCTTTTAAGAGTGGATCAGATTCAGGTACTTTCAAGAGTTGTGAGAGATGAACCTGTGTGTATTCACAGACACATTGTGGAGCAAAAGAGGTGATCAGTCTCCAGAGTTCTGGAGCTGCTGCAGATGTAGCTCCTGTCTCTACCATTCAAATATTCTAAGGTTATTTAGTAGATTTTCTGGAAGGCACAGTAATGCTAATTGCTTGTTATTAATTACAGGAAGTGGATATTCTCATAATTGAATTTGTTATAACCTTTCTTTTTATATATGTATTTCTGCTCCTGTAAGCCTGGACAACAGGAGATGAACCAGAGAGATAAATTTAAAGATTTTTTTTTTTTTTCTTTCAAAGAAATGCATCTACACAGAGTCCATTCCACACATGGAAAGGAAAAGAAATCTGCTGCTTTCTGTAAAATTTAAAACTGAAGAGGCAAGAGTAATTCTCAGTGATTTATTGCCATGTATGTTTTTTTTACATGGGGTCTATTAAAGGAGAATTTAGTCCTAACTTTTCAAGTTATATACAGGAGATTGTTGAGAGTTTTTCATGAAAGTTTTTCATTTTAAATTCTGGAAGCACTACTCACTATGGAGCCAAAAAAGAAGGAATGTGACCCAGTTGCTAAGTAACAAGCTTCAGTTACTTCCAGATTCTGCAGAGAAGGACTTGTACTCAGAAGTCAAGAGTAGGGCAGAAAGAGAATGACCAGATTAAACTGACTAAGTTAGAGCAATTAAGAGTTTATATCCTTTTGCAGCAATTTGGAAAGGATTTTACTTTAAAAAGTGTGTGGTAAATTGATTCAGTTTTATGCCTCCAGAAGTGTTTTCCATTCAGCACTTTCAGAGACAAACAAGTAATCTAGAGAAGGCTTTAGTCTGGCTTGTGTTCATCACTCCTTACTTTTTTATCCACCTGAAGATACTTCAAACAAAAGTATTCTAGTTTTATTTCTTAGCAGAAAGAGAGCATGTGTGACTTCCAGCTACCTTCAGTATTTAAATCTTCTGGTTTGATTCTTGCTGTTGAGCTGCATTTCTTATATTTAGTTTCACTTTGGAGTTTTCTAATTTACCTTCAGCAAGGAGAAGTTTGTAGAAATATTTTGTTCCTGTTACATTGTCAAATGCTGACTATTTATTTTCACCTAAGAGTTCAAATTTTAGTTCAGAAGTTAGTTTCCTTATCAAAATGTTTTCTTACTTTAAAAGTATAATAATTTTCTGTCTTTCAAATTAATATCAATTTCCTGAAAAAAACTTCAATCAAAAAACCAATAGGAATAGGACATTATGAAATCTACTTTAATCATTAGGTAGGGTAGAAATAAGTAGAGACTTACTTTCTCTACTTTGAAAATAAATGTCTTAGGTGTTTGGTTGTCTTCTATATAGCATGAGAAGCCTATGTCTTGTGGCAAATTTTTATTCCATTATTAATTCTTAACTGAATTTGAAAAATTGAAGTTTTATTTAATTAATAAGAAGATTTTCTTAACAATATAGTTGTTGAAAGTGAAAATGGACAAAGGAAGCATGGCAAGGAATATGGACCACACTTCAAAGTCTTGACAAATGTATCAATGAGTGTTCACAAGTAAACATAAACTCATAAAATTGACTCTTTTTACTTAACTTTGCACTGTCTTATTAACAGGAAATAACCCTAACTGGAGGTTATCAACATAGGTCATATTCCCAAGTACCAGAACAAGAACATGTTGTTACAGTTTGGCATCCAAATTGAATAAATCTTTCTGTTTCATTTCCTTCTTTTATTACAGCTTTGTATCACATTTTATAAACCAGGGTAAATGTTAATATTGGCAATGCACAGTGTTGGTGTCGCAGCACAGAATCTGTTCTTTGTAAATATTTTCGTAAAATACAGCCTGCCTTTATCAGTGTTGTGTTTCTGTTATGGCAGTGGGTGTTGAGTTCTGTGTGCTCAGGAGAACTGGGGGAGAACTGAAAACCTGGTGGCTCCTCCAACCTGGGAATGCAGGAGGAACAATGTGGCTGATGCTGCTGCCCTTGGGTGCCTTTGACTCCTGATTCTGGTGGATCTCAGTTTATAGCTCATATGGTAGAGGGTTTTGAACTTCCCTGGGTGAAAACACTGACTAGAGAATGGTTGTTTAAAAAAGATTGCCAAGGAATGATCAGTTAGAAATGTTTATTCTCAAGGAAACCTTTGTTACTTGTTTCAGGAAATCGAAAGGTTGGAAAGTAAATTAAATCAGAGTCCAGAGAGGTGGCAGCTCTTGTGGGAAAGGGTCAAAATGAATCTAAAGGATGACACCAGACAAGACAATGTAAGTAGAAAAGAGCTTGTCCAATAGAATGATTGCATTCCTGCTATATGGGCTACCTGAGGCACTGACAAAATCACTGTATTTCTTGGAGTAAAATATTGCTTTTGAAAAACTGAATATGTTGTTCTAACCCCTGATATTGGCCTTTTATTTCTTCATGTTGAAAAATATATTTTTACTTGTGCTGTTTATCTAGTTGCTTTTCCAGTGTCGTTTAAGGCATACAGTTAAAATGAGCATTTTACTCATGCACAAATGTATGGGTTTATATATTTAAGAGGTTCTCGAAGTACCAAAAAAGCTCAATTCCTGAAAGTAGCCAAAAGGATATCACAGATTCTCAGAGATAAGTAAAGGTATTTCCATGGCTAAATGAAGTTACAGTTTCCAAGTAGAGATAAGAAATATTCATGCCTGTGTTTCCAATTCCTGACCATGGTAGCAAGAAGAGCTGACAATATAGATACTTTTTAAGTCAAAGGCTGCCTCTTTGCTCTCTGTGTGCACCAGGAATAATGCTAGATGCTGCTTTTTAGGGGCTTGGCCTCTGAACTTTGCACAGTTGGTTACTAGTTCAGGACTGTAGCTGTGGAGTGTTGTCATTTAGATTAGGACTAAATACAGGATCCCTCTTGTTCCAGGTTATTGAGATTCTACTAAAGTGACATGGTTCTCTAAAGTAGCTCTTGGAAGCCACAGTTTTTCCTTTCCCCCTTCCTTCCCTTTGAAATCAGGGAAATCTATTGTATCCAAATGCCTGTTCAGTTTTAGATGCTTCTGAGAAAGCAAGGCAAACACTGTTCAGTATTATGTCACTGGAATATATGAAAGCCTTTCTGAAATGCTGAAAATACTGATTTCTCACACCTTGTGAACCCTTCTGCCTAAGAAATGCAGGGAATTTCCGTTCCTCTGGCTTCTTCTCTGAGGCAGCACTGACTTGTATTAGGAAGATTATTTTTTTTGACCTCACAGTGGTTCCCAACTTACATGTTGTACCATGTATTTATACAGCACTGAGACTGTCTCACAATGCAAGACACATTGCATTACCTTCTTCCTTCTATTCCCTCTTTCTCAGCTCCGGAGACATCCTTCTGGCTCCTCAGGGATGATGTCACCTAATCTACATTCCTATCAAAAGAGGTCTTTGTTGGAAATACCTGACAGTGGGCTGGGTGAGGAGCAGAGTTCAAGCATCTCTCCCTCTAATGGAGTAGACAGAAGGACAACGACGCTGTACAATCATTTCACATCAAAGAATGATGAAAATAGGTAAACTGAATAATCAGACAGTATTCATGAATATTTTATTTGATTGGTACAAGTCTCTGCCTTAGGAAGAAAGGAAATTTTCATATGCCCAGAATGTTTTGTGGCTACCTTATTTCTTCTTTTTGGATTTGATTACCTTTAGTTGTCTCAGTGGGTGGGTCTCTATCTCCTACCAGCATCCTTCACCCTCCCCTTTCATTACATGCACAAGCAAACTACAAAAATGTAGTTGTACATTTAATGCATACAAAGTGCTAAAAAGGTATTTTATCTGTGTATCACAGTGACCAATAGCTAAACTATTGGTTTAAATCTTACTAGTTTTCCTGCAGGAAAATGAGTGTTTAATGTCCATCATTTTGGGGCTTTTATTTCTCAGCAGTCTCCATATTATGGAATCACATGCTGCTGTGTTTTCTGTCCCTCTCAGATCTTTTGAAGGTACGCTGTACAAAAGAGGAGCTTTGCTGAAAGGTTGGAAACCTCGCTGGTTTGTGCTGGATGTGACAAAACACCAGGTAAAACCTTTCCAGATAATGGACTTTTTCATTGTTATGTTGCTCCTTTTTTGTTTAGTGAGTTTGTATAGATTGGTCTTACAAACAATGTTAGTGATGATGATTTTCAGATGTCATGTGTGCTACATCATTCAGGACCTATCAATGCTTGTCTTAGGTATCTTGTAGCTGATACAGTATTCTGAGTGGACAGAGGGGTTTTGGTGTTTTGCCTTTTATTTTTTAGAAAAAACATATAGGAGTATTTTATAAAAATATATGAGAGTATTTTAAAAACATGTAGGAGTATTTTAGATTAGTCAGAGTCATGTAAATTTAGTAGCAAAATTATTCATAAGTGTTCTACCTAATCATTGTACAAAAAGGAGCACCAAAAATAGACATCTGTTGGTCTAAACTTTTTATCCAATTTACAATGTATGCCAGAATTCTGCAATAGAAATTTATGGTCTTGTGTACTCCAAATAGTGTTGGGTCATCAGGCAGTAAAATATTCTGAGCCAAATATTACACAAAGTGGGGTTTATAACTAATCAGACTCATGTATGCTTTTGTTTAAAAAAATACTAATTTATTGTAGTCAGTACACTTAAAAATATGTAATATGGATAAAGACAGGCATCTCTTGAAATGCTACATTGAGTACTTTGAGATCAGTGTGGTAAATGCTAACAAATGTGCTGTTTATAATTATTCTTCCTAATATATCCTTTATATCTTATTTGTAGGAGAAAAGGTTCATTTTGCAGGAGAAAAAGATACTTTTACATTTTTTTGTCTAAGCAGATAACCTTCTGAGTATGATAAATGCAGGAGTTGTACAGGTCAATCCTGGCTGGAGTTCTGTTGTTTGACTTTTGCTGTGAAAGTTTGTGTTGCTATTTTACATTGGCTTATGGGAATTTGTTGGGGGTTTATTGTGGGGGCTTTTTTTTGGAACTTGTTTGCGTGTTGAAACTCAGTTTACAGAGTGATTAATGTCCATATCAAAGTATCTTTGTAAGGAGGAAAAAAAAAGCTCAGACTTCATTCAATCTCTATGTGCAGTATAGGAAATTGTGAGCTCTCTGTGTGGGTTTATAATTACCTAAAATTACACTTAAATCTCTGCTGAACCCTTTAAATTCTTGAAATACGGAAGTGTTCTATCAACACCTTGATGAAATAAAGCTTTTGTGTTGGTTTTATGTAATGACCAGTGAAGAAATGGTTCTGCTTTCCTCCTCACATGTCCTCTGCCCAGAGCAATCCATGACTATTTGTTTTTCTGCTCTGGAGCTCTGGGGATAAAATGCTCTTCCCCCACCTGCTCAGCTCCTTGTAATTTTTGTGCCTCCCATCCTTAGCAGTCAATGTCCCCAGGCTGTATCCAGGAAAAGGGAATTAATCTGAAAGGTCCATCTAAAAGTGTGTGTGGATTTTTTTTTCCTCTTGTGTTCCAGCTGCGATACTACGACTCTGGGGAGGATACAAGCTGTAAGGGACACATAGACCTTGCAGAAGTGGAAACTGTGATTCCTGCTTCTCCAACAATTGGAGCTCCAAAACATGCCAGTGAAAAGGCATTTTTTGATGTAAGTATATGTGGTCTTTACTTGATCTTTTTGTTAAATTTCCTTCCCTTGGTGTTTTTAAGCTCCTGCTTCCAGTCCTGCTGGAAAGGATGAGCTAGGAAGGAGTTGTTGTTCCATCTCAAGACAATAAAAAATTTTATGTTGCTAGCATCACTCTCAACAGCAATAGTTCAAAACTGCTACATTCAGACCCAATTAGCACACTGAGCACTGCAGTTCAAAGTTTGCAGGTTTTCTTTTCCATGTGCTGACATCTTTGTGTCCTTGTTTTTCCTTTGCAGCTGAAGACAAATAAACGTGTGTATAACTTTTGTGCTCAAGATGCACAGAGTGCTCAGCAATGGATGGACAGGATCCAGAGTTGCATTTCAGATGCATAGAAAGGAGAAAAATGTTCCATGATAAAGTCCCATTTAAAGCACCTCATCCTGGAAGAAACTGAGTTCTGGAATGGGAATGTTACTGACACACAACCCACCTTCCTTACATTTCAGCCATAAAAGTTCACAATAAGTTCTTTTCTGTTTAATAATTATAACCACTGTAACTATTTTTTTTTTTCTGCAGGGAGGACTTGGAAAAATAATAATCCATTTATACTGAATTTCCTCTTTCTCCAGTACAATTCCTAGCTGTAAAAGTGGGCTGTATTTGCACTAGCATCTGATCCCGGTTTTCTCATTTCGGAGCTGTTAGGAAACCTGTCCAAAGGAAAGTGTAGAAATTTTCCCTTCAACAAGAAGTGTATTTCTGCTTTATTTAGATTTTGAAGCAGAATGTTCTTATTTCCAGGCTAGTCATGAGTAAGAGGGAACATGTCTACAATTCGTAAAAACAAATAAATAAATGAAGCTTGTGAGTCCAGCGACATACACACCAGGTTGCCAATGTTTATAGACAGTCGATATTTTTAAAGTCCAAAACAGTGAAATTGCCTGATGCCTTTCAAGTGTTTTCTCAGTGTGCAGGTCATTCTCTAATCTCATGCTCTGCTGAGTGCTTCTGCAATGTTGTTATGGAATTTCAAAATCTAGGGATTACCTGAAGAGCATAGATAGCACTTTTATTTTAGATTCTGTTTGCAATTCCAATGGGATAAATGAGAGAAAACTGGCTGACACTACCCTGGAGCAATGGAAAACAGCAAACTAGGAATTCAGTAGATGAAGGATCTCCTGTGTGTGAGTTGTATGTGTTAATTTATATGCTGTTCTGCTCACTGTAAAATAAAAAATAACAAACATGATAATGCACTAAACAATGAAGCAAGCACTTGCACTGAAATCTTTACAATGCAGACTATTTTGCAGGACAGAGGTAAGTTATTTGTAGCAGAACAAAACAAAACTAGCTAGTTAACAGCATTTACAGATATTAGATATGTACATATTCAAGTTTGAGGTGTCGTGATTTGATACTTTTTAAACATTTTTTTGCACATTAATTGGAAGACTTTATAGATTTTTACTTTTGATGAACTTGTGTTTGTTCTGCTTAAAATCCTGGTGAAACATTTTTAATAGCCCCAAATTAGTTGAAATTTTACAGTCAGTGAATAATGAGGACTGAGTAGAATATGTAGGTAATTAAGCCATTGTTTTTACTTTGAAATGTTAATATGTTAAATAGCACACTAATATTACAAAAGGTCTGTATATATGATTCACTATTTTCTCATTTTTCCAGACGTTCTGCTTGTAATTTAATGTCAGCCTAACCAAACTGACTATACTTACAAGATTTTTCAGTTATTAAACTTTGTGGGTTTTTTTATAACTAATGTATTTTGTCAAAAAGGAACATAGATTTCTCACCACACACAATAGGAAATGCAGCTGTTTTTAATGCGTTTGCAATTTCAAAACAAAAATATGAAGGATTTTTCTAGCATTTTTCAATTGACAAATTGCCACCTGTGACAATGGTGTTTGCACATTTGTATTTTTCTTTGTATATGAAGTACTTTTATATGTACTTTGTAAAATACTGATCCTGTTCTTAGGTTATATGAGGATATACATACCACTGCTTATTTTGTAACTGGTTAATTTTAACGCTTGTATGTTATGTGATATATGTATGCTAACCATCTTGTAATAAATACACTCCTTAAGGAAAAGTAAAAACTTTCCTTCTACTGTAAAAGAGAAGAAAGGCAAGACCCACCTGTTGAAATATTCCACGGACACAAGACAAATCCTTATTTACTCTGTATTAAGAATAGTGGGTGTATTCAAAACTATGTGGTCTTTTGTATACTTGTAAATATTCTTACCTAAAAGTTGCACTTGGGCATCCCTAACTCAAACACTTGTCAACAGTAACACTGAAGAAATCAGAATTTAAAGCAAAATTATCATTCTAACTGTCTCAGTGTATAGCCTTTGCCAAAAGGCTGAATACATGTAATGTTCATACTAAAGTCGTTGAATAATGATGTTAAATCTATTTTTTAAAAAAAGGTTCTGTATGGTATCGCCAACACAAGTCAACTGCATACTTTCACCCTGAGACGTGTCTCACTCACATCACCTTATGCAAAAACCATCTAGTTCCTAAAAAAGAAACTATAAATAAAGTGGCAAGGTCTTGAGACTGTGCATCTCAATGGAATTCCTGAGTGTCGTGTGGGACAGCAGAGTCCAAAGGGAAAGGGAACGTGTGGCGGAGGTGGGGGACCTGTGGCACTTCTGGGATGCTGTGGTGCTTAGAGGACGTGGTTTGCATATTGAGCTTGGCATGGATGCTGATGTTGCCTTAAATGTTGATCTCAGTTTTTAGTGTCTGTATTGATGGAAAATGGACTTGAGCAACTTAACTTAAAAATACCCAAATAAAAGCTGAAATGAGAGATGTGGTATTTGTGGTGTGTGTGTGTAAAGAACGTACAAGGGGACGGTAGAAAAAGGCTCTCGGTGTGAAGACACAGAGTTTGTGGTGTCCCTGGAGGTCTCTCCTCTGCAAAATGAAGATTCCAACAGAGACTTGGAGAAAATGTGGGCAAGCCAGCATAGTTTAAGCTACAGGGTTTGCTAGTGTGTTTGAGTTGTAGCAGCAGCAGCAGAGAACTGGGAACAAAGAATTTGCTTGGGAAAAATGCTGTGTACAAAGGGATTTGACTTCCTTTTCCATGAAAATTTTCTAGAAAAATCCACCCAGGAGTTGGGGATGAGCAGTGTGCTCCTTCTGCTGTGTCACATCACTATTCCCACACTGTGCATCACAACATTCCTATTGTAGTAAAGAGAATTACAACATTACAGGTCTGACATAAGGGGAGAAGATTGTTTGTTCTTCTCTCTGTTCAATAACAAAACATCCACGGCGTAGGTGGAGGAATGAAGTGAGTTTAGGCTTTGAAGGGTTGTTACTGGGGTATCATATGAGTGATTTCTCTTTCCTATCTAACAAGTGTTTTCTATAAAAACGCTTTCTTTTGATGGAGCCTTAGAATCACTACACTAAAAAATAAAATACTTAGCATGCCACACATGTGGGTCACTGGTTATGTAATGGTACACAAACAGCTAGCAGACCCAAGAACAAATGTTCAAAATTTTGTGTCACATCCCACACACATTATTTGTATCTGATATTTTGTGAATTTCAGACATAACAAAAATGTGGTCATCTTGTCCAAATACTGTCATTTTGCCTTTTCATCCCGTAATATTCTTGGAGTATATTGAAGTGGCTGCACCACATTTCTCATTTTTCATATTTGTGATCATCCAAATATTTTGTCTGTTCATGATTATCGTGTGGTTGCTTTGGAGAGTCAGAAAACTGGAATTAATCTACCCATTCCCCAGTTTTGCTGAAGTTCATGCTGAGTATTACTGTTGCACCAACTTTCTGGGGGTTTGTCTGTATTTGATCAGTTTCTTCCCCAATTTTGGCTACTGTGCAAGCCAAGGGCAGTGGTAGCATCCACATTCTCATTTAGGAAATGTTCATGTTTGAGTTTTTTCACATCCAATTTTTCATTAATTGCCTGTCAATAAGGATGCTACAAGTTCACTATTGTACCCTCTCTTCATTTACCAATCAATATCCAGTGCGAAATGAAGTTTTGTCTAGTTTCAGCTTGCATCCTGTAGTTCAAGGTTCTTCCTTCCTTTTCAAATTTTGCTTAGAAGTCAGAATGTGCACACTTATGAATAGGAAATTTTGTTTAATTTTGGCACCTTTTCAGTTTTTCCATTGTCTAGTCTTCGGTGAAGATGTTGTGTTTAAGTATCTTAGGAGATTCACAGAGAACTGATACTTTTATCTGTATAAACAGGCAATGTAGGAGATGTAAATAAGCTAAAAGGACCACAGTACTATCCTGGAAGGAGATACAAAGGTAGCAGTTCTTTCAGGTATTAAATAGCACTCCTTCTTGCCCCTCTACTCACCTAGAAAAACCTGAGGCATAGTCTTCATTTATTTTATTTATTGATGCCTTGTTTATCAGTGTGTATTGAGCAAATATCAATGAATACTTCGTTGTTTAATGAATTACTCTCACTGTTCAACTCAGAATTCTTGTAATTCAAGCCTGTCACCAAACAGGAACTCCACAACTTGGTAATGTCCATCTGAATTCTATTAATTGTCTGAGATTTGTATAAGTACAACATTCCCTGTTCACATCAAGACCTCCAGTAAGTTCAAATTGATAACATCATAAAATTGTGTGTAATTGTGAGAGAAGCTCAATACAGTGAGCAATAGTGCAGGTAGAACACTCCCAAGTTTGATTAATTGCATGCACAGGCTTTGCTTATGTTGCATTGCTTTTGTGCCATCACAATAGTTGAAACTTAATTTTACTTCTGCTATGCTCACATTATCCCTCATGTTAAATATTCTAATGCAGTAGTTGTAGGAAGTGCTTGCACTAAGTTTTCAATCAAAAATACTTTGACTATTCAGTATAAAGCATTCAAATTTTTATAGTGTTTCATGCAGTCAAATGATTTAGAACTGAAACTTAAAAAAAATGAAATTACCATTGATTGTTGATGAAGTTGGGCAGTCTGTTTCTCTGGGATGCCTGTAAGACTCTTTTCATATTCTTTTTTTAATTTTCGAAAAGCTCTCATTTTCAGTGCTTCCTGAATTAGGGTAAATCATGTATTTGCTTCAAAGCAAAATTAAGTTCAAAAATGTCTTCTACGTTTTGTACTTAACTACTTTTCTTCATCTTTTCTGGCCAAAAACCACTCAAAATTTAAGTCAAAATTAACTTAGTTTCTTCTGCTTCAGGCCCCTGACTGAAAGGAAAGCTTGCAGTAAGTCTTTATCTGGTGTGAGTACAAAAAGCTGGAAAATATCCCATCAAGTGCTAATGAGCCAGAGCCAGGAATAAATTGGGGAACTGGGTTTGGTATGTGGGGTGGTGTCATTGACCACTGAGTGTGTGATGTATGTCAGCAGTGTCAGGGCAGGCTGTAGGTCTTCTGACAGTCTCAGAAAGAGTCATTCTGTTGCTACAGCAGTAAGACATATCTGGTTTTAACCAGAAATCTACGTTTTGCACACTCTCCTTCATGCATAGGCCTTTGAGACTTTGTTTCTTCAGTGACACAAATTTCTGGAGAGAAAATAATTGTTCAGTGAAACTGGTTTTATCAGTTATTATTTCAGTCATTAAAACCACACAGCTGACCACACAGTGGCAGGTGTGACAAGTTTCTCAGCCTAGGAACAAAACCCAAACACGTAGAGATTTCCTGTGATGCTGAATGTGTTTTAGTTCAAAGACTACTGCACACAGGTTTTTTGTCATGCAGGCAGATTTTCTGTCTTTGCTGTCAAAACTAAATGTTGCTGTCAATAAGGTTGTGCATACCCTAGCAACTTGCAATGGACTACCACTAAATTCTTTTAGCTGTTGTCTGAAAGGCCTCAGTTGAAAAATATTTCTCCCCTGGCCTAGGTCAGTGCATGCCTGTTGCCTTACAGTGCTCAGGTATTTCCCACTTTATCTTTTCTCAGACCTGCTCCCCATTTCACAGTGAAACATTATGCATATTTAATTCTTTTAAATTAAATTCATGCAATACTTGAGATAAGGACAGCTCTCCTTCTTTCGTGATAGTATCTCAAGAAAACTGATAACTTTATTTGAAAAATTTGTGTGTGCAACCCAAACAGAGTTTCTTTCAATTTATATTGGGATTGCAGCCCAGTGATTTCTGTTCATTTTCATTATCAGTTTGAGTTACATGAGAGTGTGATGAGGCCTCCAGTGACACTCAAAATCACAAGCGAGTGTATTACTGCTCTCACTGGAGTATATTAGAAGTTGGGATTTTAGATAAAACTTCTAGATAAAACCAAGCCATGATGGACTGAGATGATGAAAACTGTGGATGTCAGGAAGTAGAGAAGGGCACAGGAAAAGCAAGCCCTGGCTGGTTGCTGGTGCCTGACAAAGCCGTGAGTTGATGCCAGTGTACAGCAGAGATGGAAGCAGCAGCTGTGAGCAGCTCAGGGCATATTCAGCTGGTAGACAGGATCACAGCATTAGAGAGGAAAAAGGCAGTGCCTGTGGCAGAGTGGGGTGTAGGAAAGCTCACAGGGCAAATGGGAAGGGCAACAGGTGAGCAGGCCCTGGAAGTGGATCCCATACAGCCACACCTTCAGCAGCAGAAGGAAGGCTTCCCATCTCCTTTGCTTCCCTCGGGGCAGTTGCTTTATCTGTTCCCCAAAACCTCTCTCCAGACTTGTCTCACTCTCTGTTTTGTTTTTGACCTTCACTTGTCTGATCAAGTCTAAATTTAGCTGAGAAATTTTTGAGAAGCACAGATGATCCATGTTAGCTCGTTCCCTAGGGATGCCTAGAATACTTGCAGGTGCTCTGATATGCTGCAAGCCAAAAGGGAAAAATTCTTTGTTTCTCTAAGTGCTCTGAAACTAGTGGCTAGTTCAAGTTGTACGTGTATATTTCGGAATTTTGGGGAGCAGGTCTGCAGGGCTGCCATAAGGGATAACACTGGATCTGAGCCTGGATTTCAAACACCCTCAGCATTTGACAGGTGATTATCGCTCCTTGGAATTAGATTTAGCAGCACTGGGGAAAGAGGTTAATGTGAAGCCAGCATCAAGTATGCTGAACTCTGGGCTTTGGAAATACCATGGCTAATGTTGCTATCAGTGTATTTCCAGGAGAACATCACAGCTTTGTTTATCAAGTGCCGACTTGGCCAAATTATTATCAGCTGCTGGAGAGGGGTACAAAGGATGCACTGTCAAGTCTCTTCTTGAATTTCCAAATCTGGGACATTCTTTCCATGATGTAACATACTTATCTGCTGTATGGATATTCTCAAATGTGGAAAAACCTATAATTAAGGATTTTATCCATATAGTAAAATATGGGTGCCTTTGCCTTATGTTTGTTGCTTTAACCAAAACAATTTGATTATAAATTTTCTTGGCTTTCTTCAGTATAGCTGAGCTGACCAAAAATTGCTACTACACTGCTGTGTCCTGTTACTAATTATAGCTAATGTCATTTTGAGATATTATGTAATTAATATTGTTATTTTCTGTAGGACAGAAATCCTAGCAGTTTGAAACACCAACATCACACCTAAAACAAAGTCTCCCTTGGTACATCCACTGAATGTTTTTTAAATGAGAAACCACATAGCAAATATGCCTGTTCCATTTCATCTGCATAGGGAAAAAGCAAAATATATGATATGGCAGTAAAAGTAGGCTCAAATACCACTGCTAATAAATACTTAAGGAAAGTAATGCTGCTTAGAACTGTTAACTTCTCTTAAAGGAACGTGGTAAGTAACACAAACACTTAATTTTTGGACTGCTAATACGTGGTTAAAGCAAACCTGAGCTTCTGCTGCATTAGGTAAAGCTGATCCTTTTCAAGACAAAAGCTCACTGACACTGCACTTCAACATGAAAGAGTCATACAGCCCTTGAGAAAGAGGATAGTTAATGCACAGATTTTTTTGCAAAATCAGAAATAGATGTTATCAAACTCTGGTTTGCAAGGCCTGAAGAGAATGGGAGGGGAGAGGAGAGAACCTTTAGTGCCTTTTTGAGAACAGACATGGGCAGTAGTCACAAAGAGAGATGAGTACTTGGGAAACAAACCCTCATAGCAGCCAACATCTGGATTTTTCACTGCTGGATTAATACTAATATGGTACAATATACCTTTAAATTAAGAGTATTATCCTGCATTTCTCTATAAAATGCAAAGCCTAGGCCTTTATGAGAAGGCATTTACAAAGACAACATGTCCAAAATAAGAAAAGTATAAAGTAGATCCCAAAACTCCTTGCCCTTGCCTTGTTACAGAAGGTGGCATTGAATGAGGAGAGGGGCAGAGGAGTGGGCAGGGCAGCAGCCAGGCAAATGGAGAAAATGGGAAACTGTTCTTACAGAACTTGAAGAAGGTTGCCAAACTGCTTGGAATTGCACAGGTTGGCAGAGACCCTGGGAGAATGAAAGACTAAAAATGTCAAACCCAGGAAGGATAGAAATTATAAACTGTGTTTTTATCTGGGATCGGTGCCTTTGAATTGTGGTTCAGGAGCATGGCAACATTTTCTTCTGAAGGGAAAGACAGAATGAAATTGGGGTAGAAAAACATGTGATTTGCATTAATTTTATCATTTTAGTATATCTAATTTAAATTGATATTTTGTTATTCTGAAGGGGAAAAGAGGATTGCCATGAGATCCACAGGTGATTAAAGCCTTTGCCAGAAGCATGTTCTGGATGGATGGAATGGCAGGAAGGAGATCGCAGAAGCCACCATGAGCCACCAGAGCTTTAAATGGGATTCTGCCAAAGGCTGCTCCAAAAGATAACTGTGGGGCATATGGAGTTTGGGGGGAAGTGCTGAAAGTTTGGATTGATGGTGCAATTCCAGGAATTGTTGTCCTCTAGAAACTGCTAAAATAGCACACAAAATGCTATTTTGGAAGGCTTTTGAGCAGTAATAGGTCAGTTTGCAGCAGTCTTTTAGCGTGGATTTTGGGAATAGGATGTTGCTGTGCTTGAGGGCATGTTCTGTCCTGGATGGTTTGTTTGCAGCCTGCATTGGGAAGACATTCACATATGTCTCTTTTGCTAAAGGATTCCTATAGCTGGAATGTGTAGGAGAAGGGAACACAGGTGCCCTTGCCCCTGATCTGTAACAGCTGTGTTAATTACCCAATACAGCCTCACCCCCAATGAGTCACAGCTGTATCCAATAAAGATGAGTGAGATAAAAGGGGGTGGGTTAGCTACTGAGGGGAATCATGAAAGAGAAGGAACTTTGAGGGAGAGGGAACGAGAGGATCATGAAGCAGAAGGCTCCTAGGGAGAGAAAATCCCTGCTGCGAGGTCAGTCTGGGTCTGCAGTCAGAGCCTGTTGTTGGAACTGCAGTCACAGTCTGGATGGGTAAAAGCTGCACTCAGAGTCTGCACACTGATCCCTGCAGTCAGAGCTCAGCAGGCAATACCCAGCAGTCAGGGGCTGCAAGGGCAACCCACAGCAGAAGCTGCCGCAGCCAGAGTCAGTGAATGGTTGGGGTCAGGATGGCTGAGCTGTAAAGAGGAATAAACCAGGACCCTTCTCATGCTGTGATAAACAAGAAGTCTGTGTATGGGCTCATTTCTACCCTCTAACAAGAGGGCTGCTGCAACAGGAATGAGAGGTTCCCTGGTGATATTTTTGTGTGCCATTTAACATGTCACCTTCAGCCAGCTTCATAGGGAGCACTAAAGTGTGTGGGGTAAGACTGAAATGCCATGATCCAAGTGATGAACGCTGCCCTGAGAAGGGAAGCTTCTACATATTATTCAAATAATTGCCCCAAGACCAGCTGCAGGACTCAGTGGAGTGTTTGGGATGTGTTGCACTGGTCTCTCACAGTCCATTTTATGCAGATTGTGCATCCTGATGGAACTGACCTCTGTCAACTCTGAGGTAAATTCAGAGGTGCTTTCCCTTCAAGTGGTAACACCTAGAGCTTTGCCAAGTCCTAGCAAAAGCTGTTAATATGCTATAGAAACAGAAACCAGCCAAAAGGTGGCTGCAGCTGTTGTTTACTATATTATTGCAGTTTGGTTCCATATGTGCCTCTGTGGAAAAGAACTGCTTCAGAATCAGCAAATAAAAAAAAATAAACAAACTGGAGAAGATCAGTGAAGATAACTCACCTTCAGTGTCTAATTTCTACATTACACCAGAGCCTTTCTGTATCCAACCCCAACTTCCCAAAGGATTTGGTGTAGATTGGAAATACCTCTGAGCCTAATCATGTCAGAGGAATTCTTCCATATTAATATAAAATACCAAATCTGCACATATGCTGAACATGTTGAAGTTGTGTAGAATAAAAGACAGTTTGGACATTCTGTTAATGTGATGGAGAATATTTTGGTGTTGTAATTTGCTCCAAAAGCATGTGTGAGTAATTGCTGCATGAGGCACTGAAGTCAGACTGACTCTTCACAGATGCAAAACCACTTCTATCTCCCAACCAAGGAGTCTCGACTCATTTTGCAGTACAGTGTGTTAGAAAGCGTTGATAGGTTTTCCTCATGTTAACTAACTGTATTTTATGTTTTATATGAAAAAGTCATACTTCTGCTATGTCAGAAAATATTTTATTTCTTTAAATTCTGTTACAATTATGAGCAACAAGAAGCCTCCTGGGCTCAGAAGAAGAGACAAGATTCCTCTATTCTGATCCAGGGAGTGTGTATTTGCACACTTGGCATTCTATGCGTTGCACTTGTCATTGACACGTCTGTGAGATGCCAATTAAGACAGAATCCTTTTTACATGATGTTAAACAGCTCATGCTAGAAACCATGATAAGACTTAGTGTGTGGCAAACTGGAGAATTTACCTGTAAGCTTTCAGGTGGCTGGTTTGGGAGGCATGGAATAGGATGGAACCTGCAGTCAGCCCTCTTTCTCTGTGCAATGGGATGGGTGCATCATCTTAAAGCACTTTTTAAAGATCCCTCAGCTACTGTGTTTTAATGGCTGTAGCAGTAACTTCACATAAGCCAAGCATCTTCCACGAGATGGATCTTTCCTTGCTTTGCTGCAGCACTTTTGGATTTAACTGACTCTCAGAAGGGATCAATTGCTCTGCTCTGGAGTGATGCTGTGGCCAACTAGAGCATTTCTCTGTGATTACATGAATATAAACAGCATATATTGGATACTGCAGCACTTAGTTTGACTTATAACTAACTTCCTGAATAGCATTGTCAACAATAAAAATATTTGGAGCTCTCCATTTTCTTGGCACGTTCCTTGACAGGCCCATTTCTTTGCTGTCATAGGTAGCAAAATTCAGGAGAACGTGCAGCTGACCAGCTGTCATATATGTGGGACCAGGAAAAGGGCTATTCTTAGTTCCTTTGGTTTTTTTACTGTTATTCCTGAAGTCTTTTTCAGGGGGTGAAATTATGGCCTGCTTAGCTATTTGGCAAAGCTCGCCCTGAGTTCAGCAAAGCAGAGGTTCTGTCCCTCATGAAGGTTATCATATCTGTTAAATTGAGTTTGAGCTCTGGTCACATGGAAACCAGTATTTGCTGTTATTATTAAAGTTGCTTTTCTTTCAGCAGAGTACTTTGGAACTGTGTTTCTGTCCTCCCTGGATTTACCATCATAATTTCCAAAATACTGTGTTCTGGAAAAAGAACAAAAATAATACATGTTAATAACCATAGGATGCTGGGAAACTTCAGATGGGTTTGGAAGTGACACCGTAAATTGATTTTAATCCTGTGGATTTATGATTTCACAAAAGAAATTATGAGATTGTGTTTGTTACAAGCAGTAATTATGATGAATATATGATGCAGGAATTATTTTGTTGCAGAGTCAGCTGGTTGGACCATAGCTCTTCAGTAATGCAGCAACTATAGAAACTGGTTAGTGCTTCCTATGCACTGTGATCTGGTTATCTGCAAAATAATGGAAAACTTTCATGTCACAGCATTCAGCAGTCTTGAGAGCACAGCCCAAGGAGAGCTCTCCCTTGGGCTGGTTATGTTTGCTGTGTTAAATGGCACTCAGTCCTTCAACATTCACCTCTAAAGACATTGCTCAAACAGGTATAGAGCCATAATTTATACTATTGGCTACAGAATTTTTCCAAATTATCTCTGGAATTATTTATAAGTAAAGCACATATTCCTAGCTGCCAGGTAAGGTATGAGGTGTATGAGATTCATTACTATGTGCAATGAGCAGATTCATTACTATGTGTAATGAGCAATTGCCCCTGGGTCAGCAGAGCTCTGAAACTCCCTGCAGACCAGTAATTTCTCCTCTTTCTTTTTCCTTTCCCAAGCTGCATGTGCATGCACAGGCACATAGAGGAGGGCCCAGTGGTGCTGAGTTGCTGCAGAGAGCACCACGGTGTGTGTGCTAGTGCTGCTCTCAGTGTCACTGCACACTTTGGGATGGACAGCTCCGGTACCAGGGAATGGAGCTTGGCCCAGGCGTGGGGCAGGAAGCTGCTCCTGAGTGGAGGGCAGGGCAGCTCTTCTGCTCCTGTACATCCTCTGGGAGTGAGCACAATTATTCACAGCTAAAGAGGAACTTCAGCAGGGCTGTTTGCTGTCCATGCTGTCAGAGATCCACCTGGAGAAGAACCCCGGAGACATTTCCTTGTGCCATGATTTAAAGTGGGGCCGAACTTGATGGATCCCTCCTGTCACGCTACAGGCCAAGGGATTCTTTAGAAGTGCAGGAAAATGCAGATCTGTTGTTCTGGTTCAAACCAAGCTTCAGTGAAGTCATGTGGTGAAACTCCCAGTGTTTTAGGGCACAGGAAAAGCAGCATTCCAGGTGTTCAGTGAAGCTGTTGGTGTTTACACAAGCCGTGAGGGCCGCGCCGTCTGACATAGGCCCCGCTCCAGCCCGGCTGCCAACGTGGTCTGCCAGGGATGGTTTTACTGTGGGAGAGGGACATGCAGCACTTTCAAACTCAGTGTGGCCAGTATTTCTCTACCTCAGAGCCTTCAGATGGAGGTTTTCCATATGGTTTGTGTTGAAAAAGATTATTTGCATTGCATTTCATATGGTTTGCAATGCACATCCTGCATTGCTCTCTGTTTAGACATGGCTTTGTATTGGTCAGTGCCAGGGTTCCAGTCAAGTTTTCTGGACTGTTAGAGTGTGTCACAGATAAAATTGCTTTGTCAAGACACCACAAAAATGCTTCTGTGTCTTTGGCATCTGTGCTCATCATGCTGGAACCGTTTATTTGATTTACATTTTTTTTCCTTTTTTTCCGCTATCCACTATTTAGAATGTAGAAACAGTAGCACATCCTCCTTTTAACTCTGGTTTTGGTAAAGTTTTAAGCATTCCTTCTGAAGGGTCTGTGGCTCTGTTCATTGGAAAGAGTCCTAGAATGGGTTGGGAGGGACCTTAAGGATCATCCAGTTCTGTCCCCTCTACCATAGGCAGGGACTCCTTCCACTATCCCAGGTTTCTCACAGCCCCATCCAAGCTGGCCTTGGACACTTCCAGGGAGGGGGGATCCACAGCTTCTCTGGGCAACCTGTGTCAGGGCTTCACCACCCTCACAGTAAAGAATTTCTTCCTAAAATCTGATTTAACCCTGCCCTCCTTCAGTTTGAAGCCATTCCCCCTTGTCCTGTCGTGACTTGCACTTGAAGAAGTCCCTTTCCAGCTCTCTTGTAGCCCCTTTAGAAGGTGCTCTAAGGTCTCCCCAGAGTGTTCTTTTCTCCAGCACTGAACAACTCCAACTCTCAGGTTTGATATTTCTTTCATTTTTCCAAAGAAACAAATTCAGAGACATCATGAGGTCAGCTTCATGATTTAAAACAAAACCAAACCAAGGTATGGACACATAGCAAAATAATAGTGTTGTCTCTTATAAAGAATTTGCTCAAGCCTACACAACTTTGAGCTGAATATGAATTATTTGTGTATTTAACCCATGGAGAATGGAACTGGTTCTGGAAGTGCCAGCTGAAACCATTGCTTTGCAGTGGGACAAGTGGAAGATCTTGTGAATTGAGAAGCAGAAACAGCAGAGAATTGTACTTTGTCTTTTCTTCTGTCCACTTTATCTGCTTTCTATCTTAGCAGTCAATTATCTCAGGAATCTACCACATCTGTATCCTACCGTGAGATTGAGGAAGCTGGAACAGTGCAGTGGATTCTGTGAGGAACATGACATGAAGGCCTGCAACTGTTCATGGATATAGAGAAATCTCAAGAGGGAGCATCCCACGCCTCCTGCTCAGCAATAGGGACAAATACTCTGTCCTTCTGCCTTTTCCATAACAAAATGCTGTTGTCCATAATACCAGAGAGCATTTGCAGTCTCTGAAGTCCTACAAAATTATTCACCAGGGTCAGGCTTTCACTCCTGCAATGTGATAGTTTACTCCTACATTTTTTTCGTAGTTATCCAGATGTTCTACTTATTCTGATTATCCTGAGTTTCTCATCTTGTTGTCATTATCTGGGGAAGTTCTTGGCTTGACTAAAGCAAAAATTTACACTCTGTGTAGTTTTTCTGGGTGGGCATTTCCAAAGTTTTGGCATATGTCAAAATTATTTATGTCTCCTTGTTCTAGGTCTTCTAGTCCTTTGTGTAGTAAGAGCAAGAGGACAAACAGTGTAGTGTATTTTTTCACTCTGGGCAGTTATCTTTTTGCATGCTGTAGTTTAAAATACACAGGAGGTTGCCTAATTTACAGTGAAGGTGGCTGCCACGTCGGGGTTGTGATTCTTTTTCTTCTTGAGACTTCTTTTCCCTCCTTAATGCAGAACAACTTATGCACTGCAAGTATGACCTTATAGGATCTGTGTGCTTGGATGAGAGGGATTTGGGAGTAATTTTGGGTTGTTTTCATTGATATGGGGGTTTTTGTCTTTAGGAATCTTATTAGAGAGATACCCTTGACCTAAAAATTCCTCTTGCTGTTAATAATATCTCTGCTGTAATAATATCTCTGCTCCAGAGCATTTATGACAGTGCTGCAATGTTTGCTTTGCAACCAAACTCCCCCTCTTTGGAAGATGAACGCTCTATTTAAATACTGCTGGAAGTTTTTGTTTTACTACTCTGTCCTTGGGTGTAACAAACACTGTTTAGATGGGAAGTTAAAAGCAAAAGGTCTGAGAAGTTAGTTTTATGAATGTCTTCCTAAATGAATCCTAAGACTACAGAGTATGTCTCTTAATGCTTTCAAGAGAATTCCTAGAAATTACTTTGGATTCTTAGACCATGTCCTTCAGAAACTTTGGCAAAATATTCAGATATAATATAACTTTCTACTACTGCGTGAAATTCACTGCATGCTGTTCAATAGAAACAACTAATCCTAAATTCTATCTTTGTAATTCCTAAAAAAAGTAGGTTTGCTGAAGACTCAAACCAATTCCTATTTAACTTGCTCCTCGAGTTTCGCAGATGCCTTATGCCAGATGACAATTATTTGTTTTTCTGCCAAACCCTGAGGTATCTGTGAGACTGGATTCCAAAATGTCAATGCTATTGTAGAGTATACATCAAATTTGGGCAGGGAGAGGGAGAGAGGGAAAGAGCAACTACGTGAACCTAGTTTGTTTTTGAAGGACTTCACACTCCCACGGCCTTTGGTAATAAATTGAGTTTAGCTCTCATTGATAATATTAAATAATGCTGATCTAACCTTGTCTAGACCTGTGAGGGTTTTTTTTCCTCCCCACTCCATGCCCCACCCCCAAAGATAAATGTATTGTTACACTGGGTATGGATATTTATGCTTCAGCAGTGCCTTGCGATATCTTCCACACTGAAGTTTATTCAGGAGCAGACCATCTGAACCTGATTCAGTTTCTTGTTTTCAATTTGCTTGGGAGCTATTATTCTAAACTCTTCAATGTAGAAATAGTCATTGGCTTTTGCAGTGTTCTAACCTTGTCCTCTTTTTGCCTCTTCTAGTAACCTCATTTAATGAGCAATGTTTCTTGCTGGGATTTGTGATGAGCTGTAGCTCCCTCATTCTCCAGTGATTATCCACACCAATTCCCTTAATGTTCATGACAGAAACATTTTTCTTTCAAAGCCTCTACCTGCAGCCCAGCTTCCTCTCTCAGTTCTGTGGCATCCATTCTGTTCAAAAGCAGGAGGGACAGGAGCACAACCATGCTCCATTTCCTTTCCACTATTTTTGGGACTCAGTGACTCTCGTGGGTCCCTTCCAACTCAGCATAATCTGAGTGAGGCAGCCTTTAAATTTCAATCACCCTGCATATATTCCTATTTTTATTTATCTCCTTCCTATGATGGTCAGCCAGAGCAAGCAAAACCTTAAGACCTCCCAGCAGAGTTCTCCAGAGTAATCCAGGGTGTTGCAAGCTGCTTCTGCACAATGTTCCAGTGATTGCTATCAAACCCAACTTTAACTGGGCCTCCCCAAGGGTTATGTTCTCTGAAGGCTGCTAAGCAGTAAAAAAGGATGTACCAAATTAACCATAGTGGTACAGGACTACCTAGGCATGTGGAAAGTCTTCAGGCAGTGTTTTGGTTGGTTTTACTCAGGGCACATTCTGTGCTGACCTCCTGAGCCATTTGTGCTCCTGTCCTCAGCTGTGCCCCTCATTTGGGGCTCACTTGTACCTTGATGTCTGAACAGGACTGATCTCGTGAGCTGGTACCAGTGTATGTAATACCTTCCAAAAAATCTTACCCAATACAGCCTGGTGGTTTTCAAGAACATTTTCTGCTACAATCTGAAATCCATCTGCAGTACAGAGTTTGCTTCTAGTTTTATTCTGATATCCTTTTTTCTAGGGTAAGCCTCACATATCTTGTGGTTTATTGAGCATGAATGCCTTGGCCATATCAGCACAGGGAAGTGCTGCTCTGATTTATTTATACTTTGGTAGTGAATTTGGAATTTTAGCTCTCCACAGGGTCCTAATTGTAAGAATAGATGAAAATGCAAATGTTCTCATTCAAAACAGCAGTAAATATGTTTTTAACTTCTTAACTAAATGGAACTTAATTAGGGTAGACATGTATTTACTGCTGTCCTGGACTGAGGTCAGTGAGACCTGGCACTGTCAAGTTTAGTTTTTGATTTGGTTGCTACAAAATGATTTATGTAAGTGAAAGAAAAACTTGTTTTTGTCTGGAGTCCTAGGCCTCTCAATGCTCTGTGATTAGTATCTTGGGAGCATGGTTTCCAGTACATTCTACAGGATTTGGTTATAAATCTCTGTCCTTGTACACTTCTTCCCCAATAGGTACAAACTTCTGCTTGTGCACACCTCCTCTGTTTGTGAGAGGTTACAGATACTCTTAACTGATTGCAGTCAAGTGAACGCTAGAAATGTGCCCCAGGTGCATCCAAGCTTTTTCACAGTTCAGGAATACTCCTGAACACATCTAGGGCTTCATGGGGGAGAACCTGTGAAGCTCAGGTTCTGACCCAAATGCTTGGAAAGAGCAGACAGCAGCTGAGAGCCCTGTAATAAATACTGGAGACAGAGATTGCCAGTCGGAGCTGTGTGGAGCTCACTGGTAAAGGCTGTAGCTGTTCATCAGGCTGCTTCAATATGCAGGAATCCCACCTTGCTCCATGAAACAGAACATTTGCTTTCAGGAAAGAAAGCCTGTGAGGGGAAAGCAGAGTCTGGCTGTGCCCTTGATGAGGGAGCTGATCTTGTTACGCTGTGGTTTGTCCAGAGGAGCTCAAGTCTTGTTCTCCGAGGGTGGCATTTTCCTTATTTATTTGTTCTTTGTTTAGCCTTGCATTTTTACGTGCTGGCTGCAGGTCAGTCCCTGCTCAGCCAGCAGCTGCACTGGCCAATTCAGAGTCACTAAGCTCAACTAAAATGTTAGCTTGTCTGTTTGTCCCTAGGTTTCCCAGGATTTCCAGCAGTAAATCTGGAAAACACATCTAATCCCGCTGAAGCATTCTCCAGCCTTTCTGACATGAGGGATTGTGTGGTGGCCGTTGTGATTTGTGTGCAGCAGTGGAGTTCCTGGGACATAAAGCAGTGATCAGGAGCTGTGTGATTTGGGGGGCAAGAGGAGAGGTTGTTTGCTATTTCTGGGTTAGGGAAGGAAGGCAGTTAAACTTTGTATTAATGAACTGACTAGAGGAAACAGACCCAAATCCAAAAATCCTGCCAAATATTAACTTTTTGTTGACGGTAGAATTTGTTCAGTTTATACACCTGCTACAGAAGTGCTTTTTATCAGAACCTGGCCCATTTCCAGAAATGAATATAAGCCTCTGGCCAATAATAGACAGAATATTAGAGAAACAAAAACAAAATCACAAGCAAGTCTGTCCGTAATGACTTATTCACATTTTCACCCACATGGAAAGCAAATGTTTTGATTAATTTGCTGAAAGTTTACTTCTCTTGTTTTCTTTAACATTTTTCTTTATTATTGGATTTACATTCTAAGACAAATAGTCTGCAATATATTTAGATATATTGTTTAGTTTATAACAGTATAATTGGAAAGAAAGATGAAATTGAAGATAGCTACTGAGATACAATAAATTAAAGTTTATCAGATTTGTTTCAAGATCCCTGCTGTCTCTTAACTCTGAAACATGGAAAACCAAAATTTCATCATAATATTTATTTCTTTGATGTAGAGATGGAGGTGCTGTCAGAAAGGTTGGTGATGGTTGAGTAAACTGTAAAAAAAAAAAAAAGAGAGAGAGAGAAATACTGGTGATTCCTTAAGACAGAAGGAAAGGGCGTCTGTCCTGGTGTTGAACAATACTTTCTGTTCATAGTTATGGAAGGATGGAAGAATTTGGCTCCAGAATGGTCTTGCCAGATAAACCCAAAGGGCATTTGAGGTGTTCACTGTGACTCCTTGTAAAATTGGACTCCCTTGCAGAGCTGGTGCAGAAAACTGGGAAGGTTCTGTGCAGAAGCAACTGGATAGATGTTCCTTGCTAGGCTCCTTTAATTTATGTGTTCTGAACGGCTGGATCCACTTTGGGACAAAGGAAGATCTTAAAGTGGCGTTCCTTGAGATCTTAAGAGCTGTTTCCACAAAATCTGTGCAGTTGTGTGTTTCCTCTACTGGAATGAGCACGGTGGCTGTTGGGTGCTTGCCTTTGGAAAGAGGCACGAGGCATCCAGGCTCACCTCTGCTGCCCAGGACAAGCTGGGCAATCCCCTCCACCTGCTCCCATCCATCGGAGGTAGCGCGAATTTATTTAAATGAAGGGCACATCTGACTCCCCTGTCTGCTGTCAGAAAAGCTGGATCCTATTTTCCATGGCCTCACTCCTCCTTCCACCCCCACTCTCTCCTCCTTCCCCCAGAGGACAGCGCTGCCATACGGCAGAGCAATCACTGGAAGTGGCCAGTTCAGGACAACTGGAAAGGAATTTGAGCCATTACTGGAATTCTAATCTCAGACTCTTCTAGAAAAGAGCTTAACAGCTTTTTGCTTGTCCTCTTGGGTCTGATGTTTGACAGGAAATGAGTTTGAAGGGTTCAGGAGCAGGTCACAGAACTCGCCTTGCTGCCAGCTGCTCTGCCGACCTTAACAGTGTGTTTGCAGAAATCCGATACACTTGCTTATTATTAAAGCCTTTTCTCTGAGAAAAGTTACTTCCAAAGCCAGGTCCTACCAGACGTGTTTCTAGAGTATTGCATCCTCGCGTCTCCGAATTCTTCTCCACTGACACTTGTTATGACCTAAGACTCCAGCCATGTGAAAAATGCCGTTTTGTAATTCAAGGCAGAGTGAACAATTGTGTTTGCAGGCATGTTTATGTTTGTCTTTTGCAGCACTTACTTTGTTTGTCCTTTACGTGCCCATCTGTGGGATCTCAAAGAAACTCAGATAGTTCCCCCAATCTTGCATAATTAATAAAATACCTCATAGACTTCATAAAATACCTCAAATCCAGTCTCAAGAAAGCAATTGTAATGGATGGGCTGACTGTTTCCTGTGTAGCAGCTGAGTATATTCCCAAGCAAATTTAAAAATAAAGCAGCCTCCATGCTTTCTTGGAATCCTATTGGCAAATCAGTGTTGTTCAGACTAGTGCAAAGTGCAAATAGGCCGTGGAGACTGATGGCATGTCCCTCTTTCTTCACTGTGTTTCTGATTTAGAAATCACTTTCCAAATTAATAATATCAGAGTAGACAGACCAGATCAGGACAGCAGGGATGCTCAATAACGGGGCTGTGCTGGCAGGAATATTGCCAATAAAAAGCTGTAGCAGAAGTACTTTTGATCACCTGCTTTGAGAGTGCTGCACCTTCCCAAGAGAGCAGTTCTGCAGTTCTGTGTGTTTCCTTGTAGGAGTGCATGTCTAGGGAATAATCCTTGCACAGAGGCTCTACTTCCAACGCAGCAGGCTTGCTTTTTCCCTCCTCTTCCACCTGCCCGAGAAGGCCAGGTGTTCTTGCAAAAAAACTTAAGGAGATGCAACTAAAAGAACCCCAAAAAAGGTAAGACTAACTGGCTATATGACTGCATTTTTTAGTCTCTTTTTATTTCTCTCTTATGTCTTCACTTCTGTAGGAATTTGGCTCCTCTGCAGCTTCTGCTGCTTTAATATATTGGTCAGTTTGCACTTCAGTTCAGCCTTCTCAGATGTCTGCTGTCTCTCCAGAATCAGTGTCCTGGAAAACAAAATGTGTGCAAGTACACTGACGAAAAACAGACACATAGAATACACAAATGTACCATTATTTGACTTCTTAGTTCAGCTGGTGAAAAGTCTTCCAGAAATCTTGAACAACAACTGAAAATGGACTTGAAAGCTCCAAAGACCTATCATTCATGGCTAACAACTACTTCAGCCCTAATCATTTGTGGCTTCTGCCCCAGTTTGAAAGTTATTGTGCAGGCCAGCCCACTGTCAATGCAGAGCTAAACAGTAAACCTCTGATTCAATGGTGTGATTGCCAGACTTGGTAGCACTGAGCAAAAATAAGATATACTGTTTGCTCCAGCACTACATATGTACAGCACTCTCCAGAATGAAAAAGCCAGGAATTAATAACAAGTGAGATTCTTACTCAAAATGTTTCTGGTCTCCTTGTCTTCCTTAGGGGTTCTTAAGAGTCCTGCTGCCTGTCCTTAGCTGCACTACTTGAGAGGAGCTGCTTCTGTCTTAACAGGAGCTCTAAACGAAAGAGCAGAAACACAGCAAAACTTTTGTATTACTTTCTAGTGCAGTGACTGCTGTGAGGATGGCCAAGTAGAAGGGGTCATGAATGCACAAATAATGCCAGTTCAAGGAGTTGAAACTCATTGCTCAGGACCTCCTCCTCATAGGATACACTCAGGGTTTCTGGGCAAGAGCTGGAAAGGGGCAGGGGTAAAGAAACCCATCAAGTTAAAGCAGCAAAAAATCCATCCAAGCTCCAACACTCTGGTCCTTTTGCAAGTTCATCCTTCCCTAAAGACAGAGCCCTTGCTGTTGATGGAGGAGCTATAACAGCATCATTTTCCATAAGAGCACTTAGAGTTAAAAACAGGGAAGAGACACCTTAGCAGGAACTCTGTGCCCCTCCCTGCTCCTGGATGCAGGCCCATGGCACCATCACCCCTCAAGTAAAACCTCCATGCTTCCAGCAGTATGAAGTGGCAGCTCAGACTCCTGTGGGATCCAAGCACTCACTTCCATGGCACAAGTGAGCTTTCTGAGTAGAGGGCACAAAGAATCATTTGCCTTTTAGATATTTGTGAGCTTCTGTCCTTTTCTGTGGTGTAACAATAGTTTGAGATGCTGCCGGTGCATCAAGAGAGCTGTGTTTAGAATGTGCAAGATGAGAAGATTTGGGGCACTGTGGGTAGGGATTAGACACCCTGATAGGGGAGTAAGTGTACACATGACATGCCTCAAGAAACCAGCTCTGTTAATTGTTTTTCTGGATGAGATGGAACCTGAGACCAACCTTAGCAGCAGGAGTCAGTCTAACTTTAGAGTTAGAACAGAACATGGAATTTTTCTCTTTTTTTTCCCCTTTTTTAATTGCCAAAGAGACCTTGCTAAGATAGGCCTAATTAAATTGTTTCCTTCTATAAGCATCGCTATTTCTAAGACCTGTTTTGAGTACAGACATGGGAGGCATTTTGTGCTGCACATTCATTATGAATTTTAGGTTATGAAGAAATGAACATATCTGTTAGTACAGCAATGGTGGAGTTGTACAATATCCCTGTTGTAGGGCTGGATATATCTGGAAGAGCACCTGTTCCAAAGAAGATAAATGTTTATTTTCCAAAATAACAAAACCATCAAAATTATCTTAATTAATTCTGATGACAACAAGAAATTAGTTCAGTCCTGGAAAGGTTAAAGCCAGGAATGTTTGTCAAGGAGCTTTAGAGCACAGGCAGCTCCTGACCCAGTGAAATCACCTGCATGAACTGTTGAACATTTCTTCACTGCACACAGTGTGGCTCTGGGGGATTCTTTTGCTTATGTTTTTGTGGGTTTGTTTTCTTAAAGAAGAACATTCCATTTTACCATAATGGAAGCTGAGAAACCAGTATTTTTCTTGACTTGGACTTTGTTTCAGAAAGGTCCTATCAGAAAAAAAAACAAAACCAAAGCAAACCAAAAACGTGACCCAAAAGATAATTACTGCAAGGACCATTCGTTTCCCCCTTCTGGACAGAGGCCTGAATAAAAACTTGCTTGTAAAGTCAGAATTTCAGGGAAAACTCCAACTTAAAGAGTCATCCTTGACTCACAAGCCAAACTGTAAATGATGAATTAAGAGCAGTTTAAGTCAAATCTGCACTGTGGATTCTCCCATTTTTGTCATGTGCTATCAGCTTTTCACATTTGCAGGTTTTCCTCACTTTTGTAAAAGAAGTAACACAAAAATTCAAGGAAAGAATGAGCCTGACTGCACACAGTGAAAGTTCAAATGTGCAAGTTCAAATGTGCACGTTCACTGGGCTGGAGAGGAGGAGCAGAGAGCAACACTATTTTCTTTTATCACCTCTAGTCATCCTGGGCATGCTAGCAGTAAATGGGTGGAAAGAATGTTGAAAACAAATGTTGTTTTCTTAAATTGATGCTATTCACAGCAATTCACCTTCGTGTGCTGTGCCTAGATGCATTGAGGTTTAACTGCCTCGTGGGGTCTGTGATTACCTTAAAGGAAAGTGCTGATTAAATATATGTATTTTCCTGAAGCAAACTTGATCCTTCTTCATGCACAGCCGCTTTAGGAATCATCTCATGCGGCCTGATCAAAAAAAATCCAGTGGAGCTGGAGTGAGATTCATTTAATTGACTTCAATAAGCTCTGGATCAGACTCACAGGGAATGAAGAATGACTTTGCCCTTAATCTCTTAAATTCTTCTCCTCTCCTGTTCCAAAGCAATTACAAAACCGGTGAAATGGAAGGAATGGTTTCTCTTGGTCTCATGTTCTTCATCAGTCTTCAGGTTTATTTTAGGCTATAAATCGCCCTAATTGTGGATGCTTTCTTGTTTTTGTCTTACAATGTTTAGCTGCAGAAGGCCATGTTTACTGCCTTCCTGCAGCTGCTGTTGTGCTGAGATTGTTTATCTGCATAGTGCCTGTCTGCTGTGGCTTCTTAGGCATTTCACAATCTGAGAAGCTCCAAACTCTTCAGTAGTTGATAAGAGAACCGAAGCATGATGTTCTCAGAAACAAAATCTATCAGACTGAAAAAGCTGAGGGTTTTTTTTTCTCCTTTTGCAAAAGCATCTCTGAGGGCCAGCATAATAAAAGCCATTTTTTGTGGCTGTGCTCTCTTGTGGTGCTGCATGTCCCACTCCACTGCTGCCAGAGCACAGCTGTGCGTAGCCAACATCTTGCTGAAGGGTTTGCATGAGGCTGGCAACAAGACACAGTGGCTTTGTAGAGTTGACTTGTACACCCACAACCCTTGTGCAGGGAATGCTGCAGATCTCTACAACTGTCCAGCGTTGCAGTGTAACCAAAAGAGTGCTGGGCTCTTGAGCCAGGCTTCCCCAGACACGTTGCCACTGCTGTGTAAAATCCTGGGACGTTACATATTGTGTGTTGTGGCATCCAACTGGAAGAAGATGGAATTTTGAGGCTTGGAGTGAAATTTAAATTCCCATGATTCTTCTTGCCCTCACATCCCTCTTGTTTTTTGCAACCGAGCCAGCACCAGTTTAAAAACATTGGCAAGCGCCGAGATGTTCGTGGTGATGAATATAAACAGGCTGTTGCAAGCATGTCTGCAGCAGGCATGCAAAGCTGTCAGGACCAGGGCAACAAGGGCAGCCAAGGAGGAGTCTGGCACCAGGCATACAGGATGTCACCCCTGCCCCTACCAGACAGTCTTGCTCCGTGGAGTGTGGTCTGTCTGGACAGTCAGTGATGCCTGGCAGCAGGTTAGTTTTGTAGAGCTGGGATTGTAGATGGGTCAAATCCCTTGTGACCAAAGCCCTTTGCAGGGCTGAACAAACCACAGTAGGTATTTGTGAGTCTGTGCATTTGGGAGCCTCCAGGTTGTTTGATTTGGATGACTCCGTTGCTTGCATTTGGAGCCTCTGGAGTAATTCCATAAAGAAGGGTCCACAAAGCCTGCCCAGCTGAAGGTTCACCTGTATTCAGGCATGAGGGTCTTGAAAGGCTCCTTGTGCCAGACTTCCCCCTGCCATTCTTGTGGCTCTTGGCCTTGCAGCCTCTGGCTGTGTCCCTCACTGCCACTGCAGAGGAGAGACTCGTTTGTGTGCCTGTGATCCCCATGTCAGGCACGTCAGCACCGAGCCCTGTTGTGACTGCAGGAGCTCTTCTGCACAACTTGTCATGAAAGGAAGGGGCTACACCCTTACGGGACGTGTGGGAAAGGGGCTGATAACCTTGAAGGCAGACTTGCCCTTATTCCAACCACTAAACAAGTGCTGCCACGGCTGGGCTGCAGTCATTTGTGCTCCTGCTTTGAGGATTAGGACTGCTCATGGAAAAATGCGTGTTGTGCTTTGTTTGGAACCCATCCTGCATGTTCAGGTTGTGATCTATAGCCCCCATGCTCCCTTGAAGTGTGTGGCTGGAGTGGTCAACATGCAGAAATGCCTTGTATGGGGGAGAGTCCAGGCTTTGTACAGAAAGCGGAGATTTCTAACAATAAACACATTTTGTGTGGGAGTGTGGTGAGTTGTTTGTTTGCTTGATTGTTCATGGGTTTTTAAAACAATTTTTGGTGAAAGATCTTAAGTATGTGTCCTCAGTGCACACTGATCATTGAATGCTTGAGACAAGCTCTCCTATGGGTAGGATTCAGGAGAAGGGACTCTCCTGGTGCTCAGAACTTCCTTTGCCATCACTTCATGCAGAAATGAATGCTGATGGGTGAGGTGTGCCCCAGGAAAGTGCAGCTGCAGGAGCAGGGGCTTGCAGAGGAGGACAAGAGTCTGGCATCTGTGGTAACTCTCAGACCCTGAGTCCCTGTCTGGGTCAAGCAGTCTGACTCTTCAACCTCTGCAGCAGCTGCATCTGCAAGGCCACTTCTCTGTCCCCTGTTTTCACTTCAGGAACCCTTTCCTCCACTGCTCTGTCTCTTTATTTGCCTCCTGGGATGCCCTTGCAAGCATTTTGAGCATTTTGAGCATGTGGTCATCTCTGGAGCTCTTCTTTTTGCTACGTAGGTTGGACAAGTATTTGCTTAACGACAATAGCAGCCCTGTCCTTAGTTGCCATGAGTTGTCAGCTGTTGGGGGGAAGGAGAAAATGAGCTATTGTAAGAATGATTCTTTCATGCCAACTGGAACAAAGAGCTTGGGTTGCTCCCCCTTCCCCCTTTGTTTTAACATTCTGGTTCTTCCCAGTCTTGGAGACAGCAAGAAATTTTCAAAATGTTTTTGCCTTTAAAGAATGAGGGGCACCAGTCTACCTTGACGAGAGGAGTTCAGTAAAATTCAGTGCAAATCAGACTAATGTCTGCATCTGTTCTTACAGAGCTTGCTGTGGCAAAGGGAAAACAGTTTTGCCTGCAGAGGCACGGCGGTGTTTGTTTGCACACTGGTACTGGCTGTCCCCACTGAAGCAGGTATTATTTTCCCAAAAGGCAGGGGACAAACAGAGCTTTTGCACTGGAGTGGGAGGACGCCGCTGGCTCTGCGAGGTACTGCGGGTTACCAGCTGCTTCGAGAGAACTGCAGCGCTCTGAAATTCTCCTCCCTAAATTAGATTTCCTTAAGGTTGCTTTTATTGTTTGGTTCTCTTACCTTTCCCAACAACTGCAGTCAGCACGAATTGCACAAGAGTTAAGTGACCCAACAACCCAGGGAGAGGTATGCGAAACCCTACTCGTGCCTTGAATCATTTGTATTTTTGCAGTCTCTGGCTGTTTTTTTCCTAATCCTCAGCTGCTGCTTCACCACTGCACTCAGAGCTTGTCTCCTTGCCCAGTTTTTGCAGTGCTACAACCTTCAGTTAGGTGGCCGTGGAGGCTGGGGGACAGAGGAAGCTTGAAAAGGAAGGTGCTGTAAACAGCTGGATGGTCCTGGATCTGAGCAAGTGAAGTGGTCATTCTCATCATTAGGAGGAAACCAGAGAGCCTGCACTTCTTCCAGCCTGGCCTCTACTTGGAGCAAGTTAGAGATACCACCTTTGGTTAGAACAGAGGTGGGGGGATAGTGTAGATGAACACCTGCAACAAGGCTGCCTTAGGGACACAGCTGGTAAGGCAAGAGGAGCTCTGACACAGCTGAAACGTTCCTGTTTTGAGCTCTGTGTGACCTGCACCTCTACTCTGGCTGAACATACTGAGGGTTTCACTGTTGCATTGGTCCTGTTTGGCTCCCTAACCACCAGCAGCAGGGACAGAGGTACCCACGAAGGGCTGTGGTGGGTTTTATTGGAGGTATATCCCAGTTCAGGAAGCAGGAAGATTTGGGTTTCTCTGAGCACTGGGGTCACCTGGGACTTTGTTTGTCCTGCTGGCGCTGTCATCAGGGTGTCTGCTTTTGTGCATTTGTTCCTCACAGTGGTTGGTGCCTAGCAAAAGTCACACAGGTTTTTGGGGTGGGAACCAGGCTCCAGCTTCACTGCAAGAAAACTGAACTCTCATCTCCTTGTGCACAACTGTGAGAAAGCTCATCAGTAGCAGCAGCAGAATTTGAATTCGCTAACAGCTTTTGGGAGTTTGAGGTATTTGTTATATTTATTTGGGGTTTGTTTTTACCTAAAGAGAAAGTGCATAGTAAATTACAGCTACGGGTAAGTCCTAACACAGGATACAGTGTAGGTCATACAGTCTGCTGATAGAATCCTGGCGTGGGGTTATGCTGGGGATTTGTCAGAGACTCATCATAGTTTAGACTTTATCCACTATAGGTTTAGGTCTGATTCCTAAAACTGTAGCTTGTACATGTCTTCCTTTCCCTCCCTGAAGCCTCATTAAACGTACACTTTAGTAAATTGCTGTATGTTTCTGATACAGTTGACTGACCCCTAGTGCTTAGTGGAATTTAACAGGAGAGCTGGAGCTGCTGCAGTGGGGTGATGGATATCATCAAACTGGGACAGCTCATGAGATGCATCAAATGTGAACTCAAAATCTGTGCACATACGAGGGACAAATAAAAATTCTTCCCCAATGCCATATGAGTTAGTATGTCACAAGAGCATTAATCAATAGGTTCACTCCAGGAATTATTCTGAGGCTGAAGGGCAATCCAATCATCAGCAGAAGGATACTGGTGCTGCCAGAAACAAAGCTGCAAACAGCACAGGAATTCGAGAAAATGCATTCAATGCTGTATTTGTAATGGATTTACATATTTGTATAACTGCAGAGTGAATTAACTTTATTCCCACTGCTTACAATACAAGGAAATCTGGGAAGATAATATTTTCCACTGATGGTGATAATAAATGTGATCTGTATTAAGTAGTTAAAAATTATTTGAGCCAAAATTGCATAAAAATTGGCAAGTGGTATATGGGCAGTTTTTCCTGAAAACTGGCAAGAAAGTGAGCTCAAGGAGTGTTGATGGAAATCTGCATGTTTATCTGTGCTTCTAATGCTGTTGGAAAAAGCCAAGAGGTTTTATACTGGCTTATGAAAAAATATGTAAAATGATGAAACCCTGCAGGAAACAGGAATTATTTCCCCACCACCTTTACATTGCTCAATGCAGCTGCTGTTCCACCCAGCTCGTTATTGGGGCCAGGGGGCACGGCCACTTTGTCAGCCCCTGGGCTCCTCCGTGCCAGGGCTGGGCCAGGGGGGCTCTGGTTGCCTCTGCTCTGCCCTGCCAACCCCTGGCACCTGGGAATACCTCCTCCAGGACTCTTTAGATGCTTTTGAGTTGGGAGGCAGGGATATTTCTTCCAAACTCCTGTGGGAATTTTTGGTATGCCCAAAACAAGGTCTTTTCTCCTCATTGTTTGAGAGGCAAAGCTTTCAAAACCTTGTGTGCACTTATGTGGGTATATAATTAAAAGTATCTCTTTATATATATATATATTTAGAGCAATATGTATCTGCAAAATAAAGATATCTCTGACCATACATATTTAGAGATGAGATTGAAGCCAAATCTACCTTTTAAGCCCCAGACTGCTCCAGCCCCTTTGCAGTCAGCAGACAGGCAGCAGAGCCAGCTGCAGAGATAAGAGCCAGTCCCCCCTGGGCAGGGTGATTAAACCCTCCTGAGCTGAACTCCCACCGACTCCCAGCACTTCTGCTCCAGATCTGAGCCTGGTGGCACAGGCCAGTCTGTAGCACCAGTGCAGATAGCTGAACCACTCCAGCAATCACAGCCGAGCCCTGGAAAATGGAAGGGGTGAGTCACATGAGGGAGATGAAAGCCAACACTAAGTGCTGTGATTATTCTATCAAAACTCTATAAACATGCAGTTTAAAAAAAAAAATCCCTAGCTAAACAATGCCATCAGGTGACATTAACTGATGACACTTTCTAATCTGGGATTCTGAACTAGCTGGCTTTGTGTAAGCTTTGCTTTGCTTTGCAGCAAATGGGAGTAGAGCGGTAGCTGTGCTTGCTAGGCAGGGCTCACTGAGTTTCAGAGCCCAAAAGAGGGTGGTTTGGAGACCTTGATGGGCTCATTTCTGTGTTGCTTGGGATGGTAGTTTGAAACTTTCTGCACACAGTGCACTTGCAGGGCTTGAGCTGTGCTGTCACTGGAACAGGCAAAGCTGCACTTGGGCAAATTCAGGGCCCCGCCGTGGTTTGGGTCAGCAGCCATTGCTTGCACAGCCACAGCCACCACAAAGCCAAAAAGTCCAATTACTGCAGTGCTTGGGTGGGTGGGGGAAACCCACTCCTTTGCTGTGGTGGCTGCACTTGCAGCTGCTGTGTGGCCCTCCTGGCAGCTTCAGCAGCTGGAGCCCTCCTCTGCAGGAAAAGTCTGTAACCAGAGACACTGGCTGTCCCTTTCAAAGAGCTCCAGAAGAGGAGAGGAGAGGGTTTTCTCACACCACTGACTCTCTTCAGGAGATCAGGAGAGTTAAACCCTTAAAAGTCCTTTTAAATGTCAGGATGATGTAAGGTACCTGTGTCCCACCCTTCTTGGGTGTTCTTGGCTCCACTGTCCCTGACCCCAGTAATTTCAGTACTATTTGTTTTGAGTAATTTTGGGTTTGCTGGTGCATGTCCCTGTGAATAAGAAACAATGTTTCTATTGGCAGCAGTCAGTTCTCCATCCACCCATGTCTCCTGCTCAAGTACAATAAAAGTGCAGAACAGGCTCTCAGTCTCTGACCCTTCCAATGAGTGTGCACTTTGTCACCCAAGTGGTCTGAGAGCAACGTTCCATCCTTTGGATCTTTGTGTGTCCATGCCAATGGCAGAAGGCACAAGGTTTGTGTCTAGGCTTTGAAGGTACCTCAGGATCTGGGTTTGGAGGTTTGGTTGATGACACTCGTAAATCCAGCTCCAACTTCTGTAAATTGAGAGCTGACTGTGTGAAGTCACTGGGAGCTCAGCCATGCTTATTTGGGCATGACAGCTTCACACTCATAATTTCCTGGGTTTGAGATTCAGTGTTTCTATCCCAACCAACTTGAAGTAGGGAGAAGCAGATTATTAATAAGGTTAGCTCTCCAGGGCTTGGTGTTTTTTTCTTTGCATGTTGCCATTTCTGGGAACTCCACATCGCAAAGCTTTGGACCAAAGGTCTTCTCAGGTTTTAAAAAGCTAGAAGGGTTCCTGCAAGTCTGTGGGAGGCATCCTTCTGGCATCCTCATGTGCTTGGCTGCAGTCTTCAAGCCTCCTGGGGAATGAGTGAGAATCCAGCCCTCTGCATGCAGTGTTATAATGCCTGCTAGCTTTAAAGTTAAGGGGTTTTTTAATGGCTAAAAGGTTTTCTGCTTAAGAAGAATGAATCTCCCAAGAAGGACGTCTGCTGCAAATGAGAGGATTGCACTTCCCATAAGCTCCTCCAAAGTTTGATGGAAATTTCCTGCTAGATCTGTAAGCACACCCTATCAAGTTCTGAGTTATAAGAAAATATCTCTGAGTTCAGATTTCAAGACCATTTGTTCACTGTAATTTGTTTATGCTTCACTGAAACATTGGATTGCTAAATTCATAACATCTGCTGATGCCACTGGCTGAAAAAGGTAGAAGCTGTCACTTACTAGGAGTGTGAATAGACATGCTGGATGACTTTGTGGGATGCCTAGTTTATTTTTCTTTGGTACTGCTCAACAGACATGGTTTTCATCTTGCAATGCTCCTAGAACCAAAAGCAAGACCAGCCCTTGCGTCTCCCTCACTCCTCCTTCATGGCCTAGAAAGGGAAGTGTAGTGCTGCTGTTCATAGGGGAGCACAGCTCTGTGGTGGCAGGGTTGCATGGGGAGTAAAGAGCCTTCTGGGACTGAGTGTCTGCCCTATGGCATCTTCAATTCCAAGCTCTGGTTTCCCTTTCCTAGACGGGATACTCCCAGTCCATGCCAGAGTAGCTGCTTCTTGGTGCATGACTCTAGCAAGAATAATGATCTTCTAGTGTGAGATTCTTGCTTGGGCTGTGCCCTGAGCATAGATTATTATTATTCCAGAACAGAAAAGTATGTATGAAGTATATATCTCTACAGTGTATATAAAAAACACATGTACCTGAACAGAAAAGTACTGATGCTGTTTGCAAGTGGAATGAAGTGAGGCTGGAGGAATTGCTTTGTTGCTGTATGCTTACCTGGGTCTTGTTCCTTTTTTTTTTCCTCCCCTTAAGAAAGGCAGTAAGAGCTTACATTAGAGAAAAGAACCCTTTGAACTTCTTGTCAGGGTCACATAGTGGTTACATGATAAAAAAAGAATGTATATCCTTGAGCAGACCATGACTTGCTTGACCTGGTGAAATGTTGGGGCCTGTGATCCCATGAGAATCAGACAAATTGTGGAGTTTGGACTTTTTCCTATGCACCCACATTATTTTGGTCAGATGTTCCCTTCACAGTGCTGTTGCTTCTATGTGATCCTGCACAAATCCCTAAATTTCCCTAGTTCTTCACTCTTCTGCTCAGTGAAATGCAGAAAAGGTTCATCTATTCCTGCCTTGCAGGGTTAAAGAGTGGCTGGTGTGCACAGCGTGGTGTGATGCCCCGATGAAAGCTGTCGTGTAAACTCTGATAATGCAGCATGCCCACACTGAAAAGCATGCAGTCTGGAGAGCTAGACATACTTTCTTCTCACTTGCAGAGAAGACAAGCCTTTCAACATGTTTTGTTTTTGGATTTTGATCTTTAACCTTGATACTTATGATGGTTGGAAGAGGGAGAGGGTTGGCAAGTGTCTTTCTGGTGGAGATTAACCAGACCAGGAGCAGTGGAGCAGCTGGGGGGGATCCTAGCTCTTCCCTGCACAGCACACCTAGCCCAAGAGTAAAGCCTGTGTCATGTCAACAAGAAAAGATCTGCCTCCACTTGGCAACAAAGTCTGTAACACTAAACTTGCTTTCTTGCTGTTCTTTCTCTCTGCACTGCTGGTATTTTCTTCACCTTCCTATGACAGCTCTCTTGTCCAGGCACAAGGGGGGGTCACCACTGTGTTCTCTTAACAAACTGGAAATGAGGAAGTGATGCTAAAAGTTCATCCTTTACCAGCACTTAAAAATCCTTCTTTACCCGCTTGTGAGAGGGGAGAAAATGATGTGGAGACATTTGGGGAGGATTGTTTTGACCTCGATTTGCCAAGGTGTAGAAACTACATGGAGCAGCCCAGGGTTTTAGTTTCATTTGCTCTGTGCTCTGGTTTCGTCACTTTGGAAATGTAAACAACGCACAGAGTGTCTTGTTGCAACATCTTCCAATAAGAGCAGCACAAAATCGCCCTGGCTACGTGACTCTCTCAGATCCCTGCTGCCTGTAATATTCCTCCTGATGAAGTAATTCAAGTCTATGGGCAAATCAAGAGGTTCTTGATCTCTCCCGATGCCATAGTGGCATCTACCGTAGGAAAGGCTAAGGCTTGGCCCCATTTCTGCAGTGGTCACCTGCACCCCTGCTGCTGGAATGTCAATACAGAATTCTGAATGCAGCTGATACCTTTGTAACACTGGGGGAAGGGCTGCTCTGCTCCTTGGCTTGCCCCAGGGGAAGGACAGGGTGCACAGGCAGGGTCCATCCCTCCCCTGGATGTCCACAGGAATGCTCCCCAGGCATGTTGTGAATGATTCACACCTGCATCCACCAAAAGGCTCTTTCTTGGTGAGGTTTTGCATGTGTCTGAGCAATTTCCTGGGCAAAGCCAGTCAGCTGTAAATCTAGTACGTTGTCTTTTCACCAACAGTGCTACAGTCATAAACAAGTGACAGTTCTCACAATTAATGCCAGCACATGACTGGCCTCCTTCACTCTAAAATAAGTAATTCTGTGGTCTAGTGAGGGCGAAGATGAGGAAAGAGATTCCGAAATACTTGAGGGAATTAGCAAAAAATGCCAACGTTTGTCTTTCAGGTTAATAGCCCATGTGGATGCTGTCATTCTGCCCCTGGGAGCCTGTGGGTTGGCATCAAGGCTGTCTCTGAGCGTGTTGAGAGTAGTTAAAGTCTTATTAATATGGGCCACATTCCATGGATGTGCAGCTCTGAGGTGCTGAGGACACCCTTGTTAAAACCCTGGCAGATCATCACAAGCATCTTCCGTGCTTTTGGCCTGAGGGAGGTGTTCCTTTATGAGCTGCATTAGTCAGGAAAAAAGGGGAAGGTTTCAAAACAAAACCAAAGTTCAAACTCTGAAAAAAAAAAGCCCAAAACTTTTTAGAGTAAGATATTATTTTGGGTCATGTGGTTGCAGGCATGTGCAAAGGCATACAGAGTGTGGAGGAAGGTGTAAGCTTTGCTGAGAAGGGAGCTCTCAAGCTTCCTGCATGGTTGACAAGTATTGACTCCTCTGTTAAAGATCTGCACTCTGCCAGGAAGGTTTCCAGCTGAAGTGGACATGTTCCTACAACTGAGATAAAACAGCTTACTGAACTTCAATGAACTTGCAGAAAGTATCTGAATTTTTTTTTGCTCTAAAAGCCTTTTCACCATGCAAGTGAGGGGAATGTGCAGGACTTATGACTAATGGCAAGAAACTTCAGACCAAAATGAGGGCATCACACAGTCACAAGCCTGTTCCTCAGCAGCTGGCCTGTCCAGAAGGCTGCTCAGGGGGTATTCTCTTTGGTTGCAGCTGCCTGAGGAACCTGCTGAGAAGTGTTCAGGTAACAGGTACCAGTTCTTCCTCCTCTGCAGTGGGGAGCTTCAGGGGCTGGGTGAATACGTATCAGGAGCAGTTTCCTATGCAGTCTTATTCTCCCAGTCCCCCTCCTGCCAGCACAGGTTAAACATTCATGCAGGTGGATGCTAATCCTCTGGAAAGGGAACAGACAGGACAGCAAGTTAGAAATGGTTGTCCAGTTAGAATTTTATCTCTGTTGTGTATTTCTTTTGAGCAAGAGTGATGGAGGCTGGTTTAAATAAGAGCATGCTTAAAGTTCCTCTGTGCTTTGTAATAAGTGCTTTCAACCCCAGCTCTCGTGTATGGAAAAAGAAGTCCAAATAAAATGTAATTATAGCATAGAGTTAGCTTTTCTCCCCACTTCAAAGCTTGGAATCTGGTTGTTCTTACAGTTTGTAAAAGTCCGTAACATTGTCAGGCTTGCTGAAGCAATACCCACTTTCTGTGCAGCTGAGGACCTTCATTCCACACTCTTTTCTTCAGAGAAGGGAATTGCTGACCACTGTCAGGAATGTAAAGACTCAAGTGGTCCTTGGAGTGGTCACCAGTCCAGGCAGGGCTGAAGTTTGAATATTGCTGTGGGTTTTATGCCAAAACTTCCTGGTGGTGACTGGGACAGCAGCTGAGCCTGTGGCTCTGCTCTGGTGTTGTGATAGCCCTGCTTCCAGCAGGAGGCTGGGCTCAGTGACACCCCCTGGACCTCTGCTTTGTGGCAGTCCATAGAGGTCACTCTGAGGTTCAGTGAAGTGCAAAGCCAAGCAGGCAGGGTGCAGAAACAGAAGGAATAATTACAACAGCATCATGCCACAAAGGGGCCTTGAGGGGTGGCACCTGGGTTCACGTGCCTGCACACATTGGGGTGTGCCTGCTTCCACCATGTTAAGCTGGAAGTGAGAAGATGTAATGCTCCATCTCAAGAGATATCCAGCCTCCTGGAAATATTAATAGCTGTTCAAATTTCTCTGTTCAGAACAAGCCAAAACTATTGGTGTGCTTTGGGTGAGTGTGTCCTTACCCATATTTCAAAAAATGCCTACCTCTTAAAGGACCTTCTGCAGGCTGCTAGAAAGTGTATAAATTACATATTGTATATGTGTCATAGAAATACATATAAATACAACATTGCTGACGTATCTGCCATCTGATTTTGAAAAAGTCAGCACAGAGGAGAAAATGTTTCCTATTTTAAATCTCTTTGATTACTCGCCTGTGAACAGTTTATGAATCCAGTTGGCCTGCTGTAAATCTGGGAGGGATTCTTTGGACAAAGTACCTAGTGTATTTTGTACTATTTTAGCTGAAAACAAGTCATCTTTTTAATTATCACTTTGAAAAGACGTCCAAAGTTCAGCAAAATTTTACATGCATGTTGGGGAGTGTTAAGAGCAGCCTGAAAACAACACTATTTGTTCTGAAGAGAAAACATTCATCAGGGTAAAGGGAAATTATTTGGGATTGATACTGACCTGTTAGTTGTTTCTGGAGGGCAAATAAAGTGGGGAAAAATCAGTTCTGCCCCACAGCCTGTGTTGGTGAGTAGGGGATGGTCATGCTCAGCTCACTGCACAGAAAAGAGAAACTACAGAACAGGGGCTCCCTTGTCCTCTCTGATGCATTTGCAGGGGAACTTGGTGGCTCACCACGTGAAGTCTGAAAAGCTTGGTCATCACCCCCATTCCCTTCCCTGGGCCTCCAGGTGGGTATAATTCAGTGCTCCCAATCATTGTCCAGCACACCATGAACATCCTGGGCCTGGGGGAAGGTAAGAGCTGTCCTGCACGGGAAACAGTGCCACATTTGCAGCACAGGGGTGTCCCCAGCAGCTGTGCTGGCTGCAAGCCACCACTTTGGCAGGGCAGGAAGCCACAGCTCAGCAAAAGGCAGAAGGGAAGACCCAGCCCAGGGGAGGGAGGTGATGGCGTGCTGGGGTGGCAGGGAGGGACGTGCAAGGAGTAGTTGTCCCACCAAGACAGTGTCCCAGAGGAGATCTGGGGCACGCTCAGAGTGCCTTTGCTCAGCCCCTGCCAAAGGCAGGCCCAGGGACCTGGCCGTGCCCCCGGGGCCCTGCTGAGATACCGGAGCGGATATTCAGGGCTCTGCTGGAGCAGAGCTAAGCCCAACAGCACACAGCTGTTTGACCATCGTAGAAAGCCTGACTACAGAGAGGAATTTTTCCTTGTTGATTTGTGTGATTTTCTTTGGAGAGTGACGGTCCTTTGGGCTCTCTGCTTTTTCACTCGTCTGTTTAAAAAAGCCCCATTTTGGGACATCCCAACACTTTCGGCCAAGAAAAGCTGGATTCTGCTCCTGGCTTGCTCAGAAATGGTTGCTCAAGAGCGAAACGCAGCATTCCTGTCAGGAGCTGGATGCACAGTATGCTCCTGGGGTCAGAGGAGCAGGTCTGAGGCTGGAGGAGAAATCCTCCGCATGGCAGCGCCTGACGTCAGCGGCGGCAGGGCCCGGCCAGCCCTGCGCGCCGAGGGGAAGCGCGGCAGCCAGGTGATCCTGCCAGCAACAGGCCCGCTTCAGGAACTTCCTGCTTGGCTTGAGGACACCATAAATAGCCCCACGATGGCCGCTGAACAAAGCCAAATCGAACACCTCTCTGCATTGCAGAGCTGCTCTGGTTAAGGGACTGTCAACGTTTCCCATCTGGATGGATGATTTAGCTGCTTTCCCTCACATCAGGGTGTTTGACTTAACCAGCGCTGCTACAAGACTCTGTTTTTATGGAATATAATTTTCATCCACCGGCTATGTCATCCTTGGGCTTGAAAAAGGAGTTTGAAGCAGTATTAGAGTTGAAGGATAATGAATATTTAAACATGTAATTTTGCAAACCCCTGGAGAATAAGAAGAAATTGAGAAGCGGACACACACAGAGTCTGGAGATGGCAAACATTCTCCCCTCCTTGCCTTTAGTTTTAAAAGGATCCATGGGACTGAACTATTACTCATTAGGGTCTGCCCCCACCCCAGCTTTCTGCTCTGTGCCGGATGCGCAGTGTTTGTAGAGAAAGCAAACTTATTGCACTGTGTAATAAGATTTGAATGCAAACATTTAATTAACATTATCTGTTCAGAAGCATTGTTAAACAACAGTTAACCTTCCTGTGCCAAAGCTGAATGAAACTTTGAAACTGGAGGTTGGGTTTTGTGTTCTGCTGACCAGTGCCATGGATTGATGTGCTGTTGATACAACCGCTTTCTCAGGTTTCACGTATGGAAATCTGTGATGGAGCAGCAACTTCATTAATTTGGCCCATACTGATTCAGTTGAATGTTAATATTTTGACCTTATTCCCTAGGAAATATTCCTCCTGCTGCACAGACTTGGAAAGCGTGGCCATCCCTGCGTTCTGAGCCACATTTATGACAAACTTTCAGAAAGATAATATTTCACACGTAAATACCCGAGTGTTGTTAAGACTTTCTGTATTAACAGAAAAAGGTATGAGTCCTCATTGCTCTGTAGCTTTTGGGTGTTCCTTTGTATTTTTCAGCACCCTGAGGTGTACAGTTCTGCCTGCCCTCTAACACAGGAGGGACAAGGATGTGAGTCCTGTGTGCAGCTGACCTCACCTGGGCTTGACACAGTCGTGAACCTCACACCCCAGCACAGAGGATAAAGATGCAAAGGTGCTTATAAAAAAAACCCCTTTAAATACAAAGGTGTTTAAGCAAAGAGCTCCTTTAGTGGCTTTGTGCATCCAAAGCCCCATGGAGGATCCAGCAGACTCTGTTAAGTAGGAGTGTGGAGAAGCTGAACATTGGTTACGCATCGACTGACCCACATAGTCTAACTCAGTGATCACTGAGGTGGAATCTGCCTGGTTATCTCAAGGAGGAGGAAGAAGCTGGGCTAGGAATTATGTTTTGTGAAAATACAATACAAATTCCTAACCCAGTTTTCAGCTGGGAGAACATGTTATTGTTGAACAATTGATACCACTTCATGGAAGCTTATTTTCAGTGCCTTAAGGGAAATTCAATTAAGTGAACTTCTATTTTAGAACACTGCTCTTTCCTGTCACCGATGAAGCAATAACAGTTGCAGAACATGGGATTTTCTGGGAGTGTTGGTTGTTGCTCTCATTTATATTAATTTTTCAGCCTCTATTTGAATCTTATCTATAATACCCCCCTGAGAGAGCCCACTAGAGACCTAAATGATTTCACTGGTGACTCCAGGCTGTTGTGTGCTTGCTGCCACAAGGCAAAGAGAGGAGCTGCAGGAGGCAGTGCTAGCGGTGCTGTGGCCCCAGTGAATAGGGCTGTACATGACAGCAGCTGAGGTCTGTGGCATGCTCTACCCATAGGCTCTTGCTGACATCCAGAGGAGCCTGTTCCTCCACATAGTGAACTGCTTCTGTCACTATCCAGCCCCAAAACCAAAATGTTCACAAGTGGTGCAAGTCCATTGTCTGGTCGTTGCATTTGCTGAGCTGTAAAGAGCATTTGAATGGAAAGGCAGAGATCTGAATCTCACACGACAAGAAGTGTCAGGATTGGGGATTAATTCTCTGTGAAATAATTTTGGTGATGGGATGCCACCAGGATGCTTGACTCTGCATTCCTCAGACACCCCAGATTCCCACAAACTGCAAGGAGAGGACTGTGTAGGCAAGAAATGCAGCATGAACTTGTAAACTTTTCAGATACCTTAGATATCTTAGAGATATCTTAGCACCTTAGTGGGATGGTCTCAAGAGCCAGAAAGGTGACCCTTCTAGGACTGGGACCATTTCTAGAATGCTGGGTTTTAGTGCAGGGCACATTTTTATAACTGACTCCTGTAAAATGCTAAATACCAGGTTAATTAGGCTTGACCGTGCTGACAGGGTCTTAATGAAATCACTGTGAGCAATATCAGTGTTGCATAACTCCATTTCCATCGAAATCACCAGACATGACAATATTTTTGTTGTTCCTTGCAAGAGATGAAGGTCTGACAGCTTGTTCCCATTTCCAGTACTGCTGGTTGATTAATTTGTCCATAATTCTGAGCTTTCTACTCCATTCCCATCTCTCTGTGGTCCTCTGTTCTGTTTGCTTAGCACTGACACTTCGGATCATTCCGTATCGTGCTGCATTGTGCCTTTCCTGTAACCCTTCTGTCCCTCCATCCAGCCACAGAGGTGCAAATGTGCAGTCCATCAGCACACCTTTGCAGGACACCTCCTGCAAAACACCACCTACCATGAGCTTGGATCTGAGGTATCTGGTGTTTAGGACCTGTTTTTTGAGGTTTGTTTTTTGGTTTTTTGTTTGTTTAGGGTTTTTTTGAGGCTGAGTCCCTGGGCAGAAATCATTTCAGCAGAGTGGAAATCCAGCCTGAGCCAGGGCCGCTCCTGGATGCTGGCAATCCGTGTGACTCCTGGGTGCTGATTAATTGCTGGGTCTGTAAGAGTTAAAGGGAATGCAATGCCTGGTCTTGCTGCCAGAGTCTCCTGCCTGTCTGTCTGTAAAAGGGGGGGCCACTCCATGCCAGCCTTTGAGTCATGCCAGGAGCACAAGCCAGGGCAAAGCCCTCTGCTTGCTGCACAAACCCCTGGAGCAGCTCACTGAGTTCCCCTTTTTGGTACCTGTGCTTCCTGGCACACTGAAGCAGCTCTCAGCAGAGGTGAAGGCAGGAAATGCTCCTGTGAGGTTTGGAACTTCAGCCTCCTGGGCTCCAAGCCAGGGAACAACAGTGGGTGCCCCTTGTCCCCTCCTGCCACCAGCCATCTGGGGACCCCCTGCTTTCTCAGCAGGCAGCACAAGTCTGGCTTTGTCTGGCCTTATGCCATCTGTGATCACCTCAGGAACAGGAAATTCCCAGCTGCTCCCCCAGACAGCCCAAATCCAGAAATGGTGCAAGGAGAACTCAACCTGGATGTGATAACTGGGATCTGGCCTGAAATTTCCTCTTCAGCTCAAGAAATAGTTTGCTGTCTCTGTCTAAATGTTTTTGTCTGTCTCTGCCTAAAAAGCTTTAAATAATGTCATAAAACTACTCACACATCCCACACTGCAGAACAGATAAACAGTGAGAGGAGCTGAGCGTGTTTAACAAGCTGGAACACAACCAAAAAGACCTAAAGCTGTGATCAACTTGGTAGCACACAGGAGCCACCAGAGGGTGATCACAAGGGTTGACTCAAGTTCTGCTCCCTCTTCTGCTTTCTAAGCCCATTGTGATCTCAAAGTCAGTCATTCTCTCATGACTTAGGCTTGACCAAGCCTTCAGCTCTTGTTGCTGCCATTTCAGGGAACATGTAGATCAAGTTCTCAAGGTCTTGAAAGAGCCACCATGTCTTGAAATCCCATTTCTTAGCCTGCAGTTCATCTTGTCAGCTCTCCATAACTGCCCCCTTGTCCCCTTGCTTTGTGTTCCTACTCAGCCCTTGTGATGTAGAATGCCAGTAAAGAGGTTTTGTGGGAGACTACCAGAAGATTGTAATCTTCTTATCTCTCGTTCCAGACATATCCTGAAATGACTCGTTCTTTCTTCTCTTTTTATTACACAATGTAAGCATTTAGCAGAGGAGGTGACATCTTTCAGTGCTCTAGCATTTCATCTCCCTATGTCTTCACATTTTTTTCCACTTTCTCATCTGCATGTTACCAACTTAATTATGCTGCACAATGACTTTAAAAAGGCAAACTCTAACAAAGGCTAACGAGGATGTTTCTTGGCAGCTGGTCATCGTTTTGCCTTGGGCCCATAACTTTGCTTGCTGCTCTCCACTGGGCACTGAAGCTGTTCTTGTGTTTAAAGATAATTGCTCCAAGCAAGATTATATCATATTTTCTGTCCATGCTTTCAGGAGGGTTTAATGCTGTATAATCTGCCCATTATAACCACATCTCCAGACAATAGCAGCCTGCAGAACACAGTGTGATAAAGTGTTAGCAAATCTTGTTCGTGTTCAATCCCTGTCATTATATTCAGGTTCTATGGTTTAAGAGCACAGAGAATTTTTTTTAAAAATGGGGCTCAAATTAATGGCTGCAGATGTGCCCAGTTTTCTCCACCTACAGCCAAAGATGACATGGACTCTAGAAGAGGTGCAGGATATTTTTCTGAATCTGTCAGTCAAAGGAGCATAAGCTTAACTAAGATCTTGCTATCTCATGATGCATATTGACTAATCACGTTGATGTGATTGAACCAGCCTCCAGCAAAGGCATTGGAGAATAGCAGCAGCAGTTACCATCTTCTCCAGGAAGCTCCAGGTAAATTTCTGAAGCTCATCGTGGCCTGTCTTTTTATGGCTCATTTTCCACAAGCAGTACCATGATGCTCATTTCTTTTGTAGCAGAGCAATTTCTCGTGATTTACTTTTCTTCTCTGAGTATTGCTGGTAGCTGAAGTAGTCAAATTCAATTCAAGATTGAGAAGTGGCTTTGCCTCAGTTTCCTGTCTTGTTAAAGATATAACCAATGTTTAAAGACTTGGAAAGCTGTGTTTCTTGAAAGACTAGTTCCTTTAAATTCCTGCATATATATTTAATTTCTGAGTGCCACGTGTCAGTTAAGTCCTGAAAACAGGGTGAAGACACATTATTTCCACATGGGTTAGAACCATCTTTTGCAAGACTAGAAAGGATCTGGTCTTGCCTCAAATTGTACTCCTGGTTCCTAGAAATACTCTTGCTAGGAGATAAGGAATATGATGTAACCATGGCTGTCCCCTGGGTATTCTGGATTGAATGAAATCCTCCTTGTCAACCATGAGAGTGGTCATAGAATAAAAATTCCAGATGGGCTAATCACAACACAAACATTTACTGAGGTTTCAAGCTGGGACATCTGGGAGAACAACTATGGAGCAAAATGCTAAAAAGAAAAGGTGCATTCATCCTAGCTGGGGCAGCTTTTATCCCAGAGTGGCAAGGGGAAGTGCTGTCTTCATTTGGCCAGCAATAATTAATGGGAGGAATTCCCAGCCAGTCTACTCTTGGACTTGAAGGTGAGCTCATGAAGGTACTTACTGGGGGTGAGGAGGGGTTTCCTGGGAAGCCTCGTCCCTGGAGAAAGGCACTGTGGAAATCTCTGGTGCTTGGGTGAGGCTTTATAGTGATATTCCCTGTTTGTTATCATTAATGTTTAAATTTATTGTGTGGGAAATAGAGCTGACCTTGCATTTGCTCTATGTGCCATCTACAGGTTCAGGGATGAGAGAGGCTTCTCCTCCTGCTGAAACCATCCTCATGCTTTGTGTTTAATGTAAACAGTGTGTTTAGAAATGTATTGTCTGTGGCAGACCTGACATCACAACCAAATTCTTTAAAATAAAATGTTTAGGAGGAATCGTGTGTCAGCTGCCTAGCGCTGAAATGTATGGAATGGAATTAAGCAAACCTTTTCTTAATTAAAAAAATGAAAATGGATTCTGAACTTTATCTAAGGGTCACTTTGGGATGATTTTTAGACAGAAAAAATCTTGGCTTTCTGGCAGGACAGCTGTGAGGGAGTGTTCTATTCATTAGAACACAATTTGTCCAAGAAACTACGTTCCAAGTCCTAATCAATTTAGATGAAAACTTGCTGGACAGGGTTCAAGCAGGCCAGTTATGAAGGCTTATAAAGCCAAACCCACATGTCTCAGTGGGCAAGAGGCAAGATAATCTTAGCTTACAATGGAATGTTTAAATTTATACAGCTAAGACACTGACATAGACACAAGAGTTGTTTCTTTTGTGATGGGTTTTTTTTTAACCCATCAAAAAGATGGGTTAGAATTTTTATGAAGAATTGGAAATTTTAAGGAGAGGGAATATCCCTTTAAGATATGATCACTCATGCTGAATGGACTGTGGCCAGATCCATCCTTACTTTAGCATCTATAGAAAGATTTTTGGAAAAGACCAGCTTCCAAAGCACTAGGAACGGAGGTGTGCCTCCAAATAAAGGTCCTTGGCATCACAGGCGCTCGCAGATTTTATAATTCCCAGCTGTATGAGGATTTTTTTTTTTTTTTTTTAATGAGCTGCTTCAGCAGTGGAAATGGAGCAGTTTGGAGAAGCTGTTGCACAGTGAGCCCCTGGGAAGGTGACACTATGCACAGCATTGTTCTGCTGTTAAATGCAGGCTCTTTACGATGACACATCTCTACCGAGCACAGAAAACCACAGCTCAACACACCCCCAGCCCTCCTGGGGTTAATGGTAACTATTTTGGGGTTTGCTTTTCTGACGTTCAGTTAGTTCCTCCATTATTGCAGCTGGTAGCTTGAAAACAATGTATATGCTGATCCTTGCAAATTCCCATAGGGATGAGATATATAACCTGAGCAGTCTTCAGCCTGGGGAATATTTCATTTCTTAATCTGAAATGGTTTTCTAACTTGCAGAGTCTTAGCTGAGGTTTATCTCCATCACAAATATGAATCAAGAGTGCCTTTTTCAGTAACTTTCAATGCCTGATAGAAAACCACAGCAACAAGTTGGTCTCTGAAGTGCCAGCTCACATTCACTTCTTCGCTAGTGGATCATCTCCTCTCCTGCATCCGTTGCTGGGAAGGGACAAACACAACATTTCTCTTCTCTCATGACTCTCTTCTGGCACTGGAAGGCCTTCACTGACTTCAGGGGGGAAAAGAAATTCTTTCTAGCTGTAAGTGGCCCTGTCTACATCACAGGGCAGCCCCTCAATCCCAAACTTGTTACTCACCAGCCTTCTCCTATCCAGGGACTGAGACCTGAGCCAGGAGCTGTCTTTTCTCATCACGACTCCTGCAATTTCAGGGGGCAGTGAAACACCCCGTCTGCCAGTCCTCCTCCTCCTCCTCTGTCCAACACCACCACCCTGCACCTGCATCCCCCCTCGACCCAGAGCGGGATTTACCGGCACAGCTGGGGCTGGATGCGAAGGAGAGGGATCGTACAGTGTTGTTAAGCAACTTGTGGTTAAAGTCACAAACTCTGGAGACTTCTTGACTACTGTAAACGCCAGCGGCTCCTTGTCCCACAGCCTCTTCCTTCCTTCACGCCCCGCTCTGCCAAGTCAGCCACCTGAGACTCTGCTTATTGCTCTTGTTTTCCCTGGCTCTTCTCACTTGTTTACTTAAAAATCTCTTTCCCTCCCCTTCCCTTCATTTGAATTTCTTGCAGGAGGGTCTTGTAAGGACACCTACTTTAATCAGAACTTCCTGTGAATTAAGAGGCGGCTATTTTTTCTTTTTGAGTTTTACATGTTTTGAAATAAAAATGTGATCATTTCCTCATTGCCCCTTCCCTGAGCTCTGCCTTCCACAAACCCTTTTTCTATGGAAAGCCGTGGTTTTGAAGGCCCACTTTAAAAGGCAGGCTCTGTCCCGCAGAGGAGGAGGAGGAGGGGTACTTTGGATGCAGCAGGACAGCCTGTCACCCAAGGGAAAACAGCCGACATGCTGCTGAGGCTGGCTGCATATTTTTGTTTCAAAAAGCACTCCAGACTCAAACCACCTGTGAGTGAGTCTGGCTGGCTGATTTAGTAGGGCCTGGTGCAGGGTGTCCTGTCAAAAGCCATGCTTGTTTGCACAAAGGCAAATGAATCAGGTTTTATGTGGCAGGGCGACAGCTCGCTGGGACAGGCTCATTAAAGCTCCGTAAAACAAACTGTAAGCAAGAGGTGCAACATCTCCTTAAACAAACCCAGAGAACAGACAGGCGTCCTATGGAAAAGTGAGTCATATTCTCTGTGGTACATTCTGTTCATTCTGTTACAATAAACATGAGTGTTTGTTTGCTGAGTCCATCAGCATCCAGATCTAAACTTGATTAGGAGGACGAGCTCCTCAGCCGCTGCCGGGCTCGTGTGTGCACTGCTGTTTGCTCGCTTCGTTGTGTAACAGCACCAGTCATGTCAGGCTGCCATTCCAAGAGCAAATAACAGCACTTCCCTCATTTCTTTCAAATCCATCCCCAATTTCTATAAAAGACATCAAAGCAATTACTCTGATGCTTCCCGTGCTTTCCAAATGACTCATCTTTTAAAGAAACTGCTGGAAAATCAGGCGCAACCAAGGTTCCTTAATTCCAGGGTTTGAGACTTTTAAGAATCTCGTGGACATGAGTCAAAGTAAGAAGCCACAAACTCACCTTCTCTTAAAACCCTTCTCCATGTTTTATATATTTCTCTGCTACCAGTTGGAGTTGGTTTTACAAGCTCCAGTGCCAGGAGATAAAGCAGGTTGTTAGTCCAGCTCCGTGACTGCAGAAGGTGAATTAGCTGGCCAAATGTGTTTATTGCTACCGCTGTTGGAAGATGACTTTTAAATAGGATGATGCTTGGCTGCATCTAGAACTAGTAGTGAAATAAGGGATTGTCTGCTGGAAACAAGGGGACTTCTGGGAAGGAAGTTTCTAAGCAGCATGAGTAGCATTTTGTAAATCTGACTCTTGCCCTGTTATAAGAATGGGCAATATCTCCAAAATTTTAAATGCTCACTGCAATTCTAAGAGCTGTAGATGGGGCAGGAGGGATTGCTTCTGACTTCAGTGGGAAGAGAGCTGGAGATTGGCCATGGGTTATAAATTTGGTTGGGCTATAGCTTGAAGCATTTCAGCTATTTCCATAGAATTGCTTGCTAATTACAATTGCATGTCTAATGCAGTGCTTCAGGAAGTGAGGTTACTGTCCTGGAAAATTTGAAAGGAAAGGCCAGGGACAATGTGCATCCCCTGCCTGGCTCTGACAGATAGGCATTTCCAGTTTCTGGGGTGCATGAAGGCACCCTTAAGACTGCTAATTTTGCTGACTTGTTTCTTCCACCTTTATCCACACGTGGAAGGAGCAGTGGCATTGCCATTGCAGACTCTCTCATGCACCAGAAAGCTTTGGGGTACCAAACAGCATAAGACTGCTATAAAACAGCTACTTCACTCCTCAGCCTGAACCTACCAGGGGCACTCATGCTGGAAATAAAAACTTTTTTGCCCTTTGCTCTGGCAAATATCTAGTGATACTTTTGGAGGTGTTTTCTGCCCCAACAATACTTTTTTTTTTTTACATTCTCTGCAAGTTATCCAACCACTGAAGTCCATTCATCCTTTCCAGTCCTGTATTACAGGTATTTTTAGCATTTGAGGAAAACCCTGTGTTGTCCCTTCTCAAAGTCTCCTTGTGCCATTGTTGAGGTGGGGAAGTGCTTCAGAGCCATGTAAGATGCTCTCAGCGTGCACAAGGCAGCTCCAGAAGCCAGACCAACTCCAGGTTCCCAGAAAGAATCCAGAAAGCTCCCATCCCAAACGGAAGCAGCATCCAAAAGCTCTCCTCACCCACGGCAGTGTTCCAGCTTCTCTGTGTGAGTCATGTGTTACAGGAGGGCATCTCTTGACCATAAGTGGCATGGTTAATGAACCTGAGGTTTTTAATCTTTAGATGTTCACAGCTGTTCACAAAAACATAAAATACAGAGTCCAGCATGAGCAGCTGAGCACTGGGAGAAAAAATACATAACATTGTACTTGATCAGGGGCCAGGATGTCTCCCTGGGTTCTCTGGCAGGAATGAGTGGCTGGCATCATATTTTTCTAGGTAAAATACAAGAGGTTTACCCAGTAATAGAGCCTGTTGAATCTAGAGCAGCCTGACTTCTTGTAACACCCCCTGCATGTCCATGCCTGTGTTGCAAGTGGAAACACCACATTTTAGAAGTAAAATATGACTTAGAGGTCTTTGCAACCTAAACTATTCTATGATTCTAAGATCATTGAGTTGAACTGACTTGATTTCTGCTTTTTATCCCTATCAGTGACTGTTTTCTTTCTGTTATGGAAATTGTCACCCTGTGACCACATCGATGAAGGGATTATTTTTATTTTCTTTTAACCTGCTGGTTATGGTTTTTAAACTGATTTTTCTAAAATATTTTATGTGTGTGTGCTTAGGCAAAAGCAGGGGCTGTTGGAAGCTGCAGGTCCCAGTCTTTGCTGTGCTGGCTTCTGGTGAGGCACGGATGCATAAAGCTGTTTGGTATGTGCTGCTGCAAGAAATACATGTGCAAGCACGATGAGGTATCTGTGGGTGCAGGGAACAGTTCTCCCAGGGAACTCTAATGTTTGGTTTGCTGACAGTATCGTTCCACCAAAGCAGCTTTCAGTTGCTTTCTACCTCAGCTTGTTTATCTGGAAAATGGAAATGGGGAACTTCCTAGAGAACCCAGAGCCATATTTTTAATTATTCATAGCTTTTGCATACCCTTGAGGAGAGTATAAGCTGTAAATCTCTGAAGCTGCATACCAACATTTCTGTGGTTTGAGCATCAGGGGAGCCCCTTTTCCACAGACACTGCTGTATTCTCCTGTGGCTGTGTGTTTCATGGCAAGCCTGTGTTCAGCCCTTGGCATGCAGACCAGGCACTGGGACCCCTGACCCCTTGCTGTGTGCAGAGCCAGGTGTTTTCCTGCAGAGCCTGTCCTGCTGGGGGCTGCAGGCTGGAGCTGGGAAGGTGTGTGCTGTGCCTTTGAGGTGCTGAAAGCGGCGTGTGGCAGACCTGGGCTCCACAATCTGTGGAGCCCAGCACCAGCACAGCCCTTCCCCAAGCCCCAGCCACACTCTGCAGCCAGGGCCAAGCCCTGCTGGGGCTATGGACACACAGTGCATCCCAAAGAGGATGGAAGGTTGCTCAGGTCACCCTGTGCCTCTCGATAAGTGGCCGCGTGCTTTACCATCAGCTCCCTGGAGGCTGTGACATTTGAGCTTGCACTGGCTGCCCCAGCACAGGGAGGTCAAACAAATTGAATTTCTCTCCTAATTAGCTGTCTATGGCTTTGATCCCTGTCCATTGGAGACCTCGTGTGTTTCAGCTGGAAGAATGCAGGCCACGTTCCAGCCCCCTCCCACAGCCGGGAAGCGGTGATGCCCCGGCACACGCTGGGAGCGGTGCTCAGCTGCAGAGCCATCGCTGGAGCATGGCCTCTGTCGAGAGGGATCCCAGCTTCCCTGAGCCTCCCTCTTACAGGAGTTAATTCCTTCCTATTGTCTTTGCAAGTTCTAACAGAAAAGTAAGCTGCGGTGAAGAGAGGGGATATGTTCAATTTCAGTGGCGAGATTACGATGTTCCGAATAAAGCCGTATGTATTAATAATTACCTCTCTGCCATGACTTTAAATTCAAACAGCTGGACAGCCTCTGCTCTTTATTAACTTCCTTGGATCCTTGGCACGAAGCCCTCAATTCCTGTGATGTAATGGTATAAAAAGTTGGCTCCTGACCGAGCTCCCACCCACAAGTTCTAAATTTGGAGCATGGCAAATTTCTGCAGATTCCAGAGACAGGCTATGCTCAAGACGTGCTGATGCCTCCAGTCCCATCCTATTGCACCAAACAACGAGGTTGTGTCTTTTTATAACGGGGATCATAAATATGACTCAGATGCACATGTTGTCTATGTAAGCACTTGGGGTTGGCTATCACTTTATGGCACTGGGAAGAAGCCAAGCCAAATAAAAATTGTTTTGAGTAAATATTACATTTCTCGAGCATGAATAAGTTTTCTCTGCAGCCAACGTGTCACTAATGGGAATAAGGAAGAAGCTGGGGTGGGGGGAAAGCAGTAACTAAATCACCCCTCTAAACACAGACAGTCTGCAGCAAGACCTGTTGTTTGGACTCGTCTGGGGTGTGATATCCCAGATAATTCGTAGCAGGTCTCAGCAAGGCCACAAGAGATGGAAACAAAAATAGCAGTACAGCTCAGCGCCGTCCTGCTGCGCGGCTCTCGTTGGGGTGGGATCTCCAGGAGTGGTATGTAAAACAGGCAACCAGAGAACCCAGTGTCCTCCTCTCCCCCGCTCCCAAATGTGCAGAGGCTCAAGCATGTGGATTGCTCCATGGAGATCAGTGTTGCTACTCACATGCTCAGCACTAAGCATGTGCACATGTCTGTCCAGGATCCGGGCCAGAAGGAAGGATGAGTTTTTCATCCTGCAGTTTTGGGAGCCCAGGGGATGTCTGCACTGCAGAACAGGGGGAAGCAGAAAATGAGCCCACATGCAGCTCTGCATCCAGAAGGAAGCAGCTCCCTGGCAGCTCTGTGGGGCAGTGATGTGCCATCCCACCACCAGCACAGGGCTGGCTCATCACAGCTGCTGGCTCTGCTCCAGCTCCTCCAGCAAGCTGATAAGCCTCAGCATCCCCCAAAATCCCAATTACTCCTGTCCTTGAGCAGTACTCAGGGAGCAGCTTATGAAGTGCTTCATGTACCTGAAATGCAAAGGGATTTAAAAAAGAAAAAAAAGCTCTTCCTGCAAGAACTTTTCAGGAAACATCCCCTGATAAAAGGAATCCTCAAATCTTTCAAAAATAATAGCCAGAGAGAAATGACAAGTGAGAGTCTAGCTTTGAAAATCATTAATGCCTTTCCCATTTTCTTGATGGGCATGTGCATTCCCTCCTGTTGCACCTGTGAGCCCCTACATGTCAGATAAGTGCTTTCCTGAGCTTTGCTGTCCTCTCCTTTTTTATAGGCTTCGGATAGCAGGCAGAAAACCTGGCTTTAAAAGAGGAGCTCAGACAGGAAACAGCAATGTTCCAGGAGGACTTCTGAGTCAAGCAGGAGAGCAACTGGCTTCGTGAAGTGTGAATTTCAAAGATCCCTACAACCTTTGGCTGCACAGCCGGAGCAGGTGAGCGGGGAGGCGTTGAGAGCCCTCGACATTCCCATGTCCCAGCCGTCCCTATCAGAAACTTCTGAAGAGCTTCTCTGCGCAGTGGGCTGGACTGGGGCTTGCAGATAGAGTGTCTGAAGGGCTGTGAGCCCTGCAATAATCACAGCAGGCTTGACGTCAGCAGACCTGCACCTCCAGGGATTAGTTCTGAGAAACCAGGGCCGGTTTGCCCAGCTGAGGCGGTTTTGACTCTTTGAAGGATCTGGGTGATAAGTCCTTTTTCCGTGCCTTGAATGCTGCCAGTGGTCATTTTCTGCCAAAAGAGCAGCCCAAACAGTGTGCATGGGGCTGGCTTCCTCCCCTTTGTAATGCATTTTACAATTTGGAGAAACTTCTGTAACACAAGAAAGTGTTTTTACATATTAGAACTTCTAAATTGTTAGAACAGTTGGAAAAACCTAATTGCCTTTAAAAGTCAAGGGGAAAAAAAAAGGCAAAGAAAGCATTTTGGATTGCAGAATTAACAAAACTGGGAGCTGAAGTTCAGTTTCCTGGAGCAAAAAGTTTATTCAGGGAGTCCTGTTCTTCTTGTGACTTTAAAACAAATACTTGAACCTTCAACAAGGGATTTGCAGCTACCCCCAAATTTGCTCTGAGGTGCAGAGCTTAAGCTCTGAAAACTCTCCAGAGATGCATTGTTGAGGTTGGTCTCGTTTAGATTTACCCCAGGACTCCACATGCACAAGAGAGGGGAAAACCTACCTGGGATTGATTCGGCAGCTTGAATGAGAGATGACAAAAGAGGGCTTGGATGGAGAGCTGGCCTAATTTCCATGAAGCTTTGGGGGTGATTTAACTATGTGGGGATTTAACTCCACTTAATTTAGAGGCTAAAGGCTGCTTCAATTTGTGGTTGTTACCCAAGAGCTCCGAGGAGATTTTCTGGCTGCCAGGGGTCAGGAATAAAGGTGGAGGAGCAGGAGGTGACACTGCAAGGGGCTGGCAGGGGCTGGTGCCAGGGGGCTCTGGTATAAGTGTTGCTCTCCAGGCCTCACTCAGCAATCTCTGATTTGCACCTGGTGAACACAGGTTCAGGGTATCACTCAAAGACTCCTCTTTTTAGGGACAGTTTACTGTTTTGCAGATGTCCCTGTGCTTTCTTGATGTGTAAACATCACTCATCTCTCAGCAGTGCCCAGCAGAGGCACAAGGAGGTTAAGAGACCTGACGAAGGTGATAGCAAGTCAAATTGTTTGGAATTTTGTGGCTCTGAAATATCATCTTTTTAAAACAGGAAACCCTCTCAGGAGTAGTAGGTTTTCATTAAAACAACAGTTCAAACCTGTCGATCTTGATCTATCAGGAAAAAGAGGAATGTAGAAAATGTGAGAGTTAGCTTAGCCTCCCTTAAACTAAACCACCAGGTTCACGTTCCTATGGAGAAACAAATACCCTGCAGGCATCGTGGTGTCTTTGATTTATTTTTGGAAGGTGAAAACTCCCCCTCTTGGTGTCTGAGCTAAGAAAAAAACAAGGATTTTGTGAGCCAGCAAAAGGTTTCTGGAGGAAAAAAACCTCCAGTCCCACTTCTCAGGGGCTGATGACACGAGCAGTTGAGCTAAGGTAATCCAACTCAGCCTCCCCTACATTTCAAAATTGGGTTAAAGTTTCTAAGTCATGAAGGGAAAATGTTACTCAGCGGGGTAATGACTCCCTAATTGGCGTGTCAGGCCTCGGCAGCGGCGGGCGCAGACCCCGGTTTCAGTCACCCGAGCAGCTCGGGGTGCCCGCAGGGGGGAGCGGGGCCATCCCCCGGGTGAAGCCCCGGGCTGGGATGTCCAGCAGCCTTGGACATCCTCTGCCCGCTCCTCTCCCTCCTTCCTTCGGAGGCCAGCGCAGCCCCGGGGAGAGGTTTTGGCCGCTGTCGGGTGTGGGTTTGTGGCGAGGCAGCAGCAGTGCGGTGCTGCACGTACACGAGTGACTCGGCCCCGAGCGTGGGACCGGCTGGGCTGCGAAACCCCCGCGCGGTGCCGCGTCCGCGGCTCTGCCTCCTCGGGCGGGCGAGATCCGCAGATGTGATTCATTAGGAGCCTGCCGAGCGAGGGCCCTGCTCCCCGGGCTCTCCGGGGCCGTGCGGCGGTGTCCGGCTGCCATCTGCTGTCCGGCGCCCAGGGTGGGCCGGCGCATCCCCGCGTATCCCCCGCGCATCCCTGCTCATCCCTGCGCATCCCCCGCGCATCCCTGCTCATCCCTGCTCATTCCCGCGCATCCCTGCTCATCCCTGCGCATCCCCCGCTCATCCCTGCTCATCCCTGCGCATCCCCCGCTCATCCCCCGCTCATCCCCCGCTCATCCCTGCTCATCCCTGCGCATCCCCCGCTCATCCCTGCGCATCCCTGCGCATCCCCCGCTCATCCCCCGCTCATCCCCCGCTCATCCCTGCGCATCCCCGCGTACCCCGCGTATGCCCGCGTATTCCCGCGTATCCCCGCGTATTCCCGCGCATCCCCGCGTATCCCCCGCGCATCCCCCGCCACCGCCGCCGGCGACAGCGCGGCCTGAGTGGCATCCCCTGGGCTGCGGCCAAGCCGTGAGCAAACGCTGCCCAGACTCTCCGGGCCCCCCGCCACGGTATCTCCCGCATTCCTGCGGCAGATCTGGTATTCCTTATTGTTCTCCCCGTCTCTGGGGGAGCAGCTGCCGCTGCCTGGCCGGCCTGCCGGGGCAGGAGCTGGCGGAGCCCTGGGCTGCGGGTCCCACGACTCGCCGGGGGCTTTGGAAAAATCGTGTCAGTCTTCTCGCCCTGCTTCGGCACGTAGGGACTTGGGACTCATCAGGAGGGGCGAGATGAAAATGAGAAAAGAATGGGAAACTGGAAGAGCAGCGAGTGGTTGTGCAGCTCTGCTCTCCTGGAGGTGCTGCGGGCTCAGCAGCGCTGCCCGGGACCCGGCACAGCTGCCCCGGGCTCAGCACTCACCCACCCGGGAGCTTTCTGCTGAAGCATTTGTGCCAGCCTGCAGAGCACGGCGCCTCGAATCTGCTGGCAGGGACACAGGGACAGCAGGGGCAGGGACTGGTCAGAACCGGGCCAGGGGGGAGGCAGAGGCAGAGCTGCTGCCTTGGAGCTGTGCAGGACCGGTCCCTGCTCTTCACCCGCCCAGCAGCCCGGCCCGGCCCGGCTCTGCAGCTCCCGGTGGTGTTCCCTTGTCCCCGTCCCCTCTGGCGGGCTGGTGCTCCACCACGCCCCATGCCTGCGCCATTCCTTGAAGTAAGATTTCAAGGAATCCGTGCTCTGGATTTTCTCCTGCTGGCGGGAAGGATTTGCTGGCTGGAGGTGGACTGAGAGCAGCTGTAGGCTCGGCTCTTGCCATCTGTGATGGTGATAGTGAGCAGAGCCTGCTGGAGCACGGGCAGGCGACGTTCTTCTGCCACATGGGCCACCTGCAGCTGTCCTGTGAGACCAGGCTTGGCGTGCTGGTTATTTTGGGCAAGCCATCTCCCCAGGAAGCTCCACGGACCAGCAGAGACCCCCTTGGACACCGTGCAACCCTCACAGGCAGGCAATGGCCACGCTAAAGGAAACCAGCAAACACAGAAGGTGCCACCTCCATCCCCACAGGGAGCAGTGCCACACCACTCAGCCTCTGGTGGCAGCCTGGGTGTGAGCAGGCTGTTCCCTGCTCCCATCATTTCCCACCTCTTCTCTGGGAATAAGTGCTCCATGGGCCACAAGGATCTTTCTGGCAGGGAGGAAAGCCTGGCTGAAAAATGGGGCCTGCTCCTCCCTCAGAGAGAGGTATGGTGGTTGACTTCCTGGCTTGGAGAGAGTAGAACGGCCCAGAGCATCACTGGCAAAGGAAATGATTCAGAGAACACAACCTGGCACTGCTCCAAATGTAGAAGTTCAGCCCCAGTGTGAGAAGGACTTTCTGAAAATGTCTAAGCAAAGTCTAACCATAAATAAGTTTTTAAAGTGTAGTTTGTTTTGTTGGGTTTTTTTTCCTTTTCTAGTCAGGACTGAGGAACCAGCACCCCAGAGGACCTGCAGGCTGTGCAGCAACCTTCCCTGGCACCTGCACCTTGAGTCATGGCTGAGCTGCACAAGCTTCTTCAGAATGAGAAACCTCCATGCTCCATTGAAACAACTAATTTGTGTCAACACCAGGTCCAGGCTGCTTTAGAGACTGTCTCATGTCTATGCCTGAGCTTTGAATCCCATCTGAGATATCAAGGTGTGCTCAGAAATAATGTAAAGCAGAAATAGTGTAAAGCTGGTGCTAGATCAAACCCCTTTGGTAGGCAGAACAGTAATGTGAGCTATGAGCACACTGAGCAGGGTAGAAAGGGTTAAATTTTTGTGGTTTTATTCATCAAGGAATTTAAAGTAATGTTTGATGGGGGAAAGTGAGTGCAATTGTGCAGGAGGTCGTGATTTCTTTTTTTCTTTTTATCAGCATTATGACTGGTCTGCCATGGGCTTTCCTCTGACCCTGCTGCTCATATTCTTTTACATTTCCTCTGTCAATTAGGCTAAAATATGAGAAAAAAGGCAGGAGAAGGGCTCATATCAAGTGTGGTACTAGCACAGCACTGTTGTAACTTGACACAAAGAAACGACACTTACACACTGAGATGTCTAAGGTAAAAAGGGGCAGTTTATTTACAGACTTCAACATTTATAGAATTTTAGCAGTGACCATGGATTGAAGGAAGAAAATCTTCCTCTTCAACCACACTGGGCAACCCAACAGTCCATTAACAGCCTTCTTTTTATAAGAAGAATGTAAATATGGTTAGACAGTCACAATAACAAGAAAGTTGTTTATGTAAAATCTGTCTGACTTTATTGCAAAAGGTAAACACAGAAGGCTGAAATAGAACTTTAGCAAAACTTTTTAAAGAGACAAAGGAGAAGAGCAAAAATCCAGACAACACAGCACCTCAGGAACCAAGGGAGAGCTGTGGCCTACTCTTCCAAACAGAAAGACAGTGTTGCCCAAGGCTGGCCAGGATGCCTGATCCAGGAAGCCCAAAAACTCACCTTGGGTGACACACTGTAGTCTGTGTACCCCATGCCATAGCAGCTGTACAGGAACAAAACAGGAGGCATTGGCTGTGTGGTAACTGGATGCTTAAATATCAAACACTGTTGCTAGAACAGGATGATGCTAGCCTGAAAACAACTTCTCTTGTTAACCCTGCCATGTTTTTGTCCTCCACCTTAACTGACAATGGGCCTGAACATAACTGTTTACCGACAATTGAAGAAGTCTATTCCAGCCAACCTGACCTGAAAGATGTGCCCCTGGGAAATCCAGACTGGGAGCTTTTTACGGATGGGAGCAGCTCTATGAAAAATGGCAAAAGGATTGCAGGCTATGCAGTGACCACGCAGGATAAGGTGATCGAGGCAAAGGCCCTGCCAGCTGATGTGTAATCACAGAAAGACAAACTGATTGCACTGATAGAGCCCTAGAGCTGAGTGAAGGAAAGAAGGTAAGTACTCTAAATATGCATTTAGGGCTGTCCACGCCCATGGAGCCATCTGGAAAGAGAGGACTTCTGAACACTCCAGGTAACCAAATCAAACACGCTGAACAAATACTTGCCTTCTTACAGAGCATTAAAAAACCTGCAGAAGTAGCTATTGTGCATTGTAGAGGTCACCAAAAAGGGAAAACCACTCCAGAATCGGGAAATTGCTTTGCTGATAAAGCAGCAAGAGGGATTGCAGAAAAAGACATCCTCACACTAATTCCACAAAAAGAGATTGACTTATCAGGGTTCGCCCCAAAATATAACCAAGCAAACCACAAACTAATCAAGTTTCTTAAAGCTGAGATCACAGGAAGTGGGTGGGCTGTTACACCAGCAAATCAGGTTGTAGTCCCACCCCTGATCTTGCGAGGGCTAGCTCAGAGAGAACACGAAAACACACATTTTGGGGCTGAAAATCTTCTGAAACATCTGAAAAAGGTAGTAATAAGAAAGGGGATGACTGTCCTACAATTAGTAGTGAGCAAATGTGAAATCTGCTTTAAAAACAACCCTGACACGAGGAAAAGAGGAGTAACAAAAGCAGGGGGTCTTCCTGGAGATTACTGGCTAGTAGGTTTTGAGGAGTTACCAGGCAAGGAAGGATACTGGTACGTGCTGGTGTTAGTTGTCACCATCCATGGATGGCCAGAGGCATAACCCTGTCACACTAATACAGCCAAGGAAGGGGTGAAAGTTTTGCTCAATCATAGAATTCAGAGGTTCAGGGCTCCCTTGGGGATGTCATCAGAGAGGGGACCACTCCACTTTGTTACAACAGTGGTTAAAAGAAGTTAGCCAGATTTTGGGAATTACTTGGGATCTGCACACACCTTATAGACCCCAAGAGAGTGGTAAAGTTGAAAGTATGAATGGGACTCTCAAAACACCAATTAGCAAAACTGGTCAGGAAACAGCTATGACATGGTTTCAGGCCTTGCCCATGGCTTTACTGAGAATCCACATACAACCAAGGGGAGGGATAGCATCAGTCCCTATGAAATACTGTACAGCAGACCATATCCAATCCCACATATTCCAGGTGAAATTCACATGAAGGGGAAACTTGATTTACAGAGATATCTAATGGCTTTAGGTCCCACTTTGCAGAAGCTCCAGGCTTACATCATGCTATCCAGACCCACAGGACTGGACACACCTGCACATCCCTTCCAGCCTGGAGACTGGGTCTATGTGAAGTGGTGGGACTACGATCCTCTACAAGCCAGGTGGAGAGGACCATTCCAAGTTCTGCTGACCACCCTCACCACAGTCAAAATTGCTGGCAAAGGACCCTGGATTCACTACTCCAGAGTTAAGAAAGCTTCTCCTCCTGAAACAACTGTAAAAACAGAGACTGATGCAGACAAAAACATGCTTTAAATTAATTATTTCTACTCTGTACCTAAAGAACTGGTAACGATCATCATTATTCTTCTTTGCATGATACCCAACTGTACAAGACATTATTACTGTTAGATGTTTATTACTGTTTATTATTTTTATTATGTTTGCTAGATATTTATCTATTGTTAGATATTTACTGTTGTTAGATGTTTACTGTTATTAGATATTCATCTATTGTTAGATGTTCATTATTGTTAGGTACTTATTTGTTATAGAATATCTATTATTAGTAAATATATAAAATAGAGACTCAGCAAGGAAAAGCCTCTAAAGGAGGGAAATGATGTCTTAAGTTTTAGCTTTCATGTTTTTCAGATTCTGTGCTGCCTAGGGGTGCAGTTCTGAGCCTCATATTGAGTGTTAGTCAGCTCTCTTCACAGAACAGATAGACAAAACAAATCCTTGTCCTGCTGAAGACCAAGGACAACTTTCAGGCCCAAATGCACAAACAATGGTGACTGAAGAGAGAAACAAGAAGAATAGGACCTCACAACCTGAAGCTGCAATTGGACAATTAAACCCCAATATGCAAATGAACCCAAATTTATAAAAGTGTAAAACCTCATGACCAGTCATCCATTTTGTGACCATTCTGAGTTCACCTTGGTGCAGCCGTGGCCAGGCCCTATCCTGCCCAAGGTGTATCCTAAAGGCCTTTTTATTAAATATCTACTTTATTCTCTAGCTCTGCACAGTCTGTTTCAGGTCAGCCTTCCCAAGGCACCACAGTGCTCACAGTGAGAGTAAACGTGTGGAAACCACAGCAGCCTCTAAACTCACGAAGTGTCACAAAGTTTCTGCTTGCACTTTATTTGGCTCTCACGGCCACGTTAGCCCCTGCCCGCGGGCTGACAGCCTCTGCTCACACCCCTGCCCTGTTTGCGGCTGGAAGGGATGAGCTGAGCCCCGCTCCCCAAGGGGAGTACGTGATGCTGAGCACGTCCTGGGCTCAGCCCCGCTCCGGCAGCCTCGGGGCGCGCACACAGCACCTGGCAAAGGCTGTTCGCAGGCAAGTAACCTCCCGCACACATTTTCCCTTGCTCTGCTTTTTACGGCCCTTAGGAAAGCCGCCAGCAGATGCGAGATTGCGGGATGCTGTATCCCGCTGTACGCATTATCCTCCTTGTTCGGAAAAGATGTCGTCATTAACTCACAGGTCCGTCGTAACAAAAAATAATCCTTTTTTTCCTAGGCTGAGGGATGTCTGTCAGCATACTGAGTTGGCAGAGGAACCGACCGGAGCAGGGGCAGAGCTGCGGTGGCCGCGGCAGGGAGGTGGTGGCGGTGCTGCGGCGCTTTTCCCTGGCACCCGCTGCTGGGAGGGGAAGGAGCGGCAGGGTGGCTGTCCCGGGATTCCTCCACAGGCTGGGAACACGGCAGGAACACCGTCGGGGGACGCCGGGCTGGGCCACCACGAGGTGGCAGCCGGAGACCAGCGATGAGGCAGCCGCGGGCCCCGGCCCCGAGCTCCTTGTGCGCGGGGCGCAGGGGGTGCCACAGTGACACGGAAAGATTTATTTAAAAACAAGCAAACAAACAAAAGCAACGGCAGAAAAACAAAGGCAGAGAGAGCCACAGTTGTCAAGTAACCAGCAAGTAAGGGCAGACTGGGAAAGCCCCCCAAAAATCGTGTTAAAAGGAATTTGCCATTCTCTGAGAGGACAAAGTGTACAGCACACCTGCCGCCCCTTCCTTTGGGAACAAATAATGACCTCTCGCCCCGAAGCAGCTGAAAGGCCTTGTGGATGTCACCTTGCCCGGCCCTGCACTGGTTTGCTCAAAATTGCTTACGAACTGCTTTACATACTTGAGATAAAAATCAGAGCAGTTATTTTCCATTCGCTCTTACTGAGAGGGATGGTGCAGCTCCTCTTCCAGGTGTCCTGCATGAGTGAGCCACAGGATCACGGGATGGCCTGGGTTGGAAGGGACCTTAATGATCACCTGCTCCCTATCCCCCAGCTATTAACGGGGCCAAACAGGTGCTTTTTGGGGGGCTGGGGTCCCCCCTTGGCCCAGGATACAGATTCTGTCCTAAGACACTGCTCCTTTCCCCCACAGAGGCTTTGCTTTTGTGGCTGCTCAGGCTGGACAGTGAAGCAGGAGTAACATGAGCTGCTGGAAGCCAGCCTGTTACAGTTTGGGAATGTGTGATCCGGTGAGCAGGGCTCATAAATCAGCTCCATAAAATGGCCACAGGGAGAAAAAAACCAAAATACAACCAAACAGAAAACCCAACCCAACCCCCACCCTGTTTTTAGAGGGAACAGCACGGTACTGGGGTTGTGGTTTGCAGGACTGTTCCAGCAGCAGCAGGTAAAGGAAACCTCAATCTGGCAGACAAAACAAGTGGGCTGAGCCCTCCAGTGTTCTGCCAAGGGTTCAGGAACAGCAGCCACAGCTTTCTCTTGGCCTGAGGTGTAGTTAGGGGTTCTTGGGCAGAGCAGTGGCATCCCTGATCCCAGTTTGGTGGGGATATCCTCACCATGAGCAGGCTCGTTGGTCTGTGGGAACAGGAGAGCAGTAACCCTTGGCCCCAGCAGAAATGATGGCACCAGGATGCAGATTTCCATGCTCCCTGATCCATGACTGGTGGAGGCTCACAGCTCTGTGCTCCCTTTGGATGCTGCTCAGCGTCGCTCCAAGGGGCTCATTCTCAAGTGGCATTTTTGCTCAGCATGCAAGTGGTTTAATTTTTAAACCAACCACTCCCCCAGCTTTACTGAGCAAAGCTTCACACAAAGCTTTCTTAATTTGTCAGAGCAAGCAGGAACAACGAAGCTAAAAGGAACCTTGTCTCATTTCCTCTTCTGCCAGTGAGTAAGAGCTGACCCCAGACAGACAGACAGACAGGGCTTACACGTTGTGAGGGGCTGCTGTGTGTCTGTCCCAACAGCTCCCTTACTGAGCCTGCCCTGCCCTTGTCTCAGGCTGCAGCAAGGAGAACTGAATATGAACATTTAAGAGCAGGAGTGCTGCTAAAACAAAGTCTATTTGTGTTACCATGTGACCACTGCCTTTACTATGCCTTTAACATCTCACTGATCCGACCATTAAACTTCTTCCACACAACAGTCACGGGACTTTGAACTCCAGTAGGTCAAAAGAAACTCAGGCAATAAGACATCCATTAATTCCAAAATTTAAATGACTTTATATTACTTTATTAAACAGCCATTTCTAAAGAACAGTAAAAAATATGAAAACATGCATCATTTGGTGTTCTTAAAAAACCATTGTCCAAAATAAAGACTGTTAGAAAAATTAAACAAGTTTAGCCCCAATACCCCTTCTGCTCTCCACATAAAATGTTTGGTAGTTATAAATATTGTTCCAGCTCCTTTAGCAAAGTTTAACCTTGTGTACATTAGTAATTCTATTACAGGTGGTTGGGTTTTTTTATTCACATTGCTTCTGTAAACGTGATCAATTTAAAAAATGCCTTGTTATCAAGTTTAAGGAACTACTGTTTTCCTGTACAGTGAGTATAAATAGGAAGATCCTGGATTTTCCTGCCATTCTAACCAGCACTCCATTTACTGAAACACTAAAGATTTCAATTAGTATAAAAATATAACCAGAGAATAAATGTCTGAGAAGATTCAGTATTTGAGTGAGTCTTAGTTAATAGGCAACTAAAATGCTATTTATGACTTCCAAATCTGGACACCACTTCTGTACAGCTTCTGCTCTTCCAAGACCCACAGTGCTGCACACCAAGGCACTGCTTATCCTCCTGAAAAATTAATTTCTTATTTACTACAAATAATTTAACATGCAGCTGAACTAACAAGCAGGTGAGGGATGGCCAGGGTACAGTCAAAGCTGCTCACAAGCCACACCAGTGGGCACCTGCTCCTCGGGGGTGTCTCCAAATGTCTGTACAAATTGGCAGGAATCCTGTTTTACTGAGCAATACTGGTGTGGGAGATCTGCAAAGCAAAGTCACAGGCTTGTTCCTTTTCCCTACAGAAACAGAAATAACTGGCTTTGTCCCAGGAGACAATGGTAAGGCACAACAGCAGGCTCTTCGGGAAGCCTTGGTACTAGAAAGACTGAAGTTATTTCATTGACAGGAATTACTTCTTTTTCCTAAACAGTATCACTACACATTTATCATTTTTATTAAAAAAACTATTCTTACATTTTTTAAATTGGCCTCCAATTAAAAGTAAGACAATAGTGCTGCATCTAAAAATGGTGGGATGTTATAATCAGATTTCTTGCACAAACACAGCCTTGACACAGAGGGTATTTGCCCTGTGTGTGCTACCACCTTCCATTCATCTGCTTCAGAAATCTGTGAGCCAAAATGTCATCTTTTAAACTATGAAGAGAACTCTCAAGGCTTTATTTAGTACTTCTCAAGTATGAGACAGTATAAAAACAGTCTTGCACAACTACTTTTTCCAAATGTCTTACAGCAGCATTTTCTACATGCCTATCTCCAGTTTTGTTTGGATTCCTGCAAAGAGAGGGGAAAGAGGACACCAAATCCAAGCAGGCAGCAGGCACCCAGTCATGCCAGCCCCCCTGCCAAGGGAATGTGTCTGAGCACTAAGCACTGTGCAGAGAGCAACACAGGGACAGAGCAAAAATAAGAGGAAGGAAAGGTACTGCTCCACCTCAGAGTTGGACACAACCTCCAGGAGTGATTTATCCTGGGTTGAAAATATACTAAACTGAACCAGCAGAACAACCGCTTCCCTCATTTTCTGGAATGAAAGTGATTCTGCCTGACTGGTTAGCTGCTGTCAGATTGTTACAGGCTAGTATAGGAACAACTCTGTCACAAGCTACATTTCAATACAAATTGCAAAGTCTTGGAAAAGTGAGGGAAAACAGCACATCCTGTCAGACACCACCCACTGTAATGGCTGAGCTCTGAGCAGACCCTCCAGCATGGTAAACAGCATTTCATGAGCAGAAAGGCCCAACCTGCTGAGCAAACTAAACTTTGTAAGCGAGAGGCTGCTCCGTGCAAAGCAGAACGAGGGGAGGTGGGCTCCTGTTCCAGGCCACGTGTTGGCTGCCACTGTCACTCTGAAGTGGCTTTCTTCCCTTTCCAGCTCCTCTGCCTCTCCTCCAGTTCAGCTTCAGTGAAGGCAGCTGGGCCCCAGTTTGTGATTAAGTGAGGATTCTTGGAGCCTGGAAGACAGGGAGCAACACTTGAGACAGGCAGTTCTGACAGGGGCGTCACAAACCCACAATGCAATGTTTAGGCTGATCCTTGCTTTGTTTTAAACATAAAAGAAACAAACAATAATGATAATAAAATCATTATAGTAGGGCCAATAGAGGTAAAGACTTGGAAGTTCCCATCAGCAGTTGTCACAAAGGGTGATATTTATAGGCTGCTGTGAAACCAGTAAACTGCAGGAAAAGGCAGAGTTCAGTAAGTCACCAGGTGATGCAAGTACATGTGACAGAATAAATATGTATTTTTGTAACTCTTCTGTTGATAGCTCACCTGGCTCTATTAGTCGAATCAATCCCTCATGATGAGCTACTTTATCTTTCCAACTCTTGGTGTTATTAGCTGCCGTTTCCAACTTCTTCTTAACCTCCTGAAATAAGACAGAGCCCACTTGAAAACAAGAGCAGCTTTACTCTGTTTATATAAAAAATACAGCACCTTTGAAACCAAAAGCCAGAACCATGTGAATTAGCCCTTCTATTTGGTGTGTAACCATCCTAAGTAATTTAGTCACCATCCTGCCTCCCAAAAAAAAAAGTTGTCAAACTTTTTGACAAGAATCCCAGAATACCAAGGTTTTACAAGATTCTGTAGCTGTGTAATGAAGTCAGTCTTTGTTTTTCAGCCTACACTGGTCTTCTGGGCAATTCCAAATAGAAGGCTGGAATGTTTAATTATTTCTAAAATAATTCTTTTGTGGATTTTTTCTGTGGTTTTATAAGTCTATTATGTTCAGCAATTCCTTTGGAGTAGTAAATGATGCTTCCCATACAAAAAGCCTGAGATGTCACCTAAAGAAGAGTCAAGTACTAGCCTGAAGCAATCTTGTGGTGGTGTGAGATGTAACACCACCCTGGGAAGCTGTAAAGTGGCCACAACTACCCCAGCTGGGCCCTTGCTTGCAGTGAGTGCAGCATTTGTGTTCTGTGCCAGGCAAGACAGCTCCTTGGCTTGTCCTTCAGAGCTCACCCCATAAACACCCTCCCCTGTTAAACACAAACCCAGCCAGGCTTTCTTTCCTGACCTAAAAGAATGCAGGATCGACACCTCTCTAGCCCTGGAAAGTGTGCAGCACTTCAGCCTCTGTGCTTGTTGGATTCTGGCTCTTATTTCTTCCATAAACAGTTAGCAGGGCAGAGAGCAGGCCTGGCATCTGGGACACGAGGCATTGCTGCACATGGAGAACCTGAGCTAATTCCAACCTATCCTTGACTTCCATTCAGTGCTGAAACACATTTTTGAGGAGTAGGTGCCTACAGTAACACATTGACTTTTCATCTGTTGAAGACAATACTGTGCCATGACATCATCAAAACAATGCAAGAATTACTAACTAGGAAGCAAAATGCACCCAGTTATGGCACAGGCACAGGCACATGAAGTGAGGCTGCAGTAGAAAACAAATGTACACAGAGTATTTCAGGATGTGACTGAGCTGGCCTGCATGCAAATTGTGACAAAAATAAATAGAAGAGGGTCAGAGGTGTGTCTGAAACAGATCCTCTTCTTTAAATGTACCTACTGGTCTAGAAACCGAGTAGAAACTAGAAAAAAACCCAACCCAACTCTCCTACCTTTTATTATAACTTCCTGTGCCATACTAACTCTTGAAGAAGCATAATATTGAAGAACTTCAAATTCAATTTATGGATAAGGATGAGAGGTTGATGACCAGAGCAGCTCACCTCATACTGCTCAAGGGCCTCCTTTCTTTCCAATTCAAGTTGTTTCAGTTGCTGCATGGCTACTTGAAGAGCCTGTTCCTTCATCATTCTCTGGTTTTCCAGCTCTTGCTTCTCTGCTTCTGTCATCTGAATGGTCTGTTGCTGCTGCAAATGCCATTTTTCCAGTTCAGCTCTCTTTGCTGTCTCCTCTTCCAGCAATCTGCAATGGGGATTGTGACATTAACTGCACTATAACATAAGTTTAATCCATGCAGGGAAGCCAAATTAATTAATTTTTTCTTTCCTCTTTTTTTTTTTTAAGGGAAAGAGAATATTGTTTATAAAAAGCTTGGGAAGCAGGGAAAAAGTTATTGTTTGTTGTCTTGCCTTCAGTGTCATGCCAGCAGTGCAAGCAGTCTGACTGCTACAAAGGGCTATTCAGAAAATGTAGTCAATAATGCAAATACACAACACAGAGCCCCAGAAGAAACAGGCATGCATAAGTTATCTTCATTGTCTTAGGAGGACTGAGTATATGAAGGAAAAAAAACACACTCCACAAAGCCCCTGTAAGAAGAAATTTAACCCTTTATCATTACAGCTTAAACCTGTGATAAAATACAGCAGAAAGTCACTTTTACAGTTACTGCTTTATAAAATAAACAGCTGAAAAGCCTGTAAAGAGTGATCTCAGTTTTTCACATGCTGACATGCACACCTGATGGAAAAATAACAGCACCTGCTCTTCCAAAACTGCTGAGCTTGCCCTCTCCTAAAGGCTAATCAGACATACTTTAAAAATCACAAACAGCACCTTCAGCCTCCACATCTTAAGGAAAAATAAAATCTGTCCTTTGTTTGGACTCGAAGGTAGTTCCCCATTCCAAGAGGCAAACAGTCATTAGTAGCAGGGCACAGGTACTCACTATTGGCAGGGGGAACTGAAACACTTCTCTACCTGGTCACAGCCATACCTGGCCTGAAGTTTCCTCACAGTCTCTTCATCCTGACGTGCCTGTTTCTCATCCTCCAATGCCTCCTGCAGCTGCTTATACATTTCTTCCAGTTCACGTACTCTTTGTAAATACTGTTCCAGTTCAGATGACTTCTGAGCAACCTGCTCTTCCATTTTTTGTCTTACCTAGCAGCATAAATTTGGGACACATGAGCTACCATTCAACTCAGGTTTCCAGTTTTTAAAGGAATTGCCAGGTTTCCCTCAGGCCATGTTTTCAGAGACAAACCTTTTCCTGCTGACTGCAGAGCAGAACTGATAAAATTGAGGCTAGATCTGCAGATGTGGAACTAAGAGCATTTAAAAAAATAATAACACAGGCTACTTATATTGACCTGCTTCCTGCAGGATTTCTACAGGGGTTCAAACCTAATTTCAGTCAGTTTGATCTTGTTGCTTAGTTTACAGATACACAACTGAAGGAGGAGAAAGTTTGTAGAGAGGCCAGACATGAAGGTCAGGCTGCTTTAGTGGCATTGTTTTCACTCCCCTCTTGGCAGCAGTGTATCTCACACACTTATGTCTCTGGATGATGGCACAGGATGGATAAAGGGTTGGAAAACAGCAAAGGAGGTTGGCACGTCCTGCCCCATTGGTCTGCAACTTGCTCCCCTCAGCTGACCCAAATCCCAGTGACCCAGAAAGGAATGGTATTCAGAAATTCATGCTCAGCTCATAAAGCAGCACTCTGTGCATTAATGTCCCATCACATAACTTTTTCTACTTTTTTTTCCAAACTAACAGAACAACGTGACAAAGCCCTTGAAGAGTGAAAACCAGTTCTTTGGGGAATCCTCAGTGTAGCTGAATAGTAACAGTGTTGTAAAGCAACAATATTTTTTTATTTTTTATATTTGTGTGTGTGCATAATTGTAAAAGAACACACAGCATAAAAAAGCAATAGTTCTAGGAACACATCAAATGCATTTTGATTATGCCTGATTCATTTTGCTTATTCATACAGCAAGTACTGGCCTCAGGTTCTCCATCTCTGAAAACTGCAAGGAGAACTTCAGTCTGCATTTATCCTTCAAATAGTCTATTTTTTCCCCAGTTTTCCAATAATATTTAAACTTTGAATGCTGTACAAATTGTAGCTGAGCTGTTCCAGTATTTGAATTCACCACTAAAAATATTTTATTCCTACATCTCAAATAAATGCAACACAGGCTCCGTTCTCCAGCCTCCTGCAAAATCTGTGGAATCCTTTCAGTGGCTGCCTGTGAGGGAAGCCCTTGCTGAACACATGGCTCCCTCTGTGTAATAGCAGCAAAACCCCTCCTGCACTACTCACCATTTTTTCTCTCTCCAGCTCCAAACTGAAGCGATCCTGTAATTCAACTTGAGTCTGAAGTCTTTTCTTCTCCTCCTCAGCAGCACGAGCAGCTGCTGCTTCCAGTTGCTGGAAGAGAAGGGTGGGGGGTAGGGGGAAGGAAAAAAGGAAAAAAAACCCAATTTATCAAAACTAAATCATTTTGAGGGGATGGAACCTTATTTAACAATTTTTGGTTGTAACAAAAATGGAAGAAGCCTTCAAAAGCATCAAGGCACCAGTTTGGGTTTTTTAGTGTCTGAGACTATTCACCGCCTTTAAATACAATTTTCTATCTTGATTGTTTGCAGGCAATTTTAAATTTACCAATGAAAAGGCAATTACCTAACTGTCTCCAAGTTTCCTCTGAGTCCTGTTTTACTCAAGTGATAGAAATCACTGTATTTCCTCCTCTAGCTCAATAGGATAGAAAACTATTATGAAAAACCACATTTCGGGCAGGACTGCATAGGACTTCCAACAGGGAAAACAAGCCAGCATGCAGAGTTCATAAAGAAACAGAAATGAGAAGCACTGAATTGCCATGGGAAAGCAGAAGTGCCACAAACTTTGACTAGAATAAGTGATTGTGCTATTGTGAATCATCCCTCTAACATCCCCTAAACTGCCAAGTAAGGTAAGTAAAATCCTGGTCCATAATCATCACTTGAAATTAGGAGGAACATTAGCTAATCCTGGGAAACAGCTGCTGGTACCTTTCCACCTTCTTGCATCTTATCTTACTTTTGTTGCATCTTGATTTTGCAAATAAAGACAGTGGTGGCAGTTTTTCTTTTCAGGATTTCAGTCCCTGCAAGGTTACTGAAAACAAAACCATTCTTTCACAAATTTTTCCTAAGAAACTTATCTGATGCTTCTTTGTTAATATGCTGGGCTGTGGAGATTGTTTCCACAGATCTTTAGTAAGAGCAGAGCACAACATAAAGATGACATGGACCTGCTGGAGCAAGCCCAGAAGAGGTGACACTGGGACAGGTCGTCCAGACAAACTGGTTGTCCCTGAAAGTGTTCAAGGCCAGGCTGGACGGACTGGTGTAGTGGAAGGTGCCTCTGCCCACAGCAGGGGGACTGGGACTGGATGATCTTTAAGGTCCCTTCCAAACAAAACCTTTCTGTGATTCTGTCATGCTCCTGAAGGTACCACCTTCCTCCCCCACCAACCTAGGTGAGCTAATGAGATGTCCCAATGATTAAAACTGCCAAGCTGAAACTTTCACTCTTTTATGTGCTTGCAGTGTCCCTCTGGTCTGAAATAGATGGAAGAAGTGAAGGAGAAGGCTCAGGTTTCTGGGTTTATGTTGCAGAACATAGCACAGAACTGCTCTCCTTTGCAAGGCTTAAATGATGCCAGTGTTTTAGAGGCAGCATTCTTCCTCTGCCAGGACATTGAAAAGCATGTAATTGTAGTCAAATCCAAGATGCCTATTTAAGTGAAATCTCCTCTAGATTTCCTTCCCCGCTTTGAAATTAAACAAACATTGCCAATATTGAGCTGAGAGGGTGAACGTGCAGAGTCACAGGCAAGGGCAGGCGCCAGGCATTGCCAGGGCTCAACAAGAAAATTATCTTTGTCCACTCAGTATCAGCAGCTTCCTGCTGAATCCACCAAAGTTGTTCCTAGCAGGTAAGGTTACTGGGAACTGTGCACTTCAGGGAAAAGCCACAAGTGTTGGAGGGGGGAGTCAACAGGAGCACACCATTCCAGCAGGTGTTAGACAGCACAGAGTCTCCAAAGCCCATGCAAGACCCCAAACTGAAAGAGTGGCACATGTCTTGTGCATGCTCTCACATAAGGAGAAACTTACCTTCCTGTCTGTTCAATGTGCACATGTCAAAATTCCATTTAAAAATATGAAAAAAATCTATTTTAGATAAAAGTATTTGTTCTTTTGAAATACTCTACTGCAGGAGCTACCAGACTACAAACCAGTCCCAAAGTGCACTTTGGCAGATGCTGCATAAATGGTGGCTCACTGCCATCGGAGCAAATCAACCTCTAAGCTTCCCAGAACAATCCAGTTTCCTGAAGCATTTACAAAGCTTTTCCTTGAAGAACATTTTTCTAACTAATCCAACACTTTCAGTTCCTCCAACAATGTACCTCCCCCGTAGTTCCACCTCGGCAAAGTACAGTAGCTCATGTTAGAGCCTCAGATACTTTCCTTGAGAAATCATTTTAATCCAGCCCACTTCAAGAGATGCTTCTGGCCACAGCTCTCTTTAGTTTACCCATTGTGATTTTTATGAAACTTCCTGGAGCCTGTCAATATCCTACTGCTCCTTTGGGGTTGCTCTCATGTTGTCTTCCCTCCTAATTATTTTTCCATAAAGTAAACAATGCAGAAATCCTTATGATTTCTGTTAACAGGTATATTGCTTACCAGTAGAAGGTAACGTAGGCTAGCCTTTATTGTCTATTTTGCATTCTGAATCTTAAACACATGGTAGACTACAGGTGCCAAAATTAAATTTAAAAATGGTTTTCCACTGTCAGACTCTGTTTAAGGCAAACATAATAATACCTACATCAGGACTGTCAGTGTAAGATTAATTTTAAAAAAGACAAATTTTTCCCTGCCACAAATTGTGACAATGACAAGACTTTTTAAAATGTGGGGGGTTTTATTATTTCATTTACTTTCTAGACTCAAAACCTTTAATGCTCCCACAATATTTATAGCTGCAAAGATCACTGAAGTTTCTTCTAAGGGCTAAAATTGGTGGGTTTTATTTACAAAAAACTAAAGCAATGATGCAAATTTGTCCTAAATGGGAATGCAAAAACCTTACACTAATTAAGGGAGGTAGTGGAGACATGTAGAGTAAACAAAGGAAGATCTGGACTGCTCTAGCAGAAGGGACTCAGCAGCCAAAATGTAAGGCAGCAAGTGGGGAGAGTTTGAATTTGAGTATTAGGTTCTAAGAGGTTTTCAAGGCACACTCCACACTAAAAGCTCTCACAGCAAGAAAAGCCACATCTTTTGTTTTTAAAGATAGAAATTACAGAAATTACATCTCTGGGAAGAGAATAGTTCCATAAACATACAAATAATGTAACAAAACTTGGGTCTGAGAAAAATAAAAATCTTCATGGAAAGCCCTGGGTTTGAGAGATGTGTCTGACAGGAGAGGAAAACAAAAAACCCAAAAGCAACTGAAAATATTGGTCTCTCCTATCCCCAGACACCATCCACAGAGCTGGCAGGCTCTTCTCCACTAGCCTGACAATCCCCTGCTCAGTTCAGGGGCCTGAAGCAAATGCAGCTCCTCTGGAGGAGTCTGCTCAATGTGCCTGAACAGGACAGGGATGCCCAGCTGCACTCCAAGAAGCCCAGTTCAAGCACAGGGACAGGGCTCTAGGCTGGAAGCTTGGCAGCTCCCAATCCCACCTTCCGCACAGGTCTCCAGTTCCTTCTGCTTGTTCTCGTTGGCTGCCTGCAGCTCCTTCATCTGCCTCTCCAGCTCCTCCTGCTCAGCCAGCAGCTTCTGGCGCAGCTCCTTCCGCTTCTGCCGGGCCTCTTTGTGGGGAGGGGGGCTCCCTGCCCGCAGCAGGTTCACCGTGCTCTGGATGGCTGCAGGGGAGAGGAAGAGAACACATGAAGGGGAATGCTGGACTTTCTGGCTTGACTTTGTGAAGTGACTTGCAGTGTGCTGTGCTGGCTGTTGGGTTGGGGATTTTTAGATATATTTTTAAGTCAGAAAGCACTGTTGTCAGTTGTCCTAATTCTCATCAGGCTGGCTGTCAACACAAACCAGAAGTGAAAGATGCCTCTCAGTACTGGCTGCATGCCACAGGGATAAGGTCTGGCAATTCCACTGCATTAGGTCAATTCCAATATTGATTTTTAACAGGCTATGGACATATGAGTCACTTATACATCCAGCTGCAAGAAAAAACCCCAAGATTTCAGGATTTCTTACTAGCTAGACTCAGTGACTAACCAAGGAGTAATTATCTATCTTCCCTAGAGCCAACCTTAAACCCTGTATTCTTACAGATACTCTGAGGGAAAACTTTCTCCCAGTAAGACAGCAGCTCTCATTCACTTACATGCAGTGAGAAAATATTTGAGACAGCAAAGCTGAGGAGTGGCAGATGATTTTGGTATTTTATTCACACACCACAACCATGAAAATGTATCTCCTTCTGAATCACTCATCATACACCTGACTTTGGTGCAATGAAACACATGCTGCAGGTAAAGAGGGAAGTGCAAATGAAAGCCCACAGCTCCAAATATTTATCTGCTGCACATTCTTCAATGGCATTGGTAACAACAGCTTTGCAAGGGCTTCTACCTCACTCTGCAGATGGATGTACCCATCACATACCTGGGAAGGTCTCATAGGAGGAGACTGTACTGTGGGAATAGAAAAGCAAGCCCTAATTCCCAGCTCTATCCTCAGCTCACCAAACCATACTACTTCAAGCAAAAATGTAAAACCAAAGCCAGTATTTTACAGTGCCAAAATGAACAAGCTTTCCCTTTCTCCCCAAAAGCAACAATTTACAACACTGCTTCCCTTCCCCATTCCTAGAAGTACCATCAATATAAAAAACAACAACAACCATTTCATTTTGGTTGTGTTTGCCTGAATTGAGGCACTTACATGACAAAAAATGATTTTCCTTACATGGCTCCTTAGTTTTTCCAGAGTCTCAGACCCCTTAAAGATCCATGTGCCCAAAACAGAGATATCAAAAAATCAAAAGACCAGGATTTTCAAATTTGAGTAAAGCACTGCTGTAAGAATTCCACTAACCTTAACTTCCATGTAACCAGCATTTTTGAAACCTCACCTTGAATCCATTCCTGCTTCTTCTTTTTATCAGAGGCACTGATCTCAAAGGTTTTATCAAGACATTTTATGAGAAACAGGCACTTCTTTCCATCTTTGTCAGGCAAGGCCTAGAATGGGTAACAATAAAGATTAGCTTTGCTACCACTGAAGTCTAAGTTATAAAGTCAGGCAGGATCTATGCAGTTATGTGTCACAGAGACACAAATACCAGCACTAGGAGCCTTTATTAAAAGGGTGTTCATGAACTGGTGTCATATGAAGTAAAAAAACTCTTTTTTAAAAGATAGCAGGAGTCAATCCTACACACAAAAAAGGATTCATTCTGATCTTTAGAGACATACATAGTTTTTGGAGTGGTTTTACCTCTACACAACAGTTGCCATCCAGTATGATGTCTCCCTTCTTGTCCTTTAAATCTTCACTTACATAGTAGGAAATAATATTGGGTTTTAGCACAAACCATCTTTCCATCCAATTTTTCCGTTTGTGACCTTTTTTCAGCATGTAGCCCTGTTAAAACCAACAGAACAGCTGAAATGTCTGGCCTCTGCTGAACCATCTGGTCTTTTGGTTATGTAAAAGTGTAAAGACCCCATAGAGCACACAGAAAAGTTACCTCCTAGCCCCAAATACTTTTGAAGTTAGCCAGTATTTCAGCTGTACCTTCCAATTTCTGTAATAGTATTTCCCAAATACTTACATAAACTTACTTTTGTCTGACATTTAACTTAAAAAAAAGTCAAATCACAGATGAAATTTGAACACCAACATAAATATAAGCTACAAACAAGCCATATAGAAAGTATACTCAAAGTATTCCAGATTAAGAGGATGGAGAAGTTGGAAAGGAGACCAAGGAACATTCTTCTGTAATAGTTTTCACTTATCACAGTTTTTGATACCAAATGTGCTTGTATTAAAAAAAAAAAATAAAGATATAAAGAAATATGCTGTGGCATATTTAAACCAAAGATATCTTTCTCTACAGGTCTGAGGGAAAAGAAAACATTCAGAACAGTTGAAGGAGATTTTTTGTTTAAAAAACAAGCCAAACCAAACAAAACCCCAAGCCACCCCCTACACATGCAGCTTATCTGTGCTCAGCTTTTCTAGCCACTTAAACATGTCCAGAGCCAAGGCCGTGCCTATTCCCAGGTGCCATCACTCCCTTGCTCCAGACCAGGAATGTACAGAGAAACAGCTTTGTCTGCTGCCTCCATACTCGGGTCTGAGCTCTGGGTGGTTGCAAGGCCATGTGAAGGACTTCTGCAGTTTCAATCTTTCATGCTTTGCACAGTCTGAGTCAGGGCTTTTTTCCCTTCCTGACTTACCAAATTTGCTATCAACGCCAAGTCAGACTAATACCTTCCCCTCAAATTTCTGCAAAATCTTCACCTATCATTTCAGTATCAGCTGCTTCTCACCTTCCAAGAACCCAGTGAGAGCTCTTGAAAAGCAGGAGCTTTTTCACACCAACCATCACACAAAGGACACATCTTTCAGAACACTAAATATCACAAATTTAACTATTGCTGCTGCCCTCCATAAGCCTTAGAGATCCAGGATGCATTCAGTAAAAAGGGCAGCACGACACTTGGTTATGAGACCACGTGTCATTAATTGAAGCAATTATATGATTACTGCAACAAACAGGACAATTCTGTGAATCCACAAGGTATCAGGATACTGAAATCACAGAGAACTCTGCTCTCCACTGGGCCAGTAAATGTCCAAACTGCTCAGGAGGCACAGGGCCAAATCTTGACACAAACTATTTTTAAGTGTCAAGGAACCATTCAAAGGCACTCAGACATCCTTGAGAAAGAAGCCCAGGCTCCAAGAGAGGAAAGAAAGGAGACATAAAACAAAACAAAACAAAAAGGTATGGGGGAAGACACACAATGAAGTATCAAAACTGAAAAGAAATCTGATTTCCTCACAAGTTTCAAGCAAGACTGAACTGACACTGATTAATTTATTTTCATGGTATCAAACAGCAGAATGACTTCATTTTGCCCTCAACTGACTCTGTGTGTGTGTGCCCTCAGCCCTCACCTCCAACAGGCAACCAGCAGTTAACAAAAATAGACTTCTGCATTGTTCTGTGGGTATTCTGAAAGAATTTCCTGTGCCAAGACTTTCTGATGGTTTCTTCAGAACAGCTTAGGAAAGTCTGCCAAGAAATCCTTTGTTTCTCTCCTCACCAAGAAATCAAAGATGCAAAAAATTCTCTTGTCAGGTAAAAGTCAATTTTAAAGAGCTCTCTAGATAAACTCTGCTGTGACCCCTCAGGTCCCTGTGGTACTTCCAATTCCCATTAAAGAAATGCACTTTTTAAAGGCATTCCTAAACTGATAATCCAGTCACTGGGAATCTGAAGAAAGAAGTTTGCTAAGAATACAAAGGCCAGCATGACTTCTGGAGTCTGAGTGCAGGTAAGTAAGTTGTCAGTCACGTAGCCTGCTAAGCAGAACAAGAGGGGAGAGCCCTCTGGAGCTCTTGCACACCTTTTTGCCCTGTTGAAGTGGGGCACTTGAGATGCCAACCTTTCAGATGGAGCAATACCCTGGTCCAGACCCTCCTGTTTGAGTGTAGAGGTGGTGCCCAGCACAGCTGCATTTCCTACAGCATAACTCAAACTACAGAAAAGCATCTCCAAAGACTGAAGAGCTGTCACCAGAATTGACAGCATGATGCAGCTATTCTGTGAACTAACAAGCAGCTGGTACTAGTGTAAAAAAGGCCATAATTCAAGTCAGAGCCCACTTCTTTCACTTTCTAAAAGCAAGCTCTCCCAAGAAGTAACTCATTCGTAATACTGCTACAATTACAACAATCTGAATAGCAGCACAATTTCTTTTATAAAAATAAACTCATATTAAATAACTCCTATAGATAATTTACCTAATTTCCTTCTGCTCGTCATTCATTAAGGTAAAGAAATTTGAGCACGAATCGAACATTTTCTAATTAAAGCAGTCAAACATTCTCCTTTAAAACATTAGTTCTCAGTGGTTCTTACCTGCTTGAGTACATCTAGTATGAGCTCATTAAAGACTTCATTGATTGCCATGGACACTGTCTGCCTGTCCATGCCTTTACTGAACTGCCCACTTCCGATGAGGTCGATCAGCTCCCACGCAGAAAGACCCTCTCGACTGGTGTTGAGAGCAATCTTGTAATGGTCAAACTGCTCCTGCTGCCAGCCTGCTCCCATTGCCTCGGTGATTTTTTTAAGTAAATATTCAATCTGTGCAGAAACACAAACAGAAAGCCATCGTTCGCAGCAGGCATGGAAATCAAGTGTTTCAGAGCTGTAAATGAAGCTTCTCCAGAGATTCCCATTACAGTGAGTTTCCTATGCTCACATGTAGGCCCCGAAACGTAGGTGGTTTGATTAACAAAGGTTTTAAGCTCCTGTCCCAGCTGAACTCATGACTGCCAAGCCCGTCCCTCAGCTACCCTCCTCACAGTAAAACAAAGAATTGAACCTGACAGCCTCATTTAATATTTCAGATTCCTACAGAACACATGGGACCTTCCCTGTAATGGCTTCCAAACTGTGATGACTGAAGTGTGAGAAAGCAAGAAGTTTCAGAAAGTATTCTTGTAAGCAAAAAGCAAACAAAATGCAAAAAAAAAAAAGGAAAGAAGGCTGTCTGGACTAGAACTGAAATGAAAAATGATCAAGGTATGATCTACACCTGACCCCCCTTCTCTAGCTCTCAGGCTGTCCATCTCTGGACACAATCCTGACAGTTGTATCAAAACAAATGAAAGAACAAATCTTTCACATCTGCTTTCATTTCCCAAATAAATTCTCCTTGTCCTTTAATCTTTCGTCACTCTGTAAGCATTACCACGCACAGGACAATAACACCGGTAACACTAGTCAAAACAAACACAAGAATGAAAAAGAAGCAAAGAAAGCTGCAGTTCTTTAGTCTGTTTTTTAAGTTGGTTTTAAACTCACCACTGCTCATTTGCAGTATTTTAAACTAAGCCCATCTACAGCTTTGAGCACATGCAAAATGCTTTTAATGACTCTCTAAACAAAATAATTGGTGAGGGCCCTCCTGCCACAGCTCAGAGTCACCTTTTAGCTGGTATAAGAGGATTTTGAGTGCACACAAGTCTTTACACAAGAGATTTGGGAGTACAAAGAAATAAAGAAGTGTTTTTATCCCCCCACACATTTCACCACAAGGACTCCCAGGCCTCAAGGTTTTGATGCAGCACACGTGCTAATATTGTGGCTGCTGCTTCTCTCTCCTGCAACAGGCACAGCCAAACCCCTTCCGTTCCCTCATGTCTACAGACAGGAAACACAAGTGTGTAGTAGAAGAGTAAACTCCCCAATTCACCCTGCAGATGGATGTGCTTTTCCCACTGTTTCAGCTCAGTGACTCTCCTGGTGTCACAGCCCCTTGTCCAGGAGCACGTGGGTAATGCCACAGCAAAATGGAGAAGCTGCAAAGCTGCTGCAGAGCCAGGAGGAAAGTTCCTGCTCCACTGAATGAACGGGAAGTGCACACACCTCCAAGCTGTGGCTGTGACATCCTCCTCAAGTCTCTCTTAGGAGAAGACAGCCCAGCCAGGCACAGAATATGCTTCCAGAAATTGTAGAGAGCATTGTTTTTCATTTCAGCTTCACCAAGTAAGACACTTCAGTATCTTTTAGCTCCTCATGTAGTTCTTACTAGCAAAGATACAGTCTAACAGAGGCCTCTGCAGAAGTGGCATTCAACTTCACAGTCTTTAAAATAAACTTTGCTGATTTTCACTCTCCAAAATCCTTAAGCTAAAAAAATAATTCAAGGCTTTCAAGCATTGACTACCATAAATCCTCAGTATTCAGTTAAGGGCAGGAAGCAGCTTACTTCCTACTCCAGACAAGTTTTATAGAAAAAACCAACCCAAAAAAAGCCTTCACACAGTGCAAGAACAGAGCACTGAAAAGCTGTTTCAAAGCAAATCTCCTAAACCCTTGATTTTTCTACCCGTGTTCAAAACACATTCTGCCACTTTGCTCATTGCCTTTGAGCAGCATCACTTCTGAACTACGATCCTGGACTTTAGCTGGAAGGAAAGCTAAAATAACTCAGACTTAATTAGGCAGATAATATAACTGCCAAAATGCTACACAGTAATAATAACAACAAAAAAAAAAATTAAAAAATATGAACTCTAACATTAAAATGCATTCCAGAATTTCACAACCTCTTACACCTCTTGAGGCACGGCAGTTCTCAAATTCCTTTGGTTAATTATCTGAAAGTACCAGGTCTCACTTGCAGACAATGGAACACACATACAAAGAGCATACCTGAACTAATTTTTTTCCCATTTTTGCTCAAGCCATAAATAAAATGTGGATCAAACTAATGATCTGGAAATGATGCAATGCAAAATTCTGGGCTAGTACACCTCATCATATAATACACTAAAAATAAGTCAACACATTGTTTCCTTTAGTGTTATTTGTATATATTTTATCTTATTTGGGGGTTCATAGAATAGATTTAACAATTTAAGTCTGTTAACCCTCATCTACAAGTCACTTACATGAACACAAATATTCCATAATCCCACTAAATTATATAAAATACTCATTATTTTAAACTACACTAACTCTTCTTGACTGAAAAATTGACATATGCATGTTACAATTCAATTTCTAACTTTTTTTTAAAAATTAAAGGTTTATCTTGAATTCAGTCACGTACATGGCTAACCAAAGTCGCCAGAAAAAGTTTATCTGATACATCTGCTCAATAGCAACAGTGACTTTTGCACAGCATGAATATGGAAGTATGAGGTAAATACAAAGAAGTAAGTTGCACCAGTGTGAAAGCAAATAGCCACCACTCATTAGGCGCTCAAATGAGGAACCTCTGAGAGCAAATGACATTTCCCCTCCTCCACAGAGACATGTCTACCCAGCAAATAACTGACAAATTAAGTCTCCTGTCTCAAATATAACATACTCTTGTGGTTAAAAGGCGATGTTGAAAAGCAAAAGTGAAGCGACATTTGCTTCTATTCTGATGGGACTTTGCCTTCAGGTCAAAAGTATGCAAAATACAGGTGCAAAAATAGCAGGGAGTTGTTAACACTGCATACACCAGTAGGGACCCAGTGGCTCCACACCACCAAAACCAGCTTCCATCTTAAATCAACAAACTTTTCAGCCAGAATTTTGCCAAGAGAAATCAAAAATAATAACAAAGAACACAGCTCTAACATGAGTCTGCTTGTTTGGGAGCTTCTTTCAGAGGGCACTCTCTTTTCCCCATGTTTCAGTGTCTATTTGTTTTCCTTTTCCAGGTATTCCTACTTCCATGGGGAATGAAGCATCATACATTTTTCACACATTTTTCTGATCTACGAGTGGATGTCTTAGAATGAGAAAAATAATGCCAAGGAAGCCTTCATGCCCAGCAGAGCACAGCAGACAAAGCTATTCTGGTTCACACTATTCAAATAAGGTTTGTGATATTAACTGAGCAGATGTCCAAAGTCTACTCACATTGTACAAAATTCTGTGGGAGTATATGTTACTGGGCCACAGCCATGAAAGTAGTCATATCCCCTCTCACAGTCATCATCAACTCCTTTTTCTCATCCCATCAGAACACCACTTACTTTTAAGTCAAATATTTGTTTCTTCCTTTCCACCAGCAAAACTGTGTTCATTATCCAGTGTAAGCCACTACCTTGTTTCTTTTTTTTTCCAAATTAAATTATGTGAAGTAAAGGTCAACTCAAGAAACAACCTGCCGTGTGAACTGAAAACTCTATTTCATGCAGCCATCAAGGAAGAAGGGAGTAAAATGGGAAGAACTGATGCAAGTCTTCCTAACCAAGTGACTGATGGAAGTGACTAAAAATCTTCCTAAGCACTGTCATCTACTTTTAGAGATCATGGGTCAATTAAAAGCCCACACAAGCAGCTTTCATTTTCTTTCTATCAGTTTTGATGTAATTTCTGAAGGGCCGAGGGTCAATTCCCAGTATTTCACGCTGTTTCAGTTTCTGGTACTAGAATGCAGAACAAGGAAGCAAACGTGGTCACAAAAAACACACTCCAGAAGAATCACCATTGCATCAGATTCTCACCTCCTCAGGCTAATAAAACATCACCTCATTTTGACATGCACAAAAAGCCACACAAGGCTTAGTCCTCTTAGGAGGATTAGAAATGCTGTCTGTTAATAAATTTGAAGACTAGAGGACATGTGAAAAACGACTGTACAAATCTTTCCATATGAAGCCAAAAGCAGCAAATATGTTTGGTTTATTTGGAATAAACTGTGAATATTGGATTACAACACTGAGTATGCAGCCTGCAGTGTGCCTATCTCTGAGTTTCACCACAAAGAATGGCCCAGAAATGCAGCAAACCACACACCACAGCTCTTGGGCGATAAAGCATTCCCAAGGCTGCAGTCACATGTCCAGAAATAAGAAAGGGGAAGTGCTTGAAAACCTTTTTATAAAACAGAAAATGTTTGGTTAAAAAACACCAAGACACAGAAATGAGTCTGTAACAACTAAGAGGTGATTTGCAAGAAAAGCTCATGACAAAATAGAAATATTTCTCCTCTTATGGCTTCAGTTCTCTCCACCTTTTTTCCTTTATTTTATCCTACTCATGGAAGAGGTAATGCCTGCAAGAGCTGAAGGAAACATACACTTGGATGTTTGCATCTCAGATGATCTAATGGAAAATCTGGCTTTGGGGAGGGGAAGGAGCTCCCACCTGGTCCCTGCTTTCTGCCTTGGCACGTGAGCACCTTTGCAAAATAGACATTCATGGATCTCTGATCCTTTCCAGCTCTTCCAAGTGCTCTCAGCTGCCCACCAGTAGGCAGCAGAAGGAACACTGGAGTGCAAGGCCATTACCAGCTGTGCCCAGTACTCCCTGTAGCCACCAGCTCCTGTCTCTGTGTCCCCTGAGTTCTCCCCATAACACAAAGGGATACTCACAAGCTTGAAGTCACATTGCAAAACTGCACACACCAATCCAATCCCTTCCCCACACGGGATTTTACAAACCTTATCTCCCTCAAATGCAGGACTGACATCCCTGCTTCTGGGGCAGGTGAGGAGCACAGGCCAGTCACTGCCTCTGGCTTTTAGCCTGGCCTCTACTAAACAACTTCTGGCCCTTGCACCACCTCTCCACTGCTTTCAGATTCTCTTCTGGTCACTCCTTTCCTCACCTTGCTCTTGCTAAAGCTCTTCTCAGCCTGCATCTCTGAATCGTTTCCAAAGTAGCCTCTTTTCCCTCCTCTGGATGAGCTACAGCCATTCCCCATTTGCTGCCCATTCAACATCTGGGCAGGGAATCAAGACTCACACTTTGCAGCTGGGGGTAAACAGCCCTACCACAAGCAGCTGGCTAAAAGCAAAGGCCCAGCACAGCAGCACCAGTTCAAAAGTACATGACATGGGCAAGGAGGAAAGCACCTTCAGTATTTAGTCAGCACAGTACAAATAAGGTGAAACTGCACTCAAGCAGGAGGCTTTTCCAGATATGAGACATGAAATCTATGAAATGACTGCAGAAACCACTTATCTCATTTTAAAAATTACAAAAAGAAAAAAAAAAAAAAAAAAGAAGAAATTCAGACTCCCAAGCATGTCTCAAAGAGCAGCTGCTCCAAGGAGGAAGAAAAGGCATCCTCATAGCCACATAAAGTTGTATTAATACATTCACTGGAGACTAAAGAAGTCTTGTAATTTGCAAGACAGGATGCAAAAATCTTCAAGGGATTTCCAACCTGAAAGTATATGGCAAGTTTCTCAGTTACTTAGAGTGGGAAAAAAAAAAAAAAAAACACCCCAAAATAAAACCAAAACAAAAGCCAACAATGTGGAAGGGAGGGAGGAGAGGAAATAGCTGGATCCCACACAAACAGCTGGATCTCTAAGCCAGAAACTGCAGTAGATCGTGTGTTGCAATAATCTCAGCCAACGATAAGAGCAGCAGTTGGGCAGGGCAGGAGAGCCTGCTCCCTGGGTGGGAAGCTGTAGTCACACGAGAGGTTTACAACTGCTCTCAGCAAAACATCAACAGCATGAACAGCAGTGCTTCCATCCCCCTTCTCCTCTCCTTCACTTTATACATGACCTGCAAGCCATTTTGTAAAAAAGGCAGATACAAAACCTCTGAGAAAAACCAAAACTGGCTGAAATTGAGACTTTGCATTTTCACTTTGGGAATTTCGTGCAGAGAGTAGGTGATTAAATGCAAAATTTTCCAGAAGTATAGAGAACTTGATGGAGGACCAGTGCAAACCAGAAAGGATTGTGTTCAACAGAGAGCATTCCTCCAGCGGCTGTTAAATTACCTGTGTGGTCTGAGTGAAGGAGGAGTGAATACAGGCATTGTATATGATAAGAACAGAGCAGCCTTTCTTTGTCAGTCAGGCTCTGCAAGCTTCCTTTAAATAAATTGCACAATTTAAATCTTGCTGTAATCAAGGAGATGCAGACACAGATCCACAAGCAGAATTTTTAAAATAATCCAAGAAGAAGAGCAATAGAGATTAACCTGGACATTAAGGATGGGAAGGAAAGCAAACAACAGCACATACAAAATCTGGAAATCTGGAAAACCTCAGTCCAGCGCTGGCTCTGCAGCACACCTCCCAACACACAGACACGTTGCCACTACCTGGCAGCAGCCACAGCAGGCAGCACCAATCTGGGGCTTGCTTGGTGAAGGAGTGGGAAGCAATATCCCAGGGCTGGAAGGGCTGAAGCTTTTAACCATGCCAGCAATTTAGGCAATGTGAAATGTCTGCCCAGAGGTAAGCCAGGCTGCACAGTGGGGAACACACTGACAAACCAGAGACGTGGATTTTGGCCTCAGTTTCGGCATTTATTAGTGGCTCTGACCTACCAAAGCCAAATTTGGCACCACTGAGAAAGGAGCTGTCTTAGCTTTTGATCCCTGTTTCCCAGAACCAACAGAAACAAACGGGAAAGCAGGCAAGAAGACTGTCTCATTTCTCATGGGAATATAGCATGCCAGGTAGGGCCCTGGAATGGGCAAGTCTGGCAAAACCAGAAATGTACAGAGTGAAAGTCTCCTGCTAAAAAGTGAGTGAGAAAGCAAAATGGAAGAGTTCATTATGATAGGAGAGTTATCTGTACTTGAGGGTTTGGCACAACACCTTGGAGTCCCACAGTTATGTTGTTAGTGGCCTGTTAATCAGACTGTTTTGATCCCTGGCTGTTCAGCAAATTGCAGATATTTATTATTCAGTCCTCCAGTGCTGAACTGCAAACCCCTGGGATATGTGTACACAGATTTGCAAGGGATTATTTATTCCAACAGTTCTGATCTTTCTGCTTCCTTCCCCACCCATCCCAAAGGGGACAATACTGGAGATACTGAAATCTTGCTTTAGGGTTAAAATACCAATTTGAGTGCTGCCAATACTTGTTCATGAACTAGAAGTATAAAGAGATCTCTCTGGTATTATTCCTTCAGACATTTCAAGCAAGAGTGTTCAGGGGCTGGCTTGTTTTGATCAGAAACAGACACCATCAGAAAAGTTTGTATTGTCCTTTCCATCAGGAGGGTGACATGAGACTGAAGACTCATCTTGCAAGTCACAAAAACACAGAACAGATAGGGGCACTTTTTTTTTTTTTCAGAATCACATGGATGTATTGACCTTGCAAAATTGTAACCACCTATAAGCAAGTGCTGTGATTAATGATCACATCCATGCATGTCCTGTTTATCTTGTTTAGTCCAGGCTGTTTAAATGACAGACACACAGAGCTATCAATATCTCAAGTATCCTCTGGAAATCCCCATATATGCACGCTGGAAGACAAAGAAATGCATCTGAGGCCTTACAATACTAAAAGAGGGGAGTAAAACATTTAAATTAAACAATATTTCCTCTTAAATCTCTAGAGAGTACCACATTTAAGACAGTTCAACTGGGACATTAGGCAAACTGGTATTAAAGAACTTAATTTTTTGCTTCTTACCTCCTCAGGTACAATGATTAAAGGGTATTTGTCCTCTGACAAGAAGTTAAAAATAACCCACACTTTAAATGCGTCTTCATCGCTAATCAGCAAAGGACTTTTAGAGAGGTTCTTTTTAGCACAGAGAGTCCAGCACATCCTGTTGAATTCAACTTTGTCAAAGTTTCCTTGAACCTAAAGAGAAATTGAAGAACAACAAAGAAATTGATAGCATGAATAGCAGATAAACAAAGTTTATCAGGTTTCATCATACAAAAAGCAGCAAGAAAATTGTAGTTTGCACAAAACATCAAGGCCCAAAAAGAGCACTGTAGCAACCTAGTCTGACTTCCTGCATGGGATAAAATAAAGAATTTCTCCTAGCAAAACTGACATCCAACCTCCAATTTCTGGTTGAGTTAATAACACCCTGACTCCATAGAAGGGAGGCTACAGTGCACTCTGTGTATTCTCTAGCACATCAGCTTCCAAACCAAGCCCAGAACTGCCTTAGTTCCAGCTGCCCTCCTATTGCACTGACTTACTGAGATTTTATATAGCAAATTTGGAAACCAGCATAGCCAAATCCACATGTGGATATGCTAAAAGCAATACTGGAGCAACAACTGGGAAGGAATATGTTTAATATGTTTTTTACTTCACATTACACAAACTAACTCTTGCAGAGTATTCATAAACACAGAGTATTTTTTTTCCTCAAATCCTAATCCACTTAAAATCTTTGCTTTTTCTCAAGCTTGCAAACCTTCATCTCACTGATACAAAAATTCCTCTTGTTCTCACTATCCTTTATCATACCTAGCAGCTGCACCTACAGATCTGTGAATTATTTATATAGGCAAGAGCTCTAATTTACTGTTCTGTTTTTAAACCCTCATTTAAGTTATACATTAAACCTATTTATCATCTCCCCCTAACGTAGCAATGCTATTTCTTTACCAATGTGTAACTGATAAAGGCAGTTTATCAGCACTGATGTTCAGCACTGTAACGGAAGCCCCTTTGAGATTTTGGAAAACATGTCTAAGAAACAGGTTCTTGTACCTCTTGTGGTAGTGAGAACACTAATGGTCAGTGATTTTTTTTATGATAAGCCAAACCACAGATCTCAGATGCTTCAAGAACACCGATGCAAACTGTCTGATTTCCTACCCAGCCTGGTAAGTGGTCAAATATAGTGACCACACCACACTGGCTCAGTCAGTGACAGACATGGGAAGTCAATGAACTGATGTGGGTAGAGGGGAAAAAGAGGGAAAAAAAAAAAAGATAAAAAAAGACAGAAGTAAACAAGAAATCAACCTGATGACAAGAACAGTCTCCAGGCATAAAATATCTGAACAAAACTCACAGTCTCTGCATGCTTGCAGAGGCCACCAACATGAATGGAGATGCAAGAGGCTACAGCTGTCCTTTGAATTAGGTGGCAGCTGTAGGAGCCAGAGCTGCTACAGCCACAGGTTCAGCATCTGTCTTGTCTGCACAAGAAACATGGATCTTAAATGAAACACCAACTAAATGAACAAACACTCTCTGGATGAAGGGCTAGAAGTCAGGATTCCTTCTTCTTTGCTCTATTCACCAGCACTTCACTCCTTGGCTACTCTTGCCTGTGCTTTCCCTGTGTCCTCTCCACCCCGCCCAATGAACCATAACTTCTCTTCTAAAAGCACTTTTCCTACCCTGATGGTGAGCAGTTCCACCTTGGAAACGTCCTGGTGGTGCACAGGTTCTGCTAACACAGCAAAGCAGGACTGCAGCACTTCAGACACTCCTGTTAGAGCCCAGGTCACCTGCAGCACGTCCCTGCCAGCAGGACTGTGCAGCAGCTGAGCAGGAGGTTTCAGAACCACTTTACCACAGGGCAATAAGTCCTCTGGTGCCAGCAATCCCACTTCAGACATGTAAGCCCTTTTTTCAGAATCCAGGCTTGATTCTGAAACGGACTTTGTGTCATCCAAAACAGAGACACTGTTTAGGAATTATACAGGACAACAATTACATCAGCACACAAGCCCCGGCTCTCCAAAATAACAGTTCCAAAAATATAACAAGCATTGGTAGTGTAACTTGCATTCATGAAGTTGCCTGGAAGATGAGATAACCTGAGGTTTGAACAATGTCCTTCTTTGTCTGCCCCCACCAGGACTCCTCCTTGCTCTAAATAAGGCCTGCTGTAAAATACCACCACTGCCATCACTGAAAAGGAAACGTTTCCAATTGGTATTTCAAGATACACAATGTAAATAACAGAACATGCTAAAATATGGTTAAGAAACCAAGTAAAACAAATTATAAAGACACTGTATTGGCAAATCTCAGAAAGAGACATTTATGGAACAAGACAGATTTTGTTTCAGATGCAAGAAAATTCTAGATACATCTATCTGCTGAGTAACAAGATGCATAACACTGGAAGTCAATCAGACAATATTAATTACTCAAATCATGTATTGAAATTACCTATGTGGATAAAGGAAATTAGTTGCAGTGAGTGTTCCTCATTTAACTACCTTGTCTTTCTTGACAACTGTCCCTTTCTTGATGATTCCTTGGTTCTATATACGGGGCCTTTATTGCAGGGTAAGTCACCACCAAAAAATATAAAAAGTTACAATTGCATTTAAGTGTACAACAGAAGTTATTTCCAAAGGTTACAAAGTCCTCTCAATAAAATTCTAAGTCACAGTTATATAACTATTTTAGAAATTTAAGAACTCATTCTTTAAATATTTTATGAATGTCTTAAAGCAAAATATCTTAAGATCGAAAAACCTCTCTTAAGCCAGTGACTCTTGCTCAAATCAATTTGCCATAAGATGCATGACTGGAAACTGAGAGAACATCCTGTGTATCTGGGGTACAAAGCATCACTCCTTCTTTAGTAGCTTTGCTTACTAGAATATACTAACAGCAATTTTTCTACAATCACCCCATCTAAAATAACAGATTACGCCTTGGAAAAGTAAAGGAAGAAGGAGTTTCTTGTTTGCTTTTTTTTGTTTGTTTGTTTGTTTTAAACAAAGGAGACACGCAATGAATCAGTGACTTCATCCCACTGCATGTTGTCTTTTGGCACTGATGTAAACTCATCTCTAAAAGAAGTCACAGTCAAGATTTTTCCTGTCCAGAAAGATAGTCTTTGGTCCAAACAACTTCACTAATTTTCTTGTTTACAAGCATTTAGTCAAGATCAAACAGCATGAAGTTACAGGTAATTTAATCCCGTTCCTTAACACTTTCATCTTTTAAGATTAGATATGGATATCTCAGGCAATCATAGGAAGCCAGATCAGTATATGAATAAAACAAAACAAGAAAGTATACACAGTCATGCTCTTCCCTTTCATACTTACTTACTTACATAGCCAGATCTGTCATTTTCAGATAAAAGTGTTACTTCAGTGCAATTTTGCTCTTCATTTCCATAACTATTTTCCCAAGAAACACCCTTTGACAATAAAGCATTTTTATATTTGAAAAAGCCTATATCTCTTTTGGGTTTTCTTTACTTAATGGCTTGCTACTGACTACAAAGAGTATTAACCCACTGTGGTTCAGCCTCTCTCACTGTAATCCTTTCGTCAAAATAAATTAAGGCCTTATCTTTTGTCTCAGAATTTGGGAAAAAAGACAGCTTGGTCTCTACAGGATCTCAGACAGCCAAGATGAAGCAGAAAGGAGATCACAACTTCTCAGGGACAAAGCAGGGTTCTTCAGCATCAAACAACCAAGACATTAATGAGGTACCTTTACGTGTATTAAAGGCCAACAACTCCCACACATCAAACAGGACGCTCTTGGGGTGTCTCTCATACTCTTTGGGTATGAGAGAAACACAGATTAGAGAGGCAGAGAAGCTGGTAAGTCTTTGCTAGATATAAGCTGCCAGACTGCATTATGTGTATTACATCTTCCACCACTACTAAATAAAGGAGCAAAAATCAGCAAATGGGGCTGAAGAGTTTGCATCATCTGCAATTGCTGCATTGGACTTCTTGGCAGCATGTCAGTTCAGGACTTTTCCTCAAAACAAAAGAGAGCAAAGAGCCCTGTATCTCTGCAGCCACAACATCAAAGTTTGAGCGTTCCTGAGGCTGGCTCTCAAGTGTACAAGAAATCAGTGGTGTTGAAGCTGATGTTTCCACCATCATGTGAGCTGCTTTTGCTGTCCAGCCCAGCAGGTGAACAGAAGACAGAAAATAAGCAGGAAGATCACTGTTTGGGGTTTCTTAACTTTCCAACCCAGGAACTACCTATTTTAGAACACGATGAAGAGGAGAGGAGGAGAAGCCCTGCTGGCTTTCCAGAGTTTCTCCTGAAATAAGGCACAACAGAAGACTGAAGAATGCTCAGAACACGAAAGGAAAGAACTTGCAAGACAAAACTTCACAACATGCCCTAATATCACCCACTGTAACTCTCTGAAGGGATCTACTTATTGAAGTACTTTGTGACAAACAGTGAAGATATTTTTACCCTTTCTGTTTGCAAAGGAGTGTGTGACAATATTCTGTTACAGCTGCAGTATAAAGTGGGACAACCTACAGCTCCCAGGCACTTTCAGATAAATTCAAGCTGAGGTGCTTTACTAATATGAGCAGGGTTCTGCATGAGCACAGCTTAGGCAAGGGCCAGACGTAACAGGAAACAGAAACCAAGCAGAGAAGAGGTAGAGAACAGTGCACCCTTCCATTTTTAGGCACAGGCTCTCCAGAGTAGCCACCCTGTGAGGACCTCACAGACACACTCCCAACCAGTGTCTTCACACCAGCAGCAGCCTCCTGCATGCACCAGTTACTGCAGAGACACTCTAACAACAAAAGCTGATACAAGAAAGCACAGAACATGAGAGTTCAAGACTTACCTTTTCCAAGATGAATTTGTTTAGATAAGGCATGTAACCCTGATTGGAAACTGGGCCTTCATCATCGTCCCTAAAGTGCTCTTCCAAGGCCACTGGATCATGGGGAACGTTTAACACTGTGCACAAGTTGTGAGAAAGCACCTAAGGACAGAAGAGAAACCAGTGACACTGCTGTCAGCCTTAACCACGGTGTGCTCCCCGCAGAGCAGGCCTGTGACTCCAAAACCATGTGCAAAGTGACACTTTGATGTCACCACAAGTTCTTCCCCACCACTAAGTTTTGTCAGAAAGCAAAACATAACTAAAAAATCCTGAATTGATGGTTTCAGAGTGTTGCGTGTTACAGAAGCAAGGTGAGCACAGAGGTACAGCCCTAGAGAGCTGCAAATGCAGCTACACAAGCTCCCCTTTGTACATATATCCCCACGCAGCTGAAAACCAGGAGAGGCATGCAGGAACACCAGAATAATATTTGCAGAGTGAAGTCAGATGGCTATCAAAACAACCACAAACACCTAGCCTTTGAAATTATAAATATTTATATCTAGTGAAAAGGAGTAACAAAGAAAACAGCTCAACATGTAGCTTTAATTTACAAACAAATGACTATTCAGATTAAAGCATTAACTATGGATTTCTCTCATCTGCTTGCTTTTGGGCTGCTTCTCAACATTGACCCCATGTTTCAGTTGGCAAAGGAAAGTAATATTACAGAAAGGGGAAGGGTTTAGGTCAGCTTCTCAAATTTTTATTTTAAAAAGCTATTTGCATGAAGTATGTCACGAACTTGACACCCACTAACTAACACTCCTGTCTGTTCCTGAGAACTGAGCTTCAAGAAGAGACTACACACTCGACTAACTTTAAGGAAGTACTGAGTTACTGAAAACTAACTGGTAGCCAGCACATCTCGACTTCTTCAGCCTGAGCTGAGCTTTGCAAAGCACAGACCAATACCTCGGTACCAACAGGAAGGCAGAGCCTGGGCAGTAGGGACTCCTATGCCACCAGCACTTCCCAAAAAATGGCAAAGCACCATCCCTCCCTTTGGCTCTTCACACTGCCTGGAGTCAGGTCAGACCTGTACCAGGCTGCCCACTGCACCCCAAGCACTGGGGAGACCTCTCCCTTGGCATGATGCAGAGCTGAGCCTCTGAAGATCAGGTACCACCAACATGAGCTGGGTTAAGGATTTAATATCACACGCCCTGCCATGGTTTGCATGGAAAAATGTAACAAAGGCAAAAAATACAGCTAAAAAAAATACACAAATGGTAAAACAGATCACATCTTTTGAAAAGGTATGCTGCCAGTGCTATTATTCTTTTCTTAAATCAAACTACATCATCTACACGGAACCAAGTGCAACTGAGTTTTGTGGGTTTTATATAGAATTTTAGAAAACAGACCCAAATGATGCAAAGATAAAATAGTAAAAAAAAAATGTGCAGAAAACTTATAAGCATGTCTACTTAGGTAAGTAGACGAAGTGGATAAAGATGGAGTAGTTGTAAAAGAAGAAGTGAAAGTCTGAAGTTGTCAAAGCCTAGGAAATCAAACCAAAGCTACACACTTAAAATGTCTGGGCTTTCCCCCACCCACCAGCCCCCAAGAAAAAAGAAAATGTACATTTACTATTCTGATGCCTGCTAAGGAGACAGCAGAATCTAAATGTTAGTTAGCAGAAAATATTACAAAGATAGCCCGAGATGTATATTCAGTTCAGAGGAGAATTCCTCTCTACATATCTCTGAAGTTAAACTTGGTTTTAGAAATGAGAAATACATATTTTCACTGATGTATGGTAACATTAAGGCATTAGAGCTAATAAGGTGTAGAATTTTTTTTAAAAAAATTAAACAACAGCATCAGCCATAGCACAACAAAAGCTGCACTTCCCAAAGCATCAAAAGAGCATTTAGAAGTTATCACATTTCACACCACTGTCCATCAACAGTATATTTCACTTCAATCCATCCTTGTCTCTAACCACCACATCAGATCAAGTATTTGAGTCAATGTGATTTACATATGGGGTTGGGGGAATGTACTATCATGTGTGTTTCCTCTTCTATTTAAGGCTTCTGCTGTTATTTATAGAAGCTTGAGGGATTCTTGAATTTCTGGGAGAGAGAGAGATGATCACTGGTTTCCAACCACACTGTAGTTGCTAATACTATACCTAAAAAAATATTCAGCTAATAAAAATATGCTAAAAGCATGACTGATTTCAGCTTATTACCAAAGTAAATTAAAAGTCTAAATAAAATACTTTCTTATCATGTTCTGTCTACGTATTTGTCTTTTTTTTTTTTTTTCTGGTGTTCTTGCAGTGCTTGGGCTGTCAGAAACCTAGGTGGTTTCCACATCAAGTGACCAACTTACCAGGAAAAAATTCCACTTTCAATGATTTTCTAAGATCTGCCTTATCTGTGATCTCTCTGGTGCCCAGTGCTCTCTTTTCATAACTCAGGAAATTCCTCGGCGCCTGCCAAAGCCTGCCATTCTCTAAGGTGGCCAAGTGCCAGCTGAATTCTTCACTTGCAGGGTAAGCCAGAAAAATTCTGCCCTGAGGTCTCATTTGGTTTGGTTTTGTTCTCTCAAATCACATTATCTGGACCAGAAGATACTCTATGTTAATTAACAAATAAATAAAATAACAACGAACAGCTGAGCTCTAGGTTAATTGGGGTACAAAAAAATTACCTTGCCTTGCAGAAGCTACATCAGCCATGAGGAAGTTTTGCACCCGTCAGGATTATTCCCCCAGTGCCCACAGGGTTGCTAGGCAGCTTTCTCCTTCTGCATTTATCATGCTCTTCATGCCAAAGCCAACTCCTGCCCCAGCCCAGAGGCTCATCTCTGCTGCACACATGGGTACAGGGGGGTCCGCAAACTGCAGTGTGAAACAGCACAAGCAGCCTGTACGGGGTTCATGACACCAGTGCAATCAGGGTACAACAACTCCTTCATTTTCAAGGAAAAGTTTTGTAAGAAAGATGCCTCGTGGCACCCCATCTTTCCCTGGGAACACTGAAGGTGTTCTGTTCCAAATACAAATAGAAGCAAGCTGAATGCCAAAGGTCATCACAGACTTTGGACTTACTTTATTTATGCCCTGTTTCATGCTGTTTAACCTTCAGGTCTGCTCTGACAGAGCTGCTCCCCTCTTGAGTTCCCATTTTCCAAAACTTTCAGCACGTGTTGAATTGTTACCATCTGAGTAGTTCCATTTAACCATGTCCATAAAAGTGATCTGCATTTCTACAGGGAGTGGGAGGATCTGCTAGACTACTTACTGCTCAGTGACAAAAATTTGGCCCAGATGACAGTGGGAGCATTACCAGGGCAGCAGCTATTGTCAGCTTCTTGGTAGTTTTCTCTTTTTCTTTTCCATCTTTCAGGGGGGTCTTCCCACTCCCCAGTCTCTTTTTCAGATTTTAAAATGTTGGCATCCCAGATCCCAACAGCTCCATTCACTGGCTTCGTGTGAATTCATTCCAAGACATTCTTGGCTCATCTCTCCCTAACATCCATGTCAGCAGCCAGCCAGCCAGCCAAAATAAGGCTACTCACAAGCACTTTCTATTTTTCTTTTATGACCAGTGCTAAAGTAGCATCATATAAGCCCCTTGTCACAAGCACCAGGTCTTTTCATCCAGGGTACACCGTACACACCATATCCTGCATCATCACATCCCAAGGTACAGCTTCCTTATCCACTCAGGTAGCACATACCCCATCTGGAGCCTCATTATTTAACATTGGGGCTACTGCAGCAGCCTCTTTACCAGCTGCATGAGTGTATTCCAGCCCAGCCTCCACCAGCCCAGGTTCCTGACACGTGTGTGCATTGCCCACACCAGCTCCTGTTCCTTTATTCACTCCCTTCACCCCTGGGCACTTGCACACCCCTCATCACCATTTTCAACAGCCTCACCCTTCCTCTTGCCTTCATTATCTGCACAATCCCCCTTGGCCTCCAGTCACATACAGGTGTCAGCCTGCATCTGCCCAGATGCCAAGGGAATTGCCTTTCTGTCCTGGGGCTCCTAGCCCTTCCCTTTACAAGGAAGAGCTCCTTGTAAATATACTCCATACACTGCACTTTTCTTCTACATCTTCCCTGAAAACAGTTGACAAAACAGAATCACAGAGTCCATTAGGCTGAAAAAGACCTCTGAGATCATCAAGTCCAACCTATGACTGAACACCACCGTGTCAATCAGACCATGCCACTGAGTGCCACGTCCAGTCTCTCCTTAAATATGTCCAGGGACTCCATCACCTCCCTGGGCAGCCCATTCCAATATTTAATCAGCCCCTCTCTGAAATGATTCTTCCTAATGTCCAACCTGAACCTCCTCTGGTGCAGCTTAAGCTTTTGTTCTCTTGCTGGTTGCCTGGAAGAAAAGACCAACCCCCACCTGACTACAACTCTTCAGGCAGTTCTGGAGTGGTAAGGTCACCCCGAGCCTCCTTTTCTCCAGGCTAAACACACCAGCCCCCTCAGCTGCTCCTCACAGAACTTGTGCTCCAGACACTTCACCACCTTTGTTGCCCTTCTCTGGCACCTCAATGTCCTTCCTAAACTGAGGGGCCCAGAACTGGGCACAGCACTCGAGGCGTGGCCTCACCAGTGCCAGTACAGGGGACAATCCCTGCCCTGATCCTGCTGGCCACAGTATTGCTGGTCCAGGCCAGGATGCCATCAGCTGCCTCGGCCACCTGGGCACAGGCTGGCTCAGGGTTAAACAGGCTGCTGACCCACTGGGACCTGCTCCTCTCAAGCACAGCGTCACGGCCCCGTCATTTCCTCACGCTCCCTCTTTTAGTCTATAGGCTGCCTGGGCTTTCCTGGCAGAACAGCATCCCTCCCTCACACCTCACCGACAGGATTGCTCATGGCTGCCCTCACACACACCCTCTGAGCCCCGGGCAGCCCCGGGGCAGGACCCTGTCCCGTGAGTCACAGTGACTAATTTCCTACTGCCCTCCACCGCTGCACAAAGCCGATTGTCCGGCCGGGGTCCTGCCCACCCGGCGCAGGCTCCCAGCCCTGCCCCTGCCTCGCTACATTGTTCAAGGTCTTCCTCTCCGCTCAGACCATCCCTCTCACCCCTGATTACACCATTCTTCCTCTTCCCACAGGCCACTGACTTCACTTCTAGGGGAAAGGCAAAGCAAAGGTAAAGGTGCAATGAGCCTGTAACAGCCCAGACACGAGAACAGACCAGTATAAACTTTCTGAGTAGCTCTCATCACCCAAAGTTATAATACAGGCCTGAATGAGACAGTATTTTCACATGTGGCTCACCATCCACATTCTGCAGATAGCATCCAGGAATCCAAGACCTCAAGACTTAGAAAATACACCCCAATGCAGCGTGTAAAACAACACAAGAAATAAACTAAAATAAACCCACTGCCTAAGCAGAGACAAGTCACAAAACAACATGTGGAAGAGCTTCCAGAGGGGGTGTAAAAACTAAATGGTGGATCTTTCCAAGATCCAATCCTACACACACACTACAAGCAGTTTTGCTGGCTGTCAAGTGGAACTATATTTAAAATTACAGTGTTTCAAGATCCAGATGAAAATCAGATTTAATGCTGGCACCTTAGAGAAACTTCTAACACAAGTTAATTTTAAAATTGTGGATTGTAATAAAGATGGAATTGGATCTAAGTGTAGGAAAGGAAGTAATGTGCATGTAGCTCGTGCTGGAATCACAGCAGCAGCTATAACTGTGTACACAGAACTTACACCTGAGCCTTGCTGTATCAGTGTTTGAGCATGCCAAGAAACACACTGGCAAAACAATGACTGTGCCCACCTTTATAGCTGTAATTTAAGAACAGAATACACAAATGTTTTTGCTGATGTAGAAAAAAAGACTAAGAGCTGTGGCCAGCATAACAGCACAACCTCTGAAGACTACCAGTTGAAAAAAAGTAGAAAAATAAATAATTTAAAAAAAAATCAGTGCATACTGGAAGAAGACAATATTCAAAATTACAGAGAGGACTGATTTGACTGTCTTGTCTCTCAGCAGCTCAGAACATATACAAAAGATACAAATGTATAAAAGATATCTCATTATATCCTTACTATTCCAAGCAAGTCCCATTTCCCCCCTTTAAGCGTTTGCTGTTTCTCCAGGACTACAAAACAGACCAAACTGACTCACCTCCATCCATCTGCTCTAGATCTACTGAAAACAAATGTGTGATGCAAACCCTTTGCAGTAGGGCCTCAACTACAGAACACACACACACATTTATTTTTCTTATAGTATTTAAGTTAATTTTTTTTATGGAAGGATCAAAGGTCACTTCTAGTGAGAGTAAACAGAGATCACTCCCTTTAAGAACCAAACATATTATCCTTAGGAACTCCCTGCAACGTGATGGCAGCATCTTATACTGGATTACACAAACCAAAGACACATTGCCAGTAAGTTTTCTTACTGAGAAGGGAAGAGTTCAGCAGGTTACAACACTGCCATTCTAACAAAGCAAATAGGTTTTTATCATTTTTTTAAAAACAGCAGTTCCACTAAATTATTAAGCATATTTTTCTAATGTCACAGATCTCTACTAACCTGTTGATCTCCAAGCATCATCTCTCCATTTTACAGGAGTGCTCTGTCTTCCTCATGATGATTAGAAACACTTCATTGTGAAATACTTTCTCAGGACAACACAGCCCTATCTCTATCTTATAGGAACTTCTCTTTTGCTGTTCTGCCTGCCCTTTTTAACCATGTGGGGTGACTGCCACCCTGCAGACCTTTTCTACCCAGCACAACCATCAGTTTGACACCACATTCAGCACTTGCCACAAAAAGTCTATGTAAGAACACCCTCTACTCCCTCCTGTGTCACCCGAAAACTAATTCTTGGTGGCCACAGGAGAAGGTGGCAACCTCATTTCAGCCTTGCTTCTGCACCCCCAGATCCTCCACCTGACACTTCCCACAGGAACCTTTGTCACAGACAGAACTGCACAAACACACAAAGCCCTGCTTTTTTTGATGACACTGCACCAGCCCACCAGCACGCTGGCAGCTTCTTTAGCCATTTCATTTAGCACTTGTGGACCACGAGAGGTTTTGCACTGGCCTGCACAACAATGCATCTGCAGACACCCTCAGGTAAGTGCATGGAGCACACAAGGTGTGGCAGGTAGCATGACAGGAAAACAGGATTCCTATAAAAAGCAGGACATTAAGAAAAAAAAAAGCTTCTCTGCAATGCTTCAGTTCGTCCTGCAACGCTGGAACACAAATACTCACTTTCATTGACACCCCTTGTGAAAAACCCAGGACCTGCAGACATTTTCAGCTCGAGTCCACAGCCGGGTCTGGCATCTCGCCCGAATCCTGCCCCGCAGTCACTCCTGGCCGAGTTCGGCTCTATCTCCCAGCCCGATCACCCCAGGGGAAGAAAAGGAGAAGAGGAACAGGCTGCTTGCAGCACGCTGCCAGGTCCGGACCCTCATTACATAATGCTAAAAACACAGGCCATGAGCCATCGGCCACACTCGGAGATACCACCCACAGCACGGCCACTGTCGCTCGTGGAGCGAATGCCACGAAAGGCGCAAACCTCGGCTAATTGCTGCAGCCCACACAGCCCCAGCACCCAGCACAAGGACCCACAGTCTCCAGTGTCAACAGGTGTTGCGTTCCGATTCAAAATATTTATTTAGCCAGATTCCTGCTATTATTCCCAGGCCAAGACGGTCCCATAAAGCAGGGCCAAGATGGGACTGGATTCAGCGAGCTGCCTGAGAGCTCTTTTAAGAGCACAAACACTACTTCAGGGTATAAGCTAAGGAAAGAATGGCACAGTTGGAGCCTCTTGACTAATTCTCCTGTTTATATCCAAATAAGAGGGCACTGTGGAACCTCTCTCTCCCCTTGGCAAGCTGTGAATTTCACTTGGACGCAGCCAACCCCTATAGATGGGACCTTGTGGCTACCCCCCAAAAGATTTTGGCCAGAAAGGGTAGCAAGGACATGTGGTTGAAAGCGGACCAGAAGCACAACAAGGGTTTGTGCACTGACATCCCGGGGAGGACGGAGCGCCTGCCTGGGCGGAATGAAAATCAGCCTGCCCCGGGCTCCAGGACGGGTCCGCGCCAGCCTCCCGCGGGACGGAGGTGGCCGGGGCCCGCAGGGACAGCGGTGCCGTGGGACGAACGCCGGGGAAGACGCGATTTACAGCGCGCAGGAGAGCCCCGAAAGTGAATGCCCATGTGCCGCCAGAGGCAGGCCGCCCCAGGCAGCTCCCAGCCCGCGCCCTGTGCCCGCGGTGCCAGCGCTCGGCGGGGACGGCCCGGGCCGTGTCCCGGACCCTCGCACCCCACCGGGCTCGCCGCCCCCCGCTTGCCTTGAGCTGGGACTTGGACACCTTCCCGCTGCGGTCGAGGTCGAGGGCGGTGAAGGCGTGCCAGATGGACTTGAGCAGCTCCTCTTTGAGCCCCACCATGGCCGGCCCGCTCCCGGCCCGTGCCCGCCGCCGCCGCTGTGCCCCGGCCTGCGCCGGCCCCGGGGGCGCGGCCCGGCCCGGCCCGGCCCCGCTGGCCCCGCCCCGCGTCCCCTCAGCGCCGCCCGGGTGGGAGCGCCGTGCGCCTCAGGGTCCCCTTCTCCGGCCTGCAAAGCTTCCTCTCCTACCGCAGGTCTGCCTTTAATTCTTATTAGGGAATGCACGCGGTTAAATGGACAAGTGCAAGATTTTGTCCCTTTCAATTTATTTCTGATGGCTCGCTGTGACATGGGTGTATAAATTAACGTTTGTCACTTCACTGTTCTTCAGCACAGTTAAAACACTGTGCAGGGTTTTCACCTCAGCTGAGATAGTAAATAAAATAGTTTTGTCATTGTGATGTGCTATTTTATAGACAAAATAAGCATACACGGCAATGAAAGCTGTTGTGAATATATCAGTGAGCCTGATACTTTTCTGTCTTTCCAAGTAATTCCCCCTTAGAAAATTGTGGGTTTTTGAAGAACAGGAATACAGTCGAGTCTGTGAATGGAATTTATGAAAGTCTCAGGTCCAATGTTCCCAGCAGGATATATCTCACACTAAGGTTTCCTCTTGGAATATTTCTGCCCCAAAAACAGCTTGGAAGGAAGGCTGCACACAGCTAGAGAGAGTGCAGTGCAATCCCAGTGCAGGGGGAAGAGCTAAAAAACCTTCCTTCTCCACTACCTCCAGAGCAGAAGCCAGACAAAATGTAATCCAGAGGAAAGAGTTGTGTTGTTGGAAGTTTTTTTTCAGAGTTGCTGGGAGTTTGGGATAGGTTTTTTGTGTTAAGTCCTCTTTAATGCTGTGGGTTGGGAATAAGCACTGGTGAGGGCAGCAGCTGTGCAAGGATTTCAACTGAGATTATTAAAACAAAATAAATTCATGCATCATTTCTTCTGTATGTTGTGGGAAAAGCAACTTATTATTTATGATGTATGTGCTGTGATCTCAATTGTCTTCTTTTCCATGTATGGAGTCCCTATTTTTTTGGCTAAGTGGTGCATTGGTTGGTCTACTTAGCCAAAAATACCTCTTCAGGCCAGTTTTGGGGAGAAAAAGTATGGAATGGCCTTTTTGTACATCTTGATGGATGTCTCTGCATCTCAGTCTGGACAGCAAATACCATAAATCATGTCAGCAATGCAGCCAGGATCCAATCCCCAAATGCACTGAGCCCTAGGCCCAAACAGGAGCCACACACCGAGAGCATCTCTGTGAGCTGATTTTGCAGAAGAGGACAATGAGGGAGAAGAAGTGAGGGATGATGGGCACAGTCTTAGAAGGTACAAAACTCCCTAACACTTACTGACTGACAGAGGCTGAGAAATAAGACTCCTGCATGCACCATTTCCTGCAATTGATAGGAAAGCTCACACTTCTTTTTCTGTCACCCACATAGATTGCTTCAAACACTGTGACTGTCATTCACAGAACACAGCCCACGATCACTTGAAGGTTTATTTTCATGGATTTCACACAGAACCATTAAGATCCCAAACTCAAGACACATGACAAACAGCAGGGGGAAGAAATTAGGTTTTGCCCAATTTTAGTCTTCAGTCAATTGCATCATCAGAACAAAAACAGCGCTCTAAGTGAAATAGTTCTGGCAGGTACAGTTTGACAACGTTTTGTACCAGGTGGTGCTGGTTTATTGTGATTCCAGTAAGAAAGGCATTCAGATTCTAAAGTGTCACTTAAAATACCATTTATTGCAGCCAACATTATAATGGAGAGAACAGTGTAGATAACCTTACATTCCTTCAGGAGCCCTGGGCTGCCCAGCATCTACCAGGTGCAGCAGGTCATGCAGATCCTGCCCATGGAAAATTTACAGCATTTTGGTCATTCAAGCTATTACAGGGGTTTTGTACAAGGAAACAACTCAATATATTGTTTCTATGGCCAAACATAAAGGAGGTTCACTCCATAACACATTGCTGCCCTTTTCAGGTAAAGTGCAGGGCATGCAGGGATTGTCATCACAGGTACCGTGTAGGAGCTGCCCAAAAAATCCTGTGGGACAATCAGCCAGGGAAATTCGTCCCCCGTGGGCCTGAAGGCCAGGCTGGAAGTGACACTGGGAAGTGACAGGCCTGACTTGCATGGACCACTGATCCTCCAGGTAACAGCTGGCTTCTGGCCAGGAGCAGGGCAGATGAGCAAAGTCCACTGTAGGAAGTAATTCTAATTCTCATAGGTGGTAAATCATAAGATTGGTTTTCTGTATGTGATGGAGACTAGAAACATCCAGATTTCTGGTAAATGTATTCTTTTGAGATGCCTTTTAGAGATGTTATGGTCTCCCAGTAGCACAGTCAATTGCCAAACACAACCTGCCTTATTCACTGAGCATACCCTAACAGCCTTTCTCCCCTCCCTTTTCCTAGCCTTTTGCTCCATAATTTATTCAGGACTTTGGAATCCACTAATAATTACATATGCTCTTTCCTTGAGATAGATACTCTGAACTATATGATTAACATAAAAAATTACTTTGATTAAATTTCCTAATGAATCTGATTTGCTAACATTATAGCTGTTACTATTACCAGAAACATCTGCCATCTTAAAGCATATTAGCATTTCTCCAACTAGAACACAGCTGTTCTACTTAAGGAGGAAAGAGACAATTTTATATATGCAGATAAGTTGGTAGCTGAGCACCCACAAGGTCACCACTAAACACAGAACACCCTTATTCAAGTGCATTAAAATACAGTTAGGTTCTGTGAAAAGTCACTGAAGAAAAGTAATTGATGTAGTTCACACATGAATCCTCCACTGGCATGGGACTTAATCTCTGCTTCGAACAGAGTTCAGTGATTTTTTTTTTGGCAGTTTGGATTTTTGGTAAAAATAAAACCAAAACAAAATGCCCTACAAATTGTAGACAACAACAAAACTCCAACACATCCACACATATAAAAACCAACCAGCAACAACAACAAAAAACCAACCAAACAAACAAAAAACCCAACCAAACCAACCAACCAACCAAAAAAAAAAAAAAAACCACCCCAAAACAAACAAACAAACCCCCCCCACACACACACACAAAAAAACAAAACAAACACAAAAAAAAACACAAAAAAACAAACTTCCACAGAAAAAAACACTAATACCCTGTGTGCTGCCTTTCATTTTCTCTTCATTCTTTTTGCTGGCTTCTGTTATTCCTGATTTAAATGACATGCTAAAATCCTTTGCCAGAACAGGATTTGTTTTCCACTCAGAATATAAATAGTCCCATTCAGGTCACTAGGTTAGCAGCCCATGCTTAAGTGTATCATTAAAATGAGTGGTTTATACAAGTCTCAGCTGCTCCAGCACTTGGTGGGTTAATCAAGAGGACACTTAAAAGTTATGCATAAACCTAATACATTATTTCAAATAGTCATACTTATATTTAAATCCTCATTGTTTTTATAGGATTGAACTAACTGAGCAAAACCAGTTAAAGTGAAGTTCATATGCAGACAAACCTGCTGTGGAACGAAACTTTTGTTTTTTATGCTTGCCCAAAATAGCTTTAACGAAGTTACAGGACTAAATGCATCCACACCCGAAGTGAGTTATTTTAAGAAACCCGTCCATTTTGATATGCTAGTCTGGATCTTTGCTTATCAAAGACTTTGCTTAAAAGTCTTTTCTTAAAGACTTTACATTCACAACCTTTGAAGATAAGAGTGACATGTAATCCATTAAACGTTAATTAACAGCAATCACACTTAACCAAGAAACCCTTGATAGCACTACATAAACTCTAAATTGCTTGCGTGACACAAAAGTTCTGATGCAACTTCACATACTTCTGCTTTTCCTGAAAGTTGTCTGAGAGCTCAGCAACTTCATTTAAAATCTCTGCTTATTCTAATTTTGTTTCCTCACCACAGTTAAAAACATGACTGAGGGGAGGGAAAACTGGCTCGGTCTCACAGAGTGATTCACAGTTTCAGGAAGGAGCTTTAGTTAGACCCTGCTGAGCTCAGCCTTGAAGGGTCAATCACTTTTCTCTTGGTCCTCTTTGCAGAAGCTTAATTACTCCTTGTTAGCCAAATAATAAGTATTTGTCAGGGAAGTTCTAACCAGAGGAAAGATTACGCACTTGAACCGTTACTAATTTTGTTTTATGCCACTGAGTCAGTTAAACTGACATCAAGGAAAGAATTCCGGCACTTCAGTTTTCTGCTCATTGTTAACCCAGGGAAAATCTTCCCAGCCTTGGCTAGACCAGTCATTTTCATTCTCCACAGGAAAACTAAATAGAAGCAAACAGAAACTGAAGACCATTAAAGCAACTTTGCAGCAGACTGTGTTTCCAATATCTGCCACTTCACAGCAATGTTTCAGGAAAAAATAAAACTGAAGCAAATGCTAGTGTTTATTATCAGTGTGTTAGTTTCTGAATAGACTACTCCTGCCATAAAACATCTCAAGGAAACATTGGGGGAGAGTGTAAAAAGCAGTAAGTAGATTTGACGTAATAGCATGACCCAATCCTCAAGCCATCTAAGGAATTTGTCTTTTCTGTTATTTTAAAATACTTCAGTAGTTCTGGCTGAAAGAGGAAGCAGCATTAGATGCTGAATCAGAATGGCAGTTTAGCCTCTCCTAAAAAAAAAAAAAAGTGAAATTTCCATTCACTTTAAAGGGATTACAGCCAGGCACACCTATTTCACTATAATTTTCTACTATTTATACACATGTGGACAATACATGCATTTTTATTTAAACTTCAGAAAACAAACATAACATAGGGGTGAAACATCAGGTTACCTTTCAGTTCCTCCCTAGTGTAACACACATCTTACTCTATACTTGTCGCTGATAAGGTATTTCTCACCAAGTTACAGCATTCACCACAGAGAACAAAATGCCACAGACACCTTACATGCAGAGAGGAAGAGAAAATTCAGTCCCATGTGTGCTGCAGATACCCTCTTTTGGGATGGAAACTGGAAGGAGAAAGAGCCAATGGAAAAGCCATTTAAGCAGGGTTCATGTAGAAGACAGTCAGACAATCATGGAATCTTTAAGGTTGGAAAAGACCTCCAGTATCATTGCTCCCCCACCCCCCATTAAACCCAGCGCTGCCAGGTTCACCACTAAACCATTTCCCTCAGTGCCACATCCACATGTTTTCTGACTTCCAGGGATGGTGGTTCCACCACTTCTTGGACAGCCTGTTCCAATGCCTAGCAACCTTCTCAGTGAAGAAATTTTTCCTGATGTCCCATCTAAACCTCTCCTGGAGCAGCTTGAGGCCATTTCCTCTTGTCCTATTGCTGTTACCTGGGAGAAGAGACTGATACCCACCTGGCTACAGCCTCCTTTTAAGCAATAAGGCCTCCCCTGAGCCACTTTTTCTCCAGGCTAAAGACCCCCAGCTCCCTCAGCTGCTCCTCATAGGACTGGACACAGCCCTGGAGGTGAGACCTCACCAGTGCAGGGGGACAATCACTGCCCTGGCTGTGCTGGCCACATTATTTATGACACAAGCCAGGATGCCCTTGGCCACATGGGCACACTCTGGCTCATGTTGAGCCACTGTTGACCAGCACCCTCAAGTCCTGTTCCCCTAAGCAGCTTTCCAGCCCCTCTGCCCACAGCCTGTAGTGCTGCCTGGGGTTGTTGCGACCCAAGGGCAGGACCTGTCACTTTGCCTTGTTGAACCTTATGCAATGGCCTTGGCCCACCAATCCAGCCTTGACTCGATATCTACAAGATCAAAAGGAGTTCAAAATCCCAAGTGGTAAGGCATGGATCAAATATATGGGGAGATTCTGCCCTGAACACCTTAACACTTAAGTAGATGAGAGTGAAAAGAGGCAAGAGGCAAGAACTGCAGAGGCAGAAACATCACCTAAGGTTGGTGAGACTACTAAAGGTTGGGAATAGCAGGTATTTCTCCTGTTCCCCCATCCCTATCCTGTGAAATACCTCGCCTGAAATACTTTCCTTAGTGGTTCCTTCTGCTGTTTGTAAATCAATTGATGAACAAATCTTCTCCATGGAGATGCAGGCTGAACATTTAGAATATTCCTGTGTGTAAATTCAGCAACAGCAGCAGGTTGTATGTCAGCCCTCTTGTCTGGCAGCAACCTGAGGGATACACAAAAGATCATTAATCAGTCAGGCCACTTAGTCTGCTTTCATCTTGAGTCAAACAGAAATCAGTTTAGACCAGCATGATAATTCAGATGTCGTGCTAAATGCTCATTCTGTGTATTGTAAGGGAGTCAAGTGACTGGCAAAAAACAACAACAACAACAAAACAACAACAACAACAAACCCCATCTTTGAAACCAATGCTTCAGCTTTTTCAAGACTTTCCAGCATCTCAAGTTCATTTTCAGGCGTGCACAACCTCAGATCTCTGAGCAACATGTTAAACAATAATAAATTGCTTCCTGTTTAATTAGGCACAGCAATATTCTCTCCTCGGGGCACCTCCCTTTCCCCTAACCCAATTCCATTATACTTTGGGAAGATAGAATCTTCATCCAATTCCAGCTCTGTTTCCTGAGTGCTGTCCTGCCCAGTTTCCTCCTGGTTTCTCTGTGCCGTGTTTCTGGAGCTCAGGACCTTTGGTCGGCTCAGCAGCGCTCCCTCAGAGGGTTCCAGGCTTCACTGGAGGAAGGGAGGGCTCAGCAGCCACAGATTTGACTCTGCTGGCCGTGTTTAGACCCGGCTCCTCAAGCCCAGTTATGGCAGGGATGTTTGTAGGTAGCACACACAGAGGTTTATTAAACATATACACATGTTACACACCAAACCACATGTATGGACACATCATGGGGGTGCCTTTTCCAAGCCTACACAGCCAAAGGGGGGACTGGAGATGAACAAATTAAAGGGCACTTACCTGAGCTCCTGCTGGCAGGAATGCTCAGTCACTGCTGCAGAACAAGATAATCCCTTCTAACAATCAGGGTCGAGTGTCATACCAGCACACAAAACACTTCAAAGACAAAAATTCAGTGCACAGTTAACAATTTTGTCCAGCAGGTGTTGCTGGAGACTACAAAACACACTCAGGCAAGGTCCAGCTGGCCAGCTTTTGGGAGGGTGTCAAACACACGGTGCTCCCCTCCCCCAGATCAGCAAGGACAGAGTGCCTAAGTACACTTTTATTCATGAAACTTTTCAATGCTATGAAGTAATGCAAGCTCTGACATGGAAATCCTACTTTGGAATATACAAGTAGTGCTTAATTCCATTTCTAAGTGGAGGTAAAACTTGTCTAGAGCTTCCAAAATAAACCAACTTGGCAGTGAGATTTCAGGTTCTACATTTTAGTAATTCAGATCCATTCCAGCTAATAGGGCAACGTGATACTTGGAAACTGAAAAATGAACCCAACGAAAACTATAAAAAACCCTAGACAACTGCTGTGTCGGGATACCTTACCAAAAACAAGCAAACAAAAAAAAAAGCAAAAAATTACCTCCAATTGTATTTTGACAGTAATGGCAAAACCAGAATTTCATGTAGTATTTGAATACCAGATGGGATTCAATATTTTTTAAAGTATACCATTTGTGATTCAATTCAGTGGTTTAGCCTGCAAACCCATCAGTATTTCTACAGACAATGGAAAGGTTTGAATTGCAAGATGAATTATACAAACAGTGAATCAGTCCTTGATACTTGAAATTCATTTTCCAGTGTTAAATATTGTTGTGTCTTTACAGGAAACTGAGTCTGTAGGAGCTTTAGTCCATCACACCACCCACTTTTCGGTCAGAAGATGCAGAAAGACTGAGCAAGGCCAAGCAGGTAGTGTTATCCAGTAATGCATCATTAGAAGATGGAGAAGACAAAGGAGCAGACAAATCTCTACAGGAGGTGGGGGTATGAAATACCTGCTTTCAAGTATTTTTACATTCACTTTGACTTCTTCATGAAGTCATGCAGTCTGATCAAAAATAGTTAAGCTTTGGAAATTTAAGCTAGATGAATTAAGAAGAAATATGGTTAAACATTAAATGTAGCTATTTTGAAGAACACGTTTGCCACCCAACTCTAGTGCTTGCTTCTTAAATTCAGATAAAGCTTTCCTCTTCAAGTGCTGAAGTTCATCCTGTTACACCATGTTTGGTTGAATCTCAACTAATATCCAACTCGACATTTTTGTAAGAGGTGAGAAGCTTCTTCTTCCACCTGCAAAGGCAATTTGCTCAACTACAGATAAGTTTGGCCCAAGTCTTCTTTTTGCAATAATTTGTAAGCTACCAAAATTACTGTAAGATTGTTCCTATTAAAAAAAGAAACCCCCTTCAATGTCAGTAAAAATAGATACCACTTCTTACTCAGTAAACATCTGAATCATGAATCACTGGATGCAGGGAATATTCATGGAATCAATAACACACACTTCCCAAATTCTCTGCTCCTTCCCACTAGCCGTTGTTTCAGCCAGGATTCACTGCCTCACCATCTGCATCAGAAAGGCTCATGAAAACTCAGGATAAAATTTCATGATTCTTACTGCTCCCATACACTACTTTAGAACTCTGAAATGCCTTTTTAAATACACTTCTTGGCACACAGGAGGGTAAAATATTTAAAGTCACTCCAGTCCTATGGTTTAAGGAGGGTACCCCTTCGATGGCACACAAAACCTGTAACCAGCACTAGAATAGACCCACAGAATTCTTTAGGTTGGAAAATACCCATAAGGTCATGGAATCCACCTTTTAACCCAGCACTGCCAAGTCCACCACTCAACCATGTCCCTAAGTGCCACATCCACACAGCTTTTAAATAACCCCAGGGATGGTGACACCACCACTTCCCTGGGCACCCTGTTCCAATGCTTGACAACTGTTTCAGTGAAGAAATGGTTCCTAATATCCCATCTAAATCTCCCCTGGCACAACTTGAAGCTGTTTCCTCTTGTCCTATCTCTTGTTACTTGGCAAAAGAAGCCGACCTCCACCTGGCTGTAATGTCTCTTCAGGCAATTGTAGAGAGTGATAAGGTCTCTCGTGATCCTTATTTACTCCAGGCTAAACACCCTCAAGCTCCCTCAGCTGCTCCTCAAGGGACTTGTGCCCCAGACCCTTCCCCAGCCCCATTGCCCTTCTCTGGACTCTCTCCAGCCCCTCAATTTCTGTCTTGCAGTGAGGGGCCCAGAACTGGGCAAAGCACTCAAGTTGTGGCCTCACCAGTGCCAGTACTGGGGACAGTCCCTGCCCTGCTCCTGCCAGACTCACTGGTGCTGATCCTAGGCCAGGATGCCATTGGCCACCTGGCTCATGTTCAGCCTGTGTTGCAGCACCCCCAGGTCCTTTTCCACTGGGCAGTTTTCCAGCCACTCCTCCCCCAGCCTGCAGCCCTGCCTGGGGTTGCTGTGACCCAGGGTAAGGATCTGGCACCTGTTGAACCTCCTGTGGTTATGTTCTCAGCCCATTGATCCAGCCTATCCAGATCCCTCTGCAGAGCCTTCCTGCCCTCCAACAGATCATCACTCCTGCACAGCTTGGTGTCATCTGCACACTGAGGGAGCCTTTGGTCCTCACACCCAGATCATTGATGAAGACATTAAACAGGACTGGGCCCCACACCAATCCCTGAGGAACACCACTGGTGACCAGCCTCCAGCAGGACACAGCTCCATCCACCACCTCCCTGGGCCCAGCAATCCAAGCAATTCCTTACCCAGCCAGGAGCACAGCTCTCCAAGCCCCCAGCACAGCTTTTTGCTCAGCAGTGCCTCTACTACAGATGCTACAGGCCTCTGAAAATGGGTGGAGCACAGAACTGTAATAGGTATAACAATTTTACATTGTAGAGATAGAAAGGCTTAAGTCCACTGATCACTCACCAATAGAAGTATGCTTAAAGGCCTCACTTAATGTAGATGAACATTAAAACACTGCAACAAAACCACAGATTTTAAATTCTCTCACAAAAAGACAGGGCTATCTTATTAAGTAAAAACCTAAAGGTATTCCAGTATATCAGTTTTTACTGATAACAGCATATTCAGTTATCAGTCAAATATCAGTATTCATATACCTTTAACCAATACTCTGAATTTCACTGTCATATGACTAGAACTGAGAACTCTTTCTGCTGATTGCAAAGCTGAATTTTACGAGTCCATGGAATTCAGACACAGCTTCTCTGAGTCACCTGTGGCTCTAATGCAAGGTAAAAGCTTCCACAACTGATTAAGCCTTTATTTACTGTGTCTCTTTACATGTGCCCCCATGCCACAGAACATGCCATTGTTGTGTTCCTGAAATACTCCAACTCCTCCCGCTGTTTTCTTCCCAACTTCTAAATCAGCAGCTCTTCCCATTCTCATCAGTTCCTGCATTTTTTCCCTTACCTCAGACCCAGCTCTTTCTTCACACAGTTTCTATTCCTCCACCATCAGTCATGGGTTTCACCTTTCCCAATGCAATACCATTCCTGAGGCTGCAGAGACACTGCTATGGACACTAACACATGGACTAGGATCTTTCTCTCCTAACTATCAGCAAGTGTCTTATCTCAGTCCCACTCATGAGTGTCTAGAAAGGCATTAGGCATGAGTGGGAAGCAGATCTCATCAGGACTTGCCATAGTATATTCCCAACTCAGTATTTCATCTCCGTAACTACAAAGTTAAATAAGTGTTACACAATATTAAACAAACGGAACTTTTAACTTTAATATTCAAATTTAACACTAGTAAGAACAAATAGAGCACAAAAGGGAAACATTGTTTGAAGTAAAATGAATGAAGAGACAAGCCAGTAATCACAACAGTTCTTCTGTCAGCCTAGGTTCAATAACAGCACCGGTTCCACGGCCACTTTCTGTTCCACATTTTGAAACTTCAAACTGAATAGTTAAGCTGTGTCTGTTGGCATCCCAGACTGCAGTTTCTGTATAGTACACTATAAGCATGATCAAACTTATGTACATAAACAATGAAGAACAACCTGAACACACTAAATAACTATTTACAAGTATTCCAACATAAAAAAACCAAACATACAATAGCCTCAAGAACGGGCAACTGAAGAAAATATGAACATTCAGAGAACCTTATTAAAAAGAAGAACAAAATATTAATAGCAAAGACATTAACAATTGCACTACACTAATACAGAGTCCAAATATCAAATTGGTGCATTTTTTCACAATGCACTAGCTTTGAGAGAAAAATGCTGCCTTCACTAAAATGCAGCTTACATTTGTTTCACTTAATTGCTTTAACAAGAAGCCTATTAACACAATAATGATTGTTTTAATGCTACAGTTTACAGCAAGGACATTGAACTAAAAATAGCAGCAGTTCCACATGGCACTTAATTCCACAGGTTCCTAAGCTGTGGTTTATGCAATGCCTACAAAGTGCTCCCAGTTGAATACACAAATAAAATTCACAAGTCTACCTGACATCAGGTACATTGACTGTAGGTGGCCTTAAAGCCTGTCTTTCAAAACTTATTCCCCCTCTGCTCCAAAAAAAAAAAAATTAACTATCAAAGTAAGGCCCCCTCCCTCCTTCTTAAAAGATTAGGGATATTGCTTCTTATTACAATGCTGTAACACTACAAAGCAGCACACCACTATAGTGGTTAACCCTGGGACAACGTAACATCTAACAGTGTAACCGAAAGGCTTATGGAATAACATCCAGGATCCTCTACAGACAGGAGAGTAACCAAGTCCATGAACTCAAACGGTGAATATAAATCAGCCACGGAGTACAAGTGAAAACCCAGAAGCAATGGCTGTAAAAGCGGTGATAGCCATCACAGCATCAGTATCACGGGGCCGGCAGAGCAGCTGTGGCCGTCTCTGCAGCGCCCCTGGACTCCGTGTTAGTAGATGGTGAGGCTCAGGGAGCGGTTCATCTTCTTCCCGATGAGCCGGGATGGCCGGTTCTGCGTCGTGGATCTCGTGGTCATCCTGTCCGTGAACAGCGCTCGCTCCTCGGCCGCGGCCTTCGCCATCTGGGCCTTCTTCAGCTCTCTGCAACACAGGGACACTGTCACAGCCCGCAGCACCCGCAGGGATACAGAGAGCAAACCAACTACAGCGGGTCACAGTTCAAGACTTTAGGTCAATTTGAGGTCATACTGAGAGCGTTATGATTCACATCCACCTGTTTCCAACCAGAGGGCAGAGGTGGGATCTCATTACTTGTCTAGATATTCTTTTGAAAAGCAAGGGAAGGAAATTACAAATTCACACAACTAGAATTCTGAAATCCAGACTGTTACAAGCAGCTCAACACTTCAATGACCAGGACACGGTAGGGTGCTTTTACTTCCTAGCACAAGCTACATGTTAAGTCAGAGTTCATGACTGAGGCTTGCCCAAAGGAAGCATATTCAGCCACACCTGATCTTCTGTGGGAGACTCAGACACTTAGATGAACATAGGTGTGGGTAACTGGCAACAGACAACTCAGGAAGCATCCTTTCCCTTTTGCATACCCACATCAAAAGCTGATCACCGCCTCCATGTGTTTTGCCTAACAAAAATGGGAGCCTGCAAGGCAGAGTCACTGAAGGCAGCACAGGCCCTTGCCCCTGTGCAACATTCTGCCAACTGTTCTGTTTCAGAGAATTACCAATACCCAGGCTGAGGACAAAGTTAAATCAAACTCAGGATAAAACTATAAAACAGTCCAACTAAAGAGCACAGCTATCTTTATAAAGGTTTCCCTCATAGACTGCTTTTGTCTTTTCTTCAAATACTGATATATGGCTAAACTTCAGCCTTCCCTCCATACTCTCTTCCTTCCATCATCTCAAACTATCCATTAAAAAACTTTCTCTACTATAAGAGCTAGTATTTGTAATCTCACTTCACATCTAGCTACCAAGCAAAATCAAATTTTATAAACTTGTTGCATATAGGCGTAGGTGTATTCAATTTTAAGCTACATGTTTTAGTTTAATTAGCAATTCCCATTCTTGTAAGCTGAAGTATTATTCAGTAACACTTGTGCCCCATCTAATCACCCCCACATTATGACTGTGCCAGTTCACTGAAAGAGAATGCAACCATTTTTCAGTCCTCCTCCTTGTGAACATCAGTCACAAAATACACACATGTGCTCGCCCAACCACCACACCATTACCAGGAAATTAAGTCTTACAATATCCTTCCACTCTTCCCTAGAAGTCTTGAGTTCTTGCCTAGAAATCTTGAATTCTTCCTTCCTCTGAAGAGGACAACACAGTAGAAAAGCTGAGTTGCTTTAAAAGGATTCTTTTCATTTAAGATGAATTAATACCACACAGAAGTGGTATTTTAAATGGTTCAAATGCAGAAATTTAAGAAAAACCAAACCCCAAACAAAAATAATCCTCTCCCCCCAAAACTACCAGAAGTATGTTACGGAGCACTATGCCACACAACATTAAAAATTACTGTGGCTAAGTGCTCTTTTTAAATCATTCTTGGATTGACAAGGATGTATCCTTGTTGCCAGGCCAGAAGGAGTCTTCACAAAACACTAGCTTTGCCAGTTTTCTCTTTCAAATGATGTAAAAATACGTTGTCTTCATAGAAGCAAGCAGCTTACCTCAGCAAATCTGCCATTTAGCACCCTGCACAGATTGTCTGATTACTCTTTCAACGTAATTTCATAATACTATAAAGATTATAATCCATAAACCAGCTAATCTAGTACATCTGCTGTGGTCAGACCAACAATGGCAAGAGAAGCAGGCAACAATGGCGTGAACCTGAACATGAAATTAACACACCACTCAAAAATCAGTGTCCTATATTCCCTCGTAAAGCCTGCCTATTATGCATAACACATGCAAAGATAACTGTAGTGAAAGTCAGATGGCTGCTTATTAATTTACTAACTTTTTCCCTGAAGCTTAAGCAGAAATCAGACTTTCCTAAAGGGAATCTCTTCTTCCAAGCTTTAATTCAGAGTGAGTGTTTGAGCAAGGGGTACAAATGATTCTCCAGTGACCCAATAACACTGCTGTGTACAGGTCAAATTAGTCCAATAACACTCTTGATGTGCCATTTTAGTTGAAAACGGGTCATTTAAGTCATTTTTCTGACATTTCAATGGAAATACCTAGGAAAACACAGACTCAAATCATACAGATGTAAGCTAGATGTACCTATCACAAAAGTGTGTACTGTCCTGAAACATTTGTTTAAAACCATAATGTTTTGTATGCCTTGAATACTAATAGTGCTGTTGAGATTCCCTTAGAGTGTTCAAGCAGTTCTTTCTGTGGAGAAAATTCCTTTTAAAGTTCCATGACCCACTTTGTACTCTCAGGTACGCACACGCATACAGATTTGTGGATCTCACCCACGAACAAGGACACTCCTGTTTTATCATCACTCTCAGGTGAGAACCTGTCAGAAATGAAGCCCTGCTGAAGGACCCCAAGGACCTACTTACTTCTGCAAGAGCGAGTTCTTGAACTTTTCAGCATTGAGCTCTATCCGGAGCTGCTCCGCGCTCTTTTTTGCAGCAGAGAGAAGCACTGAATGCTTCACCAGCGCCACTGCTGAAGGCCTTTTCTCAGGATCAGGATTAATCATAACCTTGGGGAAAAAAGAAAACAAGGCATCCTTGTTAAGGCCAGCGAGACAGTAGATTACACTTACCAGTGAGTCACTAGTACAGGAGTTCTTACTTTTAGTAGGTCTAGTAATTCTTGAGAAAGCACTTGTGGTAGTCTGGGCAGTTTTCCTTGCCGGATTTCATGCCACTGGTCCCCATTAGTTGGAAGTGGTTCAGCCCCAGCAGCACAGACAACAGTCAGAGCGAGAGCAAAAATATCCGCTTTTGGCAAGTGAGTGTAGTTCTTGCAAAGAAAAAAGACATAATAAATTCACCATTTTTTCCTAAAGGAAACAGCATGCAGGCCTAACATCAGTGTTTCCCACAAACAGGACGGTTACCTCTTGTAGGACTTCATTTGCAAGGAAACGGCTGTCACCTTCTTCCACTTGAGGACTAGAGACCCGAGTTACGTGGCCCAGGTCACCTGCAAGGAGAAGAGAAAGTTACTTTTCAGATGACAAGACGATGCAGTTCTTTTGCACACAAGTGTGCTGTTTCTCACCTATTTTAAATATGACTCTATCAGATGACCAGTCATCATCATCACCTTCCTCTAGAGTTATACTTGGGACTGATGTTCTAGATATGAAAATGTTACCTGAAAAAGAGCACAATTGTTAAAAGGAACATTTCTGCACAATTTCTACTTGACCTAGTTTCACTGCAATTTGCTTTAGCCACGCAGAAGTTTTATTTGTTTATATACCCTGTTCAAAGAGTGAGAAGCTATAACTGACTCGCTGTGGCCCCTCTGCTGGGAAGGCAGCCAAGTATTATGCAAGTAGAGTCAATTACACAAAAAAGACCAAAGATAAACTCAACAGTTTAGGTCTGCTGGCCAATTTTATAACTGACATCTTTGTGCTCCTATTCAGAACTCCAGGGAAGAATTTACAGTTAGTAAGGTGTGGTTAACTGTTCATTTTTCTCCAGCAGATTAAATGAACTGAGCAAGTTGTCAATAGAGAGTAAAGCAGTTACAAACTTACTAGGTTTGATATCCATGTGTACCAGGGACATTGAATGAATGTACTTTAAACCTCGAGCCACTTGAAGCAGCAGGTCCTTCAGTTCTGGTTCAGAAAAGTAACGCATGTTCCTGTAATTTTCACTTATGGCATCTGCTAAACTGCCACCTGAAACAACATCAAAAAAAAACAAGTTATTTTTTTACATCTGACAGCTGACAAAGTAACAACTAGCTCCCAAAATTAAGTGACTGTATCACAAAGAACTTGCTGGGAATATACAGTAAGTGTAAAATATCGTGCTGTATTCTCTTTTTAGCCATATAAAAATATAATAAAGTTCTCTTCACCCATAGTTGTCACACAAACTAACAGGATATCAACACAATGGAAAGGGCTCTCTCTATAAAAGCTCTGTCAGGGCATCAATAATAGCAAAATGCTTCTGAAATCCGGTTTAATCTCCCTTTTTAACGGAAACTCTAGCATATTTCTCTGTCCCAGTTTGTACTACTGTACAGAATAACAGTTCTGCTGCTCACAAATGCCTCACAGTACTTTCAGTATGGTTGAACATGCATGACTTGGTCTGCAACTCTGTACAGCTTTTGCTTCATCCATCTGATTTAGCTTTCCCAGAAAGGAGTATCAGTCAATTGAGAGAAAGACAGCATGAGCTATGAGTAGGGTAATCAATTCCTAACCAGTATTAAGAGCTTCTAGAAGACCTGTATGTCCTCCTTACTTACCATTGCAATATTCATTCTGTATAAGCATGTGATCATCTTCTGCCCATGCAGAGTAGTACCTCACTACATGAGAATGCTGTCCCAGAACTGCATGTGCATAGACCTCTCTTAAAGCATTCTGCCTGTTAGACACAAAAAACAACAGCACATATGAGTACTGTGAGATGAAATAGTACAATTTCATATTACAGTAAGTATTTCTAATTAAAATCTTGCTATTCAATTCTGTGGCACCCTAACCTGGATTTGTACTTAAGTCCAAACAGTTAAAATAATTTACATTATATTAAAAGACTTAATATGTGGAACATCCGAAAAACAGAGTTTGGTGTAGGAGCCACATTTCCATTACATACTTGCCAACCAGCAGCAATAGCAAACTTTGAGATGCATGACTGAAGTTTTAGGGAAAAAAATGAAAGTGCTCATAAGTCAATGTTGACTGAGCTCAACATTCCCTAATTGTAAGTTTGGTATGGAATTTTGTGCAACTCAGACTTGAGGGTTTTTTTAACTATTTGAACACAATATTGTATGTTCAAATACTTATAATTTAAACTATTGGAACAACTATTCCCCACACTACTGAACTGCGGGGAAAAGTCCTGAATCACAGGCTCATTCACAAATGCCAAAAAATACCCCCAACCTGACTTAACTCATCGGCATGTCATTCAAGCTGACAAGGATGAGGACTCAGTTGGGAACAGTGCTTTCCTTTTATCTCTCAAACAATCAGCTTTGCAAGGAAGCATTATTCCCACTTTGAGAACAATCTGTTTCCACACAGAACACTGGGACAAACATCTGGCAGGAGAGAGGCAAATCAGCCTTTTCTCCCCAGTACTGCAGAGTACCTGGGGGTGGGTGGGGAAGAAAAAAATAAAGTGGCTTCAAAAATTGTATTTATTTTACATTTAATTTATGTTTGTTTTATACTTTCCTCTTAAATGTCATCTCTAGACACCAACACAAAGCCATGTGAAGAAGAAACACCAAGAGAAGACTTTTAAGTTTGAAGAGCAGGAAGTACTCACTCGTCCACTGAGCCAGCCAAGGGTTTCTTGGATCGTTTTATTGCATAGATGCAGCCATCCAGCCTCTTCACACACTTAAACACAGAGCCAAATTCACCCGATCCAATCTTCTCCAACTCATGGAATTCGGTTGCATACCGTGACTTCATGTTACTTTCTGTTATTGTTATCCTCTGCAAAGATTCCCAAGGAAAATATTTAGATCTGCAGATATACAACCTGCTAAAATTAGTATCAAGGTTTAAAGATTAAGTACCTTAGCAGGTCTCATGGTTTCCTCTTCAGGCTCTCCATCGCTTGGTTCCATGTCCTCTCCACAAGAGCTGAAATTCACACCAGAAATAACATTATTTAAGTAAACTTAAAACTGAAGCTCAGAAGCTGTTGAGTTTTTCTGAGATCTAGTTCTCCTATTCTATCTAATTTTAGTTAATTAATTGAACACTAGACATCTGTAAACACAAACTCATAAAACTGCCATGCTAATATATTTGGCATTTCTTTCTTCATGTTTCACACTTGTATTTAATGCATTTTTTCCTCCTCAAGAGAAGACTGTGCATGGCCCATTCCATGAGGGAAAAAAGACCAGGACACAGTCCAGTCTATCCCCTCTGTACAGCACTCAAGAGAACTACTGCTAAATGATTATTTCATGATATCTTGAAGCACGTACTTTAAGAGCTTTATTATACATTGCTAACAATCTGCAAGCAAAAATACTTTCTTAGAAGCAATTTGTAACAAAATTTTTGCAGCGAAAAGTAGTTCTAAACACAAACTTAACAAAGAAAGCTACAAGTCACCCACTCATTCCAGTGTATCCTCTTCCTCCTACGACATTTGCCTTCAGAGTTGTGAAGGAACATGGAATCAGGAGTGAAGGGATTGATGTTCACGTGAGGTGTTTGTCTAAAATCTTCTTCTTGCTTCTCCGACTTCCCAACATTCATGAACAGCGAGCCCCCTCGAAGTTTGACTGAGCTGGAGCCCAAACCTTGTGCTTTAGAAAGCAAACTCTGTATTTAAAAACAAAAAAACCAAAACATTTATAGCCTTGATATTGCCTTAGACATTAAACAGTCAGGTCACGCCTCAAGCCATCATTACAGTATTGTCTAATTAAAGTTAGCATCAATTGTTTAAATACCTGCATTTCCATCAAAAAATTTCTAAGAAACCATTATGCTTTGTACTCTGCACAGAAACAGTTCAAGCAAACAAGTATTTAAATTATTTTTAAAAGATAGGAAAAATGATGATGAGAGTAATCTTTTTCTGTGTTTAATTATTTCATCACCTAAATTTCTTGGACAAATCTTTGTCCATTAATCTGTCCATTCATCTGTGTTCACAGATGAAACTCGAGGACAATCCTGTACTGTATCACCATGATTTTCATGTGCGCGATGTGGAAGCTAGATCACACACTAAATAATCTTTGGTTTCTACAAATTCAGGTGACAATCTTAAAAAATCAGCTAATGCAACATTTAATATTGATGCACTGGTGCATTTTCCTGAGTCTACAAAAAATGGTTCAAGAATTGACAGCATGGCTGCACTGTCAAAAAAAAAAACAAACTGATCAAAAATCCAAAACTGATCTTCTGGGTGTTAATTTGCCAGACCAGGCATTTTCCAGGCACATGATGAAACCTCTCCCAGTTACACTGAAAAGTCTGCACCTGAGTCTCCTTCATCCTGGTTAGGATGCCAATGACTGGATCAGAAGCAGGAGCATCACCTTATCCTAACAACAAAATAAAAGACTTGACAGGACTAAAGCCCAAAACCACTTAGGGAAGAACATTCAGTACATGGGAATCTCAACTGCAATCCTCAAATCTGCACTAGATGAAGACCTGTGCTTCTCAGGACACATTTCTGCACTTCCTCTGGATACCTGAACCAACTGACTCTTCCAAAGATAACCTATGTACAATCTGGGCACCTAATTTAAGAATCCCACTGAACTGCTGTGTTAAGAGCTTGCATTTAGTATCACATTCCACAAAACTTTTGCATCTCTGAAGCATCTGCTCCTGACAAGGTGTAAAATCATCATCAATTTTACCTTTTACAAGCTTGTACCACTGATTTTTACCAGTGGAACCTCACTGGAGATGGAAGCTGTAGAAAACCAATTAAGGAGGATGGCTTCCTCGCACCTTAAGTCAGTTGTTTTCCATCTATAGTCTATAGACCCCTGGGAGATTATCCCCGGGGATTATCCCAGGATTACTTCTAAAGGGCTATATGAAAAGTAATGAAGAAAGGAAGCCAATTACCACTAGATTTAAATTCGCTATGCAGGGTTTTACACAGCGTCGAGTTCAAAAGTTGAAATGCCTTCCAAAAGTCTGCTATTGACAGAGTTAAGAGCTACCCCTCTAAACTTTGGACTCCCATCAGTTTAACAGCACCGACTGCTCAAACAGCCTTTCACGTTTGATGCAGGAGTGCAGGTGCTGAACCAGCGCTGGCACACGGCACCACGACAGCAGCACTCCAACACGACAGGATCACAGCATCCATCAGGCTGGAGAAGCCCTCTGAGATCATCGAGCCCAGCCTATGACCCAACACCGCCGTGTCACACTGAGTGCCAGGTCCGGTCTTTCCTTAAACACCGCCAGGAACGGTGACTTCACCCCCTCAGGGCACTCCATTCCGATGTCTAATCACCCTTCCTGTGAAGAAATTCCTCCTTGACGTGCCAGCTCACCGAGATCACACCCCCAAGTCGAGCTTTAACTTTCGGGCTACACCCCTACCAACGCCCACTCGACACTCAAGCACTTTAGGAGCTTTAATACTCGAATTAAATATACTTTTCAAATATACTTTTCAAATATACTTTCCACAAAACACTGCCCAACTCAGAAAACTTTTTCGTTTATATACGACTAATAATACACAAGTAAGCGGCTTGCCCCGTGCCCGTGTCCTGTCGGGAGGCGGCCCCGCCCGGCTCGGCCCGGCCCCGCCCCGCCCCGGCCGGAGCCCCCGGCGCGGTCCCGAGCGGCGGCCCCGCCGTTACATAACGGACCGGCCGGGCCCGACCCCGCCCCGGGCTCACCTTGGGCGTGTGCGGCGTGTCGAACAGGCGCAGCTTGCGCAGGGTCTTGTGCGGCGGCGTGCCCGGGTAGTCGGGCAGCGGCGAGCCGGGCTCCTCGCCCCGCGCCCCCCGGTACCCGCCGGCCGCCGAGTGCGGCGGGGAGCGCTCGCAGCAGCGCCGGCCCTTGTGCGGGGCCAGCGGCGAGGGCGAGTCGAGCAGGAAGTAGGCTCCGGGCGACTTGACCGGCGAGGAGCCGAAGCCCTCCTCCTCCCACGAGTCCCCCTCGTCCGGCAGCGGCGCCGCCGCCGGCTCCATCTCCTCCTCCTCCTCCTCCAGCAGGGGCGGGTCGCTCCGCGCCGGGGTGCGCGCGGCCGAGAGCGGCGAGTCCGCCTCCTGGAACGCCGAGTCCTCGCCGGTGCTGTTGGCGCTGCTGTTGCCGCAGCCTTCCTCCTCCTCCTCTTCCTCCTCCTCCTCACAGTCGCTGTGGCCGCTCAGGAACAGCAGCTTCTGCCGGATCGGGGCCGCCGCCCGCCGGGCCGAGACGCGCCGCGGCGGCGCCGCCCGCTGCAGGCTGAGGAAGCTCATGGCGGCCGCTCCGCCCGTGCCGCTCCGGCCGCTCCCGCTGCGCTGCCCGCGCTCCGCCCGCGTGCGCCGCCGGTTCTGCTCGCGCTGCCCGGGAACGGCCCCACCGCGCGCCGTTCGGACTCCGCGGCTTTCCCGCGACCGTTGGTCACGTGCCGCGCACGCCGGCCAATCGCGCCCGCCCACCGGGTTTGAAAACACGGCGCGCGGGGGCGGGGCCGCGCGCGGCAGCGTCACGGGCCGCTTTGGCGCGAGCGGCGGGGCGGGGCCGGGCCGGGCCGGGCCGGGGCCCCACCCCGAGGCGGCCGCGCGGACGTGTCCGCCCGTGAGGCGCGCGCCCGGCGCCATTTTAGCCCCGGGGTGGCCCCGCCCGGGCTGCGGGAACCGCCTGGAGACGGCGTCCCGGGAGCGCCGGGAACACCGCAGGGACAGCGCCCCGGCGGCGGGGCAACTCCGGGGACGCCGCCCGGGGAGCTCCGGGACACCGCGGGGACACCGCGCCGCCTTGCGAGGCTGCCGCTCCCCTGCAACGTGGTCTTGCTCCCGTTGAGTTGCTAGAACTGGGCGCGCAAAAATGTCCGTAATAATAATAATACACTATTTAATATATAATAAAAATAATAACAATAACAGCACATTCTACGCCAGTTAAAGACGCTTTTTTTTTTTTTTAAGCGCAAGCAGACAGATTACTGTATTTCCAAACTTGATGCACGTGGTTTAAAGAGCAGCGGCGCGCAGGAGGCTCAGCGCAGCCCGTGCCGGTCACTCCTGTAGGACACTTCCATTCGGACTCGGTCCCAGCACAGCAAAGGCCATGCACGGCGGATCCTGTTTATCAGCATCTGTCTCCTCTACAGGTGCCACCGCTTCGTCTTCTGTCTGGTTACACGCAGCAAATAAACCTGCCCCTCTCTTCTGAACCAAACTGCCTTAAAACCAACCTCTTGGGTAACAAAGCACATGACAAATAGGGGTTTTTTACAGCCACGGGAACCCCAAAGAGCCCGAAGGAAGCCAGCTGCGTATGCCTGTGGAACTCTCTGCTGCCACAGGCTCTGCAGGCACACGGAGCATTCCCCGGACATGGGGGCAGTGCCAGGATTCACCCCCCAGCGCCCTGGGATGCTCGGGCGCTGCAGAGCAGCCGCTCTCCAGCCTCCTCCCCAGAGCTCCTCCTCCTTGCCCAGCAGACAAATCCTCATGTGCTGGTCGTTGCACACTCCTATGAGAGCAGAACCTCGGAGCCACAGGGATATCAGTGTGCCCTACTCCGCTTCTGGCAATTTCTCCTTTTTTAACCTCTTCTGTCTGAAAATACCCATTCTTTGCAGAGAGCTGTCCTGGTTTTAGGACAAGCCGTGATGAGCCACAGGAACACAAGCTCTGAGATTTGCATTTTGGAGAAAACTGAAAACAGGTTTCAGAAAACTGAAAGTAGCCAACATAACCTATGAAAATAGGACAGAGATAGGGCCTAAATCAAGCCAAGTATAAATGCACTCGGTGTACAGTATTTTAGAACCACAATGACATCCCATTAAAAAAATACTCGTTTTTTAAAATGAGATGCTCTGTATAGCAAGTACCAACTGAAGCATTCAAGTTTTAGAACAGATGATGTAAGAGAAGGCTGTTTAAAAATAGGATCTCCGCCACCTCTTCCTCCATTCAGAGCCCAGGGAGGGAGATACAAAGCAGTTCTTATAAAGTGACTCAAAACTTCCCAGCCACTATCTGTGGCTTGCTTCAGTCATATATGAAGTTTCCTTTTCTTTGAAAAAGTTCAGAGACTGTAAGCGTTCAATAAATCCCTCCCCCTGTAATGTCGAAACTTGCAGTTTCCTTCCCAAACTCAACCTAATATAACTCACACTTTCTGGAGTCTACAGACACAGGTATTTGGTGACAGCAAGTGACAAACTGAAGTTCAGAAGCCCTGTTGTAACTGAGTTGAACCAATGAATTACTAATCACTGTAACAGTTCAGTAGGACAAAATCAAGTGGAACAATTCAGAATTTGTACAGAGAAGAAAGTATTTCTGAAGAGAAGACAGGAAAGGAAAAAAGGAGTAGAGAAATAAGGAAACAACAGTAACACAATAATTTTAAAAGAAGGTTTATTTCCAGTATGAAAGCAATTAAGAAAGGGAAGTACTGAATAAATATGCAGCTAACAAAATGCACAGCTGCTATGTAAGAGTTCACAGGCTCTACGTAGATGCTGCTCTGAACTTGCACCCACTGTTCTTTTGCTGTAGTGTGACAGGACCATGAACACCTGTGTTGAAGAGATGACTTTTGCCCAGACTGAGTGTGGAACTCTGCTCCCCTGTCCCCTATGGCACCTGTAATTAGTATGAGGAGCGCTAGGAGCAGCCTGGCTAAAAGAGCCTCACAGAGCCCATTCCCTCCCAGAGAGCACTAGCCATGGAGGAAGAAGCTGAGTGAGGAGAAGCTCTGCAGGTTTCCATTGTGCCACACTCTCCGAGCCAAATCATCCCAAATCCTTTGAAGCTGATTAAATTGCACCTTTGAACTGCTACAGATCTTGCAGACTCAAGCCCTGATTCTTCCAAGAGATGTAACAGCACAAACTGACGTCTGGGCAGTGCCTGACTGATATTTCTACAAATTTGAGTGGTTTAACAGTTTTCAGGATCTGTATTTACAAAATGGGCTTCTTTTCCTTTTTATAATACTTGTTTTTAAGGTGCACTGAAGATTTTGCTACTAGAAATATTTATCTGGAGTGGTACACACTCACAGGCAAACAGCTGCTTTTAACTAGGAGTTTTCAAGCTCAAGGAAACCATTGTTTCCAAGTTTTGTGGGCAGCAGGGGAAGTCAAATGATGAAGAATGGGGAAGAAATAGAACAATGGCCAATTTGTCTGGCTGTCAGAACTGTGGCATTGCCATCTTGTCAGGATTCCTGCACTTGCAAGCTCATCTGGAATCCTCCAAAACCACTTCCATCAAATTGGAAGAGTTCTGCCAAAGTCTGGCTGAAACCCATTCTACATCAGCCAGCATAATTCACCTTATTATGACAGTTCACCTGATGGTGAGAGACCTAAATGGAGTGAAAAAGCAGAAGAGGAAGAAGGTCAAGTTGCTTTTATGAAAAACAGAAACACTACAGCCACCTGTGCCAAGGCCGTTGGTGGAGAACTGAGAGCAGAGGAGATCTTTGCTGTTTTCCCAGCTTTTATCTTGGCTTTCAGCAGGTAGCCAGGGAGCAGTGTGCTTATCACCAGCGCCAGCCATGGCATTCCAGTGTTCACACAAGACTTGGCACATACAGACACAACATGTCCCAGTGGGAGTGTGCCAACTGGGAGATGATGTGTCCGGGCCACTGACAGCCTAAAGGTGAGCAGTTTAAAGATTATTTTATCTGAGGTTGTGCTGCTAACAGCTGCTGTTAGCTGGCAACCTCTTTCTCTTCAATTACAAGGTCCAGAGTTAAATGAGTTTCCCATCAAAAATGGACTTTGTATATGCAAAGACATGCCAATAGCTGATGCTGCCAGTCCTTGTTCTCTTTTTAGTCTATAGTCTGCAGGCAGAGAGAACATTTCTCAGGGATTTATTCACCCAGGAACTCTAAATAATAACAACAAGAGAACAAGGTAGAGAATAGAAAGGGGAACTTGACAGCACCAGAGTTTCCACAAAGTAAAGAATAGCTACTGGATCCAAAATCTAGGAATTTTAGGGAAGATCTGAAGGTACTCAGAAGTTAAAATGTAGAAAGTAGATTTTAAAAGTCCAGGTTGTGCCAAACAGTCACATACAATTCAGTAATTCTCTATGACTATGAGAGCACACACTCATGACAGTTTTTAGTGACTCCCTTTTTTGCTTGTAAATCTGCCTCAACTCTTGAAATCTGCTTAACAAGAAAATGGCAAAACAATCTGTTCCTGAGAGTTGTATTCAGGTAAGAACTTTCCTCCAAAACAGCTGAAAAGTGGAAGAGACAGAATGATTGCCATGACCAAAACAGGTACAATTAGAATGTCCCATTCCTCTGTTGAGGCTAAGGTAAAATTATCAAAATAGAAAGATTTTGTACCAGCAATTAAAAACCTCACAATGTCTAATGCAGAGAAACTAAGTCATCACTACACTACTAATTTACCTCTGTCACTAACCTGTTCCCCTTTTCTCCTTCAGGGAACAAGCAAAACCATAAAAGAGGTACTTGTGCCTTTTTTCAAATCTACTACTCTTCTTTTAATAATCTTTTATGTGCATCATTCAAGGTAAGACATTTTGCAAACATTTTTAGGTGTGCAGATAAAAAGATTTTTTAAAAATCTGTCTCTTACTGTCTTGAATGTATCTGTTAAAATGCAAAAAAGCAGCTAATCCCATCTGTTCCACAAACTATTCTTGCACTTTCTGATTTTTCAGTCATTACAACCTATATTCAAATCTGAATTAGCCCTACACCAGGGAAAAAACCCCACTGGAGATGTAGCTTTGGACCACTGTTGTACCTCCAGGAGCTTTTTCCATCCATGTGGGTAGTTTCTATTATGTCAGCAGACCTGCCAGATGTTGGGAAGTCAGCCTCTTTCCCTTGTCTTGCCTCTCAGGAAATTCTACAGAACCAAGCAGTAACAAAATGGAGTTCTAAAAGTCTCTTGAAAAATAAGTAAAAATCAGCAGCCAATCAACCTAAAGGCTGATGATGGATTTAAACAAAAGAAAGGGTAAAATACTGGGGGTTTTGACAACCACACACTTTTTACTTACACAGTTACTTGTGCCCTGAAAATGTAAATAGTTTGTCATTCCTCTGAGTAAAATGCTGCAAATAATTAAACAGAACAGTAATAACCCAAAGAAAATCTCTTATTGTTTCAGAACCTGAGATGGATTGTATTTAAGGGGATCACATTTCCAGCAGAGATAAATACACAGACTTGGTGTAGGAACAAGGATTCACTTGTTGATATAGACATCTGTGTTTATTAGGATAATTGATACATTGTATGTTTATTGGGATAATTAAAGTCTGTTTTGACTATAAGCCTCAGTTAGAAAGTCTGGTATCACCCTGTTCCTGATAGGGTAAGGTGTCAGCCACTTAGTGCTAATGGTGATGGCCTAATGAGATTGTTACATTTTCCTTTGGCCAAGTGAACTTCACCAGCAGAATGAGAAACAGAATCAAAGGAATGCCAAACTGATGGGACATTATACAATACACATAACAAGGAAAAATGCTTGCTTCTGCCTCAGTTTGAGTGCAGTTTACTACCTCCAACAAAAGAACTGATAATGGCTCTTGATTTTGGGGTTTTTCTGTGATAGGTGTCTATGCTTTAGAAAGTTTTTCTCTATAGAGCACAGGATACTTTGGGAAAAATAGTGTTCAAATATATACTTTGCAAATAAAAAAGTAGGAGTACCTTGTTATAAACAAGGGGTTAGAATTTGATTTTATGCATCTGCAAAGACAAGGCAATTCCCATTTTTTCAAGACAAAAATGATGCATGCTGAATAATTTTTTTAAAGTTTCAAACAACTGTTAATATCTGAACATGACACAAGTTACCTGTCATTTCCAGTCTTTCAAAACCTTACTGCTTAAAAAAATCAGTTTCCATGCCACCCAAATATTAATGAAATTTCACAAATTTGAAACAATTTCAAATTGTTTGAAAATTACACAGAAAATTTGTTTTCATTCAACGACAAACTCTGAGTGAGCAGAATGGGTTTGTTATGGGGCACCTTGGTCAGCTTTAAGGTGTGGAGTCTGAAAAACCTCGACAGCTGTAGAGCTGGAGTTGTCAGAAAATTTTCGATCAGATCCTTACTCCACACCATCTTTCCTTGGCTAAAGAGCGATTAAATGGCTTCCTGTCGCTGGGGAAGGCTCCCCGAGTGCCCTGGGAAGAGCCCAGCAGTGCAGATGTCTCTGCTACAGCACAATCCCCGCAGGAAGCAGAGCAGGCAGCGAGGCGAATGCCGGCAGAGCGGTGAGGAGGTCAGGAACGAGAGCAGAGTTTGGGAGCAGCGGCGTTCCCAGCTCGGGCGCTGTTGATCAGCTCCCAGAGCCCGTCCTGCCCCTGTGCCGAGCAGACACCACGTGCCCGTCTCACACCCGGGATCCGCGGTATCGGTCAGCTGAGCTGCGCTTAATCACACCGCAGGGATGAGCGCTGTTTACAGCAGGATTTACTCTTAGGAAAACCATTAGCCCTTTAGGGCAAAAGCTGTCCTGTTGTTAGCAGAGTGTGTCTGGCACGATAGATCATCAGCCTGCAGCACCGAAAATAATCACCTCTTTTACTTAGAAGAGGCACTAAACTACAGTAAAGCAAAGCCCACCATAAGGAAAAACTGAAGAAATACTCAAAAGGGAAAAGTTAACTGCGAGGTCTGGAAGATTTTGGGCTTATTCCTTTAAGGAGAGAATTGGTATAGGCCCGCAATTGAAATACAAGAGAAAAATTGTATTTTTCTGGAAATGCGGGAGTCAGTCTGTAAAAGGCAGTGATATACTGACCTGGTTTACTTTACAGGGCTCCTCTTTTACAAGTTACTTATTTCTAGTGTGCCAAAGCATTTCCTTTGAGACAATTTTCAGAAGAGGGGTAGAATCTGTGGGTATAGAGATTTCTACTGCCAAACACCCAGCCCTGTTATATTCTTTTCTTCCTTCTCCTGAAATCCTTTTTGCCAGTTTTCCTATCTATCCAATCCGATCTTGTCCTGTCTAAACTCCACTACAGGACCTTCCAAGGCCAACATGCAGCATCAGCTACCAAAACAGCTCCTTCCACTGCTGCCTGAATGGGAGCAGGAGGGAAAAATCACTGAGGTCTCTCCATGCAGAAGATGAGATTGTTATGAAGGCAGAGGCCTTGCAGCTAAAGCACACATAATCACCTCAGCTTTTCTTTAAACACTAAGCAGTCTAAGTCACTCTACCTTATTTATTCAGGAAGTTTTCCTTTGTAGAGGTAGCTAGCAAAACATGGAAGCACCACCTTTGACTTGGGAGTTTTGCAAGAGTAACTGGTAAGGTAACGGTCACAGAAATAATTTTTAAAATACTACAGTTTTCCTGGCTGAGCTGGTTGTGAATGAACACCTTGCAGCAAACCAACTTGTATGAAAGAGAAAGAATACTCACATTTGTACAGTGGTCAGGAAATGTCCTGGGAAATGAGAAGAAGAAAGAACTGAAGTTATTTCTTTGCTAAGTCAAAGGCACCGTTCCAGTCACCTTTTCCAGAAACTATTAGCAATGAAATTTAAGGAAAAAAAAAACCTTGAACATTCACATCAAATGATACAACTTTAATTTCTAAAAGGTGATAAGTACTAAGAAACTGATCTAGTTGACAGGCAATTAATCCTCCTTGCATAGTACATTTATCTCCATGGGATATCAAGATTTACAACATTTCAGGAAAACTGGCACCTAAGTGAGCAAGCAACCTCAATCCTATACAAAAGTTACAGACAACCTAAATGTTTCCAAGTTTTACTTTGTAATTTATGCAGAGAATAGCCTTTGCTTTGTCCCCATCTGTCCTACAGTATTGCATTCTCTCACTGCACTTTACAGCTGGCTTCTGTGTAGAAAACATGAAAGGCTGCAACCCACACTGATACAGTAATTCACAATAAATCGGCTCATTCTATTCAAACTTGGCCTTTCTGAGGTCAAATACCTCAAGGTACTCCATTGTGGACTTCATTTTTTCATGTAGGATGTGCACCTCACAATACTTGGGATTCCTTAATAAAGATTTTGTCCAGAGGATGTTCAGTCCTTCCCTTGAGAAGGCAAAAGGTGAGGCTTCAGTTCCAGAAGTGCTTTTGACACTAATCTAAAATAAGCACTGAACCTTACAGGAAGCAAAAAAATTTTAACTTGCTTAACTGGCTTGCTAACAATATAAGAGTAAAAACTTCTTCATATAAAAAAATTGGAAGTTACATTTTGCTGTATGTGTTAGACATATCTACAATAGATTTTTTTTCCTTTACAGAATGATAGTTGGAGAGGAGCATCGTACTTACATCATCATTAATCCCTTTTTTCTAGTAACTTGTGTCCTGATTTTCAAAAGCACTGATTATCAGCACATCCTAGGTACTGAATGGTAGCAGCAGGCACTCAGAACTGTTGAAAATAGACTATTAGTACTTGTACTTTTGCTGCAAATGCACCATTTGAAAATAGTTCTCTTGAAAATGGATAACTTCACCTTTTAGAGAAAATCATTCCTGTAGTGTTTTAGAATGTCTGAAATAACTATTACCAGTATTTGCTTAACACACTGTAATGGATTACGATCAAAATTAATATCAAAAAATTAAGTTTATGATAAATAAACTTTGGAAAAATTTATACAAGGCCGTAAATAAATAATTTGAACTTCAGTCTCAGTAAGAAGTAAAACAATACGTCACACAACAATATCATCCTATCTAAACAATACAATCTTGCTATATTTTATTGCATAATAATTTGAGAGTAACATCTTAAGTAAAATATGTAAAGAAACAAAATCATTAGATTTACTTTCTTTAATATTGAACAACCAGTTCTTTGTACATAATCCAATTTAAAGATAATATAATTAGCACTTCCAGCATTAACAGTCTGTATTTACAGTGAATGAGATGGGGTAGGTAATCTAAAGAGTATTCAAATCTGTATGAAACAAATCAAAATACGAAGATTTACAGTAGTAGGCTCAAAATCCAAGACTTTTCCATTAATGGAATGCAATTTAAAAAGGCTTTGTTGCCTTTATTACTTGTAAGGGTTCCTGAAATGGTTATTTAAACAGCTGAAATCTTCAGTAATGCCTTCATTATTTGTACATGACATTAAAAATTAATTCCAATACTTCTATTTTTTACTTGCTTGTAGACCAGTCTGAAATCTGACGAAAGGATAACAAGGAAGTTTACTATATAATCCTAATTCCATATTCCTGAATGCAACGGTTGGAAGTAGATGATGTCAGTCCATTCCAAGGGTTATGTACACAAAACTTAGAAAATGTTCTTCACTCTTGCATAAAATGTGTACACAGTATCAGTGAGTGGGGGACTTCAAAGTTTTTATGGGCTGTTGCTGGCATGGACCTTTGTTGGTTGAAAATAAAATACCTTTCACTCTATTGTTCTGGTAGCAGTTTTGGAAGTTAATCATCAATCCCTGGTGTTTCCCCCTGTTGTATTCTGGAGGCTATTCTAATGGCTTCTTCCAGAGACTGTTGTTCTCCAAGCTGAAACAAACCATTTAAACAGAAAGAAATTCAAAATGTTACATTTGGAAAAAAATGCATCAAAAAAGATCTGAAAGCAAAAATCCAGATACCAAACAATACTTCAGCCTAAATAAGTGTGATCAGTATTGTCACACCTCTCCTGGGTAATATATACCAGCAGCTATCTAATCAGCATGACAATTAAGATAGCTGCTGATAAGAGATTAGACCGAGTTTCTATGTAACTACCAAATAAATGTGCTTCAAAGAACTGCTGCATGATAAACACACTTCATGACCCACAAAGTAGGTGATATTTTACTTGGCAGATATTGCAAAGCTCAGACAGGCCTTGCAGAAGTCACAGTGGCTGTTGCACTACATTTTATCACTGGTAAAGCAAACAAACATCTTCATTTTTCTTAACTCTCTAACAGAAAGTCAGCTCTTTGGAACACCACATGACATTACTTTATAGAAAAAAAATGTACATTTATTGCAGAATCCCAACTGCATTAAAAAGCTGTTGTGATGACACTGATTCTACAGTTAGTTTAGAGAGGAAATTATCTGGTACTGCCAGAAGCAAGATAACCAACCCTGAGTAAAGACAACTTGTCACAATTTTGGGAAGGAATCCATGGAGTTTTATAGTATATTCATGGGAACACTGAACACAGCCTCAACCTCACAAAAAAATGTAAAGCTGACCATCACCTATTGGCTCAGGGGAAACACATATGAGAGAGTGAAAGGTAAAACCAAATTGCTTGACCTAATGAGACAATTCTAAGTATCACTTGTTATTTTTACAGTGGCTGCATATCACATTCTGGATCCACTCAAATCAAGACCTCTGTTTTCACCTCGTTAGGGCTTCAATAGGACTATCAGGCTAATGGCTTTACCAGTACTTAGAAACCAAATGGATTAATTTATTAGTATCAAAGTACAAAAGAAAAGGCACTCAAACCCTCAGGAACAATCAATATTCGTTTTTAATTATCAGTATTTTAATTTTGAGTTCTCTCTCTTCTATTTGCGTATTTTAAGTTTAATTAATGTAAAGAGAGTTAATGCTCCATTGCTGGTAACAGAAGAGGGGCTTGTGCAGAGTGCCTGTGTTCCTGTCATTCAAAGGACCCACTGCTGAAGGTGCAAGTTACTTTTTTCTTGCTCTCATGCAAACAATTGCCTTTTGACATGGTTTCTCTTACAGGCAGTTTTGATTAGTGCCAACTTAGCTCAAAAGAGAAGAGTTCAGAATTCAGAGCTTCTCAACTTTCAACAGCATGACTTGCTACTTTCCATTTAACAAAGGGTAAAATAACAATCTCTTTTTTCTGCTTGAGGATATTAATACTATTCCTTTCAATCTGAGCTCTTAAGAGCTCTTTCATACCTAGAAATTACCTTTCCCTGACAGTGTTTGAACAATGTGAGGAACTATTTACAGACTGCTTGTACTGTGCTGGCTTGGCACATAACAGAAGGTCACTATTTCCAGAGATCTCTGATTATTAATCTTTCTATATAACTGTTTGCACTATTTTGCTATTAACATTTCAAGATTCAAATAACAAATTTGCTAATTTTCTAAGTTCATAGCAATTTATCCTTGAGAGTTTGGCTTTACATGAGTCAACCCTGTATGTAAAGCTGAAGGAGGAACAAAAGCACTTTTTCTCTGAAAACCTGTGAGTCCATGAACAACTCAAGTTGAGCTGAAGTTAGGCCCTCCCCCATCCTTCCCCTTTTTTTGGAGTTCTACAAGTAGATTTGGAAAATCAGATGCTGTTTATTTCTCTTCCTAACCCTATATATTATTTTAAATGTGAGATCATATGGTTGTGGGCTATTTTTTTTCAGGGAAACCAAGTTTATTCAAATCATTTTGTTACCTGACTAGGTACCTTCTAGCTCTAAAAGTAACAAACAATCCAAAAAACTATTTATCCCCATCTTACCTGTACTGCAATTTGTGTCCCATTGGATGTAGCCAACAATGTAACAGGTCTAGTTTCTGTAGTCACTAGATGGTGTCCGTGCTGCTGGTGTCCCATTTCTGATGAGGCACTGTGAAATGCTGCTAAGTCTTGGGCCACAATTGCAACCTTCAGGACAAAAGGACAGAATCACCAGCCTGGCAGATGTGTTCCTGCTCCTCAACTCGTACCACCACTGCCTTCACAGTTACATTCATTCAAAGCTGGGATTGCTCATGGGCATAATTGTATTGTGCAAAAGAAAAGTTGCCACAATTGTGTTCTCCAAATTATCTACTAGCTATTAAAATATAAATATCCTCAGGACTGCAGCAGCTCAATAAATGCACCTACAGACCTGAGATTATCTACACAGAGATTAATAACTATCTTCATTTTCACATGGTTCAATTTTAGAACAGTAGAATGCATTTTAACTTAAAGATAACACCATATTTGTACTGAAAAGTTAGCTGGTTTATCTGTACATTTAAAACCAACCCACAGATATATATTTACACAAATGTTTCCCATCTGCCAAATAAAATACAGCTCCATAATATTAACCAATGAAATCACAGCTCATAATGGATTCTGTTCTTAGTTCTGCCACTCATTTACTGTGTGACTTTGGGGAAAATGTTTGGCATTTCAAGGTCTTAATTTACAGACACCTAAATGAATCACTGGACCGGTACCTCAGATTTTTTTCTTGGTGCCCACTTGTTTTTAAAACATTCCACCATCTGCTGATGTACAGCACTAGAGTCGAGCACATCAGGCACTTATGAGGGACTGTGTGGGCCAGGTGCTGGAAACTACTTTGCTGAGACAAGCCTACATCGATGACAGAAGTGTGATGGCTGAGGGGCCCATCAGATAGCGGCTCCCGAAGGGACAGGAGCCAGGCGTGCAGGACAGCCTCACCTGCTGTCCCTCGCTGCCCTCGGCAGTGACCATGGCCACCGAGTGCGTTCCCGCCGAGGAGATGACGGCGTCGTGGGCAGGGACGGTGATGGTGGTGCCATCCTGTGTCACCATGGTGATGGTATTGCCGATGGCCTGCATGTCTGCCTGGGAGATGTTCACCTGCAACACACAGCAACTGCTGAGGCAAGGAAGGATTTCACTGCTGCTCCAGGCAGAGCCCTCATTCCACCTGCCTGTGGCTGGGATCTAACAGCTCATGACCTTTCCAATACACTTACCTGTTACAGAAAAGAATATGGCTCTCAGTGGTAGAAAGAGGCTGCATACTTAATCCAAGAGCCTACAACTCCATGTTAATCAGAGTGTATCCCAAATAACAGCATCATAGATTATCTATGCACGTGGCTTACACAGAGGTCAATGGGATTGAAGGTTGTACCACCTGACGTACTTTGATCTTGATGGAAATACTAAAGAGGCTATGAGGGCTTAGAATTTAAACCACAAATAAACAATCCATAACAAAGTAAAGATATAAATTACTGATGTCTCCAGTATAAATGCATTAGGTCATCAGATATATAATCTGATGTCTGATTTACAAGGTAATAAAACCCAGAACTGAAGTCAAGCTGAAAGATAATTTAAATGTAAGAATTCCATGTCAAGACTTCTGCAGGCCTTCATTTTAGAGGGTAAAAATGCCAGTTACTTAGTATTGCTGCAATGTACAGAGCTGGCAATATAACAGGCCCTTGGATATTTTAACTCTGCCTGAATTCAGAGTATATCTTTCATATGTTACTGGTATTACAGCTGCCCTGCCAGCTGATACAGAAACTTTTTCTCAAAAGCCTTCAATATACTGCCACAGTGAATCAAGAGAGTTGTGCTGAAATTCCCTCCAAAGAAATTTCTTATGAAATCCTTAAAAATATGTATCCAATGAAAACATTAAAAAAAAGACAGCCATAGGAATGTTCAAGTGGAAAACAGTATCAAAGGATTCCTTATCCTTTAGTTTATGTTAGAAACTGCACACTACCAAACAAACTGCTTGTAAAGGAAGCACCTGGACTGAAAAGGCTTCCCACCCCTCAACTCCCCCAAAGTGTGTGCAGACAAGACAGTGAAGATGCCCATCAGATATTAACAGCATAATCTGGGAATTGTGAGAAATCTCAGAAACAGGCTGTATATATAACAGTTGTTAAAACAGCCCTTTTCAGAGTGACAAAGAAAACAAGGAGAGACCAATCCCCTAATTTTGTATTAATACAGTTTCACATGTCAGAATATGTGGTTTCAGTTAGGTATTCCACAGGAGGCACAATCCTAAGCATACCCTGACACAGCTCCAAAGAAGCTTCTTTCCTTAAGAAATCCACAAACATTTATCAAGAATCCTCTGTGACTTCAGAGAGCTCAAGAAGCTGCTACAAACTGTGTTTCAATTCTCAGCATGGTTTTGTCAGCACTTGAACACTGCAGTTACTTACGTGTTGGGTTCCATCCTGGGATATTAGTGCTACTTGTTGGCCTAATCCCGACTGAGTAACTGTAGCAACCTGTGCAGAAATGACATCTTCTCCCTCTACACCTGTCACGTAGGTGATCTGGGAGCCTTTGAGCACATCTTCACCTTGACCTATTGGACACAAAGAAGGCATGAGGATACTTTACATACTCTAAAGGTTTCCAGGAGAGCAAATGACCAGGATTAAGTCCCAGCCTTGTCTGAAGGTTTTGAACACTCCAACAGAAAAATTTAGTGGAAAGATGAGAAAAAAAAGGAAAGATACCAGAAGCAAGTCAGAAAGTCTTATTTTGGGAACACAGAGTATAATCTTCTAGCAATGAGTTTAAAGAGACATAAATACTACATACATATTTAGTTTGTAAGCAAATATTAAATGTGATAAACATTTCTAATTTACTCATTAAATGTTAACCTCTCCATGCAAGGGACTCCACACAAACACAACTGGAGTTATTTTTTTAAAAGTTATTAATTAACAAACATACAGAAGAACATAGCAATGCCTTTATGTGAAGATTTAAGTAAGTTCATTATCTTGATAAATGTTTAACCTCAGCAAATGAATGTTATCATTCCTTTAAAAGAAGGAATTAAGCTATAGCAAGTCTGCTTGAGGCATTCAGTGCAGTTTCCCACAAACGAGTAGCAAAACAGCTTTTCTAACCAAAGCAGTTTGTGCAGACACTTCCAATATTCAGGTACCTCTAAAAATCACCATTTGACAAGTGGTGTTTGTCCTATCACAGTATTTCCTTCAGTCTGATCCTTTATAGTCATAGGATTCAATACTCATGATACCATGAACAGCATATTCTGAGGACTACTGCAGCACAGCAGCTCCTTTTCATCTCTACCTCAGGGACAGTTTACAGAAACTGCTCTAAACCACAGCCCATATCACTGTGCAGCAAAAACAATTTTTTTTTTCTCTCAAGGCCGAGCCTTTACTCCCACACAAAAGATTGTCACCAGCCATGGTGTTATAGATATCTTTGAAAAATCCCTAACAGAAGTCCAGTAAGTTGTAATCAGTTTAGAGTGTCTCTGGTCCCTTCCCCACATTCATGTTTTCAGCAGGTTTGCTGAGACTGCAACTCAGATTTCTCTCTTAACCCCGTGACTACTATAAATTACTTTATTATCTGGCCAATTACCATGCATTTTTTGTTCACAAGTTGCCTACCACCCTAAAAAGTCTTACAGAGAAATTAAGGTATCTTTATTAAGTACTTTAACTTTTTTATCTATCTTTTAATTTCCTTGGCTATCAAAATCCCCCAGCAAAATACCATCCAGCCTTTTTTTTAATTTTTTTAATTATTTTTTGTACAACTAGAGATTCAAAGGCTGCAATCCTAACCTGGAGGTGGCTCAAAGAAAGCCTCTTGTTCCTCCTCAATGGGCTCTGTGTCGTTGTGCGCTGTCCGTTTGTGCATAGCAAGGGTGGAGATCTGCTTGTAGGTCTTCCCGCAGTGATTGCAGTTGTATGGTTTGGAATGAGTATGTACAACATGATGTTTGTATAAACTGGAATACTCTGTGAAACGTTTGTCACAGCCAGGAACTGTACAGACATAGGGTTTTTCCCCTGCGCGGGAAAACAAAAGGTATAAAGAGAACTTTATTCAGGATGCACAAGAAAAATTGCCAGCAAATGATATTTAGGGACAAACCTTCATTATCAACCATACTTTAATTTCAAAGACAACAGAGAAGCTCAACCCTGTCTTTTTTTAAGAATTACTGCCAGTACACATTGGGCCTGGTTTTACTCCCTATCATTCCATCTAAAACATCCTTCTGATGAAGGCAGAATGATGCAGGCTAAAAGCTGCAATTTCAGTTTGTCATTGTACTGAGAATTTTGCTCTTTTGTTACTGGAAGCCCCATAGTTTTCCTTGATGATCAGATACATTGATTGACTAGTATCACCTTTGAGTATTGAAAACTCTGAGGAAATCCATAGGAAACAATTATGGTTTCATATAGAAACACCTTCCATTTAAAAATCAATGAAACAAGTGTCCAAATTACATTGTAAACTAAAAATATAGACTGAGATACAAAACATGCCTCTATGAAGCTTGCCTGTGTTTCTATAATACATATAATGCTACCAAGCTGATATAGCTATCACTAGCTTTTTACATTTTAGAATCTACACATTTGTGCTTATTATTTCTGTTCACTAACTCTGAGAATCAAGTTCGATAAAATAAGTACTTTCACATTCAGTATATAAAAAAGGAAGTTTTGACCACAGTTCCAGCAACAAGGAAAATACAGCTGGGATGAAAGGGTGACTCACAACAGTGAGCCAAAGTTAAGCTCAGACTTGTCCTTTACTTGTATTTATTTAAGAAACAGCTCACAAGGGAGCAAGCCCCAGAATCATATTAAGGATTCAGCCCAATGTCCAGTTTAAAAAACTTTGTATCCAAACCAAAATTATTCTGCCTTGACAGCAAGATGGGAAATCTAACTGCTTAAATATCCTCAGCTGAGGGGAGAGCAGGCCCAACCAGAATTACCAAGCCAAGTCATATAAACATGACTATACCCAATTACAACACACCAAAACATTGTTCACAAGGAGAATGACACAGCCTCTGCCAAGCAGATTCCACTTCAAAATACAATAAATTGCTCATATACCTGTGTGTATTCTCACATGATTCTTATAATTAGTTGCACTGGCAAAAGCTCTCCCACATCCTGGCTCTGTACAGTAATATGGCCTTTCGCCCGTGTGTGTCCTGATATGAACCTTTCTAATATTAGATGTTGTGAATGACCTGCCACATCCTTCAAAGGGACACTTAAAAGGTCTTTCACCTGAAAAAGAAGACAAGAAAAGGTACACAAAAGAATGAAAATCCTGTTACAGACTTGAATGTAGGAACCTAAAGCTACCTATTTTTATCTTTGAGATCCTCGGTCAGAAATACCATGAACACATCACTGTGGAGTGTTCTAGTTTAGCCCAAACTAACAAAATTCAGGAAAATCATACAGTCTGTAAGCTAAATTATGAAGCATTTAGATTAATACTTTAACATGTATAGAACAGACTCAGTTGCTTGGATTAGCTTCCACACTGCCCATAATCTAACAATTATTTAACAACCTCCCCAGTTCGTACATATATTTTCAAACCAAGTGTATCATACCATTGACATTTGACAATTGTTAATACTTCAAATGAAAAGATTTAAACCTTCATGATTTAACATATAATCAGGATAAACATGGATTAGTAAAACTTGCTGTAGGAAAGCACTTAACCTTAAAAAAGAACTAACTTTCTAAAGAGATGCAGCCATGAAACTAAAGTTTCAAACCCCCAGACCAAAGCAAATCACAAATACAGGTTATTTCAGAGTAAGTCTCTTCATGTGATACAAGTTTAAGCACGGCAACTTACATCACTGCACCAAAGCATTTCACTGTGAATACCAGACAAGACCCATCAATAATACCCCAATAACCATGACCTTTCAGATCTATCAAAGCACACAGAGAAGGAGAGCAAAGGGAGGTAAATTTGGAGACGATGGAGCCACTGACAGGCTGCCCTGCTGTAATTTCCCTCTTCTCAAGCCAAGTACATTCCACGCACTGTGCTGCTTACCAAAGAGCAGAATCTGAGAGCAAGAGAGAGCAGAACACCACTACAGATGCAACAATAGGTATTTAAAAATAAACAAGTCCTGATAGACAGTAATACCATGAAACTCCAAAGCAGTTCCCCCTTGGCAGAGGAAACTACTATTCACTCCTTCGGGCAGCTGTTTTGGGAAGGTTTTCCAGCTTCCTGCCAAGGCAGTGAGTATTCCCCGTACACGCCTCAGTGTTGTGTTACCATGGCTCCCCTAATCCTTGCTTCAGCCAGGACCCCAAACACGTCTGAAAGCAGCAGGGTTGCAGAGCCAACCCCACCCAGCAACAGACCCTGCACTAGAAACCACAACAGATCGCTCTTAAACAATGCCCGCAGGAATGTCGCCAGACCGGTCCCCGAAGGGGTATTTTCAAATTCTAATGTACTTCCTAGCAAAGCGACCAGTTTCCAGGTGACAGAGAATTCCAACTCTAGAAATGCAAAGCCTTGAAGCTCTAGCCCACTGCAGCACGAGGTTCCATCCACAGCAGCTTTTCTGATCCCAGGGTTGTGTCTGGGGAAGTCCCGGAGAAAGCCGAGGCAAGCATTTGATGGCACTGAAAGCGAGACTTGACTCTACTCAAAGAGGGGAAAAGTCACTTCTGGTTAAAACGGGCAGAAAATGAAGAAAGCACTGACCCTGATGTACCTACTAAAGGAAAGGAAAGGTTTCTGAGCCATGGGAGAGCCCAGACCTGCCTCCCCCGGGTGCCCTGCTGCAGCTTTGCACAAGGTATGAATGCACACTGCTCCCTCCACCTGCACAAAGCAGTTGCTGCAATTTTTTTTTTCTCATTCTTAGCTTCCTGAAAATACTCATAAATCTCAAATCTCAGACACCTCTGACCCCTGGGCTGCTGGGAGATTATGATTCTATTACTAATATTGTTCAGGTGGGTAGGTTACTACATAGGGCTGGCTCAAGCCATTTGTCTCAACTGCTGAACAGAGATTAAATTACCACACACCTTCTGTGGCCATAAAGAAGTAAAGAAAACAGTCCACAGCTAATAAAATTGTCCTTCCCTACAGAAACCTTTCATAGTCTGTTCTTGATGCAGTGCATATCAACAGTCCTCTTCTAGAGTTGAGATGATATGTGTTCATCCTGATGTTTAAAAATCAAGATACCACTAATCCCAACAGATTCTCTTTGTGTACAGAAGTAAAAAAATGAGAAATCTCTTAATATAATCCTGAAGTTTTACCATTTTTATTGCCTGTAATTACATCCCAACCCCCATATTGTTATTTTTAATTTGAAAAAAAACCAAACCCCTGTTTCTTTTGTTTTTTTCTTGTTGACTCACTAAGATTCAGAATTTCAGTGGAAAAGTTTGTCAGTGTTCTAGCAGAGACATAAATATATTTAATGGAATAGGTTAGCAAGTGATAGATTGTTCTTCCTACATTTAAGGGTTGTTTTTCTTTTTTTTTCTTTTGGAAGATCACAGGCACAAAGAAGACATTGTGCAAACTTGTTTACATGTGTGTGCACCCACAGAGTTTTGCAGTGTAGTGTGTGCTGTCTAGAATTTGTGGGTTTTAATTTAATGTTTTTAGACAAAATGTAAGATTTTATTTTTGGTGCCTTTGCAAGTTTTAGTAACAGTTGGTTTTCTATATTTTTGTTTTTTTGCTGGAAGAAGAGACGGGAAATGAGGATAACAAGCTCAGAATATCAACCTTCATGAAGCTGGCACACGAGTTATATTAAAGCACCAAAACTGAGGAACACTGAAGCCATTTCTAAAAGGCAAGACCTTGTTCTGTTACAGCTGCAGATGAAACTGTAAAGGCAACGAGTGACTCAGTGACAATATAAGTGAGGCACTGCTAAAAGTTAGTGTATTTGTAATAGCAGTGTGAATGCTTTAGCACTTTTTCCAAGAAGAGCATGCTGGATTTGCAGTAAATGCTTACCATACTGAAATGCTGATGAGTTCACTGGGCTTCAGAAAGAGAATACACACAGGCTGATTTTGTCAGCATAAAGTCAGAGAATGAGGAAAGAGAAAAAACTAAAAACCCATCTATGTGAATTAACAAAAAAGGAGTGTGTGCTGACAGTACCTGTGTGGGTGCGAATGTGCTTCTGCAGGTCTCCGGAAGTCTTGAAGGATTTGGTGCAGTTCTCTTCTGTGCACCGGTAAGGCTTCTCACCGGTGTGTGTCCGCACGTGACTTTTCAACCCATACCCTGCGGGTCAGAAAGGATGTTAGCACCGTGTGAGGACAGTTAGGATGCTCATAAACCATCACCAGCAAAAGCTGTGCTTGCCATTCCAACAGGAATGTTGATGAGTAACATTTGCTCTTTCATTTTCACGAGCTCTTCATTCTACCCTACAGAGCAGCAGAACTCTGGTAACAGTTTGGAAATTCTTTGATTCTTTATTTTTGAAGAAAATACATTTCCATAATGCTTCTCTTTCCCTTCAGAAGGATAAAGTGCAATTATTATAATGTGGACAAATATTTATTCTGCCTTCTGAGGAAGCCATATGCTGGCATTCCATCTAGTTTTCACCTCTTCCCACCACTGTCATCAAAATGACATTATTTGCTTGTAGGAAAAGCAATAACCTCTAACGAAGTCACAGTAAAATCACATATACAGGTGCTAACCAAGAGCAGTCATAGACACTCATTCTCTTTAAGATTACTTTTAGTAACTCATCATCATCAAAAACTTGACCAGTCTGAAGTGAACTTTGGATCAGGCCCTCTGTAAGTTATTTTGCAACGAGCATTTAACCAAGATTTTCCTTTCAGCACTTCCCTGAAAATATAATGACTAAAGAAGCCTGAAACAACCATTTTAGAAAATGAACCTGAATTTCACTTGTACCACAAGTGATGTTTACATTTCTACAAAACAAAATCTGTTAAGAAAATAGCATCTGCTTTAATTTCAGAGGGTTCTCCCCAAAACAGCTGAAATTCCTATTCTTGATGTTTTTAGAAGCATGAGGCATGTGAACCAAGCTGAGCATTAATTCACTTTTATAGCTAAAATAAACTCAGTGTCATGACCCACTCCAGGAGAGTTCTTAGCATTTAAACCAGAGGACTCAGTACTTAAAGTGAGCTTTGTCCAAGGCAAAGATTGTTGAACTACAATAGTAGGCTCTGATCAAAAATACAGTATTTATAAACAAACAGCTGTTTAAAACCATACATGAGTCTGTTGCAAAGGAGGAGAATATTTTCATTACATAGTTTTGAAATCCCTTTATAAACTCTATGCAATTAAACTTAGATGCAGCCCTTTAAAAGTGTGGTTGTTTCCCTTTTGACTTTTTGCATCAGTATTTATTTTGCTCATTTCTATTCAAAGCAATTGTAGCAAATGTGTTAGATCAGATGAAGTTATTTTAAAAATATCTTATTTAAAAAAACAGAGCCTAACTTTTCTAAGCATTATACTAATTTACATTCCAAGTAAAAGAATAAAATTTGAAACAAGTTTTGCTCTTCCACTTTCCTCCATGTTTCATTCCTGATAATTGCATTTTGCGCAATCAAATTCAATCTCAGAGAGAGCATCATTTATGAGCAGAGTGATCTGTACAAATGGAGAGTTCACTTCATGGCAGATGTCACTGTTATAAATTCAATAAAGAACACTTAAACCAACATCTTCTGTCAAAGTTCCTTCCAAGTTTAGACTAGAAGATCAGGAATCTGCCCCTAGCCGACAGGTTCAGCTTTCTATTATCACCTCATTTAACTTTTGCTATTAGTTTAATGGTAAGAAAGGTCTATTTTTTAACATTTAGTTTGACTGTAGATGACACGTGAAGAGTGAGGGAAGTGTTGAGTGCCTTCCCCCTTCAGTAAGAGTTAAATCCTCTGTCCTTTCTATTGCTAGCTGAAAAGATGACTTTTTCTCTGCAGTTGTCCCAACCAACTTAGCAGTTAAAAAGGCAATATTAAAAACTTACTTTATTCACAGACAAACACTGACAAGCAGGAGAAGCTAGTCTGCAAAAGATTACCTGTTGCAAAGGCTTTGCCACATCCAGGATGTTCACACTGGTATGGTCTGTCTCCTGTGTGAGACCTTTCATGCACCTGTTGACATCCAATACAGTGACTTAATGAAATGTTGTATCTGGTTACTTCAGCAGAGAAACAGTTCACTCTCAAAGCCAACATATTTTATTTATCTTACTAAGATTCACATTGAAGTGTCTGTTTATATCAGTGATCAAAATATAATGAAATGTGGTAACATTTTCCCTAAAACGAAAGATGTCTCTTTCCAAGGTCTGACCTGATCCTGCCAGTCAGTTTGGCACAAAGCACTCCTGTAAATACATGCAGAGTTGCCATCATGCACTACATTAAAGACAGGAGGTAAATATGCCTTAGAGCCTACTCTCTATATAACTTTTGACTGCACTGAATGCTTCCAATGAAGCTCTTATACTGCAGGAAACATCTACAGCAAGGATAAAGCCAACCACTCACTGACTCCTGTAGTCAGAGACAAAGCAGCATTGTGAGGAGGTTACCTCATCAGCAAGGGATTGTGCCAGCCTCAGCTGGAATGTGAGCCCTATACCATTTACCATTTCAGTCATTCCTTTACTTAATTAAAAAAAAAGAAGTAAGAAGTTGCCATCTGTGAAGAAAAGATGTTCCAGCTTTTCATTTTGAATATTAGCTTTGAAGAGTCTCGCTTTGTATTATGATGGTGAAATATTTCAAAAACTGGAATTTTTGCATGATCATGCAGACATGTAAAAAGCTGATAAAGCAAATGCTGGATTCCAGAATTTCTGTGACACTGCTGGTGGAAACAACCTCAACATGCTGGCAATATAGCAGCTGAACATGATCCCAGAACACTAAGTAAACTTAGCTGAGCACCCGCCAATTACTGTAAAATCAATCCAATCAATCCAAACATTTGACAAAACAGCCCCATTGCAATTGACTCACTCTCAATTTCTATTACTTTTAACCACATAATCTTTCAAAAAAATCACATCTACAAAGTAGCAATGCACATTTTACATCTCATCACCTTAAGATGGTGAGCTGTTGTGTACAGTTTTCCACAGCCATCATAATCACAGCGAAAGGCTTTCTCTCCAGTCTGTTGAGATTTTGCAGTCACTCTTGTTCCATGCCCTTGCAAGACAATCTTAAGTGAAAGAGAAAAAAATATTTTAAAACCCCAACCACATACTAAAAAAACAACAACCAAAATGGATCAGAAAAGTTACAAACTTTATTTTGCTATCAAGCCAGAGCTGATTCTGACAGAATTTCTTTTAGTTTCTCTTTGCTTTGCTTACTTTTTTAGTTTCTCTTTGCTTTGCTATGCCGTGTATGTCTACATCCTCAATAAATAAACTAAAAATAAATAACTGAAAATCATGATGGAAACTGTAAAACATATTTACTTGTACCTAGCAAATTTAAAAGCTTGCATTAATTAGTCAAATAACAAATACAAATAATTTAAAATATAAGCACAGTGGTAAAATTACCAAATTAGTAGACAGACAAGTCTTAGATTGTATCTGAGGTGCTAGATATGTTCCTAAGGGAAATTAGATATAAATCAGACCACCTTCAAATATGAGTTCACAGAAAGGCCAAACAATAATTAAATGTCCTGAGAACTAGCACTTTCTGAAAATGAAGGAAAGCATTTTGTACTTGGTCTGCCATGCATGTATTTTGATCAAGCTAATTGGAGCTCTGTGAGCTAGGTTCTACTATCCCTTCTGGCACGACAACAGGAAAATAAAAACCCCTTGTGCAGGCTCCTTCATAGACTGACATGCAAGAAACATTCATACAGACTGAAGACAGAGGCAGAAGCCCAAACATCAGCACTTTGATACAACTCTATGCAAAGCATTCGAGACTATTTTATACTGTCTGTCCTTTTTAATCACCTCCCTTTTGTTACACATCCAATTCTATTCCAAACTGTCAAAAGAACATTTCATAAGATGGATGAGGAGACAATACTCTCAGCACAAAATAGTGTCAGCTGCAGCAGGCTGCTCACAAGGCATATCCAAATGGGTTCTGAATAACTCTAAGGATTGAGACTCCTGAAGTCTGCTCCCGATGTTCATATCCCCAACAAATTCTTCTTGGCAACTGAGGCTCTGCAAAGTGTCTCCCTTTGCCAGCTGCTCAGTAACCTGCTCTATACTGCCCATTGTCACCTCTGAACTCCAAATGCTCCTCATGTGCCCTGTTGTGATGCCCTTCTGGCAGATACCCAGGATGTTAAAATTCCTCATGAGGATGTGGGCCTGGGAACATGAGGGTTGTTCCAGCTGTCTGAAGAAGGCTTTATCTTCCTGATCAAGACCTTGTGGCAGACAGTCACCACCTCAGCACTCACACTGGTCTGAGCCATCTCCCATCCCAAAGCCCTGTGCAGTCCTGCTGTTCCCACCTGGCCCTTTTAAAGAGCCTGGATCCATCAGCACAGCACTTCAGTCATCTGAGCCCTCCCACCACAACTCCCTCATACCAGGGAGCCTGCAGCCCTGCAACAACACACAGACCTTTATTTCCTCTTTCAGAGAAATCACACATTTGACTGCTAACACCTTTCCTACAGATTCTTCAGAGAGGATGGAATAACTCATTACCTTCAGACTGTTCTTAAGACTAAAGGAGCAAAGTTCAATACAAAATTTTATTCAGCTGAAATGTTTAACTCCATCACTTCAGAAAATCTTCTCTGGAACCACAGAGAAAACCAACCTCCTGGATCAAGAAGCCCATTACTGATAGTACTGTTTAACCTATGACAGCATGAATCACAGAAATCACTTCAATACGTTAAGGATCATGAAGAATACATTTGGTTGAGCATCTGCACTGAAGCACTATTTTTTTTTTTCTATCAGTAAACCTACTGCTCTTTCTTCATTGTTCTAGCATACAAATATGTATATACTTGCTAAGTTCTGCCATAAAGTTCAAGTATGCCAAAGTTTAAAAGAAAATGAAAACAATTCTGTAATGTGCTTATATCTGCAAAAAAATAACCAGCCATAATCTTACCAATATTAAGATGGATAAAAAAACTGGGGAGGAAGCACCTTTCTAATATTGTGGAACTTACTGAGAGGAACTGTGTATTTCAAATACTTTTAAACAGAATGAATAAACAAATAGAGTTTAAAACCCCCTATTTTTAAGAGATCACAAATGCATCCTGAGCTCAGAGAGGTAACACAGGAGAAAAACAAAGATCTCGGAGCAGATTTTTCTACTGCACGCATAAAAGCAGAATCATATAACCAAAGTGTGTATTATGAACAGATGGGTAGGACAGGTTTGAAGGGAAATACTGAGATATCCATTTGGGCACACAGAGGCTTTTGTTTTCCTTTGTAGAAATCACAAAGAGGTTTTATGCTTTTTTTTCTTTGCTGAAACACCTAACTAACCATAGGCAAGTCTGAGTGACTGCTTAGCAGTGTGACATCTGTTCTGTTCCCTGTGGACTTAAGAAGTTTATAAATATACACCTATTTGATTCTACATCTAAATATGAGACTATTTTATATTTTATATTTTATATTTTATATATTAATACATATGAATACAGAATGAGTTACAAGTAGGTATCTACTTAAATCAAGATATATGAATGATTTATATTTTCATACATAATTGATAGCTTTGGGCCCCATCAACTGAAGGCCAACTGTAGTCACCTTATAAGGGTCAGAATTTGAGACTAAGCCTCACTACTTCTGAAATATCAGATCTTGTTTTGTTTGGAACATATAATGCTCCCTAAGACTGGCACATTTCCATATTGCACATATGTTGCCATATATGTATAAGATAAAACCATGACCACATTCAGTTTGCTTTGGGGCTGAGGCCAAAATCAATATTTAGGTGGATACCGATTACAGGTAATTTTGCTTAATAGGCTCTTACTTCAGGTAAAAGCAAAGAAAAATTTATCTTACTCTTCCCTGAATTTTGCCTTTCAATGGAGTTGTATCCAACCTATCCTATTCCAACCTACAAGTATGCAAACCCTCTGAATTTCTTAATTTCATTTTCTGGACCGTGGTCCAATACAGTAAATAATGCAAGTATTAGTTATTCTCTCCTTCCACAGTCATGCCACACAGGCAAAGGGGAAGTGTCTGCAGCTTTAAATATTGTGGGATCTAACCTGTAAAACATTAAAAATAGAAAATTTGAGCTAACTGTGAGAGGTGAGCCTATAATTACTCCTTTCACAGATAATGTATTTTGATCTTGGAAGAAGACATTTTTCTTCCTTGTCTACTTCATTATTTCTTAAATTAAGCAGAAAGGAGAAAAGGCTTGCCCAGAGAAGCCCCATTCTCAATGCAATGATTTTCCATTTTTTATTTTGTCATCTGAACATGTGAGGATATAGAGGTTTTTGTATTATTTTAGTTGTATATTTGAAGCCCAGAATACACTTTTCTTTGTCTTTTCTTTAATAAAATACATTATAATGCCAAATACCATTCTCTTCACATAATTTTATGGATCCCAGGGAAAAAAGCTTGAGACTTAGTTGTACCTGTATTTTCCATTACCATTTGAACTTTTACATTAATCTTTTCACACTTAAAAGGATTTTACATTTCTATGTACTAACAATATGGATCCAGAAGAAGAAAGTGAAGTATTTTTCTGTTCTTTAAGCATTCTCTGGGAGCAACACTCTTAACTACCGATTCCTTATAAATCCTGTTGTAAAGGCCAGGGACCGTAACAGGGCAAGTGGAATCAAAGTCATTTAAGAGAGAACAGTTCCAGATCTATGCCTGGAATGGTCTCTCCTAGAAGAAATTTATTAACTGAGACAACATTTTTCTTTTTTAAATACTATAAAAAGTCAGCTTCTTCTCTGGAAAAGAACTTCTGAAATACTTACACTCTAATTGATGAAATACTCAGGTCAGCTTGAAAAATCTTAGAAAGCAAACATAATTTTTAATTAACTTTTAACAGGAAAACCTGTAAGTATTAGAACATCTTTTAAAACTCTTGTGACAGGGTCTTGTACAGAGTGAGATAATATAATCTATCTGTATAGTTTGAAATCTACAAATTCTGAAGGGTAGAAGCAAACCCAAGTTCATGGCTACAGGGCTCCCTATCATGCACCTTCCTGGGCAGAAAAGACAAAAGAAATAAATATCTTTAATTATTTTGTATTAAGCACATACCTGCATTTTTTTATCTTGTTCATTTTCACTTATAATCCCTGTGCTACTAACACTGTCATTTCCATCAATAGACACCTGAAAAACAAAGTTGAAATAGGAAAGAACATTTACAGGTTACTTTTATTCATCTGAGAAACAGAGGGTTACAGACAGTTCCTGGGGGTTTATTATTTCATGGCTCTCTAGCTCCCTCTTGAAACATGGTTATCCCATAGTACATGAGCTTACATAAAAACCACCACTTGCAGCATCTGCATTACAGAACACACCAAGTGAGCATAGCAACGTTTGTAACAGGCTAGGAAAGACTGCAAGACCTAAGAATGTTAAATTAATAGACTGACAAAAGTATTACAATAAATCAGTTTACAAGTTTAACAATACTGATTTCTGACAAAAGAAACCCCAAGCATTTTCTTCTTTTATAATAAAGATATCTCTCTCACTCTTTGTTAAGCAGAATGTACTTGTTTCAAGCAGCACAACTGCTTTTTGAATCAAAATACCTAAGACAATGTGTTACATCTCAATTTGAACTAGTCAAATTACAACTAAGCAAGGACTTGAGTATTGCTACATAGGTTTGTTTTTAAAGACAGTCTCCAGGAGGACAAAGATGTTCCTGTTTCCAAGGAGCTCATAAAAATATTTGAAAGACTTAGATGTTAATGTGATATTTTTATTTAAATAAAAATATAACCACTCAGTTAAAAAAACACCCCAAACTCCCTCACATGTAGCAACTCAAAGAACAGGATGTCAATGGTCACTATATAAAAAATTAAAGTATATTTTACATAGTTTCCCATTTCTTAATGGTGTCTGTATTAAGCACAGGCGTCCGTGATATTCAAGGCAGAAATTGATGCACATGAGCCTATTCTTCTCTACAACAGTTTGTCAGGAACCCTCCCTCTCCTGGGCTGCTCCTGCCCTTTCACCCAAGAGGCCACACTGGTGGTTGTATGAAGTGTCTTGCCCAAAGCACCAGCCCCCAGCACTTTGCTTAGAGACTGCCATGAACTCATCATCCCACAAGAGGTTTTCATGCTCTCTCTCTAAATTAGACAATTATGAACAGTATACTTTTGGGTACTTTGTGCTAAAACAGTAATGAGGAAAGTGCCCAAGCAGAGGCAAATTTACGTTACAAAAAGATTGAAGAGTGTCAGAAAGTAGGTAATTCTTGGGTGTTTTTGTCAAAGGGAAACAATAGCTATTTTGGGACCTTCTCCCTCAGAAGTTTTAAAGGAAGGAGGTAGAATCTGGACAGAAAATAGACTGGAATTGCTTCATCCAGAAATTCCTGTTGTTGGTAGAGAAAAGAACTGCTGACATGAAATCAGAACTTGATCAACTATGGGAAACAAATGCTCCAAACAGAATGTGTGTGCATGTGTTGAGGCATGCACAAACCCCAGTTACTGCACTTCGCCAGCAGCTGTGATGGCAAAGGAAGGCAGCTTATGGAAGGAAAGTACGTGTTGTAACCTCTTTCCAATTCCATACCTTTTCTGACTTCATTGAGAGCAATGACCTTTTTTCTTTGCTTGCTTTGGGAGGACGGTAGCATTGACTCAGCCCAAAATTAGAGGACTCTAGTTAAATCTGCATGTGCTTTGCATGTTGTGGAATGTGGTACTATGCCTGAAGGAGAAGTGAGGGACAATAGAAGTGTACATGTTCCACCACTTCCAGTGAGCCTCTGGGTAGTCTGCTTGAATCTCTTTGTATGAACTCTCTTACAATCTACAGTGTCTTGGGCACCCCACTGGTCCTTCTGTTTCTGCTTGTTGCATAGGACAGGGAAACAAAGAAGAACCACCACTCTCCAAATCCACCTTTTTTTCTTTTTTTTTCCCTTTAAGTTTTGAAAAGAAGCCTTAAAAGCAAACAAAAAAAGACACCCGACTTTTAACTTCTCTTTTGCAGTATTGTAAGAATTCTTGAAGGATTCCAGGGCAGATCTTTGAGCCCCTCCTAAAATACTCTCTTTAATGCTAAAGAAAGATTTACTCTGCCTTCAAATAAAAACGCAACATCTACATTGAGTCCAACTAAAGGCCCTGCTACTGCACCATTTCATTTCCAACAGCAGCCATAGCAGACACTGGAGAACACTAAGCAAACAGACCAAGCACGTAGTGATGCATTCCCCATAATAATCTGCCAACCTCCAAGCAATTTGTGGTTTCTGAACTTCCTGAACCAGAAGTCATGTGTTTCTACCTAATAGCCACAGACACATTTTTCTTCTATGAATTTATCTAATTACTCCTTGAAGCCAAGGACACATTAGTGTCCATAATAGTGGACAAGCAGTGCTTAACTTTCAGCTGTTTGAAAAAGTATCTTCATTCTTCTTGAACCCATCACATGAGAGTTTCACCTGATGTTACCCAGTTCTGAAACTGGTGCAGCCAATGACAAGTCACTACTCTTCTTTGGGCTACTCAAATTTTATAAAATCCTATCATATACTTACCATGTGTATTTAATTTCTTCCTGTACCTTTTTCAAAGTGTCTGTAACACCAGCTATGCAAATTGTACCTTGCCTCACTATGAAGTGTGCATGGATGTGGAGAAGAATCACAAAACCACATTTCTTCTTTTAAGAGAGATTCAGGATTCTGACCATTGAGCTAATATTTGGTTTTGTACATAAACCAGGTGTAGTGCTTGAAAACTCACTTCTACTGACTGTCCCCTAAAGGTTCCAGCAGTACCATTCAGAATAAGGTTCTGAGATGAAAGCTTAAAGAAAACATTTTTTCCTAAACAAACACATTTTTTCCTAAACAAGTGGACTACAGAAAACAAATTCACATTACAGAATTAAAAACCCCATATTGAGTTAAATGGGAAGAAAATGCAAATTTATTTGCATTTCTTCTGTTCCTTCTTCACCTTCTCAAAACAGAAATTTATCAGAAATTATGATTAATATAGCTGCTGGTTACGAAGAGCAAAGTTGTGACTGATTTAATCTAAATGAAATAGTACCTGTGGAATGTGTAAAAGCTTGTGATTACAGCTCAACTAACATTGAATTACCTTTTATTTCATGAAATGCTAAAGCATAGCATCACAACACAATCTGACTGCCTACCTTGGGATCTCTCAATTCTGACAGAAGCATAATGAAAAGAATAGTGAATAAGCTATTTGATTATCCTAACTGACTTCCAAGTTTTGACAACTCTCAGTGACATTAAGAGGACAGACTTTAAAATACATTTTTCTCTTTTTCCAGAGCAATACAAGCACCGATGGCAATTATCCAGCAACTGGGACACTGCTTAACTACAGAGTCATGGAAGTTGCATCACCCATTACCATACTTACATCGTGCTTTACAGAAGTCCAGTAAAGTGAACAACATGGATTTTGTGCATCCTACTGCATTTTTACTATTGAAAATACAGATCAAAGAAGTTTTTTTCTGAACTCAGTAATGATCTAATTGTCTTTTCTACACTTCATACCATGTGTTGTCCTTGTTCAGTACACCAGGCCATACTCTTACCATTCAGGAAAAAAATTAATCCAGCAATAGTGCCTGAACAAGAATGATTTAACGTTGTCTGTCTTTCCAAACAGTGTCCTTTAAAGAGACTCATTTGTAATAGTATAGTATAGTATAGTACAGTATAGTATAGAGAAGATTATCATTTGGCTGTCTAAATGGCTTTCTAAATCTGACTCCAGTTCAGTGTTCAATCTTTTCTCCTTTTATGCAACACTAGGCACCAGAGCTGCACATGGCACAGTGAAGCACTGTCATGACAATTTGCTGTTCTCTCTTCTGGAAGTCTGAGACTCTCTCAGTTACAATTTTGTTTCTTAAACGACAGTTAGCTTGTGCTGCCAGGTATGTTGTGCTGTACATTAAAACATGATGGATAGAGAAAATGCCTTGTAGAGTACCTTGGCTGCATATTGCTCCAAAGCACTGATGGTGTCTGGGTCGATGGCAGCATCTCCTGTGTGCAGTCCTGCCACTGTGCCATCAGCTTGGATGGCTAAAATGGTGTCTGACTGTGGCATCTGCACCGTGTGGTGGATGTAGGCTGTGGTTCCATCCTCCAGCTGCACAGCTTGCAGGGCACTCTGGTCATAACTGTCTGAGGAATGATATTGCAAAATGTTAGGATTCTGAAAGGAGCAGCACTTAAGGAAGTGTCTCCTTAAGTCATGCACACATATGAAATACATGAGAAATAGAACCACTAGTATATGAGAAATATAAACATCTAAAACAGTACTATGAATAACACAGAAATTTGTTTTCAAGACAACATCTCCCATAGTTTTATTTCTACAATTACAAAAGTACCGAAAAATTTATAATGATCTAGCTATAATTACAAAGGAAATCAGCACCACAAATATGATTTCCATTTCAAATACGCTTATAATAAAATGAAAATAATAAAAGAGATCTACTGGTATCATTACTTCAGATTTTAGAATTCATAGATCTCACATTTTAAGAAGAGAATCATACAAATATGCAAAAGAAAAACATAATATAAAATGACTTTTAATAAAAAAATTGTCTATTACATACTTTCCTCTTACTATTGTTGCTTGTAAAATATAATTGTTACATTGGTTTAAACAGACTTAAAATATATACTTGATCACTCTTTTCTAGAGAAGTGGTACTATTTCCAAGACTAGTGTAATCATCTTCTGCAGAAAGATAAGTTATCATCTGGAATAACTACATTTGCATTCTTGACTGTCAGCTGTCACATTTTCTGCCCTACTACCTAAAGGTATATTCTTGCATTAATGTGATCCTGGGCTAAATAAACAGTGAAATACACTGGCTTTGATTACATTTATAACTGTTACATGAGGCCCAAGTAAAGAACTGAAACAGATGCATTTCAACAATTTTCAGATGTCAACGTTGAAACAAGTAATTCACACTGGGAATCCCATGAAGACGATGGTTTTTAGAGTACCCTGTTTTACACTACTGAAGTTCTGCTGAGCACTGATGTAGTAAATCCCACTTGACAGAACAGTTACCTTTGGAGGTGTGATGAATGAATGCCGTAGTTCCATCTTCCAGCTGAACTGCTTGCCCATCTTCCAGACGCAGGCTCTCTCCTGCTCAGAAGGAAGAATTACAGCACTTCAGCAAGAGTCCAGAGAATCCATTAGATGGAAAGATCAAACACTAAATACCTAGGATTACAAAGATCTCTTCATGACTATTTCCATTAAAATAAGAAATCAAGCTATTATCATGACTGTTAACTACTTAATATCAATATTTATCAGTAATACATTACTTTATAACATATTTCTTGTATTATTGCACTCACTGCTTTTAGGCATAGGTACGTGTTGAACATAAGCAGCAGAACCATCTTCTAATTGAATCACTTGGCCATCCATTAATTTACCATCTGAAATATAAAGAATATTTTTAAGATTTCTAATTGTGTAACACATCACAGTTTTAATACACAGTTGATACTTTCTAGATTAACATATAAATAAAATATCAACAAGAAATAATGTTTGATAAATAGAAAGCACAGTGTGACTGTACAGAGCTTTTAAAATTCTGGGATTAAAAAACCAGAAAAGGTCTGCTGTCCTACCTGTTAGGCAGAATGTTGATATCTGGGTTTGAACGATAAAGATCTCTTCACTTTGACTTATGTTCTGAATTTCATTTTCACATCTTATTAGTAGCAACACAAAAACATTTATTTTACAGTACTACTGTAGTTTTCCACTGGAATTGGAACTTCAGAAACATTGTACAGATTTTGCCTGACTTCACAATGCAAAGAGAGGGTTAGAAAGGGAAATACCACTTCAACAGCCATCAGTTTGCAGTCCTCTGCCTACCTTTAGAATTGTGCTGTATGTAAGCAGTGGAGCCATCAGCCAGGGTAACTGCTTGCAAACTTACACCTTCCATGTTTTCCAAGTTGTCACCATCTAGCAGAGAAAAAAGTTCACCTTCACTATAACCAGCATGGAACCCTAGAGATCTCAGCTTAAAGACCTCCCTAAATTATTACATCCCCTCAAAGCATATTGGTTTGACAAATAAGAAGAGCAAGTAGTTCTTACTTGCTTTCTGGTTTCTGAGCCTGGGACACATAGTAGGGTCATATATTCAAGATTTTGCTCTGTAAACATGACAGCTAAATGTTATTTTCCTTAACTAAAAACAAATACAATGTCACTGAATAAATAACAACAAAGCTGAGGTTTTAGGAGAACTATGAATTAAATCATCAGAATCATGAAATAATGACACACATACTAGGACTGATAGATCTATTTTGTACAACACTACTTGTCATTAATACACACAAAACTATTTAGATTAAAATGCAGATTTAGGAGACAGTTTGTAATAGTGTAAAATCATAACAAAACTGTCAGGAAACATCAAGTTTAAGGCAATTTCAAGTCATTAATCTATTTTAAAGCTCAACTTGCTTAATACATACTTCAATATCAACTGAATTTACAAAGTATAAAACAGTAAGACTATACAGAGAATAAAGTCAGATTTTGTATTTCATATATTTTTGGTAGATTTACACTTCTATTATCTTAGTTAAGAGATTATTTTCATACAGAATTAAATGAGTGAATTTAATCAATCTCAGTTAACTGTTTTCTGTTGGACTTTTAATTCAGAATACATGACATGAATTTTAGGGTTTTATCTGAGTTTCAAAGAGAAAAGACATAATAATATAGAGGTATTTTAACCTGAAGGTTCACCTTGCACAGCTACAGCTTCTGTTAGACACAGAGTCACGTGCTGGGCCTCCATTCCTCCTCCAGAAAATTCTGTCATTCCCTGAGAGTCTCGATTTATCTGAGCTAATAACATTGTCTACCTAGAAAGAAAGTATTCGAAAAACAGAAAATTGAAAAACAGAACCAGAATTACTTAATCCCAGTTTAATGCAATTTTTATACAACCGCTACAAATTTTTTATGTTATGTTTTGCATAAAATAGATGCAAAAAATTATTGATTTATCTGGAAAATACTTTGAAGGAATAAAAGTTATCTGAAATAGATAAGTATTACTACCTCATTTAACTTGATGTTAAATGTTAGATGTTAAGGACTTCAGGTAGCAGTTATTAATATAAAGTGCAAGTGAATTAAAATTCAGTTAAATATAAATGATTTGACCAATGTACAAAGAATAATGGTGGTAATAACAGTACAGGTAATGATACCTATTTGTCCCCAGAATTGAAATAAAGCTGACAATTCACCCATAGTCACCCATGACAACAGCAGGGCTTTATCTGTATAAATCAAAGATCTCTCCAGTGCCAGTAAGAGGTTTAAAAACAATGACACACTGCAAAAGTCTAACTGAATAATTCAACTATTTCCCAAGATTTTCCAGAAAGGTTTCTGTTTAAACAAAAAACGAACAAAACAAAACAAAACAAAACAATCTGTCTTTTAAAATAATAAAGTATCCCATGATACAATTTGTTAATTAGATAAAAGAAGGGTGATCAGGGAGTGATTGCTGTATCTCACAGAACCAGACAGGGCCATCCCTTTGCATACTCACATATTTACCCAGGCATGTTTTAATATGGGAGATCACATCACACCTTTTAATCCTAGTGTGGTTCTGTGACCTGCTGGTTTATAATTCAAGGCTGAGAAGAATAATCTAGGGGGTTTAATTTCTTTATGATTACCTCTATAAATATATTTGACTATTTTTACCTCTACAGTCCAGAAATCTGCTCTTGAATAAGCAATTCATCAACAGTCTCAAAGACCACTGAGAAAATTGTACTTCTCTCAAAGAAGTAAGAAATAAGGAGCACAAAACTAGACCATGTAGGTACTGCAGTGTGCCGACAGTATTTAAAAAGGTTGCCACACTAATTTAGTAGTTGAAAATTACACCCAAGCAGTATTTTCCAAATACATCCAAGTGTATATAGTGAGCCAGACTTTTTCCTAGAGCTGCAGGCTAAGTTTCTTCTTTCCAATTAATGGAACAGATACAGCCAAATAAAGGAAAGGGAAAGCAAGGGTACCTTTGGGAAAGTTTTAAGCCTTCTGCCTTTTTCGTATATTACATTGAAAATCATACAAAAAACCCAAAACATTACTAATGAACAGTGCATAATTCTGTACGAAATATGCCTTCCAACATTAATGACCTCATAATTTCTCTCTGGAACATTAAGGAAATTAAAATACTGGTTTGCAATAAGGAATTTGAACCTTAAACAACTAGCATCAAAAAGATACAATTAAGACAGGAACCAAAATATAATATTCAAAAATGGGTGTGAGGGGATTTTTTTAAGATCCAAGAGAAGATGGGTAATTCTTCCCAACATCCTTTTCAGGAAAAGAAGCTTTTATAGAAAATGAGGCCTCTAAAAGAGATGTAATACGTAAGAAAAGGAGAAATCATCCAAACTAAATAGTATTTATATAGGTGTCTTTGAAGAAAATTAAATAGTAAAGTTTATTTGGATACTATAATTTAAGAGACAAGGAATTCTATGAGGATATAGGAGATCCTAAGTTCAACCTCTTCCTCTGCCATGTCCATGACTGTGAGTTTGGAAAAGTTGCTCCTTGTCTTACTACTCATTTATCATCTCCCCATCTCAAAATAGGCAGAAAAATTTTACTTAGGAAGCAGTTTGCTCACAAACCAAAAATCACTCGTGATGTAGCTACAGAGTCAGCCTAAGCAGGCAGAGAAGCAAAGCCGTCCTGCATGCATGTACTATGCAGCAAATATAATCAGAAAACTATTGCAGTTAAAATAACAAACCAACAGCAGCAAAAGGAGTTTTATCCAGCCCAGTTTGCAAGAGCTGCTTTTCTGGAGGTACTGCCAGCTTGTAGCAAGTTAAATTAACTAATTCTGGTATTATATGCTAGTGGCACCCAGAGGCTGGCTGTCCTCTGCCTGCTAACAGAGGTCTGTATTGTCAGCATTTTCCATGCACTCCTTTTTCAGGACACCTCATGGAAGCAGGCTGCAAACCTCCTACACCATTTCACACAGCAGAGAAAAAAGGCTCCATAACCACAGGGGTTGACTTGAACTAGAGAGTGAAACAATTGCAGCAGACTGCACCTCAAAGGCCTTTCAGCTCAGGTCTACTTAACCAGCATTCCCTCTCTTAGACAAAGTATCTTTTAAGATCCCCAGCACCTTTAATATCATCTGCCTTCCTCCAGAACTCATGGCTCTTCTCTCACCTTTGGATGGCAGTGAGGGTGCCAGTGGATGCAGATAGCTCCAGAGTTTGCACAGAACTAATTACTTCAGGGGTGAGTAGCTACTTTGTAAGGAAAAGAAATCTAATGCCAGATAAATTCAAGGGCTGCAGGAGCAACAGTATTTAAATTGTTTCACCAGTGTTTCTTACTGTAGCATGGCTATCAACTCACACACTGAAAAGGAACCTAAGGCAACTGCTGCACACAGAACAATGTCTACGACTCTCTGTTCCAGAGGATCTGGACAATCATACAATCTCACACAAACACTCAGCAGCAATGCAGTCTGTTTCTCCCAATTCCAGCTCCTTTCATTGATCACTTCCAATATATCCTTTTCTCAGTCCTCTGTCCTTCCACTAAGCTCCTTATCCCCAGCTCCATCCCCTCTCCTCCAAGTACCAATTATTTTTCTTCAGTCCTACCACAACACCAAATTTCCAGGACATGCCTCTTCCTAGATATAATCCCATCCTTCTTGTCAGAATAATATGAAATACTTTCATGCCCACACCAACTCCTTCTGCAACTAGTGCCCTAGTTCTCTTGCTGCTGGTCTGCTGGTCTTCTCTTGCTGCTGATCTGCTCTATATTCTCACACCATGGTCTCTCCCCTTCCTGTCTGTGTCTACAGTTCCTGTTCAGACCCACCCTGGAAGTACATCTCCCACACGAGGCTGGAGCACTGGGGTCCTCCCAAACCCCAGCCCCACCTTTCCTTTCACTCCCTCTGCAGGGACACAGAAACTTTGCTCTGTCACTGTGCTGTGCAGGGAAGAGAACCCTCAGCCAAAAGTGAAATGTGCTGCTCCCGTCCAGACTCTCCTCTTTCTCCCCAGTGGAGAACACTGACTAGCCAGACATGGCTGGAAAGATGTAGTACGGATGTAGAGTTGGCCTGTGTTGCAGAGAAAAGGGTCAGTCTATCAGAGATAATGATGCTACAGCATTACTTGGTAAGAACAGTGAAATAAAGAACAAACTGCCAAGACAGGGTATGGACTCTCCATCCTCGTAGAGGTTCAAAGCAACCTGACACAGCCCTGGACAACCCAGGCAAATGAGCCTTGCCTTGATCAAGCCTGAACCAGGTATCTTCTGAAAGTCCTTCCAACTCCACCTGTTCTCTGATAACCATTTCAATGATGCATACATTTCCAACAGCATCACCTTACTGTTCGTGTATCACCTATCTGCAAACCTACTCTCTAACATTTTTTAATTTGCTTTGCTTTTTCAAAACCAGTTTGCTTTCATCAAACTCGAATCTCTTCCTTGCCTCCACTTCAGTCACTCTCTTCTGTTTTCTCCTCAACTTCCATCGAATTTGTCTCCATCATTTTTTCAATTTGAAACTCATCAGCTTCTTTCCCTAATGCACATCGTTGCTTTTATTCCTCTGCATTAGCACCAGTAAGCTTTTTTCATTGAATCTCCTGTCTGCCAGGAGTTCTGTCAGTAAAAATCTAGGAGAGATTTCCTTTACTCACTTCAAATATTGCAGCTCATTAGTTGAGATGTTAATGCAGCTGAAAGCATCCATTTTTAGGAAAAGCCAGGAACCCTGGGGTGGGGCCTACATAGCAACTCAGCAAGATTGACACACGTGGATTCTGCTTCATCTCAAAAGCTGTCTTACAGAAAAGACAAGTACAGGCTCAGTCACGAAGTACTCACTGAAGTGAAAACTTGAGACTTGACCTTCTGAACTCTTGCAAATCTTCACAGATCATACACAAGTTGCAACTGTCAATTTTCAAAGGCACATCAATGACGATATTTGGGCAGACTTACACAAGGACAGTAACGTATCTGGCATTCCTGAAATGATTAGTCACCAAAACATGTCCATGGTATCCATGCAGAGAAAATCTTACCATTCTTGTAGATGGTTAAAACACTTCTCACAAAAAATCAACCTGAGGCAAAAAAAATTGACAGAAAATCTCTGAACTGAAAAGTGTCTGACCACAGGCAGTCACCCCCCCAACGCTGGTACCTCAAACATCCACCCAGCAGCACAGAGGTGAGAGCTCTCATTAAGAAAAACCAAAACAAACCACCACCCCCTGCAAATTATCTGAACAGAAAAAAAACTCTGGGGCACACATTAAATTCTCAACACCTGGAAACCAAAGGCATGTAAGGGGGGGAAAGGATGGTTAAAAACAAAAGATTTTTCATCAAGAGTTCATCAAGTTGCCTATCTAGAGAGCACTTTCTGTATTTTTCCCTCCACTAACACTCAAAGAAATAGAATTTTCTGGGTGCTATCACTTATTTTGGAGAAAAGATGCAATGTTAGAAGAAGGGTTTTTACGTAAACTCAATCTAGCAACTGTAAACAGGAGTCTCCACTAAAAACTAGGAATCAAGCAACTCAAAACCAGCAGGTGGGATTCAGGCAACTGAAAAGCAAGGGAAGAGCTGTCAGAGGGCATGGCTGCTCTGGAGCAGAAAGGGGGTTTGGGGCACTTGGGAACTCCAGCAGCTGAGAGGACAGCATGAGGAGAGCCCAGTGCAGCTGGAAAATAGCAGGAATTTGTCATTTAAAGAATAACTGTACCACTGTATTGCTTGACAAATGAAAAAATCCTGCAGTGAAAGTAGCAGAAACTCCTTAGAGAGACAAAGATGACGCTTAGAGGATGATTAATGGGAAATGGAATAAAGTTTGTAATAGCAGTCATGGAAGAAAACTTACTGTTATAAAATGCAAACTTAGAACGTGCAGAAAAATCTGGGAAAGAATGACAGGAAAAAAGCTACTCCAGACATTCAGCAACCTTGTGATTGTTCACTCCCCTCATGCAGACAGCACTGAGAAGTTTGAAATAATATGTTTATTTCATTTGAAAGGAAACATCACTTTTATTTTTAATACACTTCTAAATAATGTACAAAACCATTGCAATTTTATAAAGCTTATAAAAACAATCAAGCAAATAAAAACCAATCAAGAAGGATAAGATGGCAAATAATACATAGCCTTACAATAGTGAAACTTTCACTAAGGAATTTCTGAAAACTGCATTATGTTTGACAAAGCTGGATCCCAAAATCTATTCAAGTACGTCCGCAGTGTAACATAATTAAGTTTTTTCTGAATTAAATACTGCCTACATTAGGGTCCTTAACAACTGATATCACTGCAAATATCAGTAATTTCACAAAACCAGTCTGAGTAACAAATGTGTGAAAATTCAAAATTATTACCTACAATTAACAATCTGATTAAATACACATCAATTGATAATTCATATGCCTTGCAGCCTTCTGAGTCTCAGTGCAAAAATACAGTCTATCAGACTGGAAAACTGACTATTCCACACAAAGTTTTTTCAGACAACCCAAGAGGACTTCTAGCATTTCTTCCCCGACTAATCACATAAAGTTATGTCATCTTTAAGCTCAGAAATAGACACAGGAGAACTAAGACTCTTTTAACAATCTTATTTCTGCTCCCCTATGTAGCTGCATGATAATATTTTCCAGTATTACACAGAAATCTGCAACAGGGTCAGAAATTAAATCTAGATCCTGTGGGTGCTTTGATCAAACACTTCAGTAGACATGGATTTCCTTCTTCATCAACAGCTCTTACCTTTTCCAGGACTGTACTGCACTGAAAAACTGGGGTTTGTGCTGTTGTCAGTCTGACTTTCAGTGAATAAGTGTAACAACTACTTAATGTTGGGCACTTCTAAATTGCTATGTGCTTTCTCACATAATCTTGAATTCTTTTGCTATATTTTCGCCCGTCTCTTGTACAGGCAAAATGTACTTAAACAGCAACTTATACCACACTAATCATTCACAGTGTAAAATGGAAACAAGGCTGAAATACAGAACAAAATCCTCTTCTACAGAAGAGGTAACATCTGGTAACATCAGTTGGCTTCAGATAATAGCAAATCACACAATCACTTTCTAATTCCCTATGTGGTAAAAAAGTGTTGAAAAGTAAAAAGTGAATGATAAACCACAGGCCCTAAGTCTGGTCCTGGAGAAAAACCTGACAAAGAGAGCACTGTCAACTGCACAAGCACAACTGACACACTCTGAAGCAGTCAAACTCAAGGCTTCTTTTTATTCTTTTTACAGTATTTCAACCTTTCTGTTCCACAAGAGATACATTCTAATAATAATGCAGTTCAAGACTAATTCACACTACAGTGTTTGGTATTTCTTCTAGAAATGAAAAATAAATGCAAGACCAAATTTATCACTGCTTAACCACACATCAGTCTGACTTCAGTGTGAGCAGTGGGAACCACACTTAGCCTGACAAAATTATTTCACGTTCCAGCAGTCTTTTTCCCCCAAAAGTCATTTCCATACAGTTTATATTGCAAATCCCATGTACAACTTGTGAATGTTAAAAGTATTGCTTGATATCAATGCTTGTGTTTTATAGATACATTAAAAAAACTGTTAACCAGTGCAAATAAAGAATATCTACAAATCCTTACTCTAACTGATGAGATTATATGTATGTGTATTTTCACACTGTGGGAATGCAAAGGTTGCTATTATTTTCAAAGGTATGGCATTTAAACACAGGAAGACTCAGAAAGCCACCCACCACAAGTCCTACACATCAGGCTGATCCCAAATACGACTTCTAACTTCACACATTTCTTGAATATGTTAGAGAAGAAATTACTGGTTAATGAAAGGAGGCCAGAGCAGCTCCATCAGCATGAGCTGTCAGCAGTGCTGACAGAGCTCATTAAACTCCTGCTGCAGCTCTGGGACAAGCACCTCACAGCAAACACCCAGTTCCATGACCACATCTGCCTTGGGTGCGCTATTCCAGCAGCACAGCTTCCTCAGGCAGAGGTTTGAAACAGATTTGGGAGTCTTCTGACAGATCCAAGTCCAAAAATTCTGCATGGAAGCTGACAAGCAATTGAGATCCATGCAGCACTGTTTGCAGAGGTACGGACACCAGGATTCCAAAATTTCTATATTAATTAGGTAAAAAAAAAGCCTATTAATGCAGCTGGTCAATGAGCAACATGCTAATGACTCAGTTACTATTATTATTAGTGGTAGTAGTACCCAGCAGCAGCAGTTGGGCTTGAGGAAGAGCCACCCATATAATCTGTCCCAAACACCCAATTCAAGCATACCTGAAACACCCCTGTGTCATTAGGAATTCTGGTCTGTGTGCATGGAATGCCTTGCAGACCTACTGCAAATGCAACTGTGGAACTCACTTACCAAAACAGCCCATCAAGTTTCTCTCTGGGCAGGTGGTTATTTCTCATCCAGAGTTAGGACACATTTCCTCTCTCCTGGCTAAACTTGTATTATCAGTGCTCAGGCATACCCTCCTTTCCAAAGAATCTCAAACCCATTTCTTTATTGCAGAATACTGGTAATAGATTACTTGTGTTTTAATAGTCAAAAAAAGTTTGGGTAGGTAATTATAATGTGCACACTCAGAAAAAAAAAAAGTTGAATGGCAGGCCAGCTGATTTTTTGAATTAACTTAGAACATGATTAATAAAGATGAAAAAACCCCAAACTTAATTTTACAGCACGTGTTAGTGAGATAAAGCATTTAATTCCAAATGGATTTTCACCCTGGAAGTATGATGGGAAACAGATTTAAAGCACCTAATAGATGAACCAGCATGTTTTTAAAACTAGTGGCTTTTGTTTGGTTTGTTTTTACCATCAAATGTATATATAACTAAAATATATATGCAGAAGGCATCCAGTTGATGCATGTCACAACTGCATCTAAGTCACTCCAAGAAATGAGCTGTGATGCCTATTTACACTAAAAAATATATATACAGTTAACTTCTGAAGCACTTTGTGGTGCTAACTTATCACTTAAATCATAAAACCTCCAGTTATGTTGGTGTTTTAAATAAAACTGGGAACATCTGGTGATTATATGAATACTTAAGGCATAAAAATCTGAAAGAAACAGAGACCTACTCTATTGTTGTTTTACTTTCACGCCAAATAGACTTTTAACTTTTTAACTGTCAAGTAATCACAAAAGTCTCTTCTTATTTACATCACCAAAACAAATGAATCCTGGCCATGCCCTTTCAAATCCTGCAAATCCACTAAGACTGCCAACAAAAAGAGGATTTTTGAGTGAGTTGTTTTGTGTGGCTATGAGTTAATTAACAATCTGATAAGTACATTACAGATGTATCAGCATTAGCCATGACAGTTAATGGCAGTGCTTTAGCACAGGCTTGTATTTCAGAACTAAAGGGGCAGCCTGCTGGAACTTAGAACACAGTACATCGAAATACATCCTTACAAACCTCTGTGCAGCACCATGTTAGCCATGTATGAATATACTTAACACATGAGCAAACCAACTAGCTTGCAAATACAGATCCATCTTCCAATTCTAGAAAAATCTGTCATCAGAAATGAAGTCCAAGAGTATTAAGCAGGTAACACAATTTTCCACTCAAGTCTATACAGAAACATTCTGCAGACAGTAAAGTACAGGCCGAGGTGTTATGTAGTTTTAAGTGTAACTCTGATGTCAACCTTGAAAATTGCAAAACCTGCTGGAACCGTAAATCCCCTTCAAAACTGAAAATTTCATTTATTTAACAAGTGTTATCTTGGTGGTGCAAAGTACAACCCCACTATACAATTAAAAAACAGTCAAGTAGCCCAGAGCATTTTAGCAGACTAAGTCACTGAAAGCTTTTACTAATTTAGTCCAATTTTGTTTTGAGTAACTGATCAATGATCCCTGGTGCACAGAGGGAGAAAAGCAAAACCACATACCCTTAAGTAAATACAACTAAGGGCAGATCAAGTTACACTTCGGTACAGGCAAAACCCCATAAACCCCACTGTGCTGAGATGGGTCACAAGGGTTCCTTCCCCTCCTCCCTAGAAATGGTGTCCATGGAGAGACCCCTCACTCCAGGCTCAGAACAAGAGCTATGCACACGCGGGAATTCGCACTCCAGAGCTGAACTCTTGGGTTCAAGAAGAGCATCCATCGGTCTGGATCGTAGTATATCTTAGGGATCCATAAGCTAAGCAGAAACCTTCCTCCCATCTTTTGGGATCTTTTGTGACACAAGCCACAGGAACAGACTACCCAATTCCTGCGGTCAAGAGCACAAGATGGGTCCCACCCTCCTCATGAATATTTGCATTCTGGCCATTGTAAGGCCTGAAACTGGAAGAATTGCCCTGATTATCTGTGTGTGTAAAAACCCATCCAAATTCAGTCAAGCCCTTTGGAAAACGATTTGCCTCACAGTAGCCTGCTAACGACTCCTCAAAATGTAATAATGCTTCTCTCAAAGACTCCACCTATGCCGAGCATGTGCTGACCCAAAACTCCTAAGGTGAAGACTCACATGCAGCAGTAAGAGAAGACCAACATCCCGTAGGGTAAATGAAGCCATCCTGACCAAACTAAAGCCGAGGAACCCTCATCCTAATACCTGTACCCATCCCACAGAGCTGCGGGTGAGCAGTCAGAGGCAGCAGCCAGCACTTGGACCTGACCACTGCTCAAACTCCTGACAATTCCCTTCTCCTGGACAGTACAGGACAGCAAAATGTCCACTGAGCTGAAGCAGCACATAACCGGAGATATTATAAAGAAAAAAATTACAACCTAATTTTGGCACACATTACAGGGGGCCATTCATCACTTGACTATCGCTGTGCCTCTCTCCTCTGAGTAAAGCATCAAAAGCCACACAGGAATGAAGACAGAGTGAAGTCATTGTGACTTTCAACCTAAAGTACCTTTTACACTACTTTAAGTATTTGCTTTGCTTTAGCCTTTAATATAAAGCAAAATTACTCTTCGTCAGATAGGGTAGTAGAAATGAACTAATTACAACGAGAACAGTTTAAGTAAATTACTAAATCAATTTGAAATACACGTCTCAAAACTCTTTCAAAATGTTTATTTTTACATCTCATTTAAGCTGCAATCCATTACCAAAGCAATCAAATATTATTTGACCACATATTCCTGAGGTTCCCTTTCTGCAGTGATACAGACAAATCGCTTTTGACACAAACACAGCTTGAAACCTCAAGGCATTAATGCAGAAATACAAAGAAACAAGCCATGAAAACAGGGCTACATGGTACTCTGCCATTCTAAAGCCGTATGGCAAACGCACAAAGCTAACAATCACTATGTGTATGTTAAAAAACCGCTAAAGACTAATCTAATTTCATTTTTCAGGTACCATCACCTAGAAGCTACAACAGAAATACCTGGTCTGGAAAGACATACATAAAAAAATATAGTCTGCCAAGACACCTGACAGACAACATTTGATGCTGAATCGCGATTAAACGAGGAAATGTTTGCTTTGGAAGACTGTAAGGTTACAGTTCCTGTGTCATTGGGCTAGAAATAACATTCCTTACAAATACTGGTATCAATCTGCACATGATGGCAAGGGCAATTATCCGATAGTTCAAAATGAAACCTTAAAAAATTTAAAACTTAAGTAGAGCTGCTCAGCCGCAGCCTTGTTATAACAGAAAACGTAAACTTGCAACGAAGTCACGTCATTTTTTTCTGGACGAAAAAACACCACAAATAAGGCCTTATCAGAAAACAAAATAAAAATCTTTGCATTATTGCAGGCCATTTTTCTAGAGGAGCAGCTTCTCGTTATCCCATTCTATTAGAAGTTCTAGAAAAAAAAATAATAAAAGGGAACGACAGGAGCGACAGTAAAAAAAAAAAAAGAAAAATAAAGAAAAATAAAGAAAAGAAAAAAAAGGTTAAAATGGTTTTGTATTTTGGCGAGGTGAGGGAGATGCAGTAGAACAGCTGGGTTTCAGGAGGCCGGAAGGTGCCAGGACCTTCTCCCGTGAGAGCGCGGCCGGGCCGCGCCGCAGCCCCGCGGCTGGGGCAGGAACAGCGGATTTTCCTCCGGAGCCTGCGCGGGTCCGGCCGCGCGCCGGGCCCGGCCAGCGCTGCTCCAATGCCGCTCTGCGGCCGACAGCACGCAAATAGCAGGTGTGAAAAAACAATAGTAACAAAACCCCATGCATTTTTAAAAATAGGAAAAAAAAAAAAACCCAAATTAAAAAAAAAAAAAAAACTAAAAAAACAAACAACGGGGAAAACGTAAAAATGTATGAGACCCCGATTTAGGCACAGCGAGCGCGGGGCCAGGAGCGCCCCGGCCCGCGCCCCCCTCGGCCCCAGCCCGTGACGCAGCGCCGAGTGGGCCTGGGGGGGCGGCCCGGGGGACCCCCGCGGGCCCGGCGGGCGGGGAGGGGCCGGCGGGCCCCGCGGAGCGGAGCGGCTTTATCGCCGCGGCTCTGCCGCTCGGGTCGGTGCCGCCCGCGCCCCGCTGCCCCTGCCCGCCTCCCCGAGCACCGCCGGCGGGCGCGGCGGGCGCGGCGCGGCGGCCCCGTCCGGAGATGGCGGAGGGAGCATAAGGCACACTGGGTAAAAGCACATTTATATACGAACCTCGCCGAGAAATTTTCCAACAATTCCTCCGTCCGACCACCATGCACCAGGACAGGAAACGGCCGCTCGGCGCCGCCCGCCCGCCCGGCACCGCCCTGCGCCCTGCGGGCGGGGCCCGGCAGCGGCAGCTCCGCCGCTCCTATTGGCCGCGGCGCGCGCGCCGCCGCCGCCGCCGTCCGCCATTGGCCGCCTGCGGGCCGCGCGGCTGTGCCCATTGGCCGCGCGCCCGCGGCCCCGCCCCGCGGCTTCATGGCGTCGCGGCTGTGCCGGGCGCGGGGCCGCCGCCATTTTGTGCAGCGGGCGGCGGGGCGCCCTCGCGCCAGCGGGGAGCGGCGCCATTTCCTGCCCTCCCCCGGCGGGCCCCGCGCGGGCCGGCAGCGCCTGAGGCGGCGGGGACGGGGAGGGGGCGGGCAGCGGCCCCCGGGCCTCCCGGGGAGCGGATCCGGCTCGGCCGGAGCCATCCGCGCTCCCTTGGGCCGTACGCTGGCCCCGCGGGGCCGCATGGCCTGCCGGGGACAGTGAGCTCTCTGCCCGTCCCTTGCCGGCCTCCTGCCGCATTATCTCCGGCTGCCATTCCAGCTCGGCTCTGGGGGAGAAGGACGCTCTGCTTAAAGCTCTGCTTGGGAGTGTTTATCCCTACGTGGTTTGTAGGTATGGAAACGTGTAATAAATAGTTCACCAGCTCCCAGTCTAAGCCAAGCAAAGCATGTTACGGTTAATTCCGTAGGTGATTTTTCAGAAAACCCTGTTGTGCAGCTGACGCGGATTATCTCCATTCTTGGGATACTAAGGCCAGGTCTGAGGGACTTGCTGCATCTTCCTGAACATGAGAGATGTGAAAACGTTTACGTTTTGCTCCAGAATAATTGTTCGAAATTCTTACAGTCCAAAATGATTGCAGTTGTACAAAAAGCCAAAAAAATACTTAGTCCCAAACAGGCCTAATGGCCAGCAGTTTTTCTTTCTTAATTTCTTAATTTTTCTTTCTTAATTTCTTAAATTTTTCTTAATTTACTGTTTCCTAATTTTAAGTTTTAAGCCAAGTACAAGCTGCAGCCATCAGTTTGATTCGAGGTACAGCAGCAGTGATATACCCAAGATAAAATCCTATTTCTGATTTGCCAACTCCCCTTGTCTTAATAATTATTTATTAATATCTTTGTAAAATACTACAATCTCTCTTTCCTATTCTGAAGTGCTTAGTTCCCAGCATCAGTAGTTTGCTATAAAAAGCAGAAATACACAAACCAGTGATACGCCATTTAAGATAAAGCCACATTTTTGGTTGAAAAGTGACTGATCAGCAGCAGCAAAGTTTTTCCATGTGGGTCATTCTGGGTATGTAGAAGGTTCCACAGCGAAAATAATCAACCCATAAAAATTACCAGGTATCCATTACTAGGCATAATTAAAATCACCTCCATGTTTATTGGCAGGTAGACAGTAATTACTCCACTACAGTCCTAAGCTGTAGGAGATTTGAACAGAGCTTTGCTATACTATGCTGATATCTATGAATAATTCTTTGAAAACAGTGATTAAGGAAAGAAAAAAAACAACCACCCCAAGATTAAATTAACCCAGTATGTCACCATTTTAAAAAACTGCCTACTTTTTCTATTTAACACAGTTGAAGAGAACTCTGGTTTGTGCCTAACATTTGTTCGGAGAAATATTTTGGAGGGAAATACAAACCTGAGAGCTGTACAACTCAAGCTGGACTCTATTGTAAGGATATAGCTACATTCAAAACACCACACTGAAATAAGTGAAGATAAAGATTTGCTTTAGATGTTTATTAATCCAGGGAGATCTTCCATAATAGAAAAAAACCAGAGGCTTTAAATTTCCCAGCTCTTCCTTTAGAGTTGCATTATCCTTGAAAATGGAATGGATAAGTGCAAGTTCTAGGAGGAAGATCAGTTTTTAATTTGACATAAGTGTATCACTGAAATTGATATATTGCATCACAAAATGCGCTATCACCACCAACAACAATGCAAAATCGTTTTGCAATTTATATAAATACATTTCTTGGAGCAAAGGAAAGCAAAGTTCTAGATCCATTCTTTAAAAAGATGCTCCTTGCTAACCAGTCTAGTGACACATAAAAGCACCCTTGAAGTAAGACTGTATTCCTCATACCAAGATAAAATTCTTCCCTTGACTCGTGACTTGAAAAATATAATTGTTCCAGAACTGACAATGGCACTAAAATTGGTGTTTTCCCCCTATTTTTTTTTTGTCATCTGCTTTATACATGCAGCCTTCTCACTGCTGCTGTCACACCCTCTGCCATAGGGCCCAAAATGGCTCATCTGTGCTCAAAGGTTCTCATACATTTTTAGGCTATTGTGTACAAAGGTATGCAGATACCCAACAAGCAGATGTTCAGAAATGATTTGTCACACTGGGTGTTCCCAAGGAATGCACAGGGGAAGGCATGCTGGAAGCACATCTGTCAGCTTTTTCTACAAAAATAAAACCCTGTCTCGAGATTCCCAGGAGGCCGGAGCACAGCTGGCCCTGCCCGTGAGTTACAGTCACAAACCCCCAAAGAAGTTCTGCTCTGTGCATCACCTAAAGATGCACAGGAGCTACCCTGGGTCTCACACCACCACGAGGATGGATATTCCCATCCAAGGCTTCGTTAGTTAGGCTTTTTCACCTCAGGTGCTTTGCTTTTCAGGTGTCCCTTTGGTACAGGGGCAGGGCTCCGTGTCCCACCTTGGCCCCCCAGGTGCAGGGAAGTGTTTGCTGGAGCAAGGCAGACTGAGTGGAGAGGCTGGAAAACCCTCCTGCTGCCTGGGAAGCACCAGTGGAAGGCAGAGTGTGGGATGGGCAGCTCAGCAAGGAAACCTCAAAGCACCACCAAATCCTGCTTCTCTGCTGATGCAAAAAACCACACCACACAGACCAATTTTCTGAAGACTGCATTTTGAGTATCATAATATATATATATGTGCATTTCATTTTTACAGATAAAAACTCAGTTTATTTTTAACCTGTATTTAAATTTTGGAGGCTTACATTAAATTAAGGTAGCTTGTTTAATATCAATTGTAACAGCAGGTGACATTTTTATATAAAAACAGCCTAAAGAAAAAAAAAAAACCAACCCAAACATTTGATTTAAAGACCTGACACCAATGATCTCAAGGCAGGATCAAACGCCAATGGATTTTGCTTTTAGAAAAGAAAAAGGGGGCATTTAAGCCAACCCATTCACAGCCTCTCCCTGCTGGCTTCTTCATACAGTGGTTTTGATAGTGGTCCCAGAGGGAACTGTATTTTGCCTCTCTAGCTAAAATACTAGTTACTATAGCAACTTTGAAGGAAGAAAATTGTGGCTTCAAAACTGAAAGATTGGCAAAACTTCAAATACACTGTCTGGATCAGGCAGACAACAGCACACACTAATGCTGCAAGTGCAAAAAGAGGGGGAATGAAATGCAGGAGTAGTGCACCTGCACCTACCATGAGCTGGAAAAAGAGTATTTTGCACACCTGGGGAAAAAAATTGTATTTATATACCATAGCCCAGATCAGCCAATGACACTTGTTTTTAATAGATTGCATACGTAGATATTTCACCCATACACTTCAATTGACCTTAAGAACTTCACATCTCTTTACCTGCTTTAGAGAGGATAACTTTTCCTTGTGCTTACAGTACACATTTGTTCAATTTTCTAGCTCGTACAGTGAGATCTTTAAAAAAAACAAAGGACACGGAGGGTGTTGCTATTTTTTCTTTAGCAGCAATGAAATATCACTAACCCCTTTTTACATATCCGAATTCAAGTCACAACCAGAGGTGACTGCACCACAAAGTCACCAGGTACAAAACTGCTAGTTCATTTTAAATTAATAACTTGAAATTATTTTCCCCAATACATCCCTTATTTTTTATTTTTATAAATAGCAAACATTTTGCTATTTTTGTACATAGGCTAGCAGGCTTGTTTCAATATGAAAGTGCTAATTCATTTACAGATTTATCAGTTATGTAGTGCTACATAAAGTGTCCAATATTCTACATATGAACAATCTTGATAAATGGAAATGATGAAGATTAAGTAAGGCTGATTACCTCATCTTATTTACATTAAAAGAACAGACACCCAGTAGTAGGGATAAAAGGGAAAGAAACTGGGCAAATACTCATACTGCCACAGGTGTAAAAATTAGGTCTGCCTTCTAGCTTGTACTGTAAATGAGACATTTTAAATAGTCCTGCAGCCCATGTCTAGGTTTTTTTCCTCAGAAAAAGAAAAGCTGCCTTCATGACATCCCCTCTTGATTTCCGATCTCCAAAGTGTGTCATTTGAAGCTTTAAATTCAGATTCTTCCTATCTTCAAAAAAACCTCTGGTTTGCTTTCCAGTATCATGTTGTATAATCAGGTCCCACTTCTGGGGCTTTTGTCCAATCTATTTATAAATTAGTTTAGAGTGAGTTGTAGATAACATGAACCAGTTCTGGAACCACTATTGGGAGGAACACAAGCTCTTCACTACAATCACACAGTAGCAGGAAAAGTGATAATTCAATTCATTCCTGGGGCAGGGCCTCCAAAATTAAATGAAGTTGGCACAACTGGAGCATTGAATTTGTATCCTCCATGCTTTTCAATCATTTTGGATTCTAAAACAAAACAAAACAAAAAACAGAAGGAAGAAGTTTTAGTGTGTGTGTAGGGGGGAAGACAGACCAAGATTCTGTGACTGACCACTTTGAGTCTCAGAGATACAGGTTTAACCTGGGTTACCCAATCAGCACCCACAAGTGGAAACGTGCCAGGCCCCAAAGAGCCGATGGACTGACTATTTACTTATTTTAACTGATCAATATTGTTATCACCATGCTTTCCTGAATTTGTCCTTTAAAAAGAACAGGACCTGAATGAATGCTGCACTTATAAACTCGGTAACAGGGACTCAATTCTTTCTGGTTAATATCAACAGACTTTGCAGTCAAATCAGTAACAGAGCACATGTGCAAAAAAGCAGTACACAGATATTGGCTAAATTTTTGGTGTTCCTATCTCAATTCAACAATATAAGTAGAAACCAGAAGCACCAGAAAAAGCCTTTTTACACATGCTGCTACCCAAGCTGATAATTTGGACTTCAGGTTACTACACCACAAAACAATTCTGAGAGAAAACTATCAAGTTGATCACTTTTCATTTTCAACCAGATCTTAAGATCTTTAGACATCTGAGGTCCACATATCCATCACTGTAACTACCAGTGATAGTTAAGGTGTCTGGTTTTACCATCCTTCAAACACTGCTGTAGGACAGGTTTTACTGTAAAACAGGTTTTTACAAGCTGTAATACATGGACAACTGAAAATCAGGTTGGTAGTTTAGGTGTACCTTTACTACAATCTAGATAGTGCAGAAGGTAGTTTGTATTATTCCCAGGCCAAGATTACAACACTTACTAATACCTTATGTTGGTGTTAGAGCTTTCTCCTAAATCAAAACAATTGAAATCTCTCTGGGAATACAGGACAGCTTATATTATCTAGCAAATCTGCATTTTGGCTCTGTTTCTTTGAAAACAGGCCAGAAAGATGTTGCCATGGCTAATAGAGCATGGGGGGAGAACCCCTCACAGCTCCACAGAAGACAAATCTCTCAGCATATGGAAATTCTTCTAAGCTATATTAACAAGGGAGAACTGTATTTCAAATCCTTTTAACAGGATGTCCTCATGTGTGGTAGGTGGTCTAAATGTAATTTCAGTGTGCTCTGATAGTAGGCAAGAATTTCCCAAAGGATCTGGTTGCTTAAGTTAAACATCACAACTTCTCTGAAAAAACAATGCAAAACAAATAAACACACACACCTCAAACTTCTTTGTCTCCATAAAATGCAGTAGTATATAATTACATCATATAATGTCTACTGCTTGACAGGGGTCACCGTGAAACTGTATTTTATAACCATTAAAACTAGCTCATTCTGGACACAAACTTTGTGAGGTGATTTAGGCTGTTCTCATAAAAAGCACTTATTAAATGTGTATTCTTACTATCAATCTTTTTATTGAAAAAATTATGAATTTCTGTTTTGAAACATCTGTAGCAATTGCTCACTAAGACAGAGGATATGAGGCTGGACTGATCTCTCAACATCCAGTGTGATATATATTGGCTTACTCTCAAAAGGGAAAACTTCGAAAAAAAGATCAACTGAATACAGATTTAGAAATCTGTATTGTCTGTAATATTTAAAAGGCTTAATGATGTGGCTTTAAAGATGGTACCACTTTCATAACTTAGTATTCTCCTTCCCACAGAATCCTTGTCTATCCCAGCTGGACTACGTCGTATCTCAGGAAATAATTTATCAGCCACTTGATGTGCTTGTTGACATACCTGGAGTTCATCTACCTTCAGGTAATCAAATCAATTGTTTTCAAATCCAAGTAATTAGGACAAATACGCTTTTATTTCCTTGGCCACCTCCCCAAGTGTTCCTACTGTTCCTCCCACCTGCAGTATTGCCTCCCAGTTTGTGCATTGAGGCTTTGTAACCTGACCACTTTAAGAGATTTCAAACAACCCTGTTTTGATGGAGACATTATCAGGCTTGAATTACAGGCCTTTTCAGTATTTTGCTTCTTGAGCACAGCTCTGGCATTGCCAGAGCAGAAGGAGGCATTACTGGAATGAAGGGGTGCAGATACCGTGTGCTGCCCGCCGCTGATCTGCCAGGGTGGCTATGTCCTGCAGCTGCTTCCTTTGTTCTTCGTTAAGGCCCTGTGTCAGAGCCTGGTACCACACAGGGTTACGGTTCTGAATTGCTGCAGCACAGAGAAAGCATAAGCAAAGGGAAAGTGTTGATTAGAGTGTTCTAGAACCCAAACCTTACTCACCCACTGCCATTTTAATCAGAGTAATATTCTGTTATGGTTACATAATTCAAGACATTTAAACACTAGTACAGCTTCTGACCTCTTCCCTACTACTATAAATTCATTCAAGCATCTCCCTCTGCTCTGAAAGTTTAATGATGGCATCTCCTTTCCAAAGAAATGGTTCAAGCACATATTGGAAAGCCTGTTTGGAAGTTTTGAACAGGTTCTAGTTTACAACAGTGTACAATGAACTTGAAATGTAACTTGTTGGCCAGGAAAAGAAATACAGTTACTTACTCTGAAAAATTGTTTTAAATATCTGATATTCATCAATAGGGTTGTCTTCATCATCAATAATTGTGGAATAGCCTTCCAAAGCAGTCTCTTCAGCATCATCTTCTTCCCAGTCTTCATCATCTCCATCTTCACCTGCCTGTTTGGCTAGAATTTCTAGATATTCTTGACCATCTTCATCAATGTCATCTTCGTCACTCCCCAGTTCCTCTGAGTTAATTATAAACAAAAGAAGGTTTATTTTGAGAACAGCAAGAACAATTCTTTAGGAATGTGGCTAATTAGATAAAACAGGCAGTGGAAGTGGTAACAATACAGTACAGGCTGGAAAGGGGGGAGCTCATTTAACTCAGCCCTGGAAGTCAGTTTCTAAGAGGGAGTGGAAAGTCAGTCAGATATACTTAAAAGTTGTCAAAAGACATCCAGTGTTCTACTGCAGTGCTTCATTTTTGAAATTAGGGTACTCAGAAGAACTCCACAAAGGAGCCCAGTATCTCCATCAGAAAAAAATCAAACATACAAAATAACATCAAAGGTTCCATCTCCATACCTGTTTCCTCATCTTCTTCAGCTTCATCATCATCATCACTATCATTTTCATGCTCTGCATGACAGGCGTATGCTCTTTTCAATCCATTAAATAAAAGGATAAAAGCTGGCAGGATCTGCCCAGCAACTTGATTTAAAACCTGTGGTATTTGCTCCAGATCAATAAGAGCACACAAGCCAAGCACACACATCTTTCTGTCATGAAGCCTACAAAACAGAAGAGTAAAGCAGTTGCAAGTTTTGTCATGATTTACAAGCAGGTGGTACAAAGGTGTATCCCAGAGAATCATCTCCGGAAGCACAAACACTTACCCCAGGAAACAGTCCACATCATTAAGCCACTGAGTTATAAAGTGATTGGTGACAGGCTCCACATTATTGGGGAAACGAAGATTTTCCAACGTGTTCAATAGTAAATGAGGATTGTAATACAAAGCAGCTATGGCAACCTGGAGGCACATGGTTCGCAGTTCACTGGTTTTCACTTCTCTGGTCAGCCTCTCCAAGGCAGCTTCCACAAACAAGGGTATGCACTGGACAGGGAGAACATTACACACTCAGTGATCAAAGATAAAACTTGTCCTTCTGTATTTAAACAGTGTGGCACATAAACACAGATGGCATAAAACTGAGTCATTTTTAATTGCCAGCAGAAGTCAGATACAAAGATAAAATGAAAATGTGAAAATATTTAATCACATGGATTTTGTGACATCCTGCACAGCAAATGGAACTTCTGGTTCTCTAATCTTTTGTATTAAAAATGGAAAATAGAGAATATGTGTACACTAGGAAGTCCAGAAAAATCAACTTACTCATCTCTCAAATTCCAACTGCCACATGTGCATAATGAAGTCCCTGGTCCCTCTCTATTACACTGATTTGGATTCTAGGAACTTCATTTTCCTTCTTCATTATTTCAAAGCCACGAGTTTGACAGACAGAATAATTTTCATTAAATATTCACTAGAATTAACTTAGAATGCAATTAATCGACTTTTTAGAACCAAGGTGCTCCTGAGGTGGCCCTCCTCCAGACTCATGTTTTGCAGACCAGACCTGTCCTCCAGACCAGAGTTTTGCAGTGTCCTAACTTCTGGAGCCAAAGTGTGCAGGAAGTCTCTGCAGTGCTGCCAGTGAGTAACACTGAAGTGCAAGACAGGATTGTCGGTCGTACCACATGGAGTGCTCGTAACAAAACTCAGCTTTATATGTAATCAACTCATACTACACAAAAAATATTTTAAAAGTATTAGTTTTAGCAACCAAAGTTGTTACCAACCTGATCAATGCCACGCCCTTTACACTGAAGGATAATTACTTCTAACAGCTTTGCTGCATGACATTCTGCATCTTCTCCGGCAACTCCTGTCAGGACCTGAAACACAGCCATTACTGGTGGTGTATCCTCTCAAGGAGTATTCTCTAGACACTGCTTTGCTTTGAAAAGCTGGTATGAATTTACTCCCTCTAACAATGCCAGCATAAACAACCATCAGTGAAGCCACCAGATCTACAACAAAGGCTCAGTGTGACAACCAGAAACTAAAACCTGCTGGAAGTGGGCAAAACTAACCTGCATGTACAAATATTCAAGAACTCTACGGATGCTGGGCCTACCACAGTTACTGTAAAAGCATCAGCTGCCATTTTGCCAAGGATTATTTCCATACACAAATGAAAAACTTTTCTTAGGCATTAATGTACTGAATTTCGTAGAAGTTTGATGTACAAAAATGGGATACCCAGTGGAAGACCATGCAATATCCAAAACTTGTGTTAAAAATTTACTGTTCTCAGCTAACACCAACCACTAAGTGGTCATAACAAGCTAATTTCATATATAACATTCCAAGAAATTACAAACACCCTAATCGGCCCGGCTGCAACTTTTTTCCAAACAAAGGCTGGCAAGAGTTATTCACTAGTATTTATAGAATACTTAAAATAGTTTTTCACTGTAATATTTAAACATCTTCAAAAGAATTACTCCGGAAATAAAACAGGCAGCACAGCTGACAGTTCACCAAAGCTCTTATACAGACACCCCACACTATATCGAGGAGTGGAAAACTGAAATCCCCACATATTACTGCTAGAGATGATAAAACATTAACACACAGCTTATAAAAAGGTACAAAAAAGTTCCTCACATGATGCTAACACTCTGGAAAACTGCATATTGTGCATTTTGACCAGACAAAGAAAGCCCAGTAACACAAAGTAGAATAAAGAAACCCTGTCCAAAAGTGCCTGGACTGAGTCAGACCAACTGCCTTCTGCTTCCAGCTTTCACCACTGACGTGGCACAAACTTGGGAAAATATCTTCCAATTCCTATCCCTTTAGCTTCCATCCCTACACCACTCATTTAGCAAACAGGTGTCAGACCTTTAGCACACACACAGCAAGTGTATCCCAGCCATGGTGAGGCTACAAAATCCCAGATGAAAGAATCCACCCACCTTTTGCAATCTGTCTTGCATGCCCATATGCACAAAGTGTATTGCACCAAACCTGCTTTGTTTATTCTGCGGTTGTTGTGTATGATTTATTTTTCCTTTCTGCCAAAGGCATATATCTGAAATTTTGATGCAATCTCTTTAAATTTCTCTGCAATAATTTAGTAATTTGGGGAATCTCAGAGGATGTTAGATGGCAAAATGCTATAAAGAGCAGGTGTCAAAAGCTGCTGTGGAAGAAAATACCCAGTTTAACACTGTTATTTCTTCAGAGGTGGCAGGTTTTGTTACCACACAGGAATCTACTCACCTTCTTGCACATACTGTAGATCATTTCAAGATATTTTGTGTCTGACAGAAGTGTATCTGTATCAACAGTAACATAATTATGCAAGAGAGGCATCATATCTGTATCAAAAAGAAGGATGATCAGAGTTAGATATCATCTGCGTGCTATTATAATCAGGTTAAAATCTGTGTATTAACAATTACAGATCTTGCTTAATGTTTGCCAAGGTAAGTGTGTGAAAGTCATAGGTGCCTTAGCAAAACAAGTCTGGTAGCAGCAACAGCAAAATAAAAATACTTCAAGTGTAACCTCACTTGAGTGTTTTCCTAACATTTCAGTCATGATGCAATTCATTATATGGAGAAATTGCAGCCACGAAACCATCTGGCTTCCTGATTTATTTATATTACTTACCAGTAAAATAATCAAAACCATCCTGCTGGAAGACTTCAAACACAAGAGGAAGAAGCTGCCACATTTGTGCAGAAACTTGTTGGCAGGTCAGACTATGAGCCAAGGAAAAGATCTCCTCGTAGAACTCTAAAACAAACAGAGTCTAGGTAAATATCATGCCAATCCCATGCACTTTTAAAAGTAAGCCAGCAGAAGTACAGATACCTAATACATGCTGCTGCAAAACTGTTCCAATCACTTGCAAACAGATCCCTTCCAGCTGCTGGGTAATCTGAAAAAAAGAAAAATAAAAAGGACAGGTAATGACTATTTTCAGTACTTTGGAGTTGAAATTAAACACATTTTAAAATTGTCAAAGCAGTTTCTATAGAGACAATACAGCTTTTAAGAACCATTAGAAGTGTCTCACATTTTAGAACAGTAAACATGTAAGAGCAGCACTCGGCTAAGGATTTGCAAGATAGCTTTCAACACAAGGTGTTTTTTGAGTATTGGAAGAATCTTGTTATAGAGTATCCTTTAAAAATAAAAGCCTGACTAATCCTATGCACCATTCAGTCCCATTAAAACACTGTAAGCAAATATATATATATATATATATATATATATATCTCAAAGGAGTAAACAATGGCAATTACAGGAAGTATTTCCTGTTCCAGAAAATAAAATAAAATAAAAAAAAAAAAAACAAAAACAAAACACAACCAAAAATTCCCAATACCAAACCACTTCCCAACCCTAGCTTAAGATGTTCATATGGTATGGAGACCATCAGTCTAAATGCTGGTCCTACAGATTGAGTCAGTGTTCCCAATTAATATGTATTAGTCCGTGGAATAACTAACAAAACAGTCAAAACCTGTTGAGGGCACTCACCTTTCACAGGGACAAGTAAAGGCTGAGTTTCTGGTCTTAGCTATGCAGAAGAGGATTTTAAACTAACCTGCTAAATACCTAATCTCTTGGAACACTGGTCATCCTGTGTGAGATGTCTCTAAGTATAAACATTTACTGGTCAACATTTTCCAACTGAGTTCCTCAAGACCAGCATATTGTTACACAGACTTTTAATTTAGAAGGCAAGGATTTGCTGACAAAAACAAGTTCGTGAAAAGCTTGATGAGCAGCTCTAGCAACAAGTAAATGAGCTGAGATGGTCCTTGGTTTATTGTGCAGCAGCAATGAATTCTGCCCTTGGGAATTTGTATGATGCTGCTTCTTCAGTGAAGTCTTCAGAGCCTTACAGTTTATTACCAAACTCTTTTAGTCACTAAAAGACTATAAAAGACCTATAAAAGACTATAAGACTAAAAGACTATAAAAGTCTTATTAAAAGACCATAGCTGACTTTGTCAAGAAAGATTTTAATCAGAAATAGCATCTTTTGAACTGGCTGTATTCTGGACAGAAGTGACTCCATTCAGGACACCAAAACGACAGAAGTTTTAATCCCAAAGGAAAATTCTCCAGGGCAGATGAGGCAGGTAAAATCCCCCATCTCTGAGCACAGCCACAAGAGCTGTATTTACTCACATTGATTCTGTCACAGAGAGCAAACCCAGTCAGCAGAGTCAATGTTTGGAACTATGTGAAGCTTTATCTGTTTTGTTTGAAGGGCAGACCTCATCAAATCAGATGTGTGTTTCCAGCTGAGCAGACAGAGTTCCACCTGCTACAGACACATTGCTTCTACTATTTGAACAAGCAGCTGGATTCTTATGGGAAATACTGTGGCAACATTTATGCTCTATTACTGCATGCATTGCATTAGAGAAGTGACCCACTCTGTTACAACTTGGCTACATGATAAGTACTTCACTATTTTCTGTTATAACATCTTTTTGCCCAGAAGTTTTTCAGGTAACAATGCCAGGAATACTGTGACTATTAAAGATTACATGGTTCTTAGACCATACATATCAGCTTTCAAGTGATTTTTACTTACTTCCTTGTGATCTTCAACTACACTGAGAAGTGTATCAATAGTATTCAAGATTCCCATTGCTGTCACTGCTTTGTCATCACTGCCCTCTTCATCTGGACCAGTCTGGATCACCTGGTTAAATGTCATTGCCTGCACGGAATAGTAGAGCAACCCATAAATATATGTCATTAAACTGTGAAGGTCTGGCATTCTACACAATTTCAGAAGCACTTCTGCTGAGAAAAAAAGATAATAGCAGGTGACTGCTCTGCTCCAGAATTTCTTTTCAGGATGATAAAATTTGAATGTTAAGCCATTGGAGCATCACCCTTCATCTACTCATTAATAAAAAAATATAAATGACATTATGTCCCATGCAGGGTGTTCCATTTGCATTTTCCCTTGGTAAGTTCTTCTGACATAAGGTTTCCTCAGTAGCTGAACTAGACCAGAGCGCTTGGCAGGCATTCCCAGAGAGGACACGCTAACAATTCCATTTTAACTCCAAGCACATTTAATAGGGAAGCACTGAGCTGACCTCTGCTTTTGCAGCCATTAATACAACTTGCTAGATATGGCCACTCAAGCTCTGAATTTCTCCTGCAGATTCAACTTTATTTTCACACCAAACTTTTCATTTAAATCTACTCTTTAATATTTTAAGACAACCTAAGTGATATTTTATAGACTACCTAAAATGTGCTACCAGCTTCATTATTACCACTATCATGAGGAAATATGCAAAGATTTTGCAAACATTTCTAGAACTGTTCTTAGAAATTTCCACTCAGTGTAAGTTATGAAGCCACTTCTGAAGAAAAACTGTCTAAATGTAGAAAAAAAATTACTTGTATCAAGGCACTTAAAGAGACTGGAATAACAACAGCTATTGATAGTCAAACTCAACTATCCATTTTAAATACCAATCTTTCCCATATTAAGCATATTCCCAAGCCACCGTAAAGTCTCACCAAATGCTGTGTCATTTCTACTGCAATTGGGGTAACTTCTTCACTATATTCACAGATCATCTTCTGAATCACATTAGTAAGATCATCATTTTCAGTCTCTCTTATAATATGAAGCAAAGCTTGCATTACAGGTCTAATGAATGGAGTAATATATTCTTTAGCTGCAAAACAGGTGGAATGTTTGAATTAACATTCTTAGAAAACCACATCAGTGTAAGAACCTCAACCTCAAAGAACTATATTTAGTGCTTTAGCATTAACATGCCAAAAACCATGGGTAGTACAAATCATTATAGCAATATTACCATTCAGAACAAAATTTTAATAATATATAACAAGAGAATCAAAATTTATGTATGAAAACCAGAGCTCTACGGTCTGAATTCATAAAATGCAAGATTACTGATCTATGCAAATGTTAATTGAATGGCAGTGGGTACATATACACCTTTGTCAAACTACCAGAAGTATTAAATACATAATTTATGTTTGCTTTGTGGCTTTTATGCCAGCTTCAGGAATACCAAGCCATTTAAAACCTGCCTGGATCAAGACAGCCTTTTTTTTTCTTTAAATAATTTTTAACATGAACAAATGTATGCCAAGACAGATATTGCCACTGTATTTCTGATTCAATTATTAGATGCTATAAAACTGGATTTACTGTACCACGAAGCTATTTACCATGTTTTAATAAGCATGTCTTATAATGTTAAAATGCACTTAATTGTATGATTTAGTAAAAAAAATTAAACTTTTCTAGCTGAAAAAATATAGTAAATTATTGCAAGTTATAACTGCAAGAGGGAAATTAACATCAGGGAAGAAGAGAACAAGTCTGCCTAAACATCAGAAAGTTAACAGTTATTCCATTAAAGCTTCCTGTAGGTGTGAGAAAGGGCTCCTACCTTTCTCTTGATTACTGATGAGAACTTGAAGAGCTATTGCAGCTTCCACTTTCACAGGCATTTCCCTATCATCAATCAGACACCGTCTCGTGAGTTCTAAGGCTGTCTGGAGATTCTGGTCACTTTTAAATTTGACTTCACAGAAATAATGAAGAACCCAGCAAGCCTAAAAAAAAAAAAAAATCGAAAAAATTCAGAGCTGCAAAACCTACTAACAGTATTATCAACTATTTGTATACCCATAACCTACACAAGTGGTTGAATCTGAGGTGCAGCTCCTGTTGAATAAAGATACTTCAAGACTTTTCAGTGATGAAAATGTTTGAGAGGTTGGAGGCTGGTCAGTGGGAGGCTGTCCTGCAGACGTCACTAGACCAGTACTATGATCTCAGGTTCCTCTTTGGCCATCTCAGGTTTTGTGTGAGCAGTACAGTCTGTGTGCAAAACACACACAGACCCTACCACCAGACACAGATGGGAAACTGTGCACACAATGCTGCAGCCATTTCAAAACTACACAGGGGCTATCTATAATCACATGTAAAAACTGGTACTCATCCCTGGAGTAAGTGTACCATTTATTATGAAAAAGGTGCAGAAAGGAGAGCATCTGTGAGAGGGAAGACGTTGAAGATTTCTGAATTCTTCAGTTGGAGCAGACAGTGTATCTCACCAGTAAATGCCACACTTTCTTACCCGTGCTCTCATGTAACCCAGCTCACTGCTGAAGAGAGGGAACACGTGATTCTGCAACATATATTCCATCTGATCCTTATAAATCTTTTTCTGTCAAAATAGGAAGGGAATCACATCAGTTTAAAACTTCATATAGAAATGTATTTCTAGCCCAGAAAAAGAAGTCACAGACAATAAAGTGTGAAGAGTTTAACGTAACCCTCAGACTTTTAACTTGGCCCTTTTTTAAAGTCAATTATGCAACAATGATCTCCTGTATTAGTAATTAAACTTGGATCCTACATAGATTTTAAAAATTTTCAGTCATAATAGTGGCACTTTTTCCCCAGCCATTTTGTGACCCCAAGAGACACTGTTCAATTGGCAGCACATTGACATCAAAAGTAAAAGTGGTCAGGGAAACTGCTTAGAGCTGTGGTCCAAATACAATACCTTGCCATGCATCTATTTTGCTACCATTTTAACTGAGCAACATCACTAATTTCATTTTATTTCCTCTCTTCTATACACAAAAGAGTCCATTAAATAAACAGCCTCTCACTGGATGTACATTTTTCCTTCCTTCCACAAAAAAGGGAATGTAATTAAGTGTAGCACAGAACTGGTGCAGTAATTCTCACTAGAAGCACAGAACTTAAAGGAACTTAAAACAATAACCTGAACTTGAACAAGACCTATAAAACTTTGGTAATTAAGTAATTAAGCTGACATTAAACCCAAAACAATTAACTTCAACAGCTTAAAAAAACCTGGCAGCAATTCAGAAACTTGTGAACTCAGAGCTATTTGCATTTCTTCTAAGGCACTGTATGTTAGAGAAAGCATAGGAGGGGCAAAAAAAAAAAAAAAAAGGATGAAAAGAACCACCAGATTTGTTCTGCTTACTTTTAGGAGAATTTCAGCCAAAGAACCAATCATATGTAAAGCACCATCTTTCTTGCGAGGATCGGCATTTGGCTCCGTAAGGATTTGATAACAAAAGCCCATTGTCTTCTGCAGGACCTACATTACATGTAAGGTTAGTCAAAGTATTTCAATCAATCACCCCAGGTACCATTCTCTGTGCTCTGAAATGCTACAATATCCAATAGCCTGCTCCAAGTCTGGAATTTGGGTAATGTTTTATATCTTTGTTATAAACACACAATATTCTATCAAGAATGGGTTCAAGGAGAATTTGCCAATACAAAAATCATAAATAGACCAGTGCAAAATAAATTTGAAATTTCAAATTTTAGCATACTGTGGTAAGAGAGCAGAAAAGTAAAACTTTTATTAATGGGTCTTTCAGCAAATAAACTGAATATAGCTAGTGGCGTTTCAGTATAATCCCTGAGCAGCTTACCTCTTTCCTTTTACTACATGATGTAAACAATAATGTCTGAGCAGCAGTTGTTGGAGAAATGAAGTCTTCAAATACATCTGTTAAATAACATTGTGACAGTTATCAATTCCGGTCCTTTACTACAGTTCATGATCCCAATGTATTTAATATGAAAAAAAAGCACCCTTCAGGTGGTTAATCAAACCTTCTCACTAGAGATATTCCAAGACCAGAGAGTAGCACGTGGATGGATACATATGTTTCATGTTTTTCACCATACCTGCCTCTACTCTCATCTGAGGTTCTATGGCTCTTATTTTTAAGATAATCTTTTGTAACAGTAGAAGCAGACACAACAGTCAAGTTTTGTTTGACATGGATGTTATTTGCTCTACAGGCCAGCACACAGAATTAATTGGGTTAAAAATATTCAGTTTCTCATTTCTCTGCAGGAGAGGATTATCAGAGCCTTGTGTAATACCTGTAGAGTTTACAGGTATGCCTCTGACTTGAGGGATAAAAACTCCCAAACCCCTCAAGATTCCTTGTTCTAGCCACATAAACATTCCTAGTGAAGGGAAGAATTTGATCAGGGAGTCTGAAGTGGGTTTTTTTTGTTCCCAGTCTCAGAGGACTGCACAGACTTAGAGTAAACCCCAACATAAATTAGCAGAGCACAGGAGGTGAAATGGGACAAGTCTGGAATGCCAGGCTTACTCCATCATGTGTCATTTACCACTGGGGTAAATCTGCTCTGAACTGTGCCATGGGTGAAATTCCCTAAGAAATTCAGGGCCTGAAATATTAGCTGTTGTAAGGCATAACCTTTAAATCACATGTAGTGATTTAAATCTATGTAGTTATTGTTAGCAAGACCAGAACTGCTTGACTTGTAGTAAATTTGTAACTGTAAAAATGAACTACTTTTACAAGTGCACAAACTCATGTGTCATTGTTGACTGTTGTATCCTCTCTCCTTTCCACCAATATGTCCAAGTTAAGTATATTAACTTCTATTATTTGGTTAATACACCGTGTTTCTCTTTTTTTTTAAGATTAAAGCCATCTCTGTTTTCACAGAAACACCCCATAAAAATCCCACCTTTGCATGAAATCTTTCTTTAACATGACTAGATTCCAAATGCTCACCAAATTTCATGCGGATATATTCATATGGATCTTCTTGCCAAAGCTCTTCATCAGCATCTGTATAGCACATCAATGGGAAAATAACATCTTGGATGATTCCCTGGAATAAAGAGATTGAAAACAGGTTAGCACTACTGAATCAATCTCTGTATTCTGTCCTGCATCCTACAGATTTTCTCCATCCTGTCACTTTCTAACGTAAAATGGTAACATTCTTAGAGTGGATTTATGTGGCACTTCACAAAAAACCAAATCTTTGTTTTTAGGTAGTTACAGTACAACACAAGATACTGGATTGGCTTTGGATAATGGCATGGAGATGATTCAATGCCATAAATTCAGCAGCTAACACCATCTCCAAATATGCTGTGTTGCCGTGTTGGATTTTAATCCTTAATAAATTAAAGCACAAAGGAGAGACAGCAATAAATTAGCTGGCTTTGTTCATGTTTCAAGGTAACCTTCACCAAACTGGCTTAAACTCTTTCCACCAGCAATGTTTAAGAGAAGTGCCTAAAATGTGAATAGTAGCATGGCTGGAAACATTGTACAGTAGACTGACTAATGAACTTCTGAGTCATCTAAGTATTTAACCCAAAAATGGCTTACTTGAATATGAGGCTTCAGATTCTTCCAGGTGACTGCATGAGACACTCCTTGATTGATGTAATTCAGCGTTTGCTGCAGAACTCTAGGAGCCATGTACTGCTTTTCCTTGTATTGATACAGCACCTTCAGCAACACCTAGAGAAATCAGATCTCATCAACAGCTGAGATATTACTGAGCACAGGCCATTTTCACCACAATTCCAGCCTCCCTCACAAGCCTACATAAGAACCCCTCGAAACCGAACAAAACCCCCGTTTATTCATTAGGCTAAAATGGGTACTGACTAATCCTTCTACCAAATGTCATTGTTAATTTTATAAGACAATTTGCAGCTCTTATTGGGTGCTTGCACATCTTTTAAAAATACCATCCTTTAATAACACAAACCATACATGCTAATTCACCACCAACACACCCCAGGGGGCCTTGCCCTCTGAGATTTATTATTCCATCTTCACTCTGGGGGCAGAAATTCCCACCCAGCCACTGGATCAGAACACTCTACACTCACACTCTACTGATCTGTGCCTCTGTGCTGCCTCACAACCACACAGCTGTGTGAGGAACGTGTGTGTGTGTGTGTGTGTGTGTGTGTGTGTGTGTGTGTGTGTGTGTGTGTGGAGTGATCCATCCGTCACTCCCTTTGGCTTTCTGGCCTCAGTTCTTCTCCTGAGGTGGCAACCAGAACTCTTCACCTGTGTTCAACTCCATGGCTCTCCACACATAAGGTCATGAAACAGACATTGAACCATGCCCAGTAATTAAATTACAGCTTACAGGAGAGTTCTGCATGGGTAATGCAAAGGGAACTCCCTGTAGCCCAATCCAGGTCAGTGGAAACACTGCACCTTCAGAAGCAGCATCACTAACTGGAGAGAAATGGCAAATCCCATTTCCACGGTTTCATGTAAGTCTTCACACAAAAAAAGCATTTTTTAAAAAATCCAACCCAAAGGTGCTGGAAAGATATCTATAAATCTGTAATATTACCAAAATAAAAGTCTGGGGAAAACAAGATTCATTATTTTGAAAATGAATGCTGCTGATACCATTTATTACACAAAGACTGAAGTGTTTTTCCCAAAGGAATAGCCTTGCACTTCAGTTTAAGGAAGTGCAACTCATTCATCATTCATTCATCAAAATATTCACAACTTTACAAACAGTTTTGTGCTCTAGATGCTTTATCAGTTCCCAAAGTTCAAACTGCTCATGTTTAAAAACCTTCATGATTTGGAGAAATTGCTGGTTGGTACCAACGCCTGAGTACAAGGTTTTGGTGGCATTAGGTATTGAGTTAGGATAGAAAAGAAGAGAGCAAAAGTTCAAACTTGCAGCTGTTTTGAGGACTATCCAAGAAGATGCATGTAGTTTCATGATTCAGATGTAGTAGGTAAAGATATTAAAAAATTAAGAAAATGTTCAAGAACTGCAGTGAGGAAAAGCAGCACGGACACACTGGGGCAAATAAAATAAAATTCTGTAACAGTGCCAAGGAACTACAAGGCAGCAGTGTCCAACCAAGGCTTAGTTCTGGCTCATGAGAGGTATCTTGAGCAAAACAGCTGCTAACACAAGGGATAAATTCAGGGTATTCCAGCTAGGCAGATCAGCCTGGTTTGGACAAGTTAAGAAAGTTTAGCTAAAGTGAGTTCTGAATGTACAGGATGTTTTGTTTGGTTGGTTTTTTTGGTGGTTTGTTGTTGTGGGGTTTTTTTGTTTTGGTTTTGTTTTTTGTCTGTTTGTTGTTTTTTTGTGTGTGTTTGTTTTGTTTTTTTGGTGGTTTTTTGTTTGTTTGTTTGGGGGTTTTTTGTGGTTTTTTTTGGTTTGGTTTTTTTTTTTTTTTTGAGGGGTGGGGGCTAATCAATGAGAAGTAATTATGGCAATAATATTAGCAGTATTATTTCAAGTTTATTCTTGAACCACCTGAAGTCTCATGCCTTATATTTATTACTCTTTTACTAAAAGGGTGCAAACATTTTGGAGAGTAGAGGCAACTCAATGAAATGTATTATCCAAATTTGTATTCTTCAGTATTTCATAGATTTCCAATTTCTGTAAAGAAACACATCCTGCTCAAAAATCTTCCACAACATTTATTTGACAGATTCCATGTCCTGAGCAGAGGCCTAAGATCTATCTTCTGCAGAAAAATGGAGGGCAGAACCTTAAATATAATCTGTCTTCCTAATCAAGTTACATTATCATTTAGGAACAAACTAAGCCTGCTAAAGTATTGATTTTTTCAGCAATTTTCTTTAAAATACCTGAATTCTAAGAGTTTCCTAGCTGCAAAAACAGTAAGGATCAAATCTGATTCAAGGAGAATGTAAGGAAAAACATGTATTTTATCAAACTGTTAAAATTAGCTTCTCAAAGACTACTTCTGGCCATAGCCTTTTGTCAAAAATTTATTTTATCTTGGAAGTGCTAAGCAGTCAGTAAGCCCTTAAAGAACATGCAAAAATTATCTGTCTAACGTCACCTAGAGGTGACAGGTGAGCACCTCAGGAAGCAATAGTGACACCACTTGTCTGAGGGGAATGTTGGCATATATTGCCTCACACTCAATGCCACAAATACTTTCCATTCTTTGGCTAACCTTCAAAAAGCAGGGATTTATGAGATACTTTCCCTACACTTCTTCTTTTGAAGTCCCATAATTCCTTATAATTTTATTAGAAATTAAGAGAACTGAAACTGAACTAAGAACTGTTTGTCTGACTCTAAGGCTTTGAAGAAAACATTGTGCACTGTGAGATTTCCATGAATCAATAGTCTATTTACATTTGCAACATATCACCTTAAAATAAAGGTATTTATGAACCAAATATGAGGAAATTTTATAAAAACATAACTGAGGTTTTTAATTAATCCAAAGATTCTTTGCATACAGCAGACCCTAAAACACAGCACAATTGGCAACCCCAAACAGGGAGACAAGTGGAAAGGGATCAGAATTACCTGTCTATAAGACAGCCTCTGCTTGATCAGGCTTTTGCAGAAGGCTGAAAATTTAGCATTTACAGACTTTAAGTCAAAACCCCCCTGTATCAGAGTTTAAAAGGTAGTTCTGAAGGTCAACTACACCACATACACCCATCTCTTTCAGAAAGGAAAAATTTGGTGGCGTTTGTCTGAAGCTCATCTGAGGGCTTGTAAGTGGAAAGTGGATTGTGATATGTGGCAAATGGATAATTTCTTTATCATTCCTTTTTTTAGCCCACAGACATCACTGCTTTCCATACCAATGTGCCTGAAAAAAGTTGTGATTAAGAGCAAGAATATTATTTTTTTTCCAGCAAATAATGAAATAAGCAATAAGTAGTAACTCTGAACTTATCCTGTAATACTCCCCCCACACTCAGTGCTTCTTACTTGCTGAACACCAACAGCGAAGGCCTTCAGGAAAACTTCAGCGAACTCATTGTACTCCTTGGAAACATTACCAGGGCTTCCATACCTAGAATTAGAAACAAGTATGTGAACTCAAAGGTGCAGCAATATTACTGACTTGGATATTTGCTTGGGTTTTTTCAAAAATAATAATGGAAGAGAAAATACCTCTCAAAGAGCCTAGCTAAGATATGCAAAGCCCATTTCTTGCATTTCCACCAAGGCAACTCAGGTCTATCGTCTTCATCAACCTGAAGGGTTTCCTTTAGAGAAAAAAAAAAGATATTATTTACCAATTATTCACAAAGAGCTCAAATTATAGGTAATTAGAACAACTACATAGTAGATCTTGCTTTTAACCTGCCATTTGAGCTTCTAGCTTAATAGAAGTATGAAGTAGAGTATATCTAAAAATAAATCCCATGAAATATGCCTAAATTATCAAAAAACTTTTGAAACAAGAAGCCAAAGTAAGTTTTGCTATAATTTGAAAGCAGAACTCTCATACAAGCTACATATTTTCAAAATTCGTTCCGTCTGTTTAAAACTCCCTATTTAGCCTAATTTTTTTTTACATATAAATTATTTTCTTTGCATTTATAGAGAAAAAAAGAATGCTGAAATAAATTATTAAACTGTTTAACATTCTAATGAATGAAAAATACTTAAAGACATAAATAGCCAAAAGCCACTTACAGCTGGTACATCCCTATCCACAACAGTCTTCAGGATTTCTATCCACTCAGTCAGGTTTTGCTGATTTATCAACTCCAAAGGCAGTGTGTACTTGTTAAAAGAAAACAAAAGGGGAAATTAATTTTGAATTGCTTTGTAATATTTTTTTACTTTTACAGTTTGAATTTTAGATTTCAAAATCTTTGCCTACACTTAGCTATCAAGAAAGATTAGCAATTTACCTCAAAAACCAGGCTAAAGAACTCAACACAATCTAACCTATATCCTAAATACCCTCAAAGGTGCTAGAGGTCTTTGCTCCAATTCATTGTGCTTATGCAATGCTAAAATGCTACTTAAATGGATGTTACTCTAATTTCTGAAGCATTTAACAGCAGTTCCATTCCACTGCTATATTTACACTGGTAATTCTCTGTAGGCTGGCCTCCACAATCTGTCCTTGGAAAACTCGTTTTCTAACTGGTTTTCCAGCAAACACCCTACCTTAGAGGATGGCATGTGTAAGTTTTATCTAATGCCAACCAGGAATAGCACTGTTCAAAAGTAAAAGCACAAGACAATCAGAAACTTGTGATTCATGGAGCTGAGTAGTAGGGAAAGTGATTCAGATGTAATCTAATACTGTAATATTTTTGTCATTCACTATTTTAAGGAAAAGCATAATGCTTTAAACTATTGTTCAAGTATATACAAAGTTTTTTACCTGGACAAGGGCATAAAATATTTTGAAGATCTGTTTCTGGATGAGGACAGACTGGTCTGATGGATCATTCAAGAGCTGAATGAAGCTGTCCTTCAGGACTGGCAGAAAATGTTGCATTGCAGCTATCAAGGGACTCCGCTCCTCTGGTTTCTTGTACCTTTAGAGAAGAACAAAACCAGATTTGGAGTTCTTTCTGGCAGCTTTAAATTGAAAAAGCTCACCTTGCCCCAGTGTAGGCATTAGTAGGCTGTATGACAGCTCGTAACAACCTGTGACTCAAAAAGAAACCCTAGCCAGTTCCTGTGACAGAATCAGAAATAAAGCCATAGCCAGACAGGGTTACAGATGAGAAATACATTAATCAGAGTTCACAATTTATCAAAATATTTGCAGAAGCTAAATTGCTTCACTGACAATGGATAAAGCAAACTGAGAAGTCTCTCACAGCCTGCCCCTGATGGCTCTCATATCTCAGCATTTCATTTACCCAAAGCCAACAATCTGGTAGAGAAGGTGGGATTCCAGGCTGTGGGGCAGACTCTGAGCAGGCAACCACCCCTGAAATAAAACCTCAAACCTTCTATGTTGGGGACAGCCCAGCTTGCCCATGCTGAAAACAAGGCTCCACTTCCTTTCTCAAACATTTCAAAATTCCTGAGAGGAAATGAAGCCACACAAAGATTTCCCCAGATTTTAACTTATACACAAGAAATTTCCAATTGATTCAGGAGTCACCACAGCAGAGCAGGATCTTGTCTATACTGGTGATAACAATAACAAGGTAGAATATCATTTTATGATTGTACATTTATTTATTGATTCAGCAATCAATACTTGTTAGACATTTGGACTCTTGTAGGAGATTTCTGGGTTAGAAGACTGAGCTTCGGTTTGGTTTGTTTTTCAAATGCTTTTTTTGTAGACTTTTCACTAATATTAAATATCAATACTCAGCTTCCTAAACAGTAGCAATTTTCAGAATGTAACAAGAAAAAGACTACTCAATCTGCTGCCAGATGGCATGTTCTGTAAGAACTACTACAAAACACTGAGCTCCAAAATCCTCTTCAATAAGACAGTTTTCGTGCATTTTCTGAACAAGAAACCCAAACATTAAGATTAAATGTCACTCAGGAAAAATTACTTTCTAATTTTCACAAAAAAAAAAAAAAAAAGAAAAATACTAGAAAAAATTATTATGCAAAGAGCAGCCATTTGATCTTGCTGGTTGAATTTGAAGAAAAAAAATGTGAAAAGCTCCAAGATATTTATGTCCCATGTTAAGGAAAAAATTATTCAAAACTTAAATATTCCTACAACTCAAGCAGTAAAAACTTGGTCAAGTCATAACATTACACAGATTCGTGTCCCACTAAACTGACAGAAACAGACTGAAATGTGCACATTCCTACATGATTCGTGACATGAAACTCACCCTTGTCGACTCCACCAGAAAGCTGAGCAAGCAGCAGTTCCTGGCCTCAGCTGAAGTGTTTGATCAGCTGAGACTACAGACACACCTGTTACCTTATCACACAGTGACTGCACTCAGATCCCTAAACATGGATTTCTATCATCACAAGTCACTACCACTGAACACTTCATGATTTACAGCTCACAGACCTCTGCAGCATATTTGGTTAAAGATGTTTAAGCTGAAAATCAAGTGAGGAAGTTTTTTGCTTTCCTTTCCAAGCAGGACTTGAAATTTTCAGCCATTAAGAAAACTCCCGCTTGGGATTAAAAAGATCTTTATGGCATTCCTGTAAAAGTATCTTTGAGAAACTGACACTCACTGTTTTACACTGATCATGTAAAATTCATGAAATTAGATGGAAATTTTTCCATGCAACATTTTAAATGAAGAACCTGAAACAGAAATGTTGTGCATTCCAATGCTTTGAAAGAGTAAGTTGTGGATTCCATCAGTTCCACTACTACAATTCCCTGATTCCAGGACTGTCCTTTTCTCTGATAGCCCAAGTGATCATACCAAAGTCAGTTAACTAATTCTGAGCTCCCAACATTTCAGATTGTACACTTTGGAATCTTTCTATGGTTACTGTCACCAAGTACTAGAGTACAAATTGTTTAAAAGTTTAAACCTGATTTAAATAATAAATTCCTGCAAAAGTCATGATTTTGAGCAGATTTTCTTACTGCCATCAATCCACAAAAACCAACCACATTAAACTTTTACAACACCCTTTTTTTTCTGAATTCAAACTTTTAATGGAGGCAGTTTTTCTGTAATTTTTAGCAGAGAAGATACATGAGCCAGCATCTGCATAGCAAGTAGTCAAGAATACTTTCTAAGATTACATTTCCATCACCTATGTGTAGTCCCATAGACAATTCTACATGGTTACAATATACACAGAGTACAAAAAATAGACACCAATGTATTAATTCTGCTGGTTTATATGGAGAAAGACCAGAAAGAACTTACTCATAGTTCTTCACAAGTTGATAAAGACAGAGAAGAATTCCAAGCCAACAAGCACTATTGTCAGACTGGAGATAAAATCCAATTTTCTCCACAACTGCAGTCCAGCGACTTGGATAATCATACTTGATAATGTGGTGAATGCAAGTAGTAAGCTGTACTCTGGAAATCAAAAACACAACAATTAAAAAGTTACTACTATTATTTTAATAATATTCTTGGGTTGATGGAGCAAATACTGTCCATACTTAGACTTTGTTTAGAAGGTTTAGGTTCTGTAGTTTCTGCTTAATATTCTCCATTTAAAGAATTTTAAATTTCTAAATGCTACACAAACTGAAAACGTTTTTTCCATCTACATTAATTCTGTGTTTAGGATACACAGTGTGTGACTGATGCTTAGCAGGTGGCTGATCTTGGCTGGGGAAAAAATAAAGAAATAAAGTAATCCAACAGTCAGAGTCCACAGGCAATTCATGCAGAGGCTAAAACTGTGCACCTGATGAGCTCAGGAGAGTGGATGATGGCTTCTACAATGTTCTCACGGATACAGTGTCTGTCTTCTTCTGGGATGGAGTACGGTGGGATCTCTCCTGGAGCACTTTCACGGTCCGGCCAGTACTGGGTTATCATATTTTTCAAGTAGATAACCCCTGTGAAACAAGAGTGGCAAGTCAGCTGACAGCCATTTAAAGCACAAAACAAACACACACCTTGCAAACAAATATTTTTTAGACTAAAACAGACCAAAATTACAAAAGCATTGGTCCTTCCTAAGTAGGGGAATCAAAATACATAAACCATGCAAGTTATTAACCCAATAATTTACTAAATTTATACTTTCACCCATTTAATATAAAAATACTAAAGGTATTGCTTTCATCTGTGATTCAGGTAAGTAGTTGTGGAACTATTCAGCAACATACTTCTGAAAACTCCATTATAATGATTGCCTCAATATTTTCATTAAAACTGAAAAAGAAAAGCTCATTAATACTAATGACAACCTAAAATATCCCTTGTAAACAAAAAGCCATCTAATTAAGTTTGTGATACAGGAATGAATGCTACAGAAACAGAGCTCCTTTATACCCAAGTTATGGGCTAGAGCAATTTGTAGCCATCAGGCTCCTGGAACACAGCCTGAATTTACCATTTGACAACCAAGTCCAAACTGCTTGTGTGGCAGGATGTAAATCACACCACTTGGAAAAGCACTTACAACATGCAACAGTAAATCTCAAATGGCAAACTGGCAACGTTACTGTTAATCTAATTCTACACAAAAGTCCATAAAGCAACTTCTCTTCCTAAATTTCACGTGAAATTTGAAATTCAGAAACCAGAGGGTTTCTGCAGAGGTCAAGAAACACTCAGCAGATGATTTACAAGACTGAAGTGACAGAGACTTCAGCCAGCCCTCAGAGGGATTTATCATTAATTGCTTTGGAAATAGACACTGTTTGTAAACTGGGCCTTGAATGAGCCATCACCACTCTCCACAGGATGCTTCAGGGTTTAATTGGCTTATGTGGAAGAGGGTGAAATTTCAGAGGTTTTCTTCAAACTTCTTTTGCACCTTATACTTGTAAAGCAGTAAGCTTTGTGAGTCATCATTTTAATGGTACCCCCAAGCAGTAAGATAAAAATGCAAGCTAAGTTTAGGCTATAACTTAGAGTAGTCTACTACACATATGGTGCAAATAAGCAGTCCAGATCACATCCTCCTGACCAGCCAAAAAACCCACTGAGGTATTGTACTAAAAACCTTTATCAAGTAATTAGGGCAGCTTTAAGGTGATGTTTGGAGCTGTCAATAATCAACATCCAATTTTACTGATGGCTCACATGCAAATAAGCAGAGTTCGAAAAGAATTTGTTTTCTTACACTTAGTATGTTCGGAAACATCAGTGCTCACAGTACAAGTTTAAATTACCTCCTTGGACCAAGTGCACCAGCATCATAAACTATTCTGCTTCCCCCAGCAATGTTCACTAGAGATAAAGGGGAAGGAATCATTCAAGAGCCAGACACACCTTTTCTCTCTGTATTCCTCACTCAGTATATGGTGCCAGATAATAGCTCGTGATGACTGTAATTTGAGCAACTCCCAACTTCTGAGTGCTTGACATTAAAACCATTAGAATTCTTTAACAGTATCTGCATGTGTACTTGTGTACATGGACCATTAGAGTAGATACAACAAAAAAAAAATATTTGCAAACTTGCCTGCCTGTCTCACTGGTAAATCCAGTTGCTCGGACATAGTGATCTGAAGCAGAGTTGAAACAAAGTTCACTGATTTATGAGCCTATGGAGAGGGGGAAAAAAAAAAGAAGAGTTAAGTTTTAGCATACTCCCATTAAGTTTTACAATATCTTTATAATGATGTAATGCAATCAATAGAATACCAGCAATTCAGCCAGTTGCACAGGAGTCAGCTAATCCACCAAAGCATTCCAAAGTTTTGTGCTCACTGTATTTTGAAGACAGCAAAGGGGTGGAAAAACCCTACAGTTTAAGGTAACAGAGTTGAAGAAATCACTGAACAGAAATCAGCCTTACACAGTCACCAAACATGTTCCCCATTCAGAACAAACACCTGAAGCAAGAGCACCTGAACAGCCCGAAAAACCCAAGCGCAGCAAGTTTACAGTGACCTTTAGCAAGGTATGAGTTCATTATATAATAAGCTAAGAAACAGATGGGAACTATGTTTTAAAACTAAGTCCAACTTCTACTTCATCTTTCTGAAAAAACAGTTTCAAGGGACCACTGATCCACAGAACCACACAACAGCAAAGCAACAGCTGGGAGATCCAAATGGAGACACATCTGCAGAGCAATAACTTCACAAGGATTTGCAGGAGTTTCACTTAGGAAGAAAACAAAACATGTTTTTTCTTACCATAATGAGAACTGTCAGTGACACATTAAGGACTGGATTGTATTTTCAGTGAGGAAACAAACCTTAACGCTATTATAACACCCTTTACCTACCTTTCCCAAGCATCAAGAACTCCAGACAATAAATTAATTTTGCTGGGAAAAGTGAGTTGCAATCTTTAAAAACTAACTCTGCTTTTCTTAACTGAAACCAAATATAATCTTCCTCAAGGTGAAGAGTCCATGGACATGAGTTAAAATAGGGAAATCCCTATTTTATGCATGGAAAAAATTCACAAGGGAGGCCAAGACCTGGAACACTTATCCACAAAAGCTGTGGGACCTCATCCTTAGAGATATTCTATTGGACAAGTCCTGATCTCCTCATCCAACTTCCAAAGCTTTGCTTTTCTGCTTTATCTTCACTCACATGGCAATGTTGTTTCCTATGCTCTTTGCAGTTCCCCTATCAAAGACAACTGCATAGACCCACATAATTTGACCTGTTGAACTCTTAGGAAAACATCTCTTGCCCACATGTTACTTTCAAAACCATTGAAATTACACTATTTATTAAAACCAAACGGCTGCCTCAGATACCGCAGCAACTTCATATCATAAAGAGAAACAATCAGAAATTATCCTTCCACTTCTTTAGTAGGACCAAAAGCTCTTCTGATAGTATGAAATGATGTCAAAATTCCTCCTAAGTGTGTAACACTGCTCAGCTCACTCCTACAGTACCAGAATGTTCTCTTCAACTTTCATTTTCCTGAGCAAATATCTTCAATAGGTTCCAGTATAAACAAGTGTAAAAGGGACAGCCTGGGACATGCCATTGTCACTCAGATTTGGTTAGTGTAGCTTGTTTTCTATCTCCTATTCTCTAAAACAGATTTCAAATGAAGAACAAACTGGACTTAAGAATCTGCCCAAAATGTTAAAACACTGTTGTACACATTCATTCTGTGCACTAAAACTCTACAGGCACCAGAGCACGCAGAAGCATCTGGTCCCACTGAAATGTTTATTTGCAGAGTGTGATTTGATGAACTGAGAGTAACTGACACTGCAATATGAGCACACATCCTGCTGACCCACGTCCCTCTAATATTCCCCAATTTCTCAAGAAGCAAACACACTTTCAAATGAAAAAAAAAAAAGAGCAATTGTCTTCAACTGCCAAGTAATGGTTGAATAAATAAACTTAAAATAAAATTTACTAGTTGAGTTTGATTTCTCCTACAGCTGCAGGTCCGTTAAGTTCCTCCTTTCCTTCAGGAACATTAATAGATACAGAGAGTCCTGCAGCACATTCCGAATGACATCAGACCCTAATTCAGCACAGCACTCAATTATACGCTTAACACTAATGTCAGAGGAAGTGCTCCTGTATTTAACGTGTTGTGAACCTGAAGAAAGCTTTCAATTTCAATAACCTTTAACTTACTTACAAATAAGGTCATATTAGTCTGCAAAAAATGGACTTAAAAGTGCAAACTGATGTCTTTCCACAAGGGCTATAAGCTTAACAGATACCTTTTCTATAGTGAAAATTTGCAATGCTTGCAAAGTCAGAAGCATTTAATCCTATAATTTTAAAAACGAAGGATAACTTTTTCCCTTTCCCATCATAAATGACACCTATTCTTGTAATAAAAAACATCCATTTCAGCAACAAATATGGAAATGATGTTTAAGAGCTACTAAGAAACTAACAGGAAACCAAAAGAAATTAATTTTAAAAATCTTATGTTTTAAAAGAAAAAATCTAGACAGCAGTGTACAAAATTGCCACACTGAAATTTAATAAAATACCAAGGAATGTTTTCTTCATTTACAAAGACAGGACTGAGTCTGTGCCTATAGCAGCTACAGAAGCTCCCTAGAAATATCAATTCTATTACTATGTGGGATTAATGTATTTCATTGGGTTCTTTTAACTATAGCAAGCTTTAAGGGACAAAACTGAAACAGCTACACAATCATGTTTGTCTTTTTTTTTTAATCTTACAAGTGTCATCCTTATTAGCATCTGAAGCATCAGACTCCAACCAACCATGAGGATGAGCTCCTTTATCACCTTTAGTGGTTCAAAGCAGACTCAGCTGAGATATAATCTGTGCTTTTAATACAAGTAAAATACCTTGTACTTGCCAATCAAAGCCTGCTCTTAATCCCCTCCGTTAATACCTACATTCACACAGAGCTACATTAACACTTCCATGCATTCTTTATGAAATATAAAAGTCTCTCAAACTCTTCATAATGACCTCCTTCCAAAGCCACTGAAAGGAAGGTAATTGCAGAAAAACTGAGATGTAGGGATGAGTAAGGACAGTTCCATGAAGACAAGTGTGTACTGAATGCTCAAATAAAACACCAAGTACTACAATCACCTCTCACGTGCTCCCTTCCTCTGCTTTGCTCTTAAAAAGAACACTGAATGTTTTACTGGCATTTGGAAAAAAACAACTGAACCTAAAATAAGACACCACAAGAGGTGCCTTTTTGTATCTACAGCATTAAAAAACACTGAATCCCCATCTCTTTCAGCTAGTTCCATCTTTAAGAATTTTACTCCCTCAAGAGGGCTGCCTCCCAGGACAGCATGCTCCTGCTCCAGTGCAAGACTGAACTGCTAAAAAAACCCCAAACCTCCTAAAAACCACACCTATTTTAGGTTCATTTTTGAACTAAAATCAGGATTTCACAACGGTCACTATCACATACTCTAAACTTCATGAAGAACAGAAAATTTCCAAGACTTTAAAGTTTTGGCATTGGTAAAATTTTGACTGTTTTTTTTCCCAGCACTTAACTCAGCATTTAAAGAAAAACAAAACCAAAACTCCTCTCAAGTCCTTCCCCCTTACAAAAGGTCCAACATGCCATGTCACTGGTATGACTTTGCTGTCTAAGAGCCAAAGAATTCGGGGACTTTTCCCAAGAGCAATCTTTGCTATGTAGCCTGGCTAGCTGAGGAATGTGTTCTATCAGACCACAAGCCTTGCACCACTGTCTTTAATACCAATCACTGCTCCAGAATACACAACCTTTTTGCACAGTCCATTGCAGTTTTTCCTAGCAGGGTTGCTTTGCTAGACATGTGCTAAAAGAGACTTTTGAGAAAAGTGTCATACCAGCTGCATAATCCAAAAGAGGAATGAACTTCAGAGTTAACATTGAAGAGAGCAGTTCATGGCATGTGAACTATGAATAGTTAAATACAACGTGGAAAAGCACTTTTCCTCCAGTAATGATACTCGCTGCAGTAAGTTACATTAATCTTTAATGCTGGAATATTCATCTCTCACACAAAGCCTGCGTGCCTCTAAATGATAAAAACAAGTTTCATCTTGGGTAAAGGACCTCCATGCACTCTTTTCAGACATCAGGAAGCTGACATACCATAACAAACACACTACAATAGGCACCTCCTTTACTGTTGCCCAAAAAAGCAGAACCGATGAGCAACACTTACTGTAAGCTGCTGAACTGGAACCCCAGGTTACTTATATAGCTATTCAAAGTAGCACACAAGTGAATAAAGGCTAACACTTTAAAAATAAAGTAGATGAAAAACTAAGAATTCATGCTTCTTTTCCATTCCAGTTTTGGGGAAAAAAAAAAACTAAATGCAATTTTTGATCTGGGCCATTGCAGGACCGGGTGCACATAACAATTACACTGAGATGAAACAGTTTTCTTATAGAAAGGTAAGGTCAGGAGCTGTAAGGCCACGCTGAATCAGCAAACTGCCCTGTAGCACTCTTTTAGTTCTTTTTTAAGAACTCAGCAGGTGTGGAAGTCATTCTGACCTCAAGTTTTTGCAAGCTAGTTCTGCAACCTCTTCAGCAGCTACAATGTATATGCAAACATGGTTTATCCTCCACAAAAGATACACACACACCAGTTCTGCACACATCCCTGATGCTCCTTTCATCACTGTCTGCAAGTTTGAAGGACTTTTTGCTCTACTGCTGGCTGAGGAAAAAGCAATGTTCTCCTAGCAGAGGCTTGCTAGGCACACACAGGAACTGTTTGCTAAATCATGAGAAAGTGGCAAGTGGCCCTTTCTGCTTGGATTTTACCTCATGCTGGGCAACTTGCACCAAGAAGGAAACTTCTTCCTAGCCTTGGCTCCCTCGGTTCCTTACTGCCCCCAAGGGGATTCCTAGTGTTGGACCAGCCTTGGCACATGCAGCTTAAAACACCCTTTCCCAAAGAATCCCTCATCTAGCACGCACAGGAATACAGAGATGGAAGATGGGGGAAGTGAAAGTAACCAAGTACTTTGGGTAAAATGTCACACCAACAACTTCAAAAGAGACCCCATGATCTGATAATCAAAGCCAAGAAGCTCATGCTCTGTTCTTTTTCTCATACAACAATATAGAGCTGTAGATGTTACATATGCCAACCATGTTAGAAAAGGCTAAAAAAAATTTCAAGCTGGAGGTAACACTATAAACACCTCGCTGAAAGTATCCATAACATTCCAGCATTTGGAAAATCCTATCTGAAAGACTCCATGTAAGAAGCTTGCTTCTTCCCCTTTGACAACCTTTCTCTCCTAAACTCTCGGCAGCTAAGAGTCCAATCATTTAATGTAACCATTCCATCCTTATGACATTTGTAGCTATTAAGCAGGCAGTGAAAGGCCCTACTGCACTGTTAAATCAATGGTGATGGTGTCCAGCCAACAAGATTTCCTCTTTATCCTTTCCCTGTCACTCATATTAGAACATGAAAAGCCTTAAATGTAACTTCTGAAAGTCACTTTCCAGGAGAGCATCAGGATGTCTTCCTAAACAAACTCTGCTGAGCTCTGACTTACAAAAAATGATGAGTTACAGGGGGTAGCACCTTTTCCCCCCTAAACATTGTCAGATGCAAAACTTGTTAGTCTAAAAAGATGTCTTAATAGCTCACGCACCGAGGTTAATCTCAGAGACTTACAAGACATACAAGACATATCGCAGTAAAGTTATAAATTTCCTGGAATTACAAAGAAAAAAACCTGCAAGGAAAGTATTATCTAGCAACTGCACCTTTATAAATACATTGATAATAAAAGATGAAACAACAGTCTGTATTGTTTTCAGTGTGTCATTCCATAGCTGCACAGTTAAAAATATCTATTTTCATCACAATTTTTTGAGAAACACTCTATACATGAAGCACAACAACTATTTCAAAGGGCAGCAATGTCTTCCTGCTGCTCTCCAGTAGCTTACTTGAAGAGTCTGTTTCTAAGTCCTGGTAAAACACAGCTTTCCCCTGTGAGACAGGGACAGAGATGGGTGAACACCTCAGGGTACTCCATCAGCTGAAAATTCTCAGACACAAGAGCCAGAGATCTCATTCCCTATAACTTCTTCTCACCGTGAGAAAAGTAAAGACAAAGAGACTGAAATAGCTGGTTTTTAACATTATCTCAACTCTGAAAGTTCTCACAGCCTTTCATGTGCAGGCAATGCAACCTGATAAAACTTAGTGAAAGGAGAAATAAAGCATAGAATAATTTGTGACTTAGCCAAGGTCAAAGGAAAAATAATAGAGCCTGGACAAATCAAGAATCGTACAACTCCAGTCCCCTTCTCCAGTCAGGAGAACTTTGTTGATTGATAGGATATGGTGAAGACAGATCCAAACACTTGGTTAACTCTTAGCCACTTAGGTATCTCTTGCACTAATCAGGAATATCAATTACTGACTGATGCACGGTCTTTTCTGGTAAGGTAAAATGACCATTCTGCTGAAAGCCAGTCTCATCAGCTCAACAGAGGCACTTCTGACAAATTAAAGGTAAACTGAAAGGTCAACCAAGGACAATTATTAAGTTATAAAAACAGCCTGGCCATGTGCAAGAACAGTGTTCCCTGCTGTTGTGATCTCATCTTTACAGAGAAAGAGACCCCTCATACCCGTAATTAAGTATTAACTGGTACCAGAATTACTCTAACATTCAACAAATCTAGACCAGCATCCTGCAAGATAATGCATAACTGACTTCAATAAACCTAAGTAAAACCAAGACCACACAAGTGAATAAAGCTATATGTATGTATAAGTGCTTGCAGACTTCTGGTTTAGCACATATTTTTATGACAAAATATCTCTGAAAGATTAGTGATGCTCCACTTCCCACAACAAAGAATTCTTACACACTGGTTCAATAATATCTAGTGTTTTTAGAGAGGCACAAATATTCAGATTTTATGCCAATTTAGCACTTGTGTAGTACACGATGGACCATGGGGTTTTGATTCCAAAGTGAGAACAAAAGCCAGTGGCCAGCGAGCACGATCCTTCCTGCCAGAGTTTGCCATTCGCTGAGGACCCCGACTGGCAGTGAACATTAATTTCCTGCACCTTCAGCAATTCAATACCTGCAGAAAATAACTAAAATAGATTTTAAGCAAGTTACTATATATAAATATTGACATCCATTGAACATGAAAGAAAATACATTTTGGGGCCAGCTTAAGATTTCATAGATATTACTGTATTTAGAGGCCATCATATTTTTTGCAGTTTTGATTTAAATAACAAACACTAACATACTTTTTTAACAAAGTACATGGAAAAGACAGGCAATTACTTTATACAAGCCTCAATTAGTCACTGAGTAGTTTTAGAGCTATCTATTTCAAAGATATCTAATATTTATTTGCCATTTATTAAACAACATGCAGGAATCACTTTTTTGTTTTGTGAGAAGCTATACCTTTAGTTTCTGAAATTTTCTCCACTGCCAGCAGAACATTTGGCCTACCTTTATCTAAGCTCTGCTGAACATCTGTTGCATTACACGAGTATTGTCAGGCCCAAAGTCTGCTTAGGAGCAACAAGGAAAAATATTTGTGGAAAAAGCCAACTTAAGGCCCCACAAGAGCTGCCACACAGGTTTATCCTTCACCTTCTACATCAAGACATCCTCTTTTCTCTGGGTCAAACACTAAAACACTTTTGTTCTCCAAATATCTACAAGCCCCACGGCTGTCTCACCCATAAAGTTTTCACCTACCAGGTGAGGCTAATCAGAACAAAAATATAATCTTCTTCCAAAAGTGAAGTCCGTGGAACAGGGACTTGCTGGGTTTTTACATCCCAGTCTGGCAGATGAGCGCAGTGCAAGCGGATGACACACCTGGGCTGGGAACCCTGTCTGCCCCCGTCCCTTGGACACGTGTCTGTATACACCCAGGAGCACACCTACCCCGGCAGCCCTGCTGAACCCGGAGCCCACTGGATTTGGAACGCCAAACACCGCCAGGCTGCCAGATCTGATTCTCAACTCAGCCCAGGCAATCAGATTTGATTCTAAACTCAGCCCAGGCCACTCCTGACTGCCTGCACTGCTTGCGAGCTGATGGGGCTCTTGCTACCTCCTTCCCCGCTGACAAATCAGTGCTTTCAACACCCACAGACTGATGTCGCGTAGATGGTCCCAGGCAGGGCTGTGTCCAGCCGGAGCCACCGAGGGCCTGCACAAGGGCGCTTTTAAAGCCCCCTCAGCACATCACCGTTTAAGCGGCTGAGCACGGAGACAACGGAGGCAATTTGTTACCGCCGAGAGAGGCACGGGGGCCTCGGCCGCTTTCTGCCGCTGCCCCCCGCCCGAGCAGCCCCGCCCGGCCCGGCCCGGCCCCGCTGCCATGTGCGGGGACAATGCGCGCCGGGCCCGGCCTGCGGCGGCCGGGACGCGGCCGGCGGGAAAGGGCCGCGGCCGCGGGCGGACGGGCCCAGGAGCCGGGGGAACCCTCTCCGCCCCCGCCCCGCTCCCCCTCCCACGGGCCGGCCTCGTCCCCGCTCCCCAGCGCCGCGGCCCCGGCCCAGGCCCGGCGGCGCCCTCACCTCGTTGAGCTGTCTCTCGGCGGCTTCGCGCAGCGCCGGGTCCATGGTGCCGCGCAGGGCCTCGATGATGCCGCTGGGGTCCATGGCGGGGGCAGTGCGGGGGGCGGAGGGCAGGGGCCGGGGCCGCGCCGAGCGCACATGGACCCGCCGCCTCCAGCGGCCGCCGGCGCGAAAGGAAGGGAGAGCGCCAAGAGCCCGGATAGAGCTGCCCCCGCCGCCGACGGGAGCGACGCCCCTTCCGCCGCACGGCCCGCCCCGCCCCGCCGCGCTGCGCCCCGGGAGATGCAGTCCGGCCACACCGGCACCGGGGAGACGCGCCCGGGTACGGCCGGGCACCGACACCCGCGGGGATATGATCGGACTACGGCCGGGCACCGACAGCCGGGGGGACGCGGGATACGCGGTCTGGGCCCGCACAAGCCGCCTCAGGAGCTCGGCCCCGCTCGAACGGCCCCGTCAAGGGAGCCGCGGTCCGGCACCGCCCGCTCCGCTCCGAACTCCTCGGCCGCGCCAATGTTGTGAGGGATCCATTGTTTTAGCGAAAATCCCTCCATTGAAAATCCCTCCCGCATCCGCGCCCCGTTTTCGGAGAGACTCGTGTGGCTCGGCGAGGAAGGAGGGGTGCGTGAGGGCGTGGGTTCGCTTTATCGTGGGCACAGGGTGCCTGCCGTGCTGGGGTTTGGGGTGGTAGGAAAAAAGAGGAGAACGAAAATCCTGAAGATGTGTCAAAGTTTTGTTCAGAAAATTAATACAGACAGAGCTGTCGCTCGTGAAAGGTCTAGGAAATGTGTCTTAGGAGGAGCGGCTGAGGGAGCTGGAAGTGTTTAGCTTGGAGAAAAGGAGGGACCCCATCACTCTACATGACTCCCTGGAAGGAGGCTGTAGCCAGGTGAGGGCCTGTCTCTCCTGCTGTGCCTGCAGAGGATCCGAATAAATAGCCTTAAGACGAGACAGAGGAGGTTCAGAGTAGATGTTAGAGAAAATTTTTACTGTCGAGGTGGTCAGTCAATAGGTTCTTGCCCAGGTTCAAGAGACATCTGAAGCTGGTGGGGGGTGATGTGGATTACTGGGCTTGGGGTTACAGCAGCAGTACTGGGTTGGACGGGATGATCCTGAAGGTCTCTTCCAACCATGACAATTCCATGATTCAATGATCTGGAGGACTTGGATCAGTCACACAGTCATAACTGAAGTGCTTATCTTGTTCCTCTGTAAGTCACTTCTATAGGCTTCATCCTACAAGCATTTGACTACCAAAGTAATTTCACTTCCATGAGCAGTCACGATAAAATGAGCAATGTTATTTATAAGTTAGTGAGTTGTAAAATTTAATTGGCACCATACAGTCATTCACTGTCACGCCTTCATTTGGGGGATGGCATGCAGCGATGTACTTGAAATTTTGGGAGCTATTTTTATGAGAGGAATTTATTGAACAATCAGATAAAACCATCAAGGAAAAATTTTCACGAACACCTCGTCCTGGAATGACTCTGAAATGAAGGCTCATATCAAAGAGAAAAGAAGAAGTGCAAATACAGAAAAGAACAAAATTTGAAAGTGATGCAATTTAGAAAGTTGATAAAGTGCACTATCTATTTACAGTTAAGCTGAACAGTTTCAGGAAATCTAGGCTTATCTAGAGTGTCTTTGCATATATGGGACAGCATAACAGACTTGCTTTTGTATATCATTTTCCCAAATTAGTGATTTTTCCATGATTGTCGCTGGACTAAAACCTGGGTTTCTCAGTTTCTCGTGCTACTGGTTTGTTGGTGTTTTGGAGTTTTTTTTACATAACGCTAAAAATTATGATTTACGCTATGTAGTTTTTTCTTATTACAAGTGTGAAAATGAGCAACTAATTTATGAAACTAAACTGAAGCAGCAATGAATGTCTGCCTTTCTAAGTAAGCATAGGAGACATATGGGCCCAGATGACCCAAGTGGCAATGTGGCATAATTTTGGGACATGATATCATATGCTGTTCTTTTATGAGTTGCCCAGATCTGCAGTCATACTCCAATTCTAGATGTTGCCCAAAATGTTAAAAAAAAAAAAAAGGTTAAATACTGTAGATTCAATACCATTACAAAATGCTGCAACAAAGCCTTTTCCCTGCTTTTGTGTCACAGCACAGATAACAAGATCAAATCTCAGTGCTCCTTCTATCAAAGGAGCAAAGGAATAATGCCCCCAGCCAGGGTGCTTGTTAGGGGTTAGGTTTGTTTCTTTTTTACTTATAGCATTTTTTCCATAAGTTGCTGGGAAACTAACTACGGGGTACTTATAGGTACTTAAGCAAAAACAAAGTGTTCAGCGGGGAGGAGTTGTAGCACCTGGCTACACGTACTCTTTTGTCTCTGGGAGTTCCTCTGGGAGAGGGAAGATAGCCGAGTTTTTGGGGGCAGATGAAGGACGAGACTGGGGACAGCTTCTCTCTCTCGCTCTTGGCATCGGAAGAAGGAGGATCAAGCTGTTGCTTACTGCGGGGAGAATTCACTCTCATCGCTGGAGCCCAGTCCTAGGGATCGACCACCATCTGTGTCCAAGAATTCTGAGCTCGCCTTCTCCTGCCCTGCTGGCGCTGGGCTGGCTCTTTGCTGAGCTGTAGCCCCGCAACTCCTGCCCTGCCAGGAGGTCCCGCAGCTCCAGCTACCGCTGTGGAGCTTCTGATGTATCTCATCCACCAGCCTGGGATTTCTGTTCATTCCTGCCCTTCCAGCTTGGTGCTCCTCAGAGTCCTGCAGGGACACCGGGATCGGATTGCCCCGGTGTTTGTGAAGCAAAGCCTCTCCTCCATCCCTTCCCGTCTCAGACGAGAAGGCTGTCACGAGGTTCCTGGTTCTGTTTTGTTGTTAATGTCGTAGTTGTTGTTGTTTGTTAGCCTTGTTACACATACTAGTAAAGAACTGTTATTCCTACTCCTCATGTCCTTGCCTGAGAGCCCCTTAATTTCAAAATTATAATAATTTGGGGGGAGGAGGTTTACATTCTCCATTCCAAGGGAGGCTTCTGCTCTTCCCTAGCAGACACCTGTCTTTCAGACTAAGACAGTGCTAAGCTGATCCAACAACTTATGAAACAGAATATATCTTCTCTAAAAATAAAAGTAAGTACTTCAAAGGGGGCAGAAGGCTCGTGACGTGCTGGTTGTGCAAAATGCTCTGTGTCAGATGTCCAGATGTGAAATGCTGCAAAGACAAGCACAATGGGATGGGAGCCATCATCAGCAAAGGTGCTGTGGCTCTGGAAGCTTGTGCCAATGCTATTCCTGTTTGGATACAAAAGTGAGGGGAAAAAAAAAGTGCAGAAGAATGTGTAAGCAATTGTCCACCCTGAGTACTCTGAAAAAGAAAACCTTGTGTGTCCAGAAATGTTTGCATTGTCCAGGACATTTGTACTTGCTTCTTTGCTTGCCCAGAAGTAATAACAATTGCTAACTTCACCGCAGGATTAATTGCATAAGTGACTCACAGAAAACAATAAATGCAGGATTCAGTCAAGATGGACATCTCATGTTGACAGGGAGCCAAAATTAAGAGGAAACATCTATGAGACTGAAAAATAATTTCTCACAAATTGGATTACATTTGAGTAAGTTTAGTGTTAGAGAGATAAAATAGTAAAGCTGGATGAAAACTGGCACACCAGCAGTTTGAGTGGAGCAACCTAAGACAGGGCAAATAACTTCAAATTACAAGGGACTGGTGAGCTGCCAGCATCCTTAACACTGAAATTTTGATTAAATAAATATACCCACTTCCATCAGATACTTTCTTTGAACAGTATTAGCAGGACAAAAGAGACTTTAAGCACACCCATCACAGCACAGCAATTAGTGAGGACTTTGAGCAAAGCTGTTTAGCAAACAAAGGGGACATGAATAAATATCTTGCAAGATGCAACAGATGACATGATAGAAAAAATTAAATTTCAAATCACAAGAGTTAACATTGGAAAGGAGTGTGTCCTTTAGCCAGATAAGCTTCATCAAATTCTTGGTCTCAGAAGAGAAAAGAAAAAGTGTACGTGCTGCAGGGATTAGCTGCCCAGAGCTGTTCTCTGCTGTGTAGGAATGCTTACAGACAACCTCAGGCTGCTGTGGGAGAACAGAGCCTCTCAGATTATCTCAGAAAGGACAATGTGGTATTGCACAGGCCTCAAACATTGGATGCAAATCGGTCTCAATTACTCCTGAAGATAAACATGCTCTCCTAGACTTCTGTCTTGGGCTTTGCAGTCATGTGTACTTTCCCTGGAAAGCTGGAACAGTAACAAAGACAATGTTTGTCAGCTTTAGTAAAGTAATGTTCTCCTTGGAGCTGACTGTGGAGCACTGGTTAGCCTGTGTGCCTTTCTGGGGTACCATTCTCTCACTGTCAGTGAAAAGCCAGAAATCATATATAAAGACAGCACAGCTATCAAAGGTCGCCACATTTGGGTGCATTTACCAGATGTTGCTAAAGAATTGTGCATAAATTTTTATGCCATCTACATATTCCCCCCCAAAAAAATAAACAAAACAAAACAAAAACCCAAACAAACAAAAAACAAACAAACAAACAAAAATAAACCCCCAAAGACAGTAACTGATAAATACTGCTGTCAGCTGCTCTGTGCTGGAGCAGATTTGACAGCAGCCAAATCAACTCCAGCTATGCAGAGCGTATTCCTGCATCAACAGCATTCCAAATGTCAACCCAAGATTTGGAAAAAAACCAAACTTGCACATGAAGGTAGATAACCAGTCCTACAGATCCAAAGGGAGTTTGGACAGGGATGAGTGGACGGATCACCAGCACCCAAAGTTATCATGGAACCACTTTTGCTAAACCAAAGATGGCAACAGGAAGAAAAAGGTATGCACAGAAATACTGTGCTGTTATGCAAAGTTTGGAAAGAACATTTTGTATTAATTTTTTAAAAAAGGTGACATGGGATTAAAATATGAAACTACGAAAAGAAACATGCTAGTCAACATATTTTGGTGTAAAACCATCAAACAAAGGTAATTGTTTGAGGAGTTCTCTGGTTAGGCTGGGGAAACTGTACAAAATGAGTACCTTTCTTTGCTTTCAAATATCACAGTAGGCCATGACCCTGAGCACACACTGAAGGAATTGAGGACTGGCTAAATTACAGTTCTCAGTTAAAAGGTGATAAGTGAAGACTGATTATTTAAGAGGCCAATTTCTACTGGATTTCTACTGATACCACTAGCAGACTGTATTTGATACTTTAGGCAGTTTTGAAATAAATACAAAAATCACTGCAGATCATTGTGAGAATGATGTAAAATTAGTAAAACAATCCTGTGTGGCTGGGACAAGAGTGTAACTTGAAAAAGAAACAGAAATGCACTTTAACACAGCCAAACATGAAGTTACACATAGAAGAACAGAAAATGAAAGATTGGAAGGATCATCATGGACATGCAGGTTGGCATGAGCTCCCAGCAGGATGTTGTGGCAAAATCACAATCTTTGAGTTGAAAACAGGTGTCTAAAGAGGGGGAGTAGGGCAGTGGTTTGTCCCTCCCTCTGGTGGGGAGAGGCAGATGTTCCATTGTCAGAGAATAACACCAGTATTTATGGGTTTTAAGTATTTACAAATTGCAATGCATTAAATACCCCCAAAAGTTGTTTGAGATGGAGAGTTTATTCTCCTCATCTGTATGAGACCTACTTGAAATGTCCAGTTAGGTTTAAGACAGAAGTTGTGAGGAGTCTTGGTTGCTGTTTGTCACTACAATTGTGCTGAGGTGAAACAGATTTAGCAGGCAGAGTAAGGGTGGTTCCTTGCAGAGTCCCTGATCTGGGGCTGGCTCTAGGCAAGGGAGCAGGATGCCATTGCACACCCAGCTCATGGTTTCACAGCTCTCTTTAATCCCCTCTAGTCAGCTGGGAGTTGGCTTTACCCCTAAGGAGAACTTTGCTGAAATTTCTTCAGAATTTTGTTCAGTGAGGAAGGCACTATGCTCCTTTATGCAGCCATGAGCTCAATAGTCACTTCACCCCACAAAAAACCCCAGGAGCCATCCCCACCCCCTCCAGCCAGATGGCAAGGCTGGAGCAGATGCTAAACCCCATATCCAAACAGGTTTCCCAGGGGACAGATGCTGAAAACAAGATTCAGCCATTAGCTGGTGGAGGTGTCTGCAGGTGGAACAGCAGGAGTAGCAATGCTGAGAGGCAGCAGCAAAGAAACAGTCGCTGTAATACAGCCAGGGATATTAAGGTCCTGAGTAAATGCCAAGGAGATAGAGCTTTCTTAGAGCTTTAGATGATTGGTTGATTAAAAAAATTAAAAACACCCCAACAAACAAGCAAAACCAGGAAATACAAAAATCTCTGATGTATGATTCTTCTGAGATCAGAAAAACTGGACATCTTGTTAATAAATCTCTCTTCAAAGAGCAGGAGTCCCTCGTCAATTCTTACTTTTATCAGTTAACTCTGGACAGCAAGGTGAGGAAAAAGAGAAAGACCGGGAAGACAATAGTGAGTACTGAACATCTCCTTAGTGAATAAAGTTGTAAGAGGAACAAATGTCTAACAGGTGAAACCAGAGAGTCACTGAAAAAAATTCCCAGTGGCACTAATTGGTACTTTCTTTTCTCTGAGTGAGACTGGCTGCAGTTCTGGAGGATATATTTTAGTGAAAACACAAGCTGTGCTTGAGTCAAACCAAAAAGATCAGGGCTTGAATAAAAAACGTGCATAAAACTTGAACAGGATGTTGGACTAGATAATGTGATGACGAACTGCACAATGTTTTGGGTTTTGCTGTTTGCTGTCAGGTTAGACCAATCTGCTCCTGAAGGCTCGGTTTGGGCTGTGTGGAAGTCCAGCTAATGCAGCCCACAAACCTGCTTGGGGCCCTGAGTGACAGACAGAGGAACAAGAATGTCTGTAACCTGCGGCAGTTTCACCTCCTCCTCCTCCCTCTCGCTTTGTTTTCCACCCTGTATATTTATATTTCACGGCCCTGAGGGAAAATGCCACTTACAGAGCTGCGGAATGGTGGATTGGTGACACCCTGGAGAGATAAGCAGCAGACAGCAACTGGTATTTGTGGCATTAAGATGACACTCACAGTTCATGCTTTTTTTTCACACTTTTGTTACAGTTGCACAGGCACAGAAGTTACAAAGGCATCAGTGGAACTGGTTATACTACTGTGAAATGAAAACTCGTGCTGAGGATCACAGAACTACAGTGTGACCTCAGAATAATGCCTGTGATAATGGTGTTCTCCAAGAGTATATCTTTATATGCTTTATGGGAGTTGATTTATTTTGGTTTTGCAAGGAAACAAGTATGCCCTTTCCTTACTGTTCCTTAAATAGGACCCCAAGCTTATTTATTTTTTATGATTGTTCCTCGGATGGACAGCTGTGAATCTAACGTAATGTTGACTTTACATTACAAGGAAGCAAATGTAAAGAAAATCTTATTTTGAACACTATGAATTAGTGTTCAAGTAGATGCTGATATTTAGAACACAAGCTTTCTAATGCAGTTTTTACAGCCAAGATGCAACAATAGGCTGGAATTGTTCAGAAAGAATTGTGAAAATACTCAAGTTGTGGAACAGGCAAAAATTTCCAGAACTTTTGAAGAGTAAAAAAGAATATTTAAACTATAACTTTAATTGCATAATTAAATATGTGGGTGAGGCTTATGCAAGCTATATGTACATTTATCAGGCTATAATATTTCATTTTATTTAATAAGACAGAGAGTTCTGCTTAGAATAATTTTAGTCTTTATAATCCTATCCTGTTTCCACTTAGATTGATTCAATAATGAGTACAGTAGAACAGGACCAGGATTTTATTACATTAAAAATTCACTCAGAATAAATTGTCAGCACTTAGGGAGAACTTTTTATATGCAAGGAACTACAAACACACATTAAGAATTTCAGTAATCTAGTAACACAGCATTCAGTTTGTGAACTCATGCCAGTCACACCACTCCAGGCAGTCCCCTCCAGGACACACTTGTGTTTGGGAAGTGTGCCAGTGTGGCTCCTCAGGAGCCTGTGAAGCATTTCAGATCAGTAAAAATGATTGACCTCTAGTGATGACACAGTCTTAACTGTACATTTGGGATTTATTATAGATTTATTATAAAAAACAAAGCACATTTTGGTTGTGCTGGGGTACATTATTCCTTTTTCTTACTTTTCCATCTTTTCCCATCTGCCTTTCCCTCTGTCCTTTCTAAACTTGAGGAGAAAAAGCGAAGTACTCAGAGAGTAAAATTTCTGGATTTCTGCATAACACAGGGGTAGCAGGTAGATAGAAAGGGAGTCTTTTATGCAGGAAAAATGTAAAACCACTTTGGTTGCTTTGCAGAATATACAGCTGAGGTAATCACAACTGTGTTAGCAGAAGAGATGAAAAATTTGAGCTACAGAGCCAAGTGTGTTTCTTGGGTCTGCAAAGAGAGGAGACTGACTGAGGCAGGGTGAATTCTCTGTGTGCTCAAGGGGAAACTCAGTAAAGGCAGGCATCAAAGAAAGACCCAGGGGCACACAAGGAAGTGCCCACAGCTCACTGGCAGAAAAACTGAGATGAGATACAGAGTTTGTGAGTAGCAAATAAGCCAGCAAGTTTGCATAAAAGTACTGAAAGAAACATGCTTTCCTGTTTGATTCCTGATTCACTAAGTGAATCACAGCTTTTGATACATTTCTTAAATAAATAACATTTCATAAAACTATCTTACTTTTCCTGAAATTACTTTGCTAGTAAAAATATTTCTATAAATCATAGGTCTTAGATAGCTGCTTATGTTAAATGAGTCAAAAATTAGGGTTGACATACATGGAGATACATGTATCTAGACAAAGCAAAGATAAGCAACAGAATTTGAGTGTATTAAAAATACATTTTTATAAAATGAAATTATCTTAATTTTCTTTTACTTGTATTTAAGAGGTTATCAGTTTAGCACTTTTATTGGGACACTCATAGTTTTTATTCCTTGCAAGGCTTTACAATTCCATATTGCTGTCCAAAAGGGTTTAATGTGTTTTCTGTCTGGTTATATTGTTTTAAATACCAGTATTTTCCAATGTAACAAAAGCAGTTACAATGCTGGAATGTGCAAACGTAGGATTTATGCTGACTTGTGTGTAAATTGCTAAAGACATACAGATATGAAAACATGCAATGAAATTGATAATATTCCAGCTGGAACACAGTCTGTGTTTCCTGGTGACTGTGGGTGCACCACTAATTGTTTATGCAGAGCAAGGTGCAACAGCAAGGTGGAACAGCAAGAGTAGCTGCTCACAAATCCACACTCCTGTGGCTTCCAGGCTCTTGGTAGCCAACAGCTGGATTAAAATTCCAGTACCTGCAGCAGCAAGGCAAGGCAGGAAACATGAGAAACATTTTGCCAGTGCCCATGGCTTTGTCTGAATGAGACTCTGTGTCTTTTCCAGGTAAAATGAGGGACATGTGAAATCACAAGGTGGAAAATACTTGTCCCTCATTTCACCTTTGGAAGGCACATGAACAATGCAAGCAGGACAGCAGCATGTGCTCAGGATAGCAAGGAGCTGTGTCAGCTTCCTCTGGGCACTCCTTGTAATCCCTGGCCCCTGCTTGCCAGCATCCTGCTGTCCCACTCCTGGCCTTTCCTGAGCTGAAAGGATTCCTCACTTCAGAACGTGAAATGAATTTGCATTCATGTTTCTGCCAGGTTGACAAGGTAAAATAATTAGTTGTTATAGCTAAATCAAGGTTTATTAAAGCATTTGGATGATACTGTAGTGCCAGTACAGCAAGTAATTCCACGCAAAAAAAGCAAACATGCTGGTTCAGCTACAGTAAGGATTTCTACAGAATAATGGCACACCAGCTTCTTGTGGTTGTTATAACCCCACTTATCAGTCCTCCTGTGGACTCCTTTTATTTTCTCCATGTTAGTCTTGCTCATTCAGAACTGACTATGCCATATTAGTTAATAATGTCTTACTCAAGTGCCTGACACTTCTTTTCTTCAGTCCCTGGTTTTAGTCAATTTTGTTGCAGGGAACAGGCCAAAAAGCTGATCCTCTGGTTTATCCATAGGCAAAAGGGAACTACTATTTCATGCAGTAGAGAACATGCAAATTTCTTTATTGATACTTGGACATCTGGATTTCTGCATTCAGCCAAGGTATCTGACAGGAAACTTGTCTAGGACTGGGTGCATAATGTTCAAAATTGAAATGAAGAGGTTTCCTTCACAGAACTGCCTTAGGTGAAAGGAGTCTATTCTTGTCAGGCTGTCCCCCCATTTAATCTCTAACCCTGATTAACAACTGACTTTGTGATGCTCATTTATTACAATAGTAAGTGCTATCAGTCATATTATATCTTTTTCATTTAATTTATAATTTCCCGTAGGAATACACATACAGTAAATTGTTTCTCAGAACATTGGCAGCTTTTCTAAAGTGTTTCAATTAAATCACGTTTTGACCCTTCTGATACTGCTCTGAATTTTAATTATTTTCCATTGCAGACTACTGGCTTAATGATGACCTGAATATATTTCTTAAAAACCAACTATGGGTGTGGCTGCATACAGCAAGGGTTTGTTCCTTGTTACCTGGTTATTGGCCCACTCTTCATGGTTGTTTTCTGCAAGCACTTAGACCTTAGAGGCCAGATCAGGACAAACTGTGAGCACTCTCACTGCAGACATTTTGTACCTCACTGAAAAAGCAATCTAGATGAAAATATGGCGTCACATTTGCACATATTATGATTAGACCGTGCATTCTTAAATTGTCAATTGTGAAACACATTGTAACAGGAAAAACAAACTTCTTCCCTTCTAGTTTCAAATGCAATTAATGCAATTTATCTGAAAGTTGCAGGGAGTCCTTCAGAAATATGGGAAATATTTAGAAGTTCTAAACCTTTTCTCTGGAAGTTTTACTTTTTTTAGAAATAATGCTGACTTTTCCTACTTTCCCTTTTTCCTTATTCTGCTTTCTTCTACAACCTGTTCCACACTCCCACATTACCTGAACACACTTCCCCGTCTTCCTTTCCCCATCAGAATTGTTGTTCCACATTTTCTTCCTCATTCAAGTGTCTATCATATCACTTTTCCCCCAAATATTTGCTGATCTGCACTTCCAAAGATCCAAATTTTTTTCCTCTCTTACTACTTAACGATAGAACAATTTTTCAATCAAAAGCAAGGATCCTCTTCAGTAACAAAAGCCACTGTGTTTGTGAGCACGAGCAGTGAATGGCTTGGACTGGCCAACTGCCATAATTTTGGGTTCATTGATGGTAAGAAGAGATTCAGAAGCAACACAAAAAGCAGCAGTACTTCAAACTGTCTGTTTTGGAAGAGGGTTGATTAAACCAGAACCCCAGACATTTTCTCATCTAGCTTCTTTCTTAACATTAGGAGGCCTCAAATCAAGGCAAATTAAATAAAAGGAAGCTTCCTTTATCACAGTGCAACCTGCTTAGCCTACTTACAGTCAACAAACAAAATGCAGAAAGGAAATGTCAATAGGCAGTTGCAAAGATATTTTTAAGAACCTAGCAGCAAGAGCAGATCATTCAGGTCCTGATGAGTTCTAGCAGGAGGTTCTAATTGCACCTTTTTGAGGACAGTAGAAAAAGCAGTTTAAAAAAAACTTGATTGCACTCTGCAGCATTAATTTCTGTCATTACTCTGGCAGATCAGACATCGTCAAACCTACACACCCCAGCATGTGTTAAACACTGGGAGTTGGCCTGAAGCTGATTTTCCAGACCAACAATCTTTGGTTTAACTGAGCTGAAACTTCAAGTCCACATTTGTAGAAGGCAGAATCTGTAACGGCATCTAAAGAAAAATTAAAATGGGTCTTTGATCAGATTAAAGGCAGTGTTTTTATCAGCACAGAATAACTTACATTTGGAAACCTTTGCCCTCCAGACAGGTATGTCCAGCTACATCACTGCTATAGATTAGAAGGAAACCTTGAAGGAACATATTCCTTTTAGCAGGAATATTTGAATTTTCATCTATGTTAGTATGAACTCAGCTTCAGACAGGGTATAAATCGGATTATTACATTTAATCTTGCCCTAGCACTAAATATGAATCACGACTAATGGGTGTATCTCGGGATAAGGGCCTGTGCATTCTCCACACAGAAATTTACAACTTGTGATCATTATCACAAGCAATAAACACCAGCTTATAAATACCTCAGCTGCAGAGCAGAGCTGCATTGCTGAAGTCTTGTGCAGCTGCTTTTGAGTCAAGCAAGGACTCTCCCTGCAGCTCCACATCCCACTCTCCTCTCCTCTCCTGCTGCCTCCCTTTTGACCTCCCCTGCTCATGCTCTGCTCTGCTCTGCTCTATGTGGGCTCTGCTGTGCTCCACAGGTGCCCCCAAGAGCTTTGAAGGAGACTCTGAGCTAGGATAAGGTGCCAGGAATATTTTATTGCTTTGGAAATATTTTTGCTTCCCTTGTGTCATAGGCTAGGAAAAGCCTGATTTTGTTCCAATCGGGGTCAGTTTTTTTTTTGATTGACAAGCAATTTATCCATTAGAAGACAAGCTGCGACTTTTGGCGGAATGCTTAAAAAGGCTGGGTGGGGGGAGGAGCGATCTCTTTGTCTTCCGGTGTGGCAGGCCGGGGACAGGGAGCGGCCGGGCCGGCCGGCCTCGGTGCCCCCTCCACCCCGGGGCGGCTGCGGCGGGCCGGGCCAGGCCGGGCCAGGCCGGGCCCCGATGTTGCCGGAGCCAGGGCGGGCCGGGCCGGAGCTTTAGGAGCCGCTGTCTCGCCAAGAAGCAGGCAGCATGGAGAAGAGGGAGAGCTCGGACGGAGTGCCCCTTCGCCCTTGCTCTTCTTTTCAAGCCGAAGAAACCAGCGCATGGCTTCTAAACGACTCAGTTTCCCGCCGCAGAGCCACGTGGGCAGCCCGACAGCCCGAAAAGTTTAACCCTTTGTTGTTAGCAGATGGACTTTCCTAAACATCATCTTTCTCCGGAAGAAGAACAAATATAGCGAATAGAAAGACACAGCATGGAGCTACAGTCGGTGAAGGGAGAGTGAAAAGGACTTTAAGGCAAAAGGACAAGGAGTGGCCTAATTTTGGCTGGACATTTCTGGTAAACTATAGAGACGGAACTAGTTTTTTTCCTGTAACATATAAATGCTTTTGGGGGGATGTAAGGTTCTAGTTAAAAGTGATATGAAGCTTTTTGCTCCTAAAGAAAGAGGAGATTTGTTTTTGGGTCTTGAGATGATTTTGGAAATAGAAGAAGAGAATCTTTGTGTCATACTAGAGGAGGCATCCTTAAACAGTACCCCAATAAGCAAATATGGCCTATGTGCAGTGTTGAGAGAGCTGCTAATGGGTAGGATTTCGCAGTTTGCAGGAGTTCCTTTAAAATCCTCGCAGATGTAGAGCATGGGATGTCTATATAGAACCCAGAGAGACTCCTTTCCTAAAAGAACTGATAAAAGGTTATTTTTAAAATGGTAAAACTGGCTGAAGTTGCAGGTCATGTCTTTTTATGTTGAGTGAAGAAAGGTAAAAAACTTAGAAAGAGGAAGAAAGATGTTTTAGAAGTTTCATTTGTTGTTGTTGTTGTTTTTTTCCCTTTTTTTTGTTGTTTTTGTGTGTATTAATAAACTATCTTTGTAATTTAAAGATGGGCCTGTTTTGCTTTATATTCTTCCAGTCAAATGAAATATAGAACGTGATTAAACCATCACACCTTGCTACCTATCTTAAAGAGTTGATGTTGTCTGAGTTCTTCAACATATTTGCTGCCTGAGCCTGTTCCCAGAACTCAGAGGGTGAAAGCTGGGATGAGGTGATTGACGGGGAGGTGGAGTTGTTCATCCCTCCTCCAGTTACAAACACTAAATTGGTTACTGCTGCCAGGAGGACACCTGAGATTCTTTGTACTATGATGAGAACTCCCTCTTTTATTGGTATTTTTACTAAGAGGTTTGACTTTTTAGAGAAAATGCTTTTCCAAGGGAAAGAAAAAAAAAAAAGTAGAATGAAAAGTAAGGTCTCTGAAGGTTGGAACTACATTTAAGGAACCTGACAGAGCTTTATGTTCCTCAGTTGGGGTGGCATAAGCCTATTACAGGGTATGTTTCACTCTTAATTTGCAGGAAAACAACCTTTAACTCCCAAGTTTTGCATTCAAATAGAGGATATGAGCAGACTGACCAGAAAAGTTTCTTTCTCCATTTCATGTACTCCACTGACACATGCAATAGGAAAAAATAAATAAAAAGCTGGCTATTAAAGGGGATTTATTAACTATTAATTAGGAAGAAGACATGCATCAGAATTGAGAATCTGGCTCTTATTTTTACCACTTGGAACAGAAACATCATAGCTATCCATTTCACTGTGTTCCTAAGTAATTAAGCAGTAATGAAAATTGATGCACACTATTAAAAATCTGCACTTTGTACATTTATACATTAATCTGTGTACAGTGTATTGTCTGTACATATGTGCAGTATGTAGCCAAAATGTACATTAAATGGACAATAGGAGTTAAGAAACATACCTTCTATAAAAAAAACACCAGGAGAGAAGCTAATCTGAATACTTATGATCCCTGAGCTCAGATTCAATGCATTTTAAAGCTTACAAGTTCTGCTCTCACTTGCTGTTTAGTAATTTTTTCAGTTTCTGTCCTTGAGTACTGACTTTTATAAATAAAAGCTTTCATTAACTCTCCTTTGGGCTCCAAGAAATTTTTAATCCTTCATTCACACAAACAGCTACAAATAGGTGCTCATCTCTATTTATCTCACTTGTTTGTGACATTTTCTATTAATTTTGATCAGTGCATTCGCATTCTACCCTAAGTTGTCTCCTGTGCAGCTGGCTATTCTCCAGTTACATCCTCACGCTCCTCACTGCAACTGATGAAAGTATGAGCTCAGTAGAACACACAAGCCCCATTCCAAGCACACAGGTTTATTCTGTTTAAATTAGAATTTAGATAGAATGAAAATAATTGTTTGAGGTTTAATTTCTTGTTGTATTTATACAAAATAAAAATATTCAAACAATGCAGTTTGCTTCGTGGTGGTCAAAAATAAGAGAGCAATAGGGGGAAAAAAGGGTTCTGAATCGGCTCTTCTCAAGAAATGATATGTATGATTTACTTGTTGATTAATGTTTCTGGGTTTTATCATTTTCAACTAGAAGCTCTCAGGAGCAGGATCACTCTCAGTCTCTCATCCTCCCTCCTCTTGCTGACAATTAGCATGACTCAGTCCACAAAGCATCAGCAGCGTCAGTGACTCAGCCATGTGACATGGGCTCTATCAGCCCATCTAGCAGTGATTTAGAAAAGAGGCAAACACAAGTTTCTGTGCTGAAGGAAGACAGCTCTTTCAGTCCGACAAAAACAGAGCACTTCATCCAGCTACCCACAGAAGGAAGTGACTTCATGGAGCTGACCACTTAGCTGCTGGCCTGATGGATGTCACTCTATTTCATTACTTTCCAGCAGCTCAGAAAAACATTTTTCTTTTTGGTTCACAGATAATTTGAAAGAACTCATACTCTGAGTTTGAAGTGTATTTTCCAAAAACCATTTCATACAAAGCTTTTGGCCCATTCAGTCTCTAGCCTCTAAGTACAGAGACAGAGTGCTGCTCCCACTGGTAAAGTCACTGAGCAAACTCCAGCTGGAGGCTGGAGTGCTTCTCTCATTTCTCTGCTAGACAAAACATTCTGCAGCATGTGTTCCCTGTCAGGTGGGGCTTAGAAAGACGCTCCAAAGACAGGGCAGGTTTTGTGCTGTTTCTTAAGTTATACATTATATATAGGGGATGCTTTATACATTATGAGAATAAGTCCATTTTCAGTCTGTAGCTATGGTTCCCAGTGTGCTGTGGAGTGAAGCTGTTGCTGGCAGTGCTGATCTCAACCATGTGTCAAAAATTTCCTTGATACTGAGTTCCAGTGACCAAAACTCTTCATCCTCTGAACACATACAGGATGTGGCCCATGGCAGTATTTTTCATTCTTTGCCTTCTTTCCCATAAATAAATCTAAGTTAATCTTCCAAATAGAGTTCCTGAATTATTTTGAGTGAGCCCTAAAGAACATTCTCCAGATGTGTCCCTTTTTTTCCCTGAGTGAGTGCAGAGATTCTGCTGACATTTGTTAGGTGTGGACATCTATGCAGGGGACTATTCAAGTTATCAGTAGATATTAAACACCACTGACAATTTCAAAGTTTAGACAACACATTCATACCAGCAAGGGGAACCAAGCAAGGGAAACCAAGAACAGTGATGAACAGTTTAAAAGTCTGCTGATAATCCAGTCTAATATAATTTGTGCAGCACATATCAACTGCAAAGTGCTCTAGCTAATGAATCCTTAAATTTCACTCTGACAGCAACTCAGAGAGCTGGAGCTCCCTAACAGTGAGGTGATTAGAGATATCTTCTCATTTTTTAATGAGACACATACTAACATTTACTGAACTTACTGCAGAGTCAGCATCTTGGGAATCATCTGCAGGCCATGTGCTTTCTACTAAATGGAAGGGGAAACATGGAGCAAATCTGTATTGTTGAAATTGCTTGTTGGGCATTTTACGCTGGTGTCTTGGACAAGGGAACTGCAGAGAATTCAGCAAGAATCAGAAGTTGCTTGGCATGTGTGTTTCACCTGCATTTACACAGAGGGGCTACACCATACAGAGCAGGTTAATCAGAAATCAGACATCCCCTGGAGCAGGATCTGCCCAGCTCCTTGGCTCTGAGTGGCTACTGAACAACAGCCACACCAAACTGGGACCCATATCCCACCCAATGAACAATCCACCTCACCAAAATCACAGATGGCCCTTGCAGCACTCACCATCTACAGTTTAAAATTGTGGTACTTACTTTATTTACATCTTTCAGTCTGCATCTTTCCTCTTGTGTTTCAGGATGACTTGGCAAAGATTTCTCTGCATAAAGAGAGCATCCATTTGATGCTTTGTCAGAAATTAGTCAGAGAGGAAAGAAGTCCCAGTGTTTGAATCATTTTACCTGGAGTTTCAGAAGTAATGACCAAAAAGAGATGACAAACATGCTGTACATTTACAGTGGGGGGAAAGTGCCATTTTCTACAGTGTCAGCAATTCCCATCTTGCTAGTATGTACAACTTTCTAGTGAAAGGGTTTGAAAAAACAAAGGACTCCCTCATCTGGCATCAATGCCCAGAGCAGCAAGCTCATAGACCTAACCGGCTTCTCAGGGCACTAAATTCCTGAATTATTAAAAGAGGTAATTACATGATTTAATGAAATAATTTTAAATCATTTGATTCTAAAAGAAAAAAATTCTGAGTAAATTATAGGTTCACACGAAATCTGCTCATGATTTGAAGCTTTTGTGGAATCTGACCACAATTTATAGCTTGGATTATTTCCTGCCACTGGATTTGGCAGGGGCTGTACTTGTGTAATAGCATATTAGACTATTTAGATCTTAAATGACTCATCGACTTCCTGTAGACACTTGCACTGTAACACCAGAGGGTTTTGTACATGTAGCAATAAAGCCACGCTTTTAAGAGCTCTGCTTTGTGCTGACCTGCATCTTCCTCGTGGCTTTGGAAAGATCTGTGATCTGGGGAAATGCAACTTGTAAATACCATTGCTATGAAACAAATGATCTGCTGGGTCCTGTATGAGCAATTTAAGAGCTGTTTAGTCATGGTATAAAGGGGGAGTAAGAGGCTGAAGTTAAATATGAGTATCCAGCTCTCCCAGGAGAGCTTCCTTCCTAGAGGACCCTGAGGAAAGGTTGCAGATTTATAAGCAATCCTAGCTGGGAAAGAGGCGAGGGGGCACCGCAGCAGCTCTGTCAGCCAACCCGTCTGCCCAGAAGCTTATGCAATGTGTGCTGTCCGCAGGGTTCCAGTGTTCCCCCGGGGAACTCTCCCTGTAACATTCTGTGCTGCCCGGGCACTTGGAAGGTTCAGGGATCTCCCGCTGCCAGAAGATTGCAGAGGGAAAGGTGCTTCGAGGTGACATTCGGCTTGAACGCCACGGAATCTGCCAACACTGGGGCATGCCCCTCTGGCTTTTCTGCGGGATTTCGAAGGTTCTTACTGACAGGAACCTATGTGAGGAAAATCCCGGGGCTGATAGAGGAGTTTTCCTTCTTCCCGGCAGATAAGCTTTCTTTCCGAACGAGAGGAGCAGACACGATAAGGGTCCCCTTTTCCTGGAAGCCCGGCGCAGTTCCAGCGCCAGAGGCGCCCAGGGGCTCCCGCCTCCCGCTCGCTGAGGGGAGCTCCCGCTCCCTGGGCTGATGTAAAGCCATTACCGACGGGATTTATCCTGCTGCCCTGTGCGGCACGATCGGCCCTGGAGCGTGTCTAGAGAAGGGAAAAGAAGCTGGGGAAGGATCAGGAGCACAAGTCCTACAGGGAGCGGCTGAGGGAGCTGGGGGGTGTTTAGCCTGGAGAAAAGGAGGCTCAGGCGGGACCTTATCGCTCTGCTATTCCCGGAAAGGAGGCTGTAGGCGGGGATGGTCGGGTTCTTCTCCCAGGCAACCAGCGACCCGACAAGAGGACACAGCCTATAGAACTTCCCCTTGTGTGCCAGGAGAGGTTCGGGCTGGACATCAGGAGGAATTTCTTCACAGAAAAGGTGATTAGACACTGGAACGGACTGCCCACGGATGTGGTGGAGCCACCGTCCCTGGAGGTGTTCAAGGGACGACTGGACGTGACATTCAGGGCCATGGTCTAGTTGACACGGCGGTGTTCGGTCATAGGTTGGACTCGATAATCTCAGAAGCCTTTCCCACCCTAAGTGATCCTGTGATTTATATGATTTATGTGATTTCTCAGCAGCCGGGGCGAAGGAGCCGGGCTGGGACACCGCCGCCCCGCACCGTATTTACCACTAGTGAGCGCATCCCCGTTACCGTATATACCCACACGGGTACGCCCAAAAGCCGGCGTTACCGTATTTACCGCCACTAACCCGCCACCTCATTTCAAGGACGTGGAGCCCAACACGTGCTCCCGTACACCACAGCAAAGCCATAATGCCCCGAGAAAAGCGCATGCGCCGTGCGGCGGCGGGGGCGGGAGCGCGGCCGCGACCCGGTGGGGTGAGGAGAGGGGGAGCGGCCGGTCCCGCCTCCTCCTTCTCCTCCTCCTGCCCGCGGCTCCCGGGCTGCTGGTCCCGCCTCTTGCTCTCCGCGGCTCCCGGTGCCGCCGAGGCCTGCCCCGGCCCTGACTCGCCGGGCCCCGGGGCGTCGCGGAGCCATGGCGCAGCGAAGGGTGGCGGAGCGCGGGCCTTGCCAAACGGCGGCGGCGGCGGAGAGCGCCAGGCACCAGCGGCAGCTTCTGGAAGGTGCCGGGGGCTCGGGGCGGCGGGAGCGGGGGAGACCTCGCTCTGGCATCGGACGGTGCCCGGGGACGGTGCCCGGAGCGGCGGTCGGTGCCTCTCCTTGCCTCGGGCACCGGCCCCGTCCCGCGCGGGCTCTGGGGCGGCTGGGCCGGGCCCCTCACGGTGCCCGTGGGGTGAGGCGGCTCCCGCCTTGCGGGGGCCAACATGAGGCACCGACCCCTTTCCCTTTTCCCCTGCATGAGGGAACACGCGTGGTTTCATGTCTCTGTGCATGTGTTTGTGTGTGTGTTTGTGTTATTCCACTACCGGCACGCCTGAAGTACACAAAGTGGAAGTGGCAGAAAGCGCAGTGGGCTGTGGGATTTTTTGGCCCTATAAGTTGCTTATTTGTTTATTTATCTACCGTGTATTTTGCTCCTTGGCGAAGGTGTTGTCAGAATAACCACGGTCACAGTGCAGTGGGACAGACTGCCGAGAGAGGGTGTGGAGTGTCCCTCCCTGGCCATACTCAAGAACCGTGTGGATGCAGTCCTGTTCCATGAGCTCTGGGATCACCCTGCTGGAGTTGGGAGGTTGGACCGCATGACCACTGTGGTCCCTTCCAGCCTGACCGTCCTGTGATCGTAACTTCTTTTGTGGATGCTGCCTTTGGCCTCGGCTGACCCAGTGCACACCTGTGGGGTCGTGCTGACCTTAAGCTTAAAAAACCTTAAAGCCGGTGAAATTGCCAGCTCGCCCAGCCAGCTCCGTGGGTTTCGTCATCCACTCGCTGCATTTCACAACAGTGAGGTGTCAGCGTGACCCGATTGAGTGTTGTGTGCTGGCATTGTAGTTGTGCCAGCGGCATCTGCGGGGGAAAACACAGCCTCAGCTCTCCCTGTGTTCTTCAGGTGACCCTGGGCGTGAAGCTGGGTGAACCCCAAAGTGCCTCAGGAGAGAGTGGTTTAATTCATGCACACATACACTCCCCGGTGTGGATGCACAGAGTACTTAGTGTTCATTTCAGTTTTAAATTCTTAATGTGTGTAGTTGCATTTGTGTTTATCAGTGTATTGCACGGATGTGGTCATTTTGATAAAAATCTAAAATGCAGAAGAGGCCTAAAAAGTCATTTTGTCACTTAGTGTATTCCCAGTGCTTCCACTACACAAGGATTTAAAGGCTAGTAAACACTTACATGTATATATATCCACAGGAGTGTAAAATATGTGTAATTCCCAAGACTGGGAGCTGTGATCTATCACAGGCTAGTGTGTGTGTGTGTTTATGTAGGTGTCCTCCTAATGAGTGTGTCTCACCTAACTGGCTGTGTCTGGTAATCTTTCATTAGAGAGGGAAAAAAACCCCAAATCTCTTAATGGGCAGGTTTTCAAGTTACGTTGTACATCCTGGGAATTTAATGTCAAGTTAAATCTCTATTTAATTAGAGTGGCAGAAGATATCTGGCAAAAAGGAAAACATATGTATGGCTTACATTGTTTAGCTTTGTTTTTTCTCTTTACAAATGTATTTATTAATTGAGGCTTAAATTATCATGGAACATAGAAGGTGACTTCTGTGGGAAGTTTGCCAGTGTGAAAACTTCAAAGTTGTTTGAAAGCTTTCAGGGAACATGAGCAATGTGTGTTATTGAAAGCATTGGTAGGAAGATGTCCACAGAGAGTTTACTTTAATATTCCCTTAAAGGAGAAGTTTAAAATCTGTTGTAAGTTGTGAGGGATGTTTTGTTTTGCTAGTGCTGGGCTTCTTTCTGACTTTGTTTCATGTTTAATTTCAGGGAAAGCTCTTGCAGAAGGTGGATCAGCTCGGACATCACTTCTTATTTTAGTGTCTATCTTCTTATCAGCTGCTTTCCTTATGTTCCTGGTATATAAAAATTTCCCACAACTTAGTGAGTAAGTATGTTATGAAAGTTTAATTTATCAATTTATTTGCTTTTCAGTATCAGACTGTAGAGGAGCCTTCGTGGGGATATGACATAAACTCAGAGAATTGTTCTCGATCTCAGGTTTCTGTTGCACAGTGGAGATCCTGTGTTTCCAGGTGTTACCCCTGGCACATTATCAGTGGTAACTGACTCTGTTCTTAACCACCTTCAGCTGGGAGCCAGAGTGTGTTTGGTTCAGGCTGAGTTCACTCGAAACTTCCTTATGCCTTGGTAAAACTGGAGGCTGTCACCAAAAGGGGAAATCCTTCTTCCTTCCTAGCTAAACTTTGCCTTCTCTCTTTATCCTCCTTGTTGCACCCAATACTTGTGTTGGGATGGCAGGCAGGCTGACAGGTGGAGGCCTGCTTGTCTGACAGTTTTCTTTTTCACTTTTACTAGTTAATTTTCTGATTGACTTGCTCCACAAGGTCGGTTTGTAATGGCCCCTCCCTAAGCCTGATACAGAGGAAGCGAAGACACTCAAGTGTGCTGCCCAGGGTTGCACAGATGAAGGTGTGACATGAGATTTTGCCCTCAGAGCTTTATTTGCTTGTGAGGTGAAGTGCTGCCACTCCTGTTGCACTTCAACTGTTGTGACCCCAGCACTGAGGCAGCTGCAATTGGTTTTGGCTGAAATGTTGGCTGCTCTCACTTGCCAAGGTTTGGTTTGCGCAATTCTTTCTTTTTGATCAGTATTTGGTAAGAAAAAAAAAAACAACTTAGAAAAGAAGCACATCATTGTACTGAAAAAAAATTTGCAAATATCTAAAATTGGGGATTTACTGATATAAACCACAGTGTAAATATTAGGTGTTCGTCTGAGAACGTTATTACAACAATAATCATGGTTTGTTTGCTGAAGCTATAATTTAGTGATGTAGTGTATCTAATTATCTCTGTATTCAGTAAGTAATTGTACTGTACTGTTTGATTATATTTCCATCATTCCTGCCTTTTTTTTTTTTTCTTCAGAGAAGAAAGAGAATGCATAAAGGTTCCTAGAGATATGGATGATGCAAAGGCCTTGGGAAAAGTCTTGTCCAAATACAAGGACACATTTTATGTTCAAGTGTTAGTGGCTTATTTTGCCACATATGTTTTGTATCCTTTTTCTGATATATAGGGCAGTTCTGATGTAGTCATGCTTTTCTGAAAAGATAAATGAAAAATACAAATTGATATGTTCTTGGTCATGGGTGAAGTTTAACATACCTAGGAATGTCTACAAAGAGACACAAATATTTTAAAATCTTGGAAATTTAAAAACATTTTTTCTGTATATTAGGCTTGGTCTCACTTTAGTGTTATGATAACTTATAAAATAAAGTGAATTTCAACGTAGAAATTACTGTTTGTTCTAAAGAAAACTGAGACTGCTGCACTGTTCCTCTTTGAGACATTCAAAGTTCCACATGAGGATAATTTATAGAATATTTAGCAGGATTTCTGAAGGAAAGTATTTTGAGCCATCTTTCATCTCTGCACTGCCCAAATTCACAAAACCAAATCTCTGTTTTCTTTTAGAGAAACAATTTTCTGAAGTACTTTCTGTCCAGGGAGACACAAAGGCTACCTATGTTCCGTGTTGACTTCTTTTTCCTGAGTGCTGAATATATTAATTAATCATTAAACACACTCTTAACTGGAACACTTAACTAAAGGTTAATAACTTTAAAGCTGTAGAAGAGGTTGGTTTCACAGTCTTAATGCAGGAGGCTTTTGTAACTCAGGAGAGTCAGCACTGAACATGCCATTAGAATTTATCCTTCAGCTCGTTCTTTCAGAGTATCCCACAAAAAGTATTTCATATTTCCCAATTTACAGATCTAGGAAGAAAATTAAACCATTGTTTTATATTTTAACAAGGAGTAGAATAAATTGGCTCTTTATTGAGCTGCTCCAGCAGTTCTAGATGTGATGACCTTTACTGTCTCAGCAGTGGACTGTGATCAGTTTCCAGGCACAGCACAGTTAACTCCAAACCTTGACACTGCTTAGCAAAAGCTGTACTGCCTCTAATGCACTTGGGAAGGTTATTGGGCTTTTTAATATTTCAATCAATTCAACTTGAGTAAAACAGTGTGCAGGTGTTTTTTTACTTTATAACTTTTCTATCCAAAGTGGGCAATGCATCATAATCTCAAGTATGCCTAGCAAGCCTTAAGTCCAACAACCTGCTTGCTTATGCTGCAGAAACATAATTTTTGCCTTTTAAAAAATTTCTGACTGAAATGAGTGATGGGCTATTGTAACTTAGTGGTTACACAAGCCTATTTGTGAGGAAGTAGTAGCTGCCTTCATGCATTTCAGTCTTCCATAAACTTGTGCTTATGGGCTCAGACAGGCCTGTGAACTTTGCAGAGAGCATCTCTGAAATTGCACATCTCTAGTCAACAGTGTAAAATCAGAAGTATGTGTTTTCTGGAAGTCATAGTAAATCCTCTCTGGCAGTTGTAGCACAGATAAAGAGAAAAATGTTGTCAGCTTTTATTACTTAGTGACTTATTGTTTGTATGTGCAGTGATGGATCTACATCTCGTTGCTCTGTGCTTGAGCTTCTTGTGCTACTCCAAAAAGGTTTTTTGAAGTAAGGATCTTGAGAGGCCCTGCCTATTTATGCTTTTTCAAATTGTGAAATATATCCTGACTGCTTATAAAATTAAAAACGTGTAGCTTTTTAGAAATGTGTTTTTCCTTAACTAAGATGCATCCAGCTTGCAAACATTTGCTATTCCTGGGTCTATATTTCTCAGTATCCTGTCAGGGTTTCTTTATCCCTTTCCACTGGCCTTATTTCTTGTTTGTTTGGTGAGTATGGGAAGCAGTGAGGGCATATATTTCTTTCTATCCATTTGGAATGCAACCAAGCATCTGAGCAGCCTCCTGTTGGAAATGATCAGTCTGAAACTGGCATACACTTCAGTTTCTGATGAACTATTGAGTTCTTACTCAGCTCTGCTGCAAGAATGGCATTACCCACAAAATTCACTGTAGCATTGGGGGATGATCCAAAACATTGAGCTGTTTCTCCAGGTTTTCTTAATAATGAAGACATTAGAGTCAGCCAGAGTTTCCTTTACTCTAAATTTGTTTAGCATCTGCCAGAACCCAGTTGTAATTTCACAGCACAATTGCTGTGGTTTTATAGTCAGTCTGCAAAATACATCTATTTTTAACTGGCTTAAATATGCAAGAAGCTTAGTTTAAGATTTGAAATGTATGTTATCAACAAGCTTTAAATTATGTCATAGGCAAAAACTGCAATCATAATGAGCCTTAATACTGAGAAGGTAGGGAGGACCCTGTTCAGTTTTCATGTTTGAATTTCTTTAATGGCATTGTGCCTCTTATTTGCAAAGCTTTCACTGTTCAAAGCCTTAAAACTGCAGAAGCACTTGATATTAACTGAGAAGTAGTCAATGTTGTCTACTTTGAGTGTTGAGATTGATCTAAATGCCTTGGAAATAAGCTGTCTTGGGTCAACAACATTCTTAGGGAGTGTGTACATACTGCTGGAGGAGAGCCCTAATGGAGGGCTGCATAGAAACCTGCTCTAGCCAGGAAGTGTAGTTAATAGGGACACAAGGCTGACATTAATGAGAGTTTCTGCTCATTTGTTGTCTGTTTGGGTTTTTTTCAGTGCTCAGGACTTGGAGCTTCATTTTGCTATATGCTGTCATACCTAGTGGGACGTCCTGTTGTGTACAGATATTTAACAGAAAAAGCAGTAAAATGGTCAGAACAGGTAAGGTTTCTAGAGATGCTGGAACTTATGGTACAAAATGTGTCATGGAATAGCGTGGAAAACTAGGAGGTCTTGTGCTCAGGTATCCAGTTACACAGAAGGGATTCTGGAAGTAGTCCTGATTTTATGGTATTTCCCATGAGCAAGTTGTGCTTACCTAGGAAGAGTTTGCAACTGATCACCCCCCTTGTTGATTTAGTGTCAATAGGAAACCTGTCCAGCTTCAGGTGATATCAAGTAATTGCTCTCTAAGCATTAGCACTAATGAAAGCTGGGTTTGTATTTTTGTGTTGGAGGGAGGAGGAGGTTGGAGGAACCTGTAGCTGTATGTCTGATTGAAAAACCTTAATTTCAACGTGTTATTGTAGTTGGAGATTTAGAAACATTTTCTTACAGTATCTGGTAACACTAGTTTCAGCAAGTCTTGTCTGTGGGATGAACCTAAAGGTTTTGCAGTACAGAAATACAGTGTGAGTTGTGCTTGACCTTATGTGTCTTTCTTTGATACTCTGAAACATTCACACACGTATTTATTTTTTGCAAGTATGAAGCACATGTACTCTGTTCAAGATCTTTTTGTATCACATAAAATGCTTTAAACTTGTTCCTCATTAGATAAGATATGGGGCTGTGTCTGGCACAATTGGCCTTGTTAGATTATACAGTACCATTTTGACTCTTGACCCAAGTAAATCTTAATATTGCAGTATAATCTTGAGGCTATTCTGAGTAGCAAATGGTTACTGTTGCCTTTAGTAGAACTGAACATGTGATATAAAATTGCATGTGCAGCTCATATCTCAATTTCCAGGTTAATTGGACTCTATCATGCTTATCATGCTTGCATATTGAGGCTAAGGCATTTTATATGCAGCATTAATCAATATTTAAATATTGTCCTTCATTCAGGTTTAAAAAACCCATGGTGCTCCTGATTTTGATGTTACAGTAAAATCTAAATTTGGCTAAAGCTGAAAAACAGGGTTGTGACTCGGGTGAGCTGCCATGTCAGATTTCAGGAGGAATTGCAGTCAGACCAGGTTTGTTTTCAACTGTTTGAGGCTTCAGCTTAGTGCAGGTCTGCCAGGATAGGCCAGAAGTGTGGATGCTTGGCTGTCCTTGCAGCTCGCTCCAGGTTACACTTGTGTGAAAGGGCTGATGTGCTAGAGACAGGCTGGAAGAAGCAGCTTTGTTGTAGCATCAGTGTAAGGAACTGGGCTAGACCTGAGAAGATAATTCAGATTGTGAGTGAAGTTGGAGCTGCTGTTGCTCCTGGGTAAATGTTACTGCTGGGCACTCTAACCTCTGGGGAGACAGGCTCTGAGCTGGCTGGGAGCAGCACCTGGTGAAGTTCAGAGCCGTGACCCGGCTGAGTTTGCAAGTGAGGAATGGAGCTGTGGTTCAAGCTTCATCACAAGTTAGGTCAGAATGGGTTGAGGAACAAACTGCATTGCCACTTCCTGCAGAAGCTTTGGGAATAGGATGACAGGCTGGCTGTGGGGACTGGGCTGTGGCTCTGCCTATGTTTGCTGCTTGAGCTGGCTGAGTCAGTCAGACACATCACCACTGCCCTGCCACACACAGTTATTTCTAGGCTGATCTCAGTGCTATTTAACAGGTGATCGACTGGGCACTCTTCCCTACATCACACATTTTTAACTGATTTTTATGTTTGCAACATGTAAATGTCTACAAAAAATAGGGGAAAAAAACCTCTTTAAACCTTTATGGTTGTGTATTTTCGAGGCAGGAGTTTTTTAAACCAAATTTTTGTTTGTTTTTGTTTTGGCAGGTTGAACGACATAGAGAACATCTCATTAACTACATCATATTTTTGAGAATAACACCTTTTCTCCCCAACTGGTTTATCAATATCACATCTCCTGTAATCAACGTGCCATTGAAAGTGTTCTTCATTGGCACTTTCCTAGGTAAGAATTGTGGCTAGTGAGCCACAGTTTGGGGTGGCCAGAAGAAGGGGTATACACTACAGCTTTTTTAATTGGCATGTTTTTGCACATACTTTTTAATCTGATTAGGAAGCAATCTCGTATTTTTCCTTTATGTACTTTATGAAAAAGTTCATTATTTTTCCTTTATGAAAAACGAGTTTGTAAAGAGATAACTTGAAATCTGCAGTGTCTAAAGAGCAGGGATTATTTGCTTAGTCTCCTGTATTTGAGTTTGCATTAAAAATATTAAGAATGGCTACTTCTTTGTTTTTTAAAGAGGGCTGTAAATACAGAATTCAAAGATAAAAAAACCTTTATCCAAAGAACTGGTTTTAAGCCATTCTTAATATTTTTAATGCAAAGAAGTACAAGACAACAAAATGTCAGCATTATGATGTTAAAATTTGGATGACTACTTTTTAAGGGTTTTTTACCCTAACAAGCTGTTTTTTCATCCTCTCCTTGCTCCAGGTGTAGCACCACCGTCTTTTGTAGCCATCAAGGCAGGAACAACGCTGTACCAGCTTACAACAGCAGGGGAAGCTGTTTCCTGGAACTCTGTTTTTGTTCTCATGATTCTAGCCATCCTCTCCATCCTACCAGCTCTCTTCCAGAAGAAACTGAAGCAGAAGTTTGAATAAGGATCAAAACTGGACCAGAATTTCCCATACTTCATCTCAGGATCAGCACTTCTGATATTTGTATATTTGCTTTTCTATTGGATCTTAAGCAGTTATAGGGGAAGCTTGTGATTGATAAGAATGTCTTTAAATGAACACATGGCCTTAAACTGAAGGAAATGTGTTCAGAAATGTACTGCATATAGTTTTGTAACCAAACACCAGTGTTTTACTTTGGGAGGGGGTGTGTGTGGCCCTCAGGATGAGGGGAGTGAGAACACAGATGTTACATTTTGCTCTAGTTACATGTAGAGCAAAAATTGTGATGTAGACACAAACTACAGGTGATGCTTTCTAACACTTGCAGGAAAACCCCCTGAAATATTCAGTCCAACTTTGTAACATTCTCTGTAGGCTTGCATGTGATCTGGTCTGAGTGCATTTCTCACTAACAATCTTTCCCTTCTCTTTTGCCTTGGGGAGTTTCAAAACAATATAACGGTGCTCACTTGGAAACAAAGGTTCTTTGCAGTACTTCGACTACAACGTTATTCTCATCCTTGTTTACTTCTATTTATTAGTGCTGTATTTATGGAATTAAATACTTGAACCTACATCTGCTTTACTTACTGGATTAACAAAGGCGAAGTGTCACATCATTCCCTCTTGGTCCCTGTAAGGTTTTATTCTGGGAATGGAAATAGGAAGGGAGGGAGCAGCTTAGAATTCTTATCTTGGCTAGCTGATGATTTTTAAGTTCTAATTTTCATTTTCTTAATGTTGATTATTTTGCCAATATTTCACTTACATAGATTTATCCTGCCAGCTTAAGAAAGCGATGGTATGGTTATATAAAACTTGCAGTTCTCAAATGATTTAAAAACGCTTAAGCAGTGTAATATTACCATTTCCAAGCAATATGTAGAGAGTATAAAATTTCTCATTGCAGCTTGACTAGCTAAAAGAAATGTCAGGTACGCAAACTGGTGCAGTTCCTATCAAACAGCTGATCCCAAATAACATTCAGAGCACCATGGAACAGCAGGCTCTTGTGTTGGTGTGTATAAAAATGGGGGTTCCGTTGCCTGCCAGGGCAGTGACGGGCAATGGGCAGCCAGCCATGGCTCACCTTCAGTAGCAGTCCATGTATTCTCTCAGTAAGGTCCAAGGTACCTCCCCCTGTGCTTCCAGCTGTGCTAGTTTGTTGTGTTGTCAGTGGAACCCCATCAAACAGGGCCCTGGTCAGTGAGGAACCGGGGAGCACGTTGGTGTTTTATCCCACTGAAACCACTGCTGCTCACGTGGTTTAAGCTGATGCCACTGCAGTGTCTTGCTGAACAGGGACTCAGCACATCAGCATGTGCTCCAGTTCCAGGGTTTGTTAGTCTGTGTCCTGGTGTTAACTCATGATCATATCATAGATCTTCGACATATAAGAGAACAGTTCATGGATGTGATAATGTAAAAGGTACGGACTGGTACCTTGAAAGGGTTTATTCATTTTTGTAACAATGTTAATTGACTGCTTTGTTTCAGCACAGTATTACTTGTAAATATATAGTAAATATTATTGATACACCATTTGTCTTTTATTTAAATCCAGGCTGCACAGTAAATGATATTTTTTACATAAGTATATAAAGGAACTTATATCAGTTCTGTTTGCAAGTTTATTATAAGATTCTTTTGTTATTTAGAATTTACTCTAAAAGTGTACTTTGGCATTTAAAACTGAACAGTGATTACTTTTATTGCTGCCATTCTAATCTCCAGAGCTCCTCCACCCAGGGGATTTATTCCACAGTAAACTTGGGTGTGAATTGAGCCGTGTGAGCAAGTGTCCCCCAGACTACTGAGTGTGAAGCTGCTGTAGATTTACAGCCTGCTTTTCTGCAGAGTTAACTTTTCACGCAGATGAACTCTCAGAATAAATTATCTACTACTTAGTTTCCAGTGGCTTTTCTCAAAATTTGTCTCAGTTCCTGGTCAGTAACAGAAGCTGTTGTAAAATCCCTGCCATGCTGTGTGAAGCCAATGTTTCGGTGGAACCTTGCCACTAAAGAAGGAGCTGAACTCTTTCAATCTAACGTGACTCCTGCTATCACTTGACATTTTCACTGAGTTCTGTTTCACTATGGAGATGGGATCAGGCTTTGTTACTGAAAACCTCTTGTGTTTCAGCCACAAGACTGGCCTCCCATCACAATAACTAAAAGCCTTAAGACCTTAAAAAGGTTCAAAATAGGGTTCTTTACTTTTTCAAAACCTTAGCATTTTTTTAACGCATCCCTTCTGTGTTTATCTTCAGCTGCCAGCAGCCTGAGGTGCTCTCCTATCCCATGAGGACTTCTGAGGGTTGTGCAGAGTAAGGCAGGCCATGTGGAAAGCAAAAAAAGCACTCTGCTCTAGGGTACTGTACTAGCCTACTCTCCTTTAGGGAATCCAGCAGGTATCCAAGAGATAGCCATAACATTTTGACAGAAAAATAGTAGCTACCATGAAACAAACCAGGACATCAGAGAGATGTAGCTTTGGGTTTTAATTGCAAGGGATTTTGAGCTGTTAGGTGATCTGTTTATCCTTTGGAATTTTTTTTTGTGATACCTGCATGACATCATTACTAAGTGTCTCTTGCCATTTGATAATAAAGCCGTTATATAAAATCTGAAACACTGTATTTTTTGAGTATAATGAAGCATGCTGAACTTCCCATTAAGCCTAATTTTTATTAAACTGCTTAAAAGGGGTGAATTCTTCTTAAATGGTATTTTTAGTCATTGATTAAAAATTAAAACTGAGCTGATTACATCTGTAGATGAGATTAATTCTGTTCCTACCTTTATTTCTAAATAAGTAGGTAAATTTGACTCCATTTCTCTCTGAAATTAATTTCTCATATACAACAGTAATTTTGAAAAGTTTGTTTGGTTTGCACTGGAAGGTAACTGGGTCTAACTTCTGTGTCTTTACATCTATTTGCATGAAGTGTCTCTTTTTGCATTAATGCCTTATGGAAGATCCCTGTGCCAAAGTTATTTCAGCTTCATTCACCTTCCCTTAATATTCTATCAAGGCCAGTTTATGAAATGCTTTTTCTTCCTTGTATAGAAAACTTGCTGAAAGGGTAAGATAGAAGAAGTAAAAGTCAATAGTAAGAAGCTTTTGTTAGTGAATGATGCTGTCATGCAAAGTCAAAACTTGTATTTTGTTTTTAGGGAGCTGAAGATCTTTGTTGTTTCTGAGATTTTTTGTTCTGTAGTTTCCTTCTGTCACAGTGTGGGGTTTGTGAACCCTATAGTTCAGTATGGCAGTGCTAAGAGGGAAATGGAAAAGGGTTTTGACAGGAGAGCAGGATCCAGAGCAACTTTTTCAAACTTCCACCAAAGAGAGGTAAATACTCTGACTATTTTTATGACCAATTGATGTCTTGCAATGACAGACATTTATAACTCTCAGCTGGTGGCTTTGTAGCTCCAGGTCACCCAAACTGAAAGAAGTTACAGCCTTTTTAGTACTGGCAATTAATATAAATAATGGCATAATATATTTACTAACATACCATAACTCCCAATTCTTAAAAATGCTCCAACTAGTGTGATAGTTCCCATTTCCTTGTTTTATAGTACACAAGGACGAGTCTGGGTCTGGATTACTAGAGCTCAATTGGTGACTGGTGTATATGTGAGAAGCCTCATAAAAGCTCCTTTCTGTAGATAGTCTTCCAAACACAGAATTCTGCTCCTGTGCAGCTGTGGGACTTCACATGGGTCTCCTCATAGCCCTAAAAGGTTCGTAGGCCCTGGTAGGCCCTCAAGAGGGCTGGGAATGCTTCAGTGGGAAATAGCTTTTAAAATTCTGCCTCAGAATTGAGATCTAATGTTACACTCATAACTCCTGATTTTTCTTTTACAACTTAGCCCTGAGGAGTTGTATCTAAAACCTGGAATTTGCAGTGTTTACTGTACTTGGAAGAATTCCATGTCATGGAGAAGTATTCTGTGCAGATCACTAAATCATTCTATGTTTGACTCTGTTCTGTGTTCAACTGATTTCTCATGACTGTGAGAATGATAAACTCCTGGTCAGCCCTGAACTTGTGCAGGATTTGCTTCTTCACCTGGATCCCTGTAAGTCTCTGGGGCCTGATGGGATTCATCCAAGAGTACTCAAAAGGCTGGCTGGTGTCAGCACGAGACCTCAATGATTTCTGAATCTTGGCAATCTGGAGAGGTCCCAGTCTAATGGAAACTGGCAAATACTGTCCCAGTTTTCAAGAAGGGCGAGAAGGGTGACCATGCAAACTCCAGGCCTGTCAGTCTCTCTTCAATGCCTGATAAATCATGGAGAAGATTCAGTAAAGCTTTTGATGCCATCTCTCAGTATCCCTCTGGACAAAATGCCCAGCACTCAGCTGGGTAAGCACATTGTGTGACAGGTGAGTGACTGGCTCACAGGTCAGGCACAAAGGGTTGTACTGAATGGGGTGACATCACTAGAGGGTCCTGTCACTAATGGGGTTCTGCAGGATTCCATCCTCGGCCCCATTCTCTTCAACATCTTCATTAATGACCTGGATCAGGACTGCAAGGAATACTGAGTAAGGACTGGCAGGAGCACTAGGTACATTTGCTGACTATACTAAACTGGGAGGAGCTGCAGATTCCCTCGAGGGCAGATGTCCTGCAGAGACACCATGCCAAGGTCTGGGCAATCATTGACCATATAAAGTTTAATAAAGACAAGTGCTGGATTCTGCACCTTCGTATGGAGCAACTCTGGATGTATGGACAGACTGGGGAACGAAATGCTGGGGAGCATTTAATTCATTTCCAGCACCATGGAAAGGGACCTGGGGGTCGTAGTTGTTGGTAAATTGAGCATCAGTCCATAGTGTGGGCTCCTGGCGCTGGGGAGAAGAGGGACAGTGCTGCAAGGGAGTTTAGGAAATGTTCTACACCCTGAAGTGTCAGTTCTGCTCTGAGCTGTGCCCTGACATGTGAGGATCTGTGTGTCAGGTGATGCGGTGTGCAGGCTCTATTCCACAAGTCTGTTGTGGAGATGTCACACCAAATACATGGTCAGGAAGTTACAGCCAGATTCAAGTGTCTGGTTTTGCAGACTGGAGAGGATAGTTCAATGGTAAGAGCTGCTGACTGGATTTTTGTTTTCTTAAAGAATCCAGGGTAAATATCTTAATCAGAGTCATTAGAAGACACCACAAACAATCAGCACCCTGACAACTGGTTGTCCTGGGTTATGGAATCAAAAATGTGTATTCTATTTTCATCTGCTGAAAGCAGTTGGGGAATTGTTCTTTATTTCTTGTAACTTTGGAAGGAGGGGGACGGGGGGGAGGGGCGGGTGCCTTTTGGGTAATGGGCCATCAACAGACTATACCCCCGGACTATACCCGCTCCCCCCAGAGCCCCATCTGCATGCATGGTCCTATTGTGGGGTGCCCCGCCCAGTGGGGGGAGTCTACAATTGCTGCCGGGAAAACTGAGCCGGCCGGGGACAGATTTCGCTTGCTTCACCCCGATTCCTGGGAGGAAGACGGCACCCAATCTCATCTTCGCCAGACCCCATCTCATCATCGCCGGACCCCATCTCACCATCACCTCACCCCTGGACCCCTCCTCATCACTCCTAGACCCTTCCTCATCACTCCTAGACCCTTTTTGGCTACAGGATCGTCCCTGCTCCAACAGAGCCACGTCTGTCATCCCAGGACTCACTTCTGGACTGCTTCCAACACCCTGACTAACAGGGTGCCAGGTGGCAGCTCTGATTCTGTCAGGGCTTTCCCAAATTGTTGTTGTTTGTTTGCTGGTTTGGTGGGGTAGTTTTGTTTCCTACCACATTTGTATTATTGATATTCCTAGTAAAGAACTGTTATTCCTATTCCCAAATCTTTGCCTGAGAGCCCTTAATTGAAAATTTATAATTTGGCAGGGGTGGGGGGTTTGCATTCTCTATTCTAAGGGAAACCCCAGTTTCCCTGGCAGACACCTGTCTTGTCAAACCAAGACAGATTTTGGCGCCCAAGTGTGGGGCACAAGGGCATTGAGACAGAGGAATAACAGTTCTTGTGTACTAGATAGAAGTCTACTGCTCAAAACCATGTGGTCCAGCTTTCCCTGGTTTGGCTGGCACGTGGTTGTGGCTGTATTTCTGCCATTTGCTGGCCCTTATCTAAACATGGGCCCTATAACCAAGGCTACTGTGGCTGGCATCCAGTTTATTTTGTGGGTTAATAAGGTGAGGAATTCGTGGATTTTTAACTTCCTTTGGAAAGCAGGCACATGGATTCAGGGCTATCATAGACTAACTCTGTGTTTCTGGGGTTACTTTAATAATGGTACATATTGTGAGGAAATGGCACCTGGGGAAATTTTCTCCCAATCCTTCACTCAGTTTTTTGGGTCTACTCCACCAGCTTTTCAAGGGTTAAATTTCCCTCTGAATGCTAATGACGTCATACAGTGGTTGGTGCTGCTTATAGGCCTATTCTATTTGGTATTCAGAGATAAAGGGAGACTGGCCTGGGTAAGCACTCTGATAACTACCCCAAAGAATAATGATGCTGCCCAAGAGCCCACCCCTGTCCCACAGCCAGCCTCAGGCATAAACCACCCGGTTTGGGTGAAGGCTCTGATAAAAGAAATGCATGAGATGAACCAGATGCTGAAAGAGTACATTTCCCCAGCTGGTGAGAAACCTTCGCCCTGCCCTGACAAAAGAGAATCTGATACAGAACCCGCAGACATTACAACTGTCCAGGTTCCAGCTGACACACAGGGGCAGTCACAGCCAGCAGCAGTTGCCCCTGTGGAAACAAGGAAATCTAAAGTGAAAACAGCAAACCCAGAGAGTAAAGATAAGAAGGGAGGGCCCTCACAAGACACAAGGGAATCACATGTTCAGATCATCACTGAGTCCCTGTCATATGAAAGTCTCCGTAATTTGCAAAAAGATATTGTACGGCGGGGACGTGAGGCTTACACTGCCTGGCTACTTCGGGTTTGGGATCTTATGGGCACAGGTGTCCAACTAGATGGTGGGGAGGCCAGGAATTTGGGACCCTTGACCCAGGACTCAGGTATAAATCAGGTATTTGTAAGGGAGCCTGGACCCCTTTCCCTCTGGCAGCGGCTTTTAACGAGTGTGAGAGAAAGATTTGTCCACAGAGAAAGAATGCAGGAGCACCACCATAGAATGCGCTGGAAAACTCTGGAGGAGGGAATCCAACAGCTGAGGGAAGTGGCAGTACTAGAGGTACTTTTTGGGAGGAGTGGACAGCATGATAATGATCCTGACAAGGTTAGATGCACAGCGCAGATGTTATGGAACCTGGCAAATCTGGGGCCATCTCAGTATACTACATTCATTGCAACCATTAATGCTGAGGACAACCGAGTGACAGTGGGGGCTGTTGCCAATAAGCTTAGGAATTATGAGAGCATGATCAATGGCCCGCTGCAGGCTCATATCTCTGCCGTGGTGAAAGAGCTCAAAGAGGAAATGAGGGAGGTGAGGGAGGAGATGAGGAAGAGCAGTTCCAATGTGGCACCGGTACGAGTCACAGGCCCCAGAGTCAGAGCCCAACGACCCCCAGCCAGAGAGAGAGGGTACACCCCGAGAGCTGACCTGTGGTTTTACCTGCGTGACCATGGGGAAGACATGGGAGTGTGGGATGGGAAACCCACCTATGTCCTGGCAGCCCGGGTGCGTGAGCTCAAGGAGAGGAACACTCACCAAAAGGGTGCCACTAAAATGAAAGTATCCTCAACCTCCTATGCCCAGGCTGTCAGTAGTCAGGATGCTGGAACCTCTAGTATGTATGCTCAGGGAGGGAATAACCAGTGCTAGAGGGGCCCTGCCTCTAGCCAGGTAGAGGAGAGGGACAATCGGATCTATTGGACTGTGTGGATCCGATGGCCTGGCACATCTGACCCACAGAAATACACGGCTTTGGTTGACACTGGCTCCCAGTGTACCCTGATGCCATCGGGGTATGTGGGAGCAGAGCCCATTTCTATTTCTGGAGTGACAGGGGGGTCCCAGCAGCTGACTGTATTGGAGGCCGAAGTGAGTTTGACTGGGAATGGGTGGCAGAAACACCCCATTGTGACTGGCCCAGAGGCCCCGTGCATCCTTGGCATAGACTATCTCAAAAATGGACATTTCAAAGACCCAAAAGGATATCGTTGGGCTTTTGGAGTAGCTGCTGTAGAGATGGAAGACATCAGACAACTAAATACCCTGCCTGGTCTCTCCGACGACCCCTCTGCTGTGGGACTGCTGAGAGTTGAAGAACAACAGGTGCCAATCGCCACAGCAACAGTACACCGTCGGCAATACCGTACTGACAGAGACTCTGTGACTCCGATCCATGAGATGATTCGGAAACTGGAGAGCCAAGGGGTGGTCAGCAAAACCCACTCACCCTTCAACAGTCCCATTTGGCCTGTGCGTAAGTCTGAAGGGGAATGGAGATTGACTGTGGACTATCGTGCATTGAATGAAGTGACTCCACCACTGAGCGCTGCCGTGCCGGACATGCTGGAGCTCCAGTATGAGCTGGAGTCCAAGGCAGCAAAGTGGTATGCGACCATCGATATTGCCAATGCCTTCTTCTCCATTCCTTTGGCAGCAGAGTGCAGGCCCCAGTTTGCTTTCACCTGGAGGGGCGTTCAGTACACCTGGAACCGACTGCCCCAGGGGTGGAAGCACAGTCCCACCATCTGCCATGGACTGATCCAGGCTGCACTGGAGAAGGGTGAGGCTCCAGAACATCTACAGTACATCGATGACATCATTGTGTGGGGAAACACGGCAGTGGAAGTTTTCGAGAAAGGAGAAAAGATCATCCAGATTCTCCTGGAAGCTGGCTTTGCCATCAAGAAGAGTAAAGTCAAGGGACCTGCCCGAGAGATCCAGTTCCTGGGAGTGAAGTGGCAAGATGGACGGCGTCAGATCCCCACAGAGGTCATTAATAGGATCACCGCGATGTCTCCACCGACCAGCAAGAAGGAAACACAAGCTTTCCTAGGTGCCATAGGTTTCTGGAGGATGCACATCCCTGAGTACAGTCAGATTGTGAGCCCTCTGTACCTGGTTACCCGCAAAAAGAATGATTTCCACTGGGGCCCAGAGCAGCAACACGCCTTTGCCCAGATCAAGCAGGAAATCGCTCATGCGGTGGCCCTTGGCCCAGTCAGGACGGGACCAGAGGTAAAGAATGTGCTTTACTCCGCAGCTGGGAGCCATGGTCTGTCCTGGAGCCTTTGGCAGAAGGTGCCTGGTGAGACTCGAGGCCGGCCACTGGGATTCTGGAGCCGAAGCTACAGAGGGTCTGAAGCCAATTACACTCCCACGGAGAAGGAGATCTTGGCTGCCTATGAAGGAGTTCAAGCCGCCTCAGAGGTGATTGGCACTGAAGCACAACTCCTCCTGGCACCCCGACTACCAGTGCTGGGGTGGATGTTTAAAGGAAAGGTTCCCTCCACCCATCACGCCACCGATGCCACCTGGAGCAAATGGATTGCCCTCATCACTCAGCGCGCCCGTATTGGAAACCCGAATCGCCCTGGGATTCTGGAAGTGATCACCAACTGGCCGGAAGCTGAGAACTTCAGTCTCACCGAGGAAGAAGAACAAGAGCAGGTAACCCAGGCTGAAGAAGCTCCACCATATAACCAACTGCCAGCAGAAGAAGCACGCTACGCTCTTTTCACTGACGGTTCCTGTCGCATCGTAGGGATGAACCGGAAGTGGAAAGCAGCTGTGTGGAGCCCCACAAGACAGGTTGCACAAGCCACTGAAGGAGAAGGTGGGTCAAGCCAGCTTGCCGAACTCAAAGCTGTTCAATTGGCCCTGGACATCGCTGAAAGAGAGAAGTGGCCAAAGCTCTACCTCTACACCGATTCGTGGATGGTAGCTAATGCTCTGTGGGGCTGGCTGGAAAGGTGGAAAAAGGTCAGCTGGCAGCGTAGGGGAAAACCAATCTGGGCTGCTGATGAGTGGAAGGACATCGCCACCAGAGTAGGGAAACTACCTGTGAAAGTCCGTCATGTAGATGCCCATGTCCCCAAGAGTCGGGCTAATGAGGAGCACCGGAACAACGAACAGGTAGATCAGGCCGCGAAGATAGAAGTGTCTAAGATAGACTTGGATTGGCAACATAAGGGAGAGTTGTTCCTAGCTCGGTGGGCCCATGATGCCTCAGGTCATCAGGGCAGAGATGCCACCTATAAGTGGGCACGAGACCGAGGGGTGGATCTAACCATGGACAGTATCTCTCAGGTTATCCATGACTGTGAGACGTGTGCTGCCATCAAGCAGGCCAAGCGGGTGAAGCCCCTCTGGTACGGTGGACGGTGGTCCAAATATAAGTATGGGGAGGCCTGGCAGATTGACTACATCACCCTGCCCCAAACCCGCCAAGGCAAGCGCTATGTGCTGACCATGGTGGAAGCCACCACTGGGTGGCTGGAGACCTATCCTGTGCCTCATGCCACCGCCCGGAACACCATCCTGGGCCTTGAAAGACAAGTCCTGTGGAGACACGGCACCCCTGAGAGAATCGAGTCAGACAACGGGACCCATTTCAAGAACAGCCTTATAAACACCTGGGCTAAAGAACACGGCATTGAATGGATCTATCACATCCCTTATCATGCACCAGCTGCCGGGAAAGTGGAACGGTGCAATGGACTACTTAAGACCACTCTAAAGGCACTTGGCAGAGGGACCTTTAAGAACTGGGAAGTGAACTTAGCAAAAGCCACCTGGATGGTCAACACCCGAGGCTCCATCAATCGAGCTGGTCCTGCCCAGTCTACCCCTTTGCACACAGTAGATGGAGATAAAGTCCCTGTGGTGCACATGAGAGGTATTTTAGGAAAGACTGTCTGGATTAACCCCACCTCAGGCAAAGGCGAACCCATCCGTGGGGTTGTTTTTGCTCAAGGACCTGGTTACACTTGGTGGGTAATGCAGAAAGATGGAAAAACCAGTTGTGTACCCCAAGAAAACCTAATCCTAAGTAAGAACTGAGTGTAGGGGTTCATTTTGCATAGTAGTTCATTGCTTTAGGTATGATGCAGATGATAATAGAATAAGGGGTGGATAATGTCCTGGGTTATGGAATCAAAAATGTGTATTCTATTTTCATCTGCTGAAAGCAGTTGGGGAATTGTTCTTTATTTCTTGTAACTTTGGAAGGAGGGGGACGGGGGGGAGGGGCGGGTGCCTTTTGGGTAATGGGCCATCAACAGACTATACCCCCGGACTATACCCGCTCCCCCCAGAGCCCCATCTGCATGCATGGTCCTATTGTGGGGTGCCCCGCCCAGTGGGGGGAGTCTACAATTGCTGCCGGGAAAACTGAGCCGGCCAGGGACAGATTTCACTTGCTTCACCCCGATTCCTGGGAGGAAGACGGCACCCCATCTCATCTTCGCCAGACCCCATCTCATCATCGCCGGACCCCATCTCACCATCACCTCACCCCTGGACCCCTCCTCATCACTCCTAGACCCTTCCTCATCACTCCTAGACCCTTTTTGGCTACAGGATCGTCCCTGCTCCAACAGAGCCACGTCTGTCATCCCAGGACTCACTTCTGGACTGCTTCCAACACCCTGACTAACAGGGTGCCAGGTGGCAGCTCTGATTCTGTCAGGGCTTTCCCAAATTGTTGTTGTTTGTTTGCTGGTTTGGTGGGGTAGTTTTGTTTCCTACCACATTTGTATTATTGATATTCCTAGTAAAGAACTGTTATTCCTATTCCCAAATCTTTGCCTGAGAGCCCTTAATTGAAAATTTATAATTTGGCAGGGGTGGGGGGTTTGCATTCTCTATTCTAAGGGAAACCCCAGTTTCCCTGGCAGACACCTGTCTTGTCAAACCAAGACACTGGTGCAATTTGTTTGTGCTTTGAGCTCTGTTACTTTTCAAAGCTTAGCTCATCTTCAAAAACAGCTGCCCAGGAAAAGAAGAAATACCTCATTTCAGACTTCATCTATTCTCTGAGCAATGCTGAATGGAACTGTAATTTGCTGTTGTGTTTTCCTATTGCTTAGTAAACAAACTCTTCCAATAATTGTGACTGGGATTGCCGGCAAAGTAAATCTGAATTACGTAGTATGAGGAATACTCAAGGTATCTTTGCATCAAGTTCTGTTCTTCACTATTTTGAAGACTTCATTCTCTTTGACTTAAGGTTTGAGCTTGAAAATGCAAGTCTTTGCCATAGAAAACAGCAGCTGAATCAACATTCATTGTCTTGCCAAAGACAATGAATCTTTTAAACCTCTTCCTATTTACTCATAGGTCTTTATGATTCTCTGGCTAAAGAATCCTAGTTTCCACAGAATTCACAATTCCCCAGATTTTCTCAACATCATAAAGAATACTTTCAAGAATTCATAATGTTCTCTCAAGTGTTGTTGTTTTACTCAAGGACATTGAAGCCATTTGCAAAGTTTCCTGAGAAAATTGCTGTATTTGGGGTGTTTCCTGTGCTAGGAACATTGGTCAAGATGACTGACAGATTAAAGCTACTGGCCTTTGAAGTAGATGTCACAGATGTTCTTTGTGGTTACTAGGCAAGGGTATTTCAGAAATGAAATAATTGGGGAGGAAAAAGATACAATGGAGAGTTGTTGACAAAGTGGGAGGAGAAAGCTCCACCTTTTCAGGTACATCTGCTGGAGGCAGATTTGAGAGGAACTATGCTGTAACTTGTCTTGGAAGGCAGAGAATTCATCTGACAAAATAGGAAAGAGTTTTCACAGCAAAAATTTGGGTTAACACTTTCTTGGTTCTGGTTCATGCAGTTCCATCCACCTTGTCCCTTTCTTGTAGCAATTCAAAGCAAATCTGTTTCTTAGTCCTTTAAAAAAAATTCTTTTTTCTTACCCTATTGCATAGCAAGGCATGTATGCATTTAAATATTGCTGCTCATCATTATCTCTGGTAAACCTCTGTTTACTTACTGGTCCATCTACCTTTATTTACTGATTATTTACAAAATACATGGTTATTTCTGGAACAGTTAAAGTGGAAGAACAACTTTTTATTTCCCCATTTTACTCTTTATTTGACAAAAAGCCCCTGCCAATATCTGTGCTGTTTCCCCAGACTTTCTTGCAAGTGTCAGAAGAGACCCTCAGGCTATGGCTTTTGTCCTAAGGGTTAAACTATGGTTCAGGTTTACTCAAAAGAGGTTCACCACGTGCTGAATACATTGTCCTCTGCTACACTGAAAGCAGATTGAGAAGACAAATGTGCAAAAAATGGCTAGAGAACACAGCAGAGTAAGAGCAACCAGATTTAGCTATTTCTGTTCTCTGTTGTGCCTTCCACACACCACCAGGCAGGCTCAACACAATCTAACTGTGCATTTTGTAGAGTAAACTTGAGCCCTTCACTCTAATATTGCTCCTACCCTGCCATCTTGATTGAAATCTTTTCCTCAAGTTAAACAATGCTTTAAAGCTGACCTCAGCCAAAGCTAAGCAACACTTTCCTTCACTGATAACCCATTCTCTGGCCCTTACAGTCTTAATCAAGTGAACACTGATAGCAGCAGTTCTATCCTAACAGTTTTTCCTGGTTCCCAGAAAGATGTCCAGCTGTCCACAAGTCACTGGGCATAGTTGCCTAAGAGTTTGGTTGCTGTACTGCAAAAGGCTCTAAAATGTTGGCAGTGAAGTCTTCTTACATGTGCTGCTGTTTCTAGTCCCTACAGACAACTTGGTCTGCCTTGGCAATGGAAACTCAAATAGGTGAAGTTTCCTACGCTTGGCAGCGTTAAAAGTTAGATTGGTGTCTGATAAATTCAGTATTACGGATGCAACCTTAACTACTTGGTTGGTCCTGGATAATAATCATTAAAGACTGCGAAGTTTTAATTTCTCCTCTTGTAAGCTCTACAATATAGGGAAGGATTCTGATGTAAATGCCACAAACAGAGAACTGAGAGAGGAGAGGAAGGGGAACTGCTTATAGGCCTAATTTTAGGCTTGCAAGGCCATCCCAGGTGCCTCTACAGCCAGAGGAAAAAAGCACTCCCAAGGCAGAGCATGGGTTCGTGTCACTTGTCCCTCAGCACCTCTGTTCAGGTCATCCTTCCCCAGGGCTTGTTCTCCTTTCTACACAGAGCCAGAGGGGGGAGTGGATTTCACTCTGTGTAAGCCCAACTGTTAACACAGATATGTGTGATGTTAATCCAAATAGGAAAAATAAAGCAACCTTAGAGCCAAACAATCTCTGAAGCATTTCCCTGCCCACACAGCTGCTTCACAAAGCTGTTGAGTCACGACGGCCGCCGGGGCTGCGGGGACGGGAAGATGAAGGTGACAGGAGGATGCGAGCCCAGAGGTGCTTTCAGAGCACAGGTCCGTGTCCTGAGTGAGCAGCGCTGGCAGCGCCTTCCCGGCTCTGTCTGCGCCTGGTGCTGGGCTCCTCAGCACAGGAGACACGGAGCGCCTGCAGCGGGGCCAGCAGAGGCTACAAAATTGGTCAAGGGGCTGGAGCATCTCTCCTGTGAGGAGAAGCTGAGGGAACTGGGCCTGGACACAACAGGCTGGACTCGATCTCAGAGGTCTTTTCCAACCTAATTGATTCAGTGATTCTGTTCAGCTTCGAGAAGAGAGGACTGGGAGGGGGCCTCATCAATGTCTGTAAATATCTCAAGTGGAGGTGACAGAGAACGGACCACGCTCTGCTCGGGGGTGCCAGGCAAAGGGACAAGAGGCAACGGGAAGAAGCAGGACGTTCCACCTAAATGTGAGGAAGCACCTCTTTACTGCGCAGTGACCGAGCACTGAACAGGCTGCCCAGAGAGGGTGTGGGATCCCCCTCACCGGAGATACTCAATAACGGTCAGGACAGAACCCTGTGCCATGTGCTCTGGAATGACCCTGCCTGAGCGGGGAGTTCGGACCAGACGTTCCGCCATGGTCCCTTCCAGCCTGCCCCATCCCCCGACTCAGTGCCTGCAGAGGGAGCTGAGCCCTTCCCGGCTCCCCCGCGGCACTGCCGTGACCGCCCGCCACGGGCGCCCCCTCAGGCAGCCCCGGCTCGGCCAGCAGCAGCATGACGTCACCCCCGCGCGCAGGGCGCAGGCGCGGCGTTGCGGCGCGCGGCCGGGCCGCCCCCCCCGGGAGCGACGGGGGCCGTTCCCAGAATGCCGTGCGGCGCCGCCCGCCCCGCGCCGCCATGGAGGCGGCGGGCGCAGCCGGAGATCCCGGCCCCGCTCCCGGCGCCGCCCGGCCCCGCTCCCGCTGAGCCCTGCGCGCCCCTCGCCCTGCAGCATGAGCGGCGGCGGCGGCGGCTCCTCGGCACCCGGCCGCTTCGCCGACTACTTCGTCATCTGCGGGCTGGACACCGAGACCGGGCTGGAGCCGGACGAGCTCTCCGGTGAGTGGCCGGCGGTGCCGGGCGCGGGGGCGGCGGGTCCGGCAGCGCTGCCTCCCCGCGCCGCCGCCTCCCCGCTCCGCCGCCCCGGGCGCTGCCCTGCGAGCCCGTGCCCCGCCGGGAGCCCCGGGCGCTGCGGCTCCCCGGGCGTGCGGGAGTGCCCGGCTGGGCACGGACCGGGGTCGGTGCAAGGGACAGAACTCCCGAAAAGCCCGGCCAAGTAGCGCCGTGAGCGGGGCTGGGCAGAGCGCGGGTTGTGCGGTGGCATCGCTTTAGATGGGCTCAGCCTCAGCGGCGATGTCCTGCGCTCTCTTCGGAGCCGCGTTGCGTGTATCAACTTCAGCCAGGCATTTGAGACACACAGGCGCTGTTAAGGAGTCCGATTTGGGAGAGAAAGCGAGGACCGTTCGCGTGTTAGGTGTTACCCTGTTTTTGTAGCACACCGTAAGAATTCTCTTGCAGCAGTGTCCGAAAAGGAATCGGATTAGGAAGTGATTACTCTGCTGTTAGGTGAGAATGTTCACACGAAATACACAACTAAACCACATCAATCTAGACCACACCACTGTGTCAAAACAGTGTTTTTAAGGTTAAAAATCAGTTATCTGTTTTAGCAGCACCTCGCTTCAGCTTTAGTCTCATTATATTGGCCTCAGTTAAATCAGTGTTGCTTAGCATCTCAGACTGTTCAGAAAGATGAAGGAATGTGGTGGTGAAAACTTGACCTAACGTCAGTACTGATTTTGTGTATTTGAGCTCTGAACTTGACCAGTAATACATTTTCTCCAACCTTGGTTTTGAAAATTAGTTTGCTTTTATAAAGTGTCATGCATTGATTTTACATCACTGCATTTAAGCTGTCCCTCACTAAATAAATGCTTGTTCCTTGTAGAGTGGGATTCATGTTATTAAAACTGACTTCTTGCATGGAGCTCTTCTAAACGTCGGCTATTGTGGAAACTTTTTTTTTGTTTAGTGACTTCAAACAGAATTCCTTATCTGTCCCTCATGCTAAGCAGTACCTTACCCTAAGAGAATTCATGTTTGTCTAATGTTAAAGTGGCTGTAGGCTACTGTTTGAGACTTGAGAAGTGAGTACAACATAACAGCCTGCTCTGTAATGGCACTGCAAATTACAGTATCAATTTGATTTAACAAATCTAAGAGAACAAAATGCAATGCTATTTCATTGAGAGATATCTGAGGGTTTTTTTAATTAAATGACAAAATTTATAGATCAAAAACTATTAACAAGATGTTAATTTTGTGATTAATTTACTATAAACCTACTTGTGTAGTGTGGTGCCAGGCACACTCAGTAGTGCTCCCTGTTCTTGATAGGCACGTGAATAATTCTCTTCACATAATTTAATTTAAAACCAGCAGTGCATTACTTTGGGCTAGCTATCTAATAGTAAACTGGAAGATATCGCTGCCTTTTTTAAAACACTCTGTCAGAGTGTGCAGGTCTGAAGGCTGGAACATGATGTTCTTTCTGTATTTGCTTTCCTGGTCAAGGACTGCATCTGTAGTGTGTAAAACTGGAGTGTGTGATATATCCTGGTCTCTGCTGCACCATCGTTCTGGAATGGTGTTACTTGTGATAAGGTGCGGGGTTGGGAGGAGAAGAGGTTTTAGTATTTATGGGGGAAACAGATTTTTTTCGTGATTTGAGAAAAGATTTTAAGAGAAGGTGGGGGGAAATTTCCGATAATGTCACAGCATAAGGGCTAGGTGGAATTCGGGTGCTTTTTCTTGAGTTTGTTGTGTTATTAATAATGCACGATAATGTGACTGATAACGCTTTCAAACTGTGTCTTAGGTTATAGCCTCCTCCAGTGTCCACTGATAAAAATGGAGAGGGCCTCTGTTGATTTCAGTGGCTTTTGGATAAAGCTTGGAAACACTTTGTACTTCCTGGAAGCCTTTCTTGTTTGAATGAAAGGGTCATTGTGCGCTGGTTTCCCCCCCCACCTCTGATTTCTGCGCTGCAAAATAGCTCCTGAATCCTCGTACTGTGGAAACAATTGGCTTGATAAGTGCCCATTGTTGGGGGCGAGGCGCTGGGACGCTGCCGCCGGAGCCGGGCACGGCGGGTCCCTCCAGGGCTTTCCTGCGTCAGGGCTGCCGGAGCCAGCCGGGCATGATGTCATCGCTCCCCTCCGCCGCAGGGAGCCGGCCCCGCTGCCACGGCCGCCGGGGATGCTGCCGGCACACTTTGTTCTCGGCAGGATCACGGGGCCCTGCCTTTCAGGTGTCATGTCGGTGGTACAGCGTTTTCTGCAGGCTTGGAAATGGGGTATAAGCACCGGGATTGATGCTCGGTCTAGTTACTTTGTTTGAAGAGACATCTCTGATGGCGTTTTCCCTTTGTATGTTGGAAGCTTACTGAAAGCTGTAATGCTTTTTCCTGAAAAAGTTGGCTGGCTGATGGAAGAGACACAGAATATGTATATATGTATATATGTATATATGTATATATGTATATATGTATATATGTATATATGTATATATGTATATATGTATATATGTATATATGTATATATGTATATATGTATATATGTATATATGTTTGTTTTCTTCTAATGCAGTGAGAAATCCTGTATTTAGGACTTGTAGTTAGCACGAGTTAAAGAGTCTCTATTGCTGGGGCTTTTTTTATCGCTAAATTCAATTCTGGGCATCCTTTCTTATTTTGATAATTTGTTCCCACGACATGGAAAATATTTGCTAGGTGGTGGTAAAACAAAACAAAACCCCCAACCCTGGATGAAGCTTAAGCTCCAGTGTCAGCTGTTAAGCTGGATGAGAGGGGAACTGCTGTGTGCTTCCATGTTTCCAGATGGTGTTGATACGCCAGAAGTGATGGCAGAAATTTGTCATTACGCTGCTGAGGTCTGTCACAGGTAAATTTCCTTCACAGAGCAAACCACAGAAGGGTTGAGGTTGGAAGGGACCTTTGGCAGTTGTCAGGTCCAATGCCACTGCTGAAGCAGGGCCAGTCTAGGGCCAGTTACCCAGGACAACGTCCAGGTGATTTTGGGTGTCACCAAAAATGGAGACTCCACAACCTCCCTGTGCAATCTGTGCCAGTGCTCAGTTACCCTCACAGTGAAAAGGTGTGTCCTGATGTTCAGATGGAACCTCTTGCATTTTGGTTTGTACCTGTTACCTCTGGTCCTGGCACTGGATAGAGCCTGTCTCCATCATCTTTGTACTTCCTTTTAGATATTTATATACATTGGTAAGATTCTCCCCTGAGCTTTTCTGTTCTGCAGGCTAAAGAGTCCCAGCTCTCTCAGCCTTTCCCCCTGTCCCTTATTCAGGTTTGTGGCCCCTTGCTGCATTCTCTCCACCATGTCCATGTCTGCCCTGTGCTGAGGAGCACAGAAATGGGCACAGCACTCCAGCTGTGGCCCCTCCAGGGCAGGATCACTTCCCTCAGCCTGCTGGAAGTGTTTTTGACTAATGCACCCCAGGGTACTTACTGTTGGCCTTCTTTGGAGCAAGGGCACCTTGCTGACTCTTGGTCATTGTGGTGACCACCTGGAAATGATGAAATACATCACCAAAAATCTGCTGTGTGTAAATCTAATGTATTGTAATGCTGCAACGTTATGATGGGTTGTTAATTTAGATTGTATGACTGCCCTGGCAGTCATAAGGTAATGAGAATGAAGTTGAGGCTCATCTTTCAACTGGAGTCTTTTATCTGTTAAGATCATTCAGATGTGATCTGAATGATGGTGGGAAACCTTGCACTGTTTGGAGCTGTTGGGATTTTAGTGAAAAAGAACGTGGAATAAAAGGATTTTGTTTTCTTTTCCTCCTCTGTGATGTGTTAAGTTTTTAGCAATCACTTGTCAACTGTTTGTTTATTATGGAGTGGCAAAACAGAGCATCGACTTGCCATTGCCTTACACTTATGTGAAATTGTAGTCTTGGGGTTGCTTTTACAGAATACAGAACTCAGATCCAAATATCTGGAACCCATGTTCTAATTAAAATCTCCTGCTGAATGTACCTTGATAGTCTTGAATGTTGTATCGTAAAGATGATAATAGTTATTTCAGAAATAGCAATGTTACAAAGGAGAAACAGTGTAAAGAAAAAAAAAGAGGCCTATGATCTGTGAAGAAAAGATTGATGATTTAATAATCGGATTGTTGTTAAAAAAAGAAGAGTAAAACCAATGACTAGTCTGTCACCTGTATTCTTTTTCCTGCCTTTCTTCCCAGTTTGAACTGTTTTTTTAAGGTTTGGTCCAAAAATTACTTTATTCAGTAGGTGGACTTGTGTTCTTTTGCTCAAGTCCTTATCACAGTGCTTGGAGTTGTCCACCTGATCATGAGCTTCATCCTTACAGGACAGTGAAAATAGTGTTAGATGAAGCCCATTTGTCTAGGAAGTATCTTTCCTGTACAGACTCTTCATGAGCCTTTTCAGAGTTCATATTAGATCTGCTTTCCCTCTCTTATATGATGATGTGATACAATTTGAATGATTCTCCCTCTGTCATACCTTTTTTTTTTTTCCATTTTCTTTTTAATGGTGTTGAGGCGAGATCTCTGAGCATGTAGATTAAGTAGCATAACATGACTGGTTATGCTTGATTACTGCTGGTGTGTGAAAAGAAAATGATACCTGGTGTACAGTATTCACCTAGCTCCACTCAAAATTATTCTGACAATCTCATATTAGAGAAAGTGTTTCTCCTCACCAGGAAAACAGAAACGTTGTCTCACCTCATTTCTCTCCCTGTAATTGAAGTGTCATTATTTTTCTATTTTGTGGGCCTCAAATTTAAAATTACAGCTTATCTTCATGCATTGTTACAGGTTGTTTTAATGGAATTCTGTATCAATATAAACTTTTTAAAAAATATGCGTGTGATGACATGATTGAAGGCATTGGCCACATATGTAAGCCAATAAATTGCTTAGTGTTTTGGAATTAGTGTAGTAGTTCCATTCTGGTAGTCCATGAGGTAAGGCTGTTATCAGCACCTGTGTTCCAAGTTCAACACACTTAAATACTTGCAGGCTTTTGTTTTGCTACAAAGGTATTTGTAAGGGGTAGCTGAAGGGAAAGAGGAGGAAGAAGAAAAGTAAACTTAATTTAAATTGGCAGATATCATTTTCTGATTGACACTTGACCTGTTTTGTAGTTTCTTCTGTTAGGCATTTTAATCTCAGAATTAAGACATTTGGGGCTGGAGCCAGCTGTGATTTTTGCAGTGGAGCCCTTCTGCAATACTGTTTTTTCCTTGGGTAAATAGCTTGTGAGTAAATTCCCCTCTCTTTACTGTGGTGGTAGCACCAACACTTGCTGCAGAAGTGAATCGCATTGGTGGGAACTGTTGCTTGATTTTACCAAAGGCTGAATTGTTCTGTGATTGTGGGGTTTTGTTTTTGGTGGGTTTTTTTCCACCCTTCTTCCTCTCTTTGTCCATGTGGATGGTATCCATGCAAGCTGCCCACAGTTCCCAACGGTGTGCCTCTTCCCTTGGGGATTCATTCCGAGGCTGAAAGGGAGCTTGTGCAGTTCCTTTGTTTCTCGGGGATTGCTGACAAGGTGTTCACTCCGGCACCAAGGCTCAAAGCACACCTTGCTTCAGACAGGTCACTGTGCACAGGCAGCAGATAGCAACAACTTTTGGCTGGGCTTGTGTGGGCACATGTGAAATGTTTTAATCCAGATAATAGCTTATTCCACTCTTCCCTACCCCCTCTATCTTTTCCCAAGAAGCTGGAGCTGTTTGCCATGTTTGAGTGCCAAAAAGGTCTTTTGTCTCTTTGGGAACTGAGGCAGACGTGCTAGGGTAGCTGATATGTAGTATAAAGAATGGCAGAGCTGATGTAAGGGGGAAGCAGCTGTACTTTGCTGAGCTACATTTAAAGCCACAGTTTATTGGTGATGTTTCTGTAATGCCAGTCTTGTCATTATTGAATTCATATTTTTAGGTCAATTGAGCCGTGTGCTTTATGGAATAATCCCCTCAAAACCCACAAAACTCTTCAGTCTTCCACCTTTCTGTATTCAGTTGTAAATTTGGTTTACTTGGAAGGCTCTTTGGCAACATGTGGGGAAGGAGAAAGGTTACAAGTTCTTGATTTGAGAATAAATTTAGGTGCTAAAACAGTGTCTAAAGGACTAAAGTTTACAACTCTGTTTTTTAAGCCTTTTAAGAAAACCATAGGAATTTCAGCTTGCTAAGGCAGGGCATACAAAGATGGGCTCATTTGGCTTTTTGTCCATTACGGGTTTTTTGTTGTTAGTTTTTTTTTGCTATTGTTTTTGGGAATTTTTGCAGTTTATTTTGCAGGACAGCGGCTACACAAAAAGCTCTTGAGTGGATTGTTTGGGAAACACTACCATTTGCAAGTAATAACTTTTTCCCCCAGTTCTTCAAATTATAGATTCTGGGGCCACCACAACTGTTTTTAATCCACCTTTTGACTTAGGGAAGTCCTACTTGAGTGGTCTTGGTAATGACTTCTCATACTTCTCTTTTGAATTCCCAGTGACCTCATGTAGCAGAAATGATGCACATGAAGTGACAGTGTCAGAAGCAATTACTTACTGATGCACGCTGTGCAGTAATTACTCTCTCAATTTCTTGACAACCGTTTCAAATTTGTGGTTTGTAGGCAAGTTTGCAGTGAACTGGAATGCTATCCCTGTGAGGCCTAAAGCATCATTGCACAGAGAAATTATCAAGCATCCCAGCACATACTGATGAATGATGTAGAATTTACTTGGAGTGTTACTGCTCAAGGCATGTTTCTTAGTCTTTCCAGGAAAATGCTACTCCACTTATGGTTTGATGGGTGAGAGCCCATTGGTTTCAAACTTTCCTCTACAAGTATGGAATATTGACTTTTTAATTTAGTTTTGGTGGGTTTTTTTCCTGGCTGTATTGTCAGCCACAGTCAGGTACAATGTGTACCTCTGTACTGAGTCGTTTACATATGGATACTGAAGCATTTTGAGAAAGAAACTTTATCTCATTCCATGGGTAAGTGATCTAGAGACAAATAATGTGGCAGGCAAAAGGAACCTTTTCAGAGAAAGCAACATTTCAGTATCTGAGTGAGGAAAAAAGATTGGTTTTACAGAAACAGATACTCTTTCACATAGCTTCAGGTGAGTTTGGAAAAGTTTGGTTTTTTTTTTTTGCAGTACAGGCATAAACTTTTAGGAGCTTTTCTACTATTTGCATATATTACTTGTTATTCCTCCTTAACTTGCTACTTTCAGCAAGCTCCCTTGCCAGTTTTTGTTTCCTAACTTTGGCCCTCAAACCCAGCAATGTCCTACTGAGCTGCCATGAAATTTGCATTGGGGAAAAGATAAGTCCCTTAAGTCAACAAGGTTGGTGCCAGCATAAAGCTGTCATGTCCCTTTCTGTCTCTTTTGTGTGTGGGTTCTGGGAAATGTCAAGTAAACTCCTTTTAAAATTGAAATGTGAAGTAACTCCTTCAAAAGTTTTGCTGAAGACTTGGTAAAATTTCTGTTTACCAGTATCTTGGTCATTTCTCAGAATTCTTTTGGCAGAGATTTTATGGCAGTGCAGACCAATCCAAGTGTAAGGTGTTGTGGTCTCTCTTTCCTGTCCTTACAGAGATCTTTGTTCATGACCTTGACCACAGTGGTGATACACAGTTGTTCTAATCAGATTTTCCTGTTGAAAACATGAGGTTTTTTTTTAACCAAAGATGAATCTTGCCTTGTGGACAAGAAAGGTGAGCTTGATATCTTGATAGACTTACATGTAAAAGGGAGAGAGAGAGCTTGGGAGGCATGGGTGGTGAGATGATAAGGAAGGATACAGCCAGAGTGGAGATAAGCTTTGGAGTTTTGTCATATCCATTGACCAAACTGTCAGCACATCTGATTAAATTTCTGTGGTTACAAATCACTCCTATCAAACAACTTGACTTTCTTACAGGAGAATTTTTGTTTTACAGGTGAATTTTTGTTTTATTTGGAAGGGGAGCAGTCCTTATTAAGGCAGGTTACTGCAAAGCACCATTTTCAAAGGTTAGATAGTCAAGTGAAGCATACTGACCAGGACTGGTATACTGAAATGACTGTATAGCTGATCTTTCTGTATTTTTCTGACCTCTGTATGTTATTGAAACCTGCTGAAAGACTTCATGTGTTTTTTAAGCTATGTTTTTCTTTCTCGATGCAAAACTCAGTGATATCCTGGAAATACTTGGTTGAAGGACTGGACAAGGACTTCAGTAAGATTTGATCCTTATGCTTTTACACAGAGGTGTTTCCATCAGTCCTCAGAGCCGGAGGGCTATGGGAGCATAAAAAGTAGGGACATTTAACTGGATGGAATGTGTCACTGTGAAAGGAGACCATGGTTGTTGGGAAAAATTGTTTGGAATGGTCTGTGCTCAGGCTTTCCTGAAGAGTCCAACTGGATCTCCCAGTCCTAGGGGGGCATGAGGAGAACAGCTGGTTTCTATATTACATATGCTTAAAATATGCTTGTCTCCACTTCTGTTACATATTTCTAGTACATGTAAAAGAATTGTGTTCTATTCTGATGGTAAGCCACCCTTTTCCTTTCTTAGTGTCTGTTGCACATATTCCAGATCTATTGTGTAATGGAAATAGTGTGTCCCTCCTGACCCCCGTGGCTGAGAACACGCCTTTCATTGAAATTCTGAGGGCTGCTTCTGTTGTTTAGCTGGAAACAGACCTAAATATCTTTCTGTAAGTCTTTCTGCTTGGGCTAGAACAGAAAAGTGGTTTACTAAAACAATTCTGGTTTTAAGACCATTTCATTGAAAATTTCTGCTAGATGGACAATATAAAATGCAGTGTATTTTAATCAAGACTATCTGTCTTCCTGTATTACATGCAAAGGAGTACAAAAAGGAAAACTATAGGAAAGAAAAATGTTTAGGATGCTTTTAAAAATGCAAGCTGAGGATTTTTTCTTGTTTATTTTTTTAAAAGCTGCTTTAGATTCTTGATGGTTTCTTCTGCCACTACCCTGTCCTGCCACTTCCTTGTCCCACCTCTTCCCGCCTTCCTTGAAACAGTACCAGAACAATAAAAACAAAAGCTTTTGGTTTCCTGACCTTACAATCACAGAATGCAGATGGCCTCCGCTGTTTTTCTGTGGTGCTTTAAATTCATTGTTGCAGCATTTGAAACGATTCCCGAGTGTGTGTGGCAGTATGTTTTGTTATCAGCTCGATGAATGCTGAAACTTAAATGATGAATGGGTATCTATTAACTCCTAGATTTTCGTTTGCCATGAAGGGCTTGGAAGAATTTACCTATCAAAGGAATAAACAATTATTTGTATCAGGCAGAGTTTACACTGAATAGCCAGTTAGCAAAATAACCTTTTAAAAAAAATTATTTTGTTTCACATTGAGTTTCTTTGTGTTACAATTACTATTCTTGAATTTTGGAAAGCAAAAGGAAATGGGAAAACAACCAGAACTTTAACAGTCAACAGGTTAGGGTTAACTCTTTTTTGTCTCTCACCTTTTTAAAGTCTGCAGTAGGAGGAATTTTATTGTCAGTTAAATGTTCAAAGGAGTATATTCTCCTTGGATTGGGATAAGGGATTGTTACAAGCAATTATGGGTTCCCTAGATGACAAACAGGAAATAAACCCCAAACAACAGAGGCTTTTATGACTGGTTATTTTCTGTGTCTTTTCCCTACTTCCTCTAAAGCAAGTCCTTCACCTTTCCCAGAGGAAGGCTGGCACTCCATCCACACGCATTTCACTTGCCCTTGAGATCCTTACCTGTGTGTTTGTGTCTCATATTTGCACCTTTGGTTTAGAAAGGCAGGCAGTGAAGATGCTTTGCCTCCAAGGTTTTCTGTCAGGGAGAGTGGTACAGTAATTTTATAACAAAGGTTTTAGAGGAAGTCCCAGCTGTGAAAATCAGGTGTGGTAGGTCTGTTACGAATCCAGTGGGATGATGGCTGCTACAGACAGTGCCTGAAACACCTGATTTCCAGTTGCTTCAACAACAGTGCTGCAGTAAAGTGAAAGTGACCCTGAAGGTTTTTCTCATGGATAATTTAACCTGCTTTCCAAAGTGTTCAAGTCCCAATTCCAGTACCGAATTAAGTGGTCTAAGCACCACTTCAGCTTGTGCTTTGCCAGGTGGTCTTGCCAGTGGGGGAAGGGGGATAGGGAGTGTGGCACAGAGGGTTTATGTGTTTCAGGATAAAAAGGGAAGAATTCTTCTTTGTGTATATCCAAGCAAGAGGTTTGCTAGAGAAGGGAGTCCTCTCTAATGAGAAATACGTGCAGCTCTGTTTAAGGAGGAGGAACTGGAAGGAAGGAAGCGAATCATAATCTGAAAGCATTTGTCTATTGATGGAGTGGCTCTTTGCTTACAGATTTGGCAGCTGCAGCTTTTCTTGACTCATGGTTTTTATTCCAAGAATTCTTGTATTTCTTACCTTAGTTTGCCAGACTTTGAATGTTTATTTCCTGCATTGTAGAGAGGTGCTTTTTTTTCTCCAGTTGTATATGGTTTAATATTTGTTGAAGAAGGAATCAGAGAATGTTTCTGTTTTAAAAGTAAACCTTGGCTAATTCTTACTGTATTAATAGCTCTCTGTGTATGTATTGAAAGGATTTTTCTTTAATATTATAATGGGGTGTCCTGAAAAATCAGAATGGTGGTGTTCTCAAGAAGGCTAGGCCTAGGTTTTTTTCTTTTTTTCCCCTTGTATGTTTTTGAAAGACTAGATTGAATCAACAGATTGCCATCTCATTTCATATCTATTATGGTTCAGGCCATATTATTTAATTACTTGTTTGATTATCCCAGTTTTCTCTTAAGACTTGAAAATAGAGTATTTTACCTTTTTTATTGGCAAGTTAAAATATGGCAAGTCTTATTTTTAACCAGACTCTTTTGCCTTTAATATTAAGAAACTGATTCTTGGCTTGTCTGTCTTTCCATCTTTTCATGCATCTTAAGCACCTGTATTTGCTTTCACAGTGTAACCAGGCCAGCTGCTGGTCATCTGTCAGTCTGACTAATCAAGAGGTCCTCAAATTTCTCAGTGTATGTGCCATCTCTTTCCCCTAGTGCCTCCCTCTCCCCAAATTGCCTTTATTTACTCCATACTTTGATCTTTTCTAGAGTGTTGATTCCAGAAGTGTGTGCACACTATCTTTTACCAGTCAACTATTTTTATTTAGACTTGGACCATGAATCTTGAAGCTGAAATAATTTTATATTTGATAAACATAATTATTTACTGTAGTATCTGGAGCTTTATTTTGTGTACTGAGGATGTTTGCTGGCTGAACTGGGAATCCTATTGCCCTCTATGACATTAGCTGCTGGTTTTGGATGATTAACCTCATTCTAAGTGTTACTTGTATCTTTGGAACTAAGGCAAATTGTATCTTTGGAAAACTTTTTTTTCTTCCTATTAGGCACTTTGACAGGCACGGTTTTGCACTTAAAAGGTTCTCACCTGAAACCCAAGAATGAGAAAGGACATTTTGAAAATAATCTGTGATGGCCATTTTCACTGAAGTATGGCTTTGTGCTAGACAGCATTTTTAAATTTGAAGCAGAGTAGAATTAGGCTGTTCTATGAATGGTGTTTGTAGTTCAGGTGCTGTTCAAATCCCCTTGTTGCCCGACTTTTGCCTTGCAGCCCTCAGTGGTGAAAACCTCCACTCTTTGGCTGTCATGGTCAGCTTGGTTTCCACTCCCCCACCCTGCACGAGTTGGGAGGGTTCCCACCATTGTCAGATTCTTTGAACTGTGGTGCAGAAAGTGCAGAGGTAGAGGGTGTGGTTGTAGGGTTCTGTAGGGTCTTCTTAGTGTTAAATCCATTTTCTCTGGATTCTCTGTGCTGAGTAGTACAGGAAAGCTGCCCTAAGTGTGTGGCTCATAGTTTCTGTTGCTGGTACAAATCCTCATTATTCTTATTCATTTGTTAATTACAGCAATATGACTGTTTCATGTTGAAGCTGTTTTATATTTAGTTTAAGACATTCATTTTAGTGACAGCAGAAATTGATACAGAGCCTCTGTATGCTAAAAGATTCCAGTAAGTGTCTTTATGTGGAAAATATAAAGTTAATGTCCTAATTGCATGCTATCTAAGAATTTTTTATTTGAAGATGTCATGTATACAATAAATGTACACCAAGACAGAATGAATTGAATTAATAGCAGGCTGTATCACAGGAATTTAAAGAACGAAGCTGCCTAGCAGGGTGGAAGCAGAAAACCACTTAATTAAAACCAGTCAAGCTTTCTGGATCTTTGTTCTGTAATTATTTTGAGCAGATGAGTGGACTCGATGAAGAAATAAAGGTGGCAGTGTTAATGATGCCTTAAAATCAGTCTTGCACCACTATTTAGTTTGTTTATGGGGCACTTTTTCTGGTAACTAGGGTAAACTCTTCTGACTTGCTCTCCATTGTCATAGAGGGAAAATTGAGCTGGTCTACATCTGAGATAGCTGCTCACAGACATTTTTTAGCTGGGATGCAGAGAGAAGTTCCTGTACAGTTCTTAGTCTTGCATAATTTTTAGAGTTGCAGCACTGCAGTCACTTTCTAAATATTAAAGCAAAATAGTAAATTGACAGCATGTTCAAAAGGCCATGATTCAGTTTAAAAAAGGTTTTGTTTGTAAAGTATCCTTGACCTTTTTTTAAAACAAGTTTTGCCTTTCTCATTAAAGACAACTTAAGCCACTGTTCCATTATGTAAATGGAAACTTTTCATGGCAGTGTGGGATTTACAGAGAAGAATGATTGAGATATTGAAGACAAAAAATCCAGAGTTAAAAACATTCTTACAAAGAAGAAAGCTAGTCAGCAGGGAAATTCGAATTGTTAGAATCATGTACAAGTGTTCTTGGAAATTTGCATTAGAAATTTGCAAGCAATGCATGTGGAAACATGTTACATCTCTGCAAGGTCATAAGTAGGTGAATCTGCAAATTGTATAACCTAACCATTTTTCTTATTACTGTATTGGGAAGACCCTTTTTCCCCCCCCTTTCTTCTCCTGAAGAGGAATACAGAAGGCAGTGAATCATATTTTTCTCCGGGTAAATCAGGAAAGAGCTAAAATTAGACCCTCAGAGTTCATTCTTTTTATTTCCTCTCAAAGCTGAGGAAAGCTCGGTAGACGGCATATGCAGATTTTGAAGTGAATGTTTTAATTTTAGTCTCTGGAACTTTTTTTTTTTCTCTCATTATAATCTTAAAGAAAAGTAATATCCATTGATATGGTTTGCTTCATGCAGATACTTCCAAAGCAATGCTGTCCTGCATGGCTTGGAAACTCCATGAGTTTGTAAGTCCTGATTCTCACACAGTGCAAGTCTCCGTGGTGATGTGGCTTAGTTCAGTGTTGTGTGACTCAGGAAGGGACTGATAAAATTAGGTGTACTTGTTAGTTCAGCATAGGATACTGCAGTGCATGCATTAGCTGTTCTAATGTGCTGGTAATTACGTAATCCAAATTACAGATGTGTAGGCCAGCGTGATTTCAGATGGTGTAAATGAAGTTAGAACTGAAAGCCCATCACGGTTCCATACATTGCAAACCTTATTAGGTGGCTTTCAGAGCAGTGGTGTGAGCTCCCACACAGCTGTGAAAAGGGGATGGTTTGAGCTGGATCTTCCAAATAAATGTGATATGTTTCAATATGGCCTCTCTGGTCATCCTGAGCAGGTTTGTCGTTTGCTTTATGCACACAATTCAGTCCATCAGGTTCAGTTTGCTGAAAGATGTGAGAGGGAGGTGTTGGAGAATTACCTGCCTCTAATGTGAGATTTAATCTGATTGATGCTGAGTGTCCCCCACTGTGGTCTGAGACTGCTCTCAGCTGAGCTCTGCCTGCCCAGGAAGAGCCAGGCCAAGTCTGCAGACTTGGACATCCCCCAGCCAAGGAGACTTCTCAGAGGTTGTGTCTAGCTGGTGACTTCCCTTTTCATAAGCAAGCTGACTCTAATAACTTAAGTCTTTTATGCATGTCCTCTTAAATTACACGGTGATGTGGTTTAGCCCAGCCCCACACAGCCTCTCATTCCCCTCCTGTGGAATGGGCGAGAGAATCAGCAGTGTAAAAGGATAAAAACAGCTTAATAGGTAAAGCAAAACAGGAATTCATTCACCACTGCCCATGGGCAGGCAGGTGCTCAGCCATCTCCAGGACAGCAGGGATCTATCGTGTTTAATGGGGAGGGTTGATAAAGCGTGAAGAATGGGAGAGGAAGCAAAGGGCAGTACCAGAGCCAGGTGATGGTTGCTGGTGTTGAAAAATCTATTACCTGGCATGGCAGGAGCCAGCAGGTAGCAAGCTGGGCCTCGGGAGGAGGGCTGGTTTCAGGAGTTAGCAGGTATTAAAACTCTAGCCCATGTTTTCTTCAGCTCACCAGTTTCACAGCCTCTGTGTCTGTGGTTTAGTTTTTGCTTCTTTCCTGTTTTGGGGGATCATCACCGCGGGCTAATTAAGATGCTTGTGTGGCTGAACTGGATTAGTGAAATGTTAATCTTTGTTAACCCTTTCTTTATTCTCTGTTTGTTTGTTTTTTATCCAAATTGTTTCACTGATCCTATTTCGAGTGGGATGCCACAGGGCATGTTTTGTTTCCAATGACAAAGAAATTCTGAGATGCTCTGTTTCACTGTCATTCCCCTGCTGGGTGCAGTGCCAGGGCTGCACTAAACTGGTGCTTGTGGATTTGTACTGTGCCTGGTGCAGTTGTATTTCTCTATGCTTTCATGATATTATTTACATTGCAAAATGCAGTGGGATTCTTACTGTTTTGAAGGCATGATGTTGATCTGAAACTTCCTGAAATATTGCTGGGTATTTACAGATTTCATATGTCGTTTCCTGACAAATAATCTTATAGTTGTAGCTGTTTGATCATTGATTCTGATTTAAGTCCAAGGTAGTTGAGCTTTGCAGTCTGTGGGACAGTTTGCATCTTGATTTTTGTAGAGCTTTTCCTCTGATATAACAAACACCTGAGTGGTAAATGTGTGTGTGAGGAACATAAGTGGTGTTTGAAAGACCTCTTTAGTCTTCCGCAGGCAATACCATGTTCCATTAAAAAACCCCAAAGTCTCCCTTTTGCATGGAATTTGTATAAAAGAAAGAAATTATTTATAGATAAATAAAGTCTAAAGGTCCTCCCTACTGTGACTTGGATAAGGAAATACTTTCTAGCCATTACTTCTGCTAAGGGAGGGAAACCACGTGAAAAACATGATATGAGGATAGCAGTCCTTTGATAGTTGTTAGGTGTGGGGACTTGCTCTCTATCTAAACTTATGGGATACATTGTATTTTTATCAGTTTGTCTTGTCTAATGCCTCAATTTTCTCAGTTGTAGAATATGACTGTCCATTTCTGCTGGTGGGTTGGTCTCTTGCATTTGCTAAAATTGCTCTTCACTGTTTTTATCAAAACCATTTCAATTATTCCTGAATTAATCAACTGACTGAAGGAAACCAAGATTAGCTCAGTTGGTTAGAGCATGGTGCTAATAACATGAAGGTTGTGGCTTGATTCCTCTATGGCCATTTACTTAAGAGTTGGACTCAGTGATCCTTGTGGGTCCTTTCCAGGTCAGAATATCCTTTTAATTCTGTGACTCTGTAATTCACACAGAGACAGATCTCAAAACCTTGAGTTATTTTTGCTGCAGGAGATGTGCTGCAGTTGGTGTTTTGCTGTAGCAGGGTGTCTGTATTTGAGGCTGATTGTAAATTCAGGAATTTAGGGTTAATTGGTTTTTGCCACTGGATGTAAGTAAATATTGTTTGTGGATTCCCCCCCTCCCCATTGCTGATGGCTGTCTAGTGACAATCACTAGAGAGGAGAGAAGGGAGAGCCCAGGCAATGGAAGCACTGGTGCTCAGGTTCCCATTACTTGTAATGGCAAGAAAACTTTGGCTGTCCAGTGCCCTGGAGTTGCACAGATCACCTGGGCTGAACTTTTCCGATGTTGGTGAGCTGTCCCTTGACATTCCCTGCCTTGTTTCAATCAGTATCTTTGGAAGCCAGCATGGCCCAATCTGAAGGTGCAGTGGTTTGTGGTATTCCAAGTGTGAAGGCTCTCCCAAAAGAGCTGGCTGGAGATGGGAGACTGCTGCTGTGGGAGGGAAGAGAGGAGCATCCTGCTGAGCTAGCAGCCAGCATTCCAGCAGGGCAGCGTGGAGAGGAGAGAAGGGTGCTGCCAGGGCACTCTGGCAGCAGCAGTGTCTGTGCAACAGCTTGATGGATGGCAGCAAGGCCTGTGAGGGTTGCCTTATGTTTCTATCTGAATCAGGACTCAGTGGTTTCCAGAAATCAATTTTAGTCCTTTCATTAAATTACAGACAGGCTCCAGCTCTAAAAAATTTAAGAGTGTGTTGGCAAGAATGTCTCTTGGGAGGAGATGGTGCAAGGCTTCTTTAAATAGGTAAACAGCCATTCAGTGTTAGGGTTTGGGTTTTTTTTTAATCATAAGGGAACAGCAGCATCATGTATTTTGCAGTGTTAAATAATCTTAATGAAAAGGTCTTCAAGTCACTGATTTTTCTTTTTAATTTCAAAACATGTGCAGCTTGGCACATAGGTGAACTCAGTGATTGTGCTGTGTGGTTTCCAAGCTCAGGAGAAAATTTGGCCTTCATGTATTTTCTCTCTTCTACGTATGTGGAAGATTAAAAAAAATAAACTGCCAAGGAACAAAACAGCTTAGTACATGTCTGAGGTTTTTCCTCAATTATCTAAAAGTTGACATTACATCATCTGCACAGATGTAAATATAGAAAATAGTAGGTGTGTTAAATCTCCTGACATACTTTTAAAAGCTTTTTACAGGGGACTGACTTCACTTGAGTGTATGTTTGTGTCAGTAGAGATGTGACATTATGTCCATTTTTCTTTCTGGGAGATTGAAAGTTTATTTAAATGCTGGTTTTCATCTTTTATGGTTGTTTTAGCTGCAGAAATACTGTTATCTTTTCTGTCTTTGGCTCTACTCTTTCACAAGATGGTTATATTTCAGTGAAGTTGTGTCCTGGTTTTTCCAAATTATTCCTCTCTCTATATATTTCAGATTTTCCCAAATACGCATTTTTTTCTTTCTGAACAATGATATTATTGAATGATAGTGTTGAACAGATTAATAAATAATGTGTCTGTGTAGTTTTGTATGAAAATCAGCTGAGCTGTTGATTTTTCAGACAAATAATAAAAGCAGTGCCTCCGTCAATTTCAGTGCTAAAGTCTAGAGAATTAGCAAAATAGATGTGAATATTTTGGGTATTGTGAGACCTGTCCTAGGTCCTGATTCAGGGTACATTCCCCGTCTGAGATAATATTTAAGACTTAGTTAAAGAAAATCCACAGTTAGCAGGCTTCTTAGCTGTCAAAGGACTTGTTAAGCATTTGCTGGAAGTTCTGTTTGGTTTGGTGTAATGTGTTTGTTAGGTTCTGTATTGTGCAGAGACAGCACTGTAACCATCTCTGTCTATGGCTACGTAGTGGAAGGAAGTGTTGTGCCAAATAAACATTCTAACTTGGCTTTGAAATTGAACTTTAAATATTACTCTAAAACTACAAAACAAACCCAACCAATTCTGAAATCAGTTTCTATTGCCATGTAATTGCTGCATGTAAGGAAACAAGAGAGGAGTTGGAGCGTGTTTTCTCTTTTGCAGGTGTTGCTGAAATAGTTCAGTTTATTTAAAGCATATGATTTCATGCAATTGTGCCTGATTGTTAGTGCAGCTGTCAACAGCTGCATGCTCATTTAGCTAATTGCATTCTAGTAATATAGCTAAGCTTATTTTAAGATATGCAGTTGTACGTTTTTGTTTTTTTAAAGCAACTGCTCACACTCAGAGTATTTACTGCAGAAAGTTCTGTGCTGTCACAATGAACTGTCATTGCTCTAGGGGAAATTTAAGAGCTTATACACAAGACTTTCAGCCAATCTAGTGTATGGATAACACCTGTGGAAAGTTGGACCATGCCACTTAAATTCATACAGTTCTAAAGGCCTTGAAATGGTCTTGTCCTTGGGGTCAGCTTCATCATCTGCTCTTTGGGAGTATTTTGTAGTTAACATGTGAAACTTTCATTTCACAAGCAACTTATTTCTACTGCATCAGTATTCTGGTTGTGTGTACAGGAACAATGAGCTTCTCTTACATACTGATGGTCTCCTTCCAGAAATATGTACGTAAAATGAGAAATTTGTATGAGTTGTATTTGTATAAAAAAAGCATATTAGGAGAGTAGACTGCCATGCATGCTAATTCTGGATATTTGTATGGTTTTTACTGGTATGTGTTAGCGACGTGATTGCAGTCAACAGTATGAAATGTATAATGCAGTGTTGTTTTTATTTGTTATATAGCTTTATGCCAGTATATACAGGCCTCTAAAACCCGAGATGGTGGCAGCCGTTTCATTTCAAGTGCAACAGAAGGTAAAAGTGTGGGGGAAAAAAAAGAGGCACTTTGTTCACCTGATACTCTTATCTTCATGGATGTTTATGTGGTTCTTGATCTTCTAACCTTCTAAACTCTTCCTTCACAGCTAACTTCTTGCAATAGTTGGTGGTTGTCTTCTTTCCTGAGTCTTGAAAACAAAATTAAGAGATCTCATGATGTCACTTGTATGTCTGCCTAAAAGTTGCATCATCTTTGCGTTTTGTCTATTTGTGCTTTTCTTCAGTAACAACACTGCACTGAAACTGAAGCTTTAGTTATGTTTTAAGGAGAATCTGAAATATCTGAAGAGTGGCTTAGAGAATTGCTGTCATGACCACAGTTTCAAGATTGCCACACTTACAGAAAAGCACAGATACTTAACGACACAGAAATGTTACAAAGCTAATCCTTGCTAATATCTGCAGTCTGACTGTATGCTAACAAACTGCCTTGCATTTTCTGTTTCTCTTAAAAGGAGCGTGTCCTTAATTCACTTATCCTCGCGTCTGCCTGCTGATGTCCTGCTTTTTTGGCCTTGTTTGTGCTTAAAAGGGGAATGAAATCTTTACTTCTGTATTTTTTCTTTCATGTGCAGGGGAAAACTTTGAACAGACTCCGTTAAGACGCACATTTAAATCCAAAGTTCTTGCTCGCTATCCTGAGAATGTTGAATGGAACCCTTTTGATCAGGATGCAGTGGGAATGGTCAGTATCACTTAATGGCTTTGGGGGTTTTTTGTTACATTCTAGAGAATTAGTAGAGAAGTAAATTAGTCTGCAATTAATGAATCTTTTTTTGTGCATGATTTCTCCATTTAATCGAATGTGGTGTATCTTAATGTAGATAAAATGTGATCGTTTTCTCTGTCAGGTTTCTGGTCTTGGTGACCAGAAAAATACTTTCCTTTATGTGGGTTTGAATTTTATTATTTTATTCATGTTGAGGCTGATAACAAAATAGTTAGGAGTTTCAATAGAAGTTGCATGCAGCCCTTTTGATACATTCCTTCTGTTTTTCTGATTTAGACCCGTATCACTGTATTGTGCAGAAATGTAACACTTGATAGAATTTGAAGTGAAATGTGATGGCAGTCTGTGGATTCTAAATCCCATTTTCACCAATACTTTTGCAGGTGGGGGGAGGGAAAAACGTTTTTTAATGGATACTATCTCCCCTTCCCCTTTTCTGTAGCTGTGTATGCCTAAAGGGCTTGCTTTCAAGACACAAGCAGATTCCAGAGAACCTCAATTCCACTCTTTTATTATTACTCGTGAAGATGGCTCGCGGACATTTGGATTTTCTCTCACATTTTTTGAGGAAGTCACTAGCAAACAGATCTGCAGTGCAATGCAGACGTTGTATCATATGCACAATGCTGAATATGACATTCTTCGTACTCCACCCAGCAATGACAAGGAGAGCTGCAGCAGTACCGGGGACTGCAATGGCACCTCTGTCTCAAAGCTACAGCGATTTAACTCCTATGACATCAGCAGGGACACACTCTATGTCTCAAAGTGCATTTGTCTGATTACTCCAATGTCTTTCATGAAAGCCTGTAAGAAAGTTCTAGAACAACTTCACCAAGCAGTGACTTCACCTCAGCCACCACCGCTCCCTTTAGAAAGCTACATCTACAACATTCTCTATGAGGTTCCTCTTCCTCCAGCAGGAAGGTCATTGAAGTTTTCAGGTGTTTATGGACCAATTATCTGCCAGAGGCCAAGCACCAGTGAACTACCCTTGTTTGATTTTCCAGTTAAAGAAGTTTTTGAATTGCTTGGAGTAGAAAATGTGGTTCAACTCTTTACCTGTGCCCTTCTGGAGTTTCAGATACTGCTTTATTCACAGCGTGAGTACTTGGGTTTTGTTTTCTTATCTTGTAGTTGTACTGGCACAAGGTCTTATTGTGTCTTGAATTCTAAAAACACCACAGACAGCAGAATAGCTGGATTAAAGTGGCATGAGCATGCTAGTGCAATCTGGCTGATCTTAAGGTAAAGAAAAGCACTGGAGTTGTAAGGAGAGTGTTGCATTGGCTCCTGCTGTCAGACACCTAAACTTAAAACTGAGTTTTCACATAATCTCCTCTCTTCATGGTTTGGCTGACCCCAAACCATGGGGTTGTTATTGTGGCATTGGAACTGTTCTATTGGATAGAGCAGTTTGCCTTCTTCCATGCTCCTGTCTGGCTACTCAGCTGAATTCTCTGCTATCTCTGCAGAACTAGCCATGCATTTTGAAAAGATACACAGTTAATTATACATCTGGTTCTGAAGAAGAGTTAATCACGCAAATACAGTTTTCTCTTTGAGTACCCAAAGTCACATTTCAGTGGTTACTTTGAGAGATAAGTACCTGAGAAAAGTTTTGACTGCACTCAAGTCCCAAAGCTTTGTTAAGGCCTTGAAACAGTTATAGCTGAAGCCACGTAGCTAAAGCTTGCTTTGAAGGGGATAGGCAGCAACTGAGCTGAAATAGCATGTTTATCAATTAGTGAGGAGTGTGGGAGTGCTGTCTATTTTCTGTGTTGAAATTTATGGATGCTGGCCTTCTTACTCCACATCCTGTTGCTTTAACACAGAGTATGTGGAATTATGCTAAAAGATAATTTCTCTACCTTTTTTTTTTGTCCCAAGCTGACTAGAATTAGTCTAGACTCACCCATTCAGAATGGTGTGGTTTAAACAGACAGCCTGCATTTTGAACACTACTTTATAGTCATGGTTAGGAAACCTAAAAGACCCCAAGACAAAACCAGGGCTAGTCCATGGTGTTATTGAAATTTGTTTTCAGTGTTTACTTCCCTTGAGCTGTCACTGAAATATGTAGAACACAAATGGTAACTATTTACAAAATATAACCTACATTTATCAGCAACCTTCTCCAAGCATGAAATACAGATTTTGTGTCAAGTGTGGTGAGATCTGTGCATAGACTAAAGCCAAGGGTGGATTTGTGTGTACAGTCAGGGTGATTAAAGGTCTATAATGGCAGCAGGGTGTTACATCACAGTTGTGTCATTGTATAGACACTGTGAACTGCAAGAGAAGAGCTGCATAGTAATTCAGATGCAGTCAGAGAAACTTACTGAACTCTATGGTGATTACTCTCTTGGATTTAAAAATAAATTGCTCTGCTTATTGTTCATAGCAAATCTAGAAATAGTTGTCTAGCAGACAAGCTTCTTTTGTGGTTTCCCCTGAAATGGATTAGGCATTTATATGCTTGAGATTTAGGGAGAGTTTCTCTGGATACCTGTGTCCCACCAGTGGAGGGTTCAAACATCAGCACTTCCATCTGGAGAAGGGTTGTGTTGGCCTGTAGAGGTGTCTGAGATTCCTCAGTGGAATGGTGGTGGGTTGGAAGCTCCACAGAAAAGCCGTGTGTGCATCACCATGTGGGAACAGTGCTCCTGGAGCTCTTTCCAGGCCATCACCTTGTGAGTGCTCTTTTGTCCGGGCTGGAGCTCAGCTCACTTCTGGGCTAGTCTAGTGTATTCTGGCTTCTCTTTCCAAGCCCTTTTAATAGGTTCAGCTTCTGTCTTGGGCCCTTTCCAAGTGTCTGATCAGTGGCTAATTAAAGAAGCTTAAAACAGCCCTGGAACACTTGAGTTTCTTGTTAGCAGGCAGAGACATTTGGAGTTCAGAGGGATGAGCCATCAGTTATTTTTTTCTGTCCACTGTTTCCCTGCCTCACCCCAAGCTTTGGCTGAGTTGGGCTGTGTTCTACATTATGGAGAAGTGTCTTGTCTCTTTGTCAAGTTCTCACCTTAGTTTTTTGCTGAAAAGTCTTCTTTCAATAGAAAAAGAATTTTAGTTATTTATTTGTTGACTTTTGACCCTTAGGTTTGGTGAACTGGCTGCAGCAGTGCCTTCTCAGTAATAGTAGCCAATTCTTTTTTGGAAAAAACTTCTCTTAAGGACTTTCTGAGGGATTTAATCCCTGTGCTTTTTTGTTTGTTTGTTTGTTTGTTTGTTTGCTTCTATTGTTCTTTTCAATTGGAATATGCTCCTAATATATTCCGTTCTTTCTTCAGTGTGGTTGAATAACATCTTTTTCTTGCTTTTTGTAAAACAGGAAATATTGAATGGAGATACAGGTGATGGTGCACTCACTTCTAAGTGGAATCAGAAATTGCTTTACTTTTATAAAGGCTTTTTCATGTTCTTGCATGCACACCAGTGTGAGGTCTAGGTTGTCCTTCAGAATATAAATACTGAGTTTTTTAATGTCCTTTGAGTTTGTTAAATCTCTTGGTGCTCAAACCCATGACAGCTGAGGTGACTGAGATAATTTCTTGGTCTCCTAGGTCAGATGAGATTATGGCACTCGTTGGGTGGATTTAGATTTAGAACAGTATGTGTCACGATCAGTGGATTTGTAAGATTTACTTGAAAAAGTACCCCAACAATAAACACACCCAAAATAACGAAAGACCACCAAAATAAAAACCTAACCCCAAACCTCTTGGAGGTCTGGTGGAACTAGATGATCTTGAGGTCCCTTCCAACCCAAACCTTTTCATGATTATATGTCTCTATGAATTTGTTGCCAAGTGCAATCCTTATTGAAACAAATTATTTTAGTGTTTCAGTCAGTCCTTGGAGTAGGAGTAACTTCACTTGGCAGTGAAAGTGTTTTGGTTTAAGATTCCTTTGACATGTTTCTGACTCTATGCTTCTGGAAATTCTTCTTTTGTCCCACTATGTTGGCACAGCCTTGTGTATTTTGGATCACTGAAAGCCAAGTGTAGGGAATGAATGCCTCAGTTTGATTGTCCTGTTGAGAGACCTGTCTACCATTTGGAAAAATATCAGAGGCCTGTAAGAGAGGGAAGAATTTGAGAATACTGCTAGTGCTGAGCTAGTGCTGAAGGACTGACTCTGGAAAGAGTCAGTGGTGCTGGAGGCCTGTGGGAAGTGCCCTTGCCAGATATTCTGTGGGAGGTGGTTTGCATTCCTGCAATTTATGTTGCTGTTGTAACTGTGAAACAGACTTATTCCTTATCTCAGAGAGCACCTAGAGCTCTTCTGAAAAGTGTGTACTGAGTTAAGACAGCTGTGAAATCTGCTTGGAGGTGATTTTTCTAAACAGCTAAAAACAAAAAAAAAGGAGAAATGTAATGCACTGCTGTCACAGACTGTGATCTAGGACAGTTTTATTTTCTGGGTGGCAGCTGTCTGCTGCCATTTTACAGTACAAATAAGGGCTGTTTTTTTTTTCTGCTTTGCCTTTGAATCACTCCTCCCCATCTTTGTTTCACTTGTTTAAAATTGTGTTCATTCTGGAGATTTAAAGTATTAGTTTAATGTCTTTGCAATACTCCTGTGCTGCCTCTGATCTCTTACATAGGACACTTTCTCCTTATGCCTCCTGTGATTTAGGAATCTTGCTGCTTGAATCATGCTGTCAGAACAGGAGATACTTCACCCCACAGCTTCTACTAACCACTGCTGGTTCTTACTGCAGTTACAGGGTTTTTTGAAGTGACTTGTGAGTTTCTTGACAAATACAACAGTTATTTCATTGTGATCCATGAAGTAGGAAGATTAAAAGGAAAAATTGTTCTAAAATGTGATCATATAATTGTTTCAAATTTGGCTGAGTCAGAGTTCTGTAGGCACTTGACAGACTTCTCTCTGGTAGAATGTGAAAATGGGGAGATGGAATTATGGTCCTTAGAGCTGCCAGCTTCTTGTCATCCTGTTCCTCTTTTTCCAGGCACAGGACCTCTCAATTACTTTTTTTTTTTTTTTTTTTTTAAATCTTCTGCAGATAAATACTACTGTGTAACTTCTCATACACACTTTAAGAGATAATGTAGTTTATTTATAGCAATTGGTTAGAATAAAAAATCATGCTTTTTCTGTGTTCTTAAGTGGCCATATTAACCAAGTAGTGGATTTTCTTTTCCTTGAACAATGACCAGTTAAGCACTTTCCCATCTAACAGTGCCCTAGTCATATGTCATTATTTCCCTACCAGTGCTTATGTACAGTACAAGGCCAAAAGATCATGTCATTGACACCAGAACAAGCACATTCTGATTTCAAGGACAGGAGCAACAGCCACTGCTGAGACACTTCTTCACTCCTTTTGCTGTTGTTTTTTTAAAATCTTCTGTAATTCTTTGGTACAAGAGCTGTGCTGTTTGCTTCTTTAGACCCAAAAAACCCTCCATACCCTCTCAGGGTAGGTATAATTTAAGAAAACATAGGAGTTATTTTGGTTTATATTTTCATGCTTCTTGCCTTTGTCCTTGCCTTTTGCCAATAGGAGAATGCAGCCACTGTTACTTGCAGGCTGCAGCTGGGCAGGCCAAATCTTTGGGAATGGCTTAAGCCATGTGGATATCCAGGATCAGAGAGCTGCTTTTGCACATAGCTCCATGGCAGGAGGTGGCTGCCCAGTGGGTAGAAATTCTGAATTATTGATGTTACTTTGTAATTAATTTGGAAGGCTGGTACTAAAGTTAGCTTAATGACAGAGGGAAAATTATCCACGGGGATCAGACAGGGGGTTTTGTGTAGTAGGAAAACACTGTTTCTATTTTAAGACTTGTTCTTCCAGATAAACAAGCTGAATACAAACCAGCTGGAATGTTTGTGTATCTATGGCTACATTTAAAGTTCCTTTTAAAACTGAAGAAAATAGGATATGGAATAGAATCTTCTTCTTCCCAAAGCTTATCATTTATTCATCACTTCTTTGCAGTCAGGCTGTGATTAAAGCTGCAAACTCATACGTAGATGTGTAGGCAGAAGCTGGTGTCCAGACAGAATAGGGGAGTGTTGCTGATGATGTTCATTGGTATTTCAGTCCAAATAAGCTTTTGGCAAAAACTTTAACCTGTTTAAGCTGTTCTCATCTCTTTTGGTTGAAGGGTCCTTCATAGTAGGTCTACTGTGAGGCAGTGACAGGTAGATCCATGTAATAGCCTTTTCCACCAGCACAGAAAAATTAAATGAAAATTAAAAATCAAAGGCCTAAGTTGCAGAATTATGGGTGATGTTAGGAAAAACTTGTGCTGAGTTCTAATTGAGTTGTGGGGCTCTTTGCAGACCCCAAACTCTGCAACTTTGTCCCCAAACAAAATTAATCATGAATACCTTGGCCTTTTTTTTTTTTTTTTGGCTGTCTGAAGTCTTGAGTGGAGGCTGGCTAAAAATAGGATCAAAGCCATCAGCTTGGGAAGTTCACAGTTAAGCTTAATTTTTCTCCAGAGTGTTTAGAACAAATGTTATTCTTGCAGTTTTCATCTGCCCTCTGTGACAGTGTACATGCAACAGCTTCAGAAACCTCAGCACCTGAGGCTGCCCATTCAAGTGTCTTTTTCAGTTTCACAGTGTCTGCAGTTCTGTGAAAGGAGAGGACATGCACACCCCACACCCTCATACACACATATGAAGATTACTGGCTTTTCCTTGTATTCCCTCCCCTTTCCTGACTGGAATTGCATGTTGTTGCAGTATCACAAAAAGGCATGCTCTGTCTCCAGTTTGTGATATATTTGTAGCCTGACAGAAGGTAGGAATTGCCCTAGTTGTGTGTGTGTTTTATACCCTTTCCAGCCTGGCAGCTGGAAAGCAGTTGGGATATTGCAGCAGCTGTATTGGAACACACACATCTGGTGCTGCCTCCCCCTTTATGGGATTTCAAAAACCCTTAGAGATCACTCTGTAGTTACAGATGAGGAGTGTGCAGTGTTTGCCTAGGAGTGTGAACTGCTCTAGCCACCAGTGCTAAATAAAAAGATCTCTTAGTGTGTTGCACAGGTACATTTAACACTGCTCCTAAGTTCTAGGAGGGCATGAGTTGTTTTAACATTCAACTGAGGCTTTGGTTGTACATTGCAAAGGCTAAATGAAGCTGATCCTTTTCATTTTCTGCATAGTTATTTCAGTCACACTGTTGGATTGGCTGCTGTACAGCATGTTTTATAGACATTTAAACACTCTTTTTAAAAATGTTTATCTGAGAGATACCAGATGCCTTGGGTTTCATCCAAGGCTTCCATAGAAAGCCCTGAGCGCAGAGAAAAGAAATTATTTCTGATGTATTTCTTAGCTGATTGCAATATTGCTTCTGTATTCAAACTGGTGTTCCTGGTGACCCTGGTATAGGTAGCAGAAAGTGACTTAGCATGCATTAAGGCTCACTTTGCTCATTTCCATATGACTTGTAGAATGACCTACTTTGGGTTGAGCTGCCTTTGTTGTTTCAGCAAAATGTGCTGGGTGTGCAGGTCTGGGTTTTCATTATGATGCCACTCAGCTAGTACTGGGTTTTGTGGTTTCTGTTTTCAAGCAACTTCTCATTTCTTTAATTTACATTCATTTACTTAAAAGTATTTGTGAAAAAAAATTTAATTTTCTTGATCTTTTTCAGATTATCAGAGGCTGATGACAGTGGCAGAGACCATCACAGCACTAATGTTTCCATTTCAGTGGCAGCATGTGTATGTTCCTATCCTTCCAGCATCCCTCCTTCATTTTCTAGATGCTCCTGTCCCTTACCTCATGGGCTTGCACTCTAATGGACTGGATGATAGGTCTAAGCTGGAACTTCCTCAAGAGGTGAGAGGAGCTTGTCTTGATTGATTAAATGTTGTCCCTGACTGTGAGGGAAGTGAGAAATGATCCAAAACACAAGTGCTAACTGTAACAGACATTGTCAAGTTCTTGCTGGCTCTGATTTAGGATAGGTCCTGGTTCCTTGGAGATGCTGACAAAAATCTGGTGAAATAGATAAAGTTCTGCTTTTGAAGTTGTATGGTCTGATAGAATTCAGCTGTAATTTTACAGGAACTGATGTATTTGGGTTACAGAAAGAACATTTTTGTGCAGGAAAAATTAGCCTGGTAATGCCAGGAAGTGCACGGAAGTGCAGTGTGAATTCCCCAGCCATGGCCGAAAGGTTGTGGTGGTGAGTGAGCAGAGCTTGACTGGCATCAGCACTGTGCTGGTTCCTGGCTGTGTGGGCTTAGGCTGGGTTTCCCTGCCCTGGATTTCTCCCTTGGGGTTGGCTTGCATGGACCCAACCTGCCAGGTGTCTGCACAAAACCATTTCAGATTTTCTCCTGGAATGCCTGCTTCAGTCTGCAGCAAAATGTCAGCGTGTACTTGAGCAAACTTCTGCTTGTTGGGTTGGTGCTGAGGAGCCCTGGGAGCAGCAGCCCCTGTGTAAAGGAGAAGGAAATGGTCTGTAAAGGTTATTCAACTCATCCATGGGGCTGGGACTGCCTTCAGACTGCTTAGAGCTTGTCCTTACATATTTTATCCCCCTGTTCACCTCACAAACAGTCCTTATAGGGATGTGCCAAGAGAGTTTAAGAGCTGGTTATGAGGATCAAGGCACTACCCAGGGCAGCAGAGGAAATGCCTGGCCCCTGTTTACTTGTAGGTGTAACTTCTCAGAGGGGGAACTGTGTAAATCATGGGAAACACCCTACTTACAGGCCCTGGTAGGATTCTCTGCCTTTTTCTCTGACTGTGGGTTTTCTTCTATTACCATTTGCATTTCTGGGACAGCAGAAGCGTGGCAGGCACAGGGTTTTGTGGTGGTGGTTTTTGTTTTCATTATCAGGCAGTGCTGCAGCATAGCTTGACACAAAAAACCCTTCCTTTTTAAAAAAGCTGTGTGAAATTAAAGACAAGATATTTTTGTGAACCTCCAGTCTGGTCTCCATGCCAACATTGCTCTTTTTCTCAAATCCATATGCTGGTAGTTTTGATTTGTTTTTCCTGGCAAGTTCAAAGTAAAACTTTTTTTTTCAGACTTTTTTTTTCTATGGAAACAGTAATGTTTAATCTCTTGATTTCTTTGTCTCACTCATTTTTTTTAAGTTTTTCACTGGCATAATTAATAACAGAGTATTGTATGTTCTTGTCATGAAAACAACAGTCTATTGCTTTGGTTTACTATTTTTTTCAGATTTTTGGCTGTACTGACAGGCCTAATTAATATGGTTAGCAGACTTTTTAGAGAGAATAGCTGATGAAATAAAATGCATGTGTGGATATGCATGTTAATATGCACCATGGATGTTTTCAGTGTTGCCACAAGCTTCTAAAAGACTGTCCTCCTTTTGTAAAGAACTTCCTTATTTTAAAATCACTGTAATATTTCCAACTAAATAAACATATTTTAATTTCAAACAGACATTTTGGTTATTTGAAAGGTAAATAGTTTTTGGAAGAGATTTATCAGATTGTTTTGGAGGTTTAAAGTAAGGCAGTTGATCTATTTTTAGGTGTTTGAAATGAAATCCAAGTACTATTAAAAAGTAATCTGACACCTCAATTTACATTTTGTTTTACAGGTAGCCTTTTATGTGAAGGTGGAGGAGTAGATTTCTGATAGTATCTTACAGAGATGAGAATTGTCTGGGAGGGGAGGACAGACAAGACAGAAAGCAGCAGCAACATGCCCATGTGGTGGAATTTGCTGCAAGAAGTCCTTCTGAAGTTTCAGTTTTTCTCTTCCTTAGTTTTAGAGTGATCTCTTAAAACTTTGTAAACAATGAGTTTGACCTAGCCTGAGAAATCCCCTTGGTAGTCACTGCTGGGTGAGGTTTCTTGTGAGCTGTTGAAGTCCTTTGCATTGCAGGCTGGAGAGGTAGCTGTGGCATAGAAGTGGCCTGGAGTCTCCATTCTCTTAGTAAATAATGAAAAAGTTATCCTGTACCAGCAGATTTGGTTATTCAAGGGGTTAAGTAGACTGGGAAGAACAGGAGCTCACTTTTATTGAGGTTTTCATTGTAGGGAATCTGCTTTAAAAAATCCAGCTAACCGAAAAAGAAACCCAAACAAACCCCCATAGAACAGCAAACAAAAACTGCCAAGGAACGTGAATAATGTGTTGTTGTAGAACAGTAGAAGAGGGCATATGGATTCCATTATTTGTAATTCAATAAAGACAAATGTATTGTCAGTATCAGAAGGGCTATTAATATTTAACATTGTTTCTCTCTAAAGTTTGGAATGTATATCAATCTTTATGAACTCATCAGTGTTCTATGAAGAACTCCTCCAGGCTCCTGATATCAGAATTTTCCTCACTTATCACAAAGGCTGTGCAAAGAGCTAGTCTGTGTTGTAATTTATTCTCAGTTCTGCAAATTTTTTTTCTTTGTCTTGAAACTGCCTGAGTTGCATCTCTGTTCTTAATCTATTTACATGGATGTGTGGGACAGCTGCTGTTAAAGAAAGCAATATCTGATTTAGGCAGGGGCCAAAGAGGTGAGCTTTGAGAGAAAATCTAGTTAGTGCTTCTCAGTTGAAGGTCATTGTGGAAGAAAATAATATTGCTGTCTAGCACAGCATGGATATCTCAGTGTCACTGTAGACTTCTTCATTGTGGTTTTGTAATGAAATTTTAAAAATACTAATTTGTCTAGCTCAAAGTGTTTTAAGCTAATACTTTTAGACTAATAATGTGAGAATACTGTCTGTCCCAATTCAGGTAGGTTTGATGTTTGGTTTGGTGTAAGTCTTGCACACATGTGCCATAAGGCTTGTTTTGGTGGCAACCTCCCATTTTTGGATCACATCTGGTGTTTCCAGGGGATGCTTTACCATATGAGTGTGGAAATCCAGCTGTACCCTAGAAGTTAATGCTTGTGGCAGATGATGTTTAGAATCCTCAGCAAAAAAGTTGTGTTAGTACAAAATTCAATTTTAGGTTATCCCTTGGGTACAGCAGAACAGGCCCTGATGGAGAATCCATTGAAGATCAGCAGTGACCTGCAGGCCTGACTCTGTAGCCCAGTAAAACTGGGAAATGCTGAGGTTTAGTGTGGAGTTGAGTTTCTCGTGCACATCAGCAGCAGAGTGCTCGTTCTCACAGGTGCTGCTGCTTTTCTCAGGCTCTGTGTGTGCGTGAGCATCCTTGTGGTTTCCCTGGCAGCTGCACCAGGGGCTTGTGAGGAACCCAGAAGAGAAGGGGAGGGCATGGGAGAAGCTGTGCTAGAATAAGGTGCTGCGGATGTCAAAGGGGAAGGGAAGAACATGAAGCTGCTTCAGGTGTTGCTGACAAAAGTGTGCTTTGTTTATCAGTAAAACTGATCAATAGAAGTGGTTTTAGCAGCTTACTCACAGATCACAAACCCAGCAAGTACTGAAGTGAGATTGGTTTTTTTGATGTGTCTTTGCATTTCCTTCTAAAGAAACTTCTGCAGTGCCATAGAAATACATTTTTAACAAGCAAGTTAATGCAGACCGTTTCATGCAGCAGATTTGCATGTGTGTCTTGCCACTAATTTAGGAGAATGGTAGAAATTGAAATTGTTTTCAGTGGAAATAAGCAGTGCTGAGTTTCCAGCACTGGTGAAATCAAACAAAATAGTATCTCATTAGAAAGCCTGTTTTTAGTGATCCCGAGGGTCTTGGGCAATAGCTTTTCATGTTAGAAAAGTTGAAAGACTTTAAAACATAAAATGCATTTTCTCTGCTAGTATAAGACAGATTATATATATTTTCAGTGTTTTTATTTCAACCATTAAAAGAATGTGATGCTAAATGGTAAACCTGAAGAAATTCTGTGGGTTTTTATTTTAGTATGTTGTTTCAGAAGATAAGAAATGTCTCCTGAAAAGCCTTTTCTCCTTCTGATGCTAACACATTAGGCCAAGGTAATTATTTAAAGATAATCCCCACTTTGTATGCATTCTCAGGCTGTCTGCTGGTGGTTTGATTCTTGATAACACTGCAAATTTATTGACAAACCTCAGTTAGATATTTTCTTGTACTCCAGTGTGAACAGCCACCTGAGGAGTTTCTGAAGGCTGCAGTGGTTTTGAGCTGTAAGCTGTTCTCAGTCCCAAATTCTGGGTTGGCATGAAGGACAGCAGTGCTGAGAATAAGTGCAGAAGGTCCCCATTTGCTTACGGCAGTGGCACAGGAGCATCCTCCAGAATTTAGGACCACTGCAGACACAATTGCCACAAGTCAGCCATGGGTGTATAAAGTAGCACATCCATGTTCTCTGTGTGTTGTGTGAAGTGGGTGGTTATTTGCAAGGTTGGGGCCATATGCACAAGGGTGATACAGTCTGTAGATGAATGGGGTTCAGTCTTTCAGTGCTGTATTCAAGCAGAACCTAAATAATTTCCTTCTTTGGAAAGGAACAGAGCTGAAAGGAAGGATATGAGCTTGATGCAGGCCTTGCTAGATCTGTGTGGGGCTTTGGCCCTTATTGTTCTTGAAGTCAGACTAAAGAATTGCAATTGTCTTTTGGTTTTGGAATGGATGGGTGTACTCCAAACCCCTCTAAGCCCATGGAAAGTGGTGCTGTTGGCTTCAGGGAACCAGGCACTGGCACCAGATACGTGAACACTGGTTTGCTTAGTTTCACATTTCTAAGGTTTGTAAGACTTTCACCTGGACACCCTGTTATTTGGAATGATAAAAGTTTACAGGAAGGACAAGTTTTTAAATTAGAGTGTGACGTCTTAGTTCTTTAGTGTATTGTCTCGGGAGAACCTTTTATTGTAGATGATGTAATGTGTCCTCTCTTGTGACAGTCTGCTATTGAAGTGAAGTGGTATGTAACTGTTTTGGGGTTTTCTTTTGATCAGAAAACTGGTATGTGAGCAACAAATAAAAGGATATGACTGTTCTAGAGACCTGAAATACCAAGTAAGTAACTTAGGGATGCTCTTTCAATTATATCTCTATTTACACATGTTGCCAAGTATCTTGTCTTTATATCATTTTAGTTGTGTGTATAAAATAATAAACAGTGTATCCATGTCAAGAGCTGTCAGCTCTTCACAGCCCACTCAAATGTGCTGCCTCCAGAGACAAAATAACTAAACCCTTGTGGCCAAAAAACTCCTTTGTTGTTCTGCTTTGTGTACTTGCCCAGTTCCTAGCATGCAAAATGCTTTGAATGACCATGGTTTTATAAATAATAAGTGCCTTGTAATTTCCCTTCGTTTTAAAGGAGGGGACCCCTCTGTCCTTACTGGTGTTCCATTCTATTGGATCTATAGTATGGCAGCATAGTGAGATTTACTGCTCTGGTGTCTGTTGCTGATTTACTTCAGATTTCATTTCCACAGAAAAATACTGGTTAGGTACCTCTTGAAGGGCTTGTGCATTGACATGTCTTTGCCATTTCTGTTCCCTGAGGAGCATAGCCCGTGCACAAGTGTGCATGCAATTCTTGAGGATGACCTCAGCTTCTCTGAGTTCAGAGAGGCTGAAGTGACCTATAGAATCTTTGCTTATGATGCTCTGGGTAGTCCTCTATCTTATGTGTTATTAACCAAGCGCTGGATAACTACAGAGTGTCCCTGCAAATATTCTTTGCATTCTATTTAGAGTATTTCTGCACACTGACTTTTTAAAAAATACTTCCAATTTCTGGAAAATGTAATTGCAGGTTGCACGATAAGCAGTCATTATTAGGAGCTCAGAGTATTTAAACTGTGTGTATTGCTCTTAGAGAGGAACCCTGCAGAAGGGAAAAATCACATATTTGAAGAATTAACCAGGTGTTTGCACAGATAATTATAAGCAATTTCAGTGAGCATTGAATTTGGCTTTTTCTTCCATTGGCAAGGAATTTAATTTCAGTGTGAGGATTAGAATTTTTACGTTGGTAAAGGTAATGTTTGATTTCTTTTTGGCCAAGTGCTTTGTGGGTACAACCAAAGTTATTTTCCAAGAGTGATGCTTTCTGCAGAATCTGATCCAAAAAGGAAAGAAAGTTGAATGGCATCAATTAAAGGAAGTTGTAAAAGGAAGTAATACAATTAAACAGTTTGAAGAGTTTCTTATTGAGTCTGTCTTGCCATTTTGCAGACTGCTTGAGGCAAATTCAATGCTTTTTGTTTCTCCCTCACCACTGATTGGTAGGCATTGTGCCTGTTTTCAAAGCTTTATTTTTCTCCTGTCTTGAAGTGCTTACAGTGTTTCTGACAAATACCAGCTGACTTGACTCCTGATCATCATGGAACTGTGGGTATAGTGGGAGCCTTGAAGCTCCTGAATTCAGATGCTTGCTTCAGATGCTGCCTTGGAGCACTGCTGATATTAGGGAAATTTCAGCAATCACTTCTGAGGTGCACTAGAAACTGTTTGAGAATCAATGTGTTAATTCTCTTTATTGACCTTGGATTCTTTTGCAACAGCTAATTCCATTTGTGATTTAATTTCCAGTAAAGGATCTATACAAGAGATATTAAGCTGTTTCGTATGCATTCCTTTGAGTGTTAAAAATCAATCTCCATATTCAAATGTTAGAACATTAGGAAATAGAGAACTGGAATTATACTTACCTTTGTAACTATGGGTGTTGTAGCAGGGCTGAATTGGACTGGTTCAGTGCAAGCTAGTGCAATATGTCCAGTGGAGTTCTGCTTTAAGAATTCTTTTTTCAGTTTAAACGTTGAAGCTCAATAAGATATTTGTGTTTTAAGGAGAGTTGACACTCTCTGATCTATAGAAACCTGTCACAAGTACTAAATGTATATTTTCATAACAGTTTACTTAAGGGAACAGGTTTCATCAGGCACAGCTTATTCTAGTCTACCTATGGTCAGACCCACAGCAAATTCCTACCAGAACTCCTTGTGGTTCTGATTTCTGGGCTCATTTACCATTCATTCCATGTGAGGTTAGTATGTTCTGATTATTTCTTCCCAATTAAATTGTGGTGATGCTTCCATCCTCCTGCACTTACTGAATCGTAGGAAGTAACTGGAGATAATCAGTTCTCATAGACCTGAAAAGTGTTTTTGCTGCCAGCTGTAGTGAGGCCTGAATTCAGGTGTGGCTCCCAGAACAATGCAATGCAGTTAGGTTGGAAGTACTCCGTAATCTGAGGGAAAGGATTGTGTATAGTGAAGGTTAAACAGAATAGTGACAGTCCATGTTAATTCTGCAGTGAAGAGAAACTGAAATGCTTCTACAGAAGAGCAAAGTTACTTCTCTGTTCTTAACTTCGCAGGCAGATTTCACACATGACTGGGGTTCTTGCTGTGATGTGTGTAGTTATGTAATGTCTTGAAACCATTTGATTTTGCAATGCAGAAGCCAAAAGGGGAACCTTCCTCCTTGCCAAATAAAGAGTGAGGTAAACCTTGAAAGGTGCAGAGCTGCTTTTGATCTTGCTGTGGAAGCACATAGGTGGTTTTTCTTTGATTTTTTTCCCCCACTTGGTCTTTTTTGGTGGTAAATGAGTTGGAGATTGAGTTGGATGAGTTGGAACAGAAAAACAGAACTAGAAAACTAGTTCATTTAATTTTTCCACTTGGAAACAATTCAAAGAATTGCCTTAGTTGTCAGGCAATTGCCTTTTGTTGTTTACAAAAAAAGAGAAGATAACTTCATTGCACTTCTGTTCTGCAGTATCAGCACACCTTTTAGATTGAAATTTGCTAAATCTTCTTGAGAAATGCACTGATAATCTGAACAACAGGCAGTCACCTGCTTACATATAAACATGTATAATATAGAATTGCGTACATCCCAGAGTTAAAATTTAGCTCTGTATGTATGAAACAATCACACATCTATGCCTAATTTATGTTATAATCTATTTTGTACATAGTAAATGTCTGTAAAATTAGTTTTCTTTCTCAGTTACATCCTTATAAGACCTGGAAATGTAAGTCTTGTGTTACATTCTTCAAAGCCAACCAAGCAGTTCAATTATGCTTGGGGCAACTCTGTTTTACAAAATAACCAAACAAATGCAAATTATTTGAATCTTTAAATAAGCACAAATACCAAAGATTAATAATGTGCCTAGTCATGTTGTAATAGTGTCCTGTTCTAAATTAAATCCCAGGCTAACCTGTGCTTTGTGGATGTAGACAACCATTTCATTGAGCTGCCCGAAGACCTACCCCAGTTTCCAAATAAGCTTGAGTTCATTCAGGAAATTTCAGAGATACTGATGGCTTTTGGAATCCCACCTGAGGGAAACCTGCACTGCAGTGAAAGTGCCTCCAAGATGAAGAGCCTCAGAGCATGTGACCTGGTTTCTGATAAAAGAAATGGGAACATAGCAGGATCACCTCTGAATTCCTATGAGCTGCTAAAGGAAAATGAGACTATTGCAAGACTCCAAGCACTTGTTAAAAGAACAGGTGTGAGTCTAGAAAAGGTAAGATATGAAATGAGCTGCACTCTCTCTGGTCCTGCAGTGGCAGATGGTCTGAAGTCATGGTCCACAGATGCTGTATGTCTGTCTTCACTAGAAGATACTCTCTGTCAATGTGTTCTCAAACCTTGTGAACACCTGGAGAGACAAGGACAAGCTTAGTGGGGAGAGGGAATGGGATTTAACCCTGCAGCATCTGGGAAAACCTTTGCTATCCCCCAGGTGTTTCTTTACCAAGATAATGTGTTTAAAAATAGCACTTTGCCTTGTTTATTCTTGGTTTTAAGATTTATTCTGAATTGGCACCACTTTTTAATGAATTAAGTGGCTAAAATTGACATCTAGATAATCTTGAAGTTTGCATCCAGTGTTGGTTTCTATAGATATCTTCTTCATTCTGTGTAGAATATATATAATTTCCCTTATGTGTAATATATTTGCTATAGGGTTACTGTGGTGCTTTTTTCTGGTTAATGTTGTAGAGTTCATGAGTATCTGATTCCCAGCAAGTGGACATGCACAGCTCATGGTGATCCTGATTGAGTTTTTTGAGTGATTAGAATTGTGAAACAAAAAATAAATTGTGGCCCTTTGTGCATAAAATATACTGCCTGAAAGACCACTGGGAATTTTTTGAGCTTTTGTGGAACAAACTCTCTGTTCTGTGGAACAGACTGTCACTGTTGGTAATTTCTTTTCCCCCTATGAAATGAATAGCTCAATTTTATTGCTTTTTTTTCATAAATTTTAGCCACATCTTAATTGAAAATGTATTCTTAAAGATTACTGTGAGGTGTGTAGTGGGAATTGTGATTTACACTGCTAAGGGCTTAGGCTACAGGGAATTGGCTACCAGACATGCACAGCCTCTTGTTACTGTGCATTTCTGTCTTCATTTGAAAGCTGGTATGTGTTTAACAGTTCTAAACCTGGAGTTGTTTGACACACCAGGTATGGATTTGCATAATATGCAAATTTTTAGAAATAGTAAGAACATCTAAAAATCCTTTGCAGGTGATTGAAGGGTAAGAGAAAGTCCATTAAACCTGTGGCATACATGGGCATATATATGGCTGTTATTTACCCTTTTAAAATTTAAAACCTATCCAGTGCAAACAGTACTGAAGTAAGTTTTGGTTTATTATGAAAAAATTTATAGGCAAAGGTTTCTGTCTAGATTTTTTTGTTTGTTTTGCTCTTTTATTGCAGTAGTTGAAACAGTTTTATTGAAATCTTGACCTGAAGAATTAGCAGCTGAATGGCAGATTAAAGTCTCGTATGCCTGGAATACCTGACAAAGCATCAATACAAATTATTTGTGTTTTCCCTTACTTCTTCAGCTGGAGGTGAGAGAGGAGACCAGTAGCAAAAAGGATCTTAAAATTCAGTGTGATGAAGAGGAATTCAAGATTTACCAGCTGAACATTCAGATCCGGGAAGTTTTTGCCAACCGCTTCACACAAATGTTTGCAGATTATGAAGTGTTTGTCATTCAGCCCAGTCAGGACAAGGAATCCTGGTTTACAAACAGAGAACAGATGCAAAACTTTGATAAAGTAAGTTGTAATAAAAAGGTACATCAATGTCAGAGGTAAAACAGTATTCAAACCTAAGGCTTTTTGTATTGGGCCATCAAATGGAAAACTGTACTGTCACAATGGTAATTTCTTCCTTAAATTTCAGTGTTCTCCAGAAAAGTCACATCTTAGGTATGTGGAGAAATATATACAAATATAGACTTGGAGAGCTAAAGATACCCCTTTAAGGATACTGTAGAAAAATGTAGCTTGCTCTAGAAAAAATATCTTAGAAAGCCTCACTTTAGGGCTAACCTCCACATTAAGTTAAATATTACTAGTGGAAAATGTTTAATTTTTAATCAGAGGAATTGCCAAATATGTTAATGAATTAAGTCATGACCCCAAATAATGCTTATGTACATGTGTACCAAATGTATTCCTAACTCTTTTGTATGGAAACATAAGACCCAGATCTTCAAATTTTTGCACTGTCTTCTTTGCTGGAGATTTTTGTCAGCAGGACAGTTCAAGTGGGTGAGGATTGTTGCAGCACTGTCTGCTAAAACACTCATCTGATTCCCACCAAGTTGTATGAAAAGATTCCCATCAGTTTCACAAGCTGTGAGCCCAGCCAGAAGCACCGAATCTGCACACCTGCAGTACTGATGGTGTGGTTTGCTGGGATCCTGTTGAAATCTTTAGAAGATGAAGGAAATGCTAAAATCACAGTGTACCAATTACTGTGCTATACAGTAGATGATTGTCCTGATGCTGAAAATTTCATACAGACATGCTTGTTTTGGGGATGGAATTGATGTGTGTAATAAAACCAGGCTTTAAGTGGCACCAAAGCACTCTCATACATCCTTGATCAGAAAAATTGGTGCTTCTGGTGGATGTCTCTCTCTCTTTGGAGCCTCCCAAACACTCTTATCTCTTCTTGTCTCTTAGGCTTCTTTCTTGTCTGACCAGCCTGAACCTTACTTGCCTTTCCTCTCGAGATTCCTGGAGACCCAGATGTTTGCATCCTTTATTGACAATAAGATTATGTGCCACGATGAGGATGACAAAGACCCCGTTTTGAGGGTTTTTGATTCTAGGGTGGATAAAATCAGGCTGCTGAACGTCAGGACACCCACGCTGCGCACATCCATGTATCAAAAGTGCACAACCATTGATGAGGCTGGTAAGGGCCATGAGGCACTTGCTTGACAGTTACTGCAACTGGTCAGTACTGTTTGTTGTAGGTTAAGTAATGATTCATGCTTTGAAACCTTTTAAAAAATAGACCAAAGTAGCAGAGATGTAAAGTTTAAATGGGGGGGCTAAACGTTTTCTGTGATGTTGAGATGTGAGGTGAAATTAATGTAAAGTAGAACTCAGATGTTTTCCTGCATTCTTTGTGTATGAACGATGTCTGAGCTTAAGAAGATGAACATTTTTCTCCTTTTGGTGGCATTCTTTGATGCTCTTTACTAATGTCCCTGTGGAAATCAGTAAGCAACTTCCACCTCTTTCTTTAGTTTGACATCTGCTTTTAATTGGAGATATGTGATTATAAATACATGTCTGATTAAAACAACTTAAAAAATTAACTTTCTTACTATTTCAGAGAAGTCTATTGAGTTAAGACTGGCAAAAATAGATCACACTGCAGTTCACCCACACTTGCTGGACATGAAAATTGGACAAGGGAAATATGAGCTTGGATTTTTTCCTAAGCTGCAGTCTGATGTTTTATCCACTGGCCCAGCAAGCAACAAGTGAGTAAGCTAAGGCAACAAGTGCTGAGTCTTGGCAAGGTCTATAGAATGGCACTAAAACAGAAGTCTTAGAAAGCAAAGTCAGTTTTGGGTTTGGTTTCTTCAAGTGGGAGCAGGTCAGATGATGTGGGGTGGGGTTTTTGCTATGTCTGTTTTTTTTTTTTTTTAATCATTTTAAAATCTGGACCTGAAGCAAATTTACTGAAGAAAGCCCTCTTATGTTTAAGATGATAGTCTGTGTACTTTGAGTTACTTGCAGTTATTGTCAATACAAAAGCAAATCCCCTTATTTGATCTCAAGTAGGAGCTAGCAAATGTTTTAGGATATTTTCTTATAAAAATCTTGAAGGAGGAGGCGGAAGGCTTAAATTGTCCCTGGAATTGTGAGGGAAAAAAAAAAGAAAAAGTACAAAGCAAGTTTATGTGATCTAATATTCTAAAATATTTTGGTTGCCCAATATTCCAGAGATTTTGTGTATGTTTGCAGCTGTGCTTTGGCTGATATAATTGATGTCAGCACATTCAGTATAGAATAAGCTGGAAACCTCTGATTGCCTCTGCCCCTCCCCTGACTGCTGACATTTGGCTGATGTTGTTCCCCCACGTGCAGGTGGACAAAGAGGAACGCTCCTGCTCAGTGGAGACGGAAGGACAGACAGAAGCAGCACACGGAGCACCTGCGTCTGGACAATGACCAGAGAGAGGTGAAAATTGCTCAGCTCTAGAGATCTGATTTTTTCCTTTCCTAATGGCCTGAAAAATGCTTTGCAACCTTCATGAAATGTCTAGACAGTTACAGTTCATGTCTGCTCTCCCTTAAGTGTATTTAATACAAATGAAGTAGCAGAACAAAAATACTTAATTTTCTTATTATAAGAGTTATGTCATTTTTGCCCTCTTTCAGGACAAAATTTCATCCCACATATAGGAGAGTTCTCTGAAAATATAATCACGATTTCAAGTTGTTCTGTTTTGTTTTTTTTTTTTTAAGGTGATGAGTGGGAAGAGGGGAATTAATAGTTTTCAGCTATCTATTTCCCATCTTTAATTAACTTAGTCACCCTGCACTTTTGTGTATTTGATGGAGTAAAGATAACCTCCTCTAGAGAGGGATTAATTTCATCCTAAAATCAGGAGCATTGCCTTTTGGAGTTGCCTAAATGTCTTCTGTAGACCATAATAAAAGTCTTAAGGTGACAAAATGAGAGACAACCTCACTGCTAAGGTGAGAATGTGAAGCCCACCCATACTGTCACGTTGTGTCTGCCTGTTCTTACACAGCACAGTCTGATGCTGATTTACCCACCTTCTGAGCTGATGGACATCTCTCACCACTGCTCCTACAGCTGACACAGTTTTTCTTTGTGGTGAAGTGGTTTTGAAAGATCTGGGTGAAGTGAACTAATTACAGTACAGTTTCTGATTCATATGGTACAGACTGCAAACTGTTACACCAGATGCTGATTTATGGGTAATTCCAAGAATAGTCTGGCTCAAGATATTAGAGGTTTTTTGTTTGTTTACTAACCCCAGAGTTTTGCTTTTGTTTGTTTGTTGTTCATTGAAGACAATATTCTCTTGCCTTGTTAATATCCTTAGAAAAGCTTAATTTTGAATTTTAGAGGAGTAGTAGTCTTCTGTCTGTTAGGATAGTGTTGTGAAACTCAAGTGTGTTTGTTCAGTTCGTCCTTTTATGGTAGTGATGGATTTAATTGCCTTCCTAGTGTACTCATTTCTGGAATTTACTTACTGGTTTGTTAAAGTTTTGTTGAATTATAGTGTCATCTCTGTCATCCATAACCATGTAACAGAAAAATGTCTGCAAAATAAAAATACTCTACAAGTAGTTTCTGGCTTTGACATGTTCCATATGCCCAGACAACTCTAAAATGCTTTTTTAGATGTAACAGAAATTAATAGTAGTTGATTTCTAACCTCATTACTTTGCTAAACAACACAATTGTTAAAGCATGTAAACTTCTGAGCTAATTACAAAGGCAAAAATCTACCTCTGGTCTCTGGGATGTTTTGTTTGTTTTGTTTTTTAACTGATTCCTCACAAGTTCATTTCCTATAGGAGTTGTTCTGTTGCAAAAGGCAAATAATATCTGAGGAATAAATATTTTGAATACATGCTCAGCTGGGGGTACGGAGTGCCAGTGGTAATGGTGCTGTTGTTTTAGGGGTTTATGCTGTACCTCTTTGATGGCATAATGGTGATTGAACATTTACCCCTTCTCTGGGTGAACCTCAGACTTCCACAGTAAAATTGAGAGTGGGGAGGGAGCTCTTCTGAGGTGAACACTGGAGGCCAGGCTGAGCAGGAGGTGTCAAACTGCAGCGTTGGGAGTTTGAAACAAATTGAAGCTTTGCGGAGCCAACAGAATTCTGTGCAATTGAAACTTTTTACTTGTAAACATTTGTGCCCAGTGGAGGGCAGAGTTTACACCAATCCACTGATTTAACACCATCTTTTCTTTTTTCCTTTCAGATTCATTACTTACGAATTTATTTTTATGTTGAATTCTTGGGAGTTCTGCATTGTATTATGTCTTCACTCTTCCTTTTCTGTTTTGCATGCTTGCTTTTATTACTTCATATGTGCTTACCACTTTCACTTTACATCTGCTTGGCTTTTTGCTACCAACTTGTCCTGCCAGCACCCGGACTTTTCCATGTCAGAGCTTCAGTTGCAGTTATGTTTAGACTGGGACCAGCATGATTGGCCCTTCATGCCCTCTATAAAATCTGTGTCAGAGCATTATCTGGTATGTCCAATGCACAATATGACTGTAATCATAGTTCTGGATAAAGATGCATAATTAAATGTATATATCATAGCTCTTTAGTGCAAGGCCAGTGGAGAAGGTGGGGTTTTCCCTCTTTGTTGTGTTTGACAGATCTATTCACAGTTGGTCATTATTTCCATGTAAGTCAGACAGGTTTCCTGTTAATTTGATATATGTACTAATCCTGAGTATTCCATCAGTGCCTGTACAGGACTTCCTTTCCATCACTAATTCTCAGTTAGCTGTGCCCCAACCAACCTGGCATCACCTGGCTTCCAAAATATTTGTCATATCACTCTTGTCTCTGGGGTGAAAACAATGGCAACTCCTTGATGGCAGTAATAGGAGCAGAAGAGCTCTTTCGAGTAGAGTGGGTTCAGGAAATGATTTTCCTCAAAAATGCAGCTGGTTCACAGCTGAGAGATGTTGCTATCATTTGCATTTTGCAGCTGCTTCCTGAAAGAGCAAAGTTTTCTTGCAGTCCCCATGTAGACCAGTCTGCCACTTGAATAGTCTTGGTCTGGGTAGTTTTTGCAAATTTTCATTTAAATGAAAAAAAGACAATTTGCAGTGGTGCAGGGAGTAATTGAACCTCTATGCATCTGAATATCCTTGGCAGTTTGTATTGTGCTTTTGTAATTCAGCAACGTGTGTTCTAATACTGTATAGCCAATATAAATGGGGATTTGACCTCTGGTGAAATCGCAGTTTAAGTGTCTCAGCCCTAAATAATGCTGAATATAAAAAGGGGCCTTTTCTGAAAGAGGACCTGATCCTTTCCTCCTCACTCCAGAGGTGTGGGTTATAAAGATAAGTTTACCTTTCTCTCTTGGCCAAGTAGTCTCACTTGCACTTTTGTCTGTGTTTGTCCATTTTCTCCCCCAATCCAGAAATACATCCAAGAAGCCAGGAATCTGGGCAGCACCATTCGGCAGCCCAAGCTCTCTAACCTCTCTCCATCAGTCATTGCACAAACAAACTGGAAGTTTGTAGAAGGCTTGTTGAAGGAATGCAGAAATAAGGTAATACAGAGAATAAGTCTGCTCTCCTGCCCCTCATATCCGTCCTTTCTGAACCATTTTGTATCCAGTATGGTTGAACCCCACCACTTTTCTGCCATTTGTTTCTGCTTTATTCCTATGAGGATTTTTGCATGGTGGTGAGAAATTAATGAAGAGATAATGTATTCAGAAATTCTGCAAGGAGCAGAGACTTTATCAAGCAGATTTATGATAGAGATTGAATATTCTGAAGGGTTTTTACCATCCCACTGCCCAAGTCTATTATAGCACATTTCAGTTATAGCTAATGAGGCAGTACTATTTCAACAAGAGTGAATAATCCAAAAGAGAGGCTTGTGGTGAAAATACAGCAGCTTTTCTCTTAATTACATTTCTGAGGTGTAAGTTTTTAAGCACTTAACAAATGAATTTGGCATTAATTTGTAGGTGTGCTTTACCAGTATGCCTACAAATCACATAGTATCACATAGTTGACAACGTATTAATCTGAAGTAAATGTTAATGTTTATAAAAATACAGCAAAGAGAGTTATTATGAAATAGGCACATTCTTGCCTAGAGTCAGTAGACTTAATTACTATAGTAATTATATACAACTTTTCATAAGACTCTATTTAATATGTGTATCTACTTCTGGTTTCACTTTATGGAACTGTCCAAATAATTCCCATCCCTTAATAGAGGTGCAATAGATGATGAAAATTTTTGAATACGACTTGGCTCTATGACAGTGAGAAATTGCCAGAGGGAGTGAGGGGGAGAAGCAGCTAAGGGCTAACTTGGACTTCTTAATCTCCACCAAGATGGTGCAGAGGTGCTTAAGGGAGTATTCCTCATTTGAAAGCCAGTTTAGAATAGGAACAAAGGTGACAAAATGTGTAAGAGACGAGCAGAACTGATTCCCTCACCATTTTTTCCTCCAGTTGGCTGTATGATGAATGTATTGTGACTGGAAGACTGTACTTGAAGAACTGGTGAAAGCTTTGGTGGCCAGTATGAAATTGTGCACAGTTTAGGAGAATATGGCTCATGGGGAAACTCAAGAGGTGCACTCTAGAATGGGTTTGGTTTAATCCAAATGCCCTTCTGGCAGAACAGCATCTCCCCAGAATGACCTACCCATGCTGCTTGGAAACACTTGGGCTCATTCACCTGCCCTGGGGAGGCGGTGGACAAAGTGTCCACCTTGGGGAGTACTCACCAGGCTTCAAAACTACCCCAAGACCTGTGTTTTGTGGCCTTGCTGCTGTGCATGCAGCTTGTTGATGTGTGACCTGCTGTTCCCTTTGTTGGGGTTCCTCTGTGGAGGATGATTTGCCTGTTTGCAAACCCTTTTTTAGAAAACTGGAAGATCAGCACTGGTGCTGTCCTGGCTTGAAAACCAGGGATAAAAGAAGGGCAGTTCTGCACTAATGCCAGAAATATATATCTCCTGCCAGTTATTCTGCCAAAACTTTGTTATCATGTGCTTCCTTATTGGCCATTTTAAATGTGTAAGTGGTCTTGGAAATTCCTGGGAGAGATTTAGCTCTCTTTTGCCTTGTTCTTTTTGAGACTAAGAGGATGCTGGTTGAGAAAATGGGTCGAGAAGCTGTGGAGCTTGGTCATGGTGAAGTGAACATCACAGGAGTGGAAGAGAACACCCTGATTGCCAGTCTGTGTGACCTCCTGGAAAGAATATGGAGCCATGGTCTGCAAGTCAAACAGGTGAGGAATAAATATTTCTGTACATTGCAGAGCACACTTCCCTAGAGTTGTGTGATGCTTTTCCTCTCTTTGCTTTCAGAGGACACCTTTAGTGTGTTTGTAGATGTGTGTGTCCCCTAGTCTTTTTTATGTCAGTTCCTACCCCACTGTCTGTCTCCATGTTGTGGGATATGTGCAAGTGTACCTGTAGGTGTGTTCCACAGATGACTTCTTGGAAGACTCTCCATTTAACTCAGGGGTTTTGTTTGGTTTGGTGGGTTTTGGTAGTCTTTTTTAAATAGGATGGTAAAAAAACCCTACTGCTGTGTTCTTAATATCTTTGTAAATGAAGTCGCATGGGCTACAAGGCAGCATATCCTAAGGTGTTCTTGGTGGGATGGGGGAAGTGTTTTCCTGAAGGATAATTTAGTACTTCAAATTAACAGTCTTGATAATTTTGGTTCTTCCTGAGTGATGTAGAGTTACTTAAATTATGGTTACAAGATCACTAGCTAGAGGTATTGAGGTTTTGGATGAAATTAATAACTGTTTTGCTCTTCTGTTTGAAGTCACTTGTGGGACAAGATGGAGTTTGGAGGGCCTTTACCAATTTTACTCCTCCCTTGTACAAAGGAGTAGCAAGGGCAAAGAAGATTATAACTTCTTTTTTTTGAAAGAATATATGTTCATAGTCCAGTATCTCTGTTCCCAGCACCCAAACGCCAGTGTTTAACTCTGCTCTCCTTCAAACAATACAACAGTTTTTCTATGTGAAGATTTATCATGTGATTCTCTCCCTTCCCTCTTGTATATCACTTAGGATAGAAGCTGTACTGCTTTCGTCTTAGAAGACAGAGCATCAGTATACTCTGCTTCAACCCAGATTTGGGCCTTTCAGACCACCAGACGGCCAACCCTTCATAAGGTTAATGCTTTGGATTGATTGCAGATGTTGGCAAACAGTGCTGAATGGTGGAAGAAATAGAGTGCTGGAATAGAATAGAGGCCTGATGGAGGAAGTGCAGTATATCTCATAGTATGATCCAGAGTTAAAAAAAATAAAAAGTAAAAAAGCACCACCAGTTGTCTGTGTGCTCTGGCCTTTATGAAATATGCAAAAGCCTGCTGTTTCATACATCGATTTTATTTCATTTTTCAATAATGAGCCAAGGGAGACTCTTCTTTCTCAACTGACCATAGTAATGAGGATGGCTTTCCTTTCACCAATCCCTGCTTTTACCTCTTCCCTGCTGATGAACCCCAGTAGTCCCACATTAGCTACCTACTGATTTTTCCACGTGCAAAGGGAATCCATGCCTTCCGTTGTCCCGAGCAACGCAGGAGACTTTTGCTGTAGGATCTAATGACTGAAGTAGTCTGGACTTTCAGAAGGCTTTGGTTATTCCCTTGCCCATTCTCTATCCCACTGCTTTCCTTAGGCTGTCTTCCTTCCCCTTATAGATCCAGCTTGCATCATCATTGCTGTTTGGTGAAGTTAAAGGAGAGGTCCACGGTGCTGAAGGAGCGGGCAGACACTGCATGAGTTCTCACATTCATCATGGTTGTTGACATCAATTTGCTGCAGGATCCTTTGTTGCTGCTTTCTGTGATCTGCTGCAGTTCTCCCTGCCATGGCAGCTGGTTGCTGAACACTAGACTGTGTGTGCATGTGTGTGTTTATTGGGAGAAAACGCAGTTTTGGATGTAACTCTTTGCTGGGTGATATTTTCATGCTGTTTTTTATCTGTTTATAGTAAGACTTGCAGTTTGGGCTTTCTGTGTTGGATCTGTCAGGTACACACAAGACACAATGGATTTTTTTTGTATCCTCACCACTGAATGTATATTTTTAATAGCTTTCTGTCAGCACAGATGTTACAGGCTCTCTAGGATTTATTCGTCTGGAGGCATACCACATCTGGAATAATCCCTCATGATCAATAGTTCTTTATGTGAACTGTAGAGAGCTATAGGATGGAAATGATTAGAGATTTTTAAATATAGTTATAAAAAAATTATAGATGAACCATCATTACTGCACTTCTGGGAAGGCACTTAGATAATTTTAGATTAAATTGATAGTGCAGAATTGACAACTATTGCTTTACAGTCATGGTTTCTTTCTGCACAAAGCTGTAAATAAAAATGTGGCCTTATAATATGACAGCTTTTCTGAAACGCAGAATGCAAATGTTAGATCCTTGCTGGGATTTCAGGTTAATACAGTAATTTAGGAAGATAAGTAATACTAATAATCTGTAAGTAATTCCAGTTGATGTGTTGGAGAGCCTCTGTTCGCTTACTGCTGCCTTTCTGCAGGTTTGCAAGCTTTTGATTTATTATGTGAAATATTTTATGATGAATCCAAGAATCTTTATAGTTTCCCAGTGAAAGATTTTCTCACTCTCTGCTTTAAGCCAGCAGTGGTTTAAGAAAGCAACATAATGAGCAAGGTGTACCTTTTAACATCATTTGATAGATTTATCTTGGCCTAAATATTACATCCCAAATTCTAGCTTTTAAGTTGGTTTTACAGTCTGTAGAACTGGTGTCTTTTTGCTGATAAGCTTTCACTGTCCTGCTTATATTTTGGGATATCTTGCTGTGTTTGTATTTATCCAGGTGCTTTGCCTCATGAAATTGAGTGGAATCTTTTGAGATTCTAAAAATGGGCAAGATTTATCCATACAAACATTTATCCCTGAATTACCCTGAGGGGAGCAGGACTTGGCCTGGGTGTGACTTGCTCAGGCTGGCTCTGCCTCTTGTCATTTCATTGCTGGAGAGGCAGGCAGGGAGAGCCCCACTGGACAGGTCACAGCCTTAGATTTAAACTCCACGTGCACAGAGCGTTTTACAAGCCTTTGAATGTTTTCCTGTCATGGTAATGAACTATGAGGGAAGAAGTTCCATTGACTTTTTCCTGTTACCAGAATCATTAGCTCCCAGTAGTCTGACTCTTGTTTTTCCTTCTCAGCCTCTTTACAGCTCCCAAGCGCCTCCAACTTGTTTCTTATTTTTGGTTTTTACCATTGAGTTTATAGGGAGAAACATCTTTAAAGCAAGTTTTTGTCATGGCTGATACTTTCAATGATGTTTTAAACTTTTTTTTTTTTTAATTCAGCTGGTAGTGATTTCTTTAACTAGTATTTTTTAATTTTAGGGAAAGTCTGCTTTGTGGTCTCATCTGTTACATTACCTAGAAAACAGACAAAGAAGAACCACATCAGGCAGCTTTAGTACCTCAGGTAAGTTTGGCATCTGCTGGAAGAAGATGATTAAAAGCTGTGAGTAAGAGCTGCCTGCAGATTTACACCATGCAGAGTTTTTTTTCCCCTTGGAAATACCCTTCACTCAATATAACTGAACCATGTGTTACATCTGCTACAGGTTTAATATGGGCCTGGTGTGTTGTCTCAATATATTTTATGAAAAGTAAACTGGTTTGTATTGAGCCCACTTGTTTGAGTCTGGAATCTGACTACTATGGTAGTCAGAATCCAGAAATAGCTTAAGTTTCAGAGAGAGGCTTTAAAATGGATTGCTGTGGTACATCATCCTCCATGTGACACACAGGCCCTGCATGACTGGCAGAGCAAATGATCTTGTGGATGGGGGTGGAAAACAAGTATAGGCACATAAGATTGTGCTGTACACCCTGAAGTTTTACATTATGGGTGTAAAACAACTGAACAGAAGGTTTATTGTTTAAAACAGAAACTTGAACTGAAGAAACATATTTTAATTTTTGTTGCATCAAGTGTTGCAATAGAAGCAATATTGCACATAAGGTACACTGATTATGTGTTTCTAGGATTATTAATGTAATTTTTCAGCATTACTTCTTGTGTGAGATGGGGACATAGGATATAAATTTGGAGAGGACAGGTTTGGGGGAGGCAGTGGGTGCCTTTTATTTTTTATTTAAAGCTACTGTAAGCGAAGATTTGAGCATTAGTAAAGTGCACAAGATCCTGTAAGCAATCAAAACCATAGATTTGGAAATTTTAGGGTCTCCTGAATGTCTCTTAGTTCATAGTGGTTTTGTATATCAAAATAAGTCACAATCAGTTCTATGCTTTCTAACTTGGGATTGAGGGCAGGGACTGTGTTCAACATAGTTGAACATTCAGCATAGAGTTGAATACACTCATTATGGAGTGGAATCTGAAAGATAAGAGTGATAATATTGCTTGAAACCCCCCAGATGGGGTATTTAAAAAGTAGTGGTGCTACAGGAATGTGGAAAGTAATAGCTCAGTAAGCACGGGATGTGTGGTGTACTGCGTACAACATATTTAACACTTCTCTGGAGTCAGGAGTGCCAGTCAGGGTTACTACACAGCAAGAACACAGAGTAGTCTTTAGACAATAATGCTTGATTACTGTATGTCTTAAGCCATTTGATGTCATACCAATTTCAGCTGAATCTAAGCCCAGTAATCTGTTGGTGCTCAGTGTGTGCTGATCTGTGGAACCATCTGTGTAGCATATTAGATTTTTGTGTCATTTGGAGTAGAAATACACCACAGTACCTTCACAGAGTCACCAGTAATACAAGGGTGTGAATTGGCATTAATTCACCTTCTTCTTTATATTGATTTTAGAATCTGTAGATGATTTCTGCTAACAAGAAATTGTTTTCTTTTGAATCTAGGAATACTTCTTGATTCAGAAAGACGAAAGTCTGATACAAGTCCAGCCATGTCACCTCTGAGAATTTCTCTCATCCAGGATATGAGGTGAGTTTGAACTGTTAAACAATCCAGAAACCCCCTGAGGTTTGCACACTTGTTTCTGTGTCTCCTGTGCACCATCCAGAAAAGCCTGTGTTTCATGCAGCAGGAGGGGGCTATGGGGAAGGAACCTGTTGAACTATTTAAAAGTAGATAGATCAGTGTTTTCATTGACCTTTACAGAAACAGGTTTCATACTGAGGAGTTTTTATATTGTCAGAGCTATTAACATACGGAAATACCATGACAGAATTTTCATATTTTTAATGTTTTCTGTATTGGTTTAGTTCCACAGAGGTGTGGGTGTAGTGTTTGTGTTTTCCCAGTCATTGCTGAGTCGATTGCGTAGTTCTGATACCACTTTTGCTTCTCAGGGAAGAATGCAGTTTAAAGAACTTGTTTGATGTAAAGAATGGGTTTATCTAACATTCAGTACTGTAGTGTGAATAAAACTACAACTTCTGCCCAATGCCTTCTTTTCAGTACACTGAAAAAGCAATATGCATGACTTCTGAGACAACCTTGAGAGGAATTTTCCTTCTTTTTCCTTAGAGCATCCATTTTTTTCAGTAGGGAGGAGTGAATCGAGGATTTGCTTGCCTTATTAAAATATACCATTTGTGTCTTGTGTGCAAGAAAAGCTTCTACTGAGCATGCAAAGACAGTATTTAATTTTCCAAAGCGTTCAGCCATAAATATTGCAGCGATAAGGTCCAGAGCGAGTCCTAAATCATGTGAGACAATGGGCCTGGTTTAGAATTTTGTAAATAGGGCACTGCATTGCAGATATTTCCTTTTCAGGCTCTTATTCTCTTTGAGCTAGATTGCAGGGATTTTTTTATTGTGCTGAATATTAAGGTGGTTATGTTTCTTTTTCCTGTAATTTACCTGATATTTTGTGTTCTTTGGAAAACTTCAGCAGAGCTTGGGTCAAAAGAACTGTCATGCTTTGACAATACCAAGCATTTCTTCTTCTTTTTTTTCCAGGCATATCCAGAACATAAGTGAGATCAAAACAGATGTTGGCAAGGCCAGAGCCTGGGTTCGCCTCTCTATGGAAAAGAAATTGCTTTCTAGGCATCTGAAACAGTTGCTTTCAGATCATGAACTCACAAAGTAAGATGGGTTATCTTGGGCAAAGCTTTTTTGAAAAATTAAGATCTATGTAATTGTTTGGTTTTAAAAATCCAGGTGTGCCTGTTTTTGCGTCTGCTTAGCAGTGTGCAGAAGTCGTGGAACAAATTGTCTTTCTGAGTGTATGAACTGTTTGGGAATTAGGTTTCAGTGCTAGGGTTCTTCATATGCATTTTTACATTTATAGCCTGCTTTACAACATAAGGTGAATTGCTTTCACATTAGTCACATACAGTGTTTACTGTGTGGAAGTTAAAGCCGCAGTAATTGTCATTAACTGTAATTGAGGACTTCTTTCCGGAGAGAGCTTAACCTATGCTGTCTCTTCTTCCACTCACCCTCTTCCAAGGAATTTCTTCTCCAATCCCCCTGAACCCCAACAGCTGATTAGTGGACATTTGCCTTGTCTTGTATTATGTTGGACTTTCTGATGAAGCTGTGGCCTTCAGTGAATAAGGAGAAGCTGAAGGATGGAGTGAGGACAGCTAATAAATCTACCTGTATCTCCAAATTAAGGTTAAGCCTCTGCAGTGAAGTCAACAGTTCAGATCAGGTTAAATTTAGCAGTGCTTGTCCCGTGCAGAGCAGGTGCTGTGAGAGGACTTTCCACACACCACCACACTCCATGTACCCCCACAAAAGAGAAGGAAAAAACCTCTTTTAACACTTTTAATACTCTTCATTTATCAGGCAGATTCTGATTCTCTGGAAGAGGGAGACTGCAACAGAAGTATGTTTAAAATGAAAATGGCAAACAAAGGAGCAACTTGTACAGGATAACATCAGTTCTCTGTAATCTCGTGTGCTTCGTGCTGCATATTTAGATATCCTACACAGAGAGCTGTTCTAGGTGGTAGGGTTTGAAAGGGTGCCCCACTTGTTTTTAGAGGAAGCAGTGTCGAGTTCAGTGAGGTACTGAAAGTAATGGTGCAACTTCTGCCATTTTACAGTTAACAAGATTGTGTGTTGTTCTTTTTTGAAGCAACTGTTAGATATTTTAATTATCCCATTCTCTTTACTCCATGTTTGTTAACAAATACAAGGAAAATGTAACGTTTGGTTTCTTTCTAGTCTGCAAAGGGAACAGGGAGAAATCACATGGCTTCCCTGTCCTGAGACCTTTATGTGCCCAGGGAAACAGAGAAACCTTACCCTTTGAAGAGACAGGACAGCACATACCTTGACAGGCTGTCAAGCATTTGATTCAGATTGTGCAAATGAAACATAGACATGGGCATCTGTGAGACTTTTGTGGCTTTGCCACTCCTATGGCTACAGGCAGGTTAGGTTAATTTAAGGCTCAGACTTTATTTTCATTGAACATTTCCTGTCAGTCTCTAGTGTTAGGTTTGTTATGTAAGTGAGAACATGCCTGTGTGTTGATTATCATTGATTTGTTTTGCAAGTTTCTGTCTTGTGACTTGCTGACTGTTTTGTAAATTGATACCTGAAATTGCAGGGAGTTGTCAGGATGCTCTCCTGCAGGAGCAACCTATCCATGTCTGTGTCAGCATTTCTAATACCTAATCCTTGCATTTTTGAGAGTTTAGATATTCCTGCAGCATCGGTTGGATTTTGATATATTTTGGCATGCTCTTCTTCTAAGATTATTCCCAAAACTTTTATTATTTATTGATTTCCACCTTTGCATGCCTGTCATTTTGGTTGTATCAGGAGCTGCGTACGATCAACACTGAAACTATTCCCTGGATTAATGTGCAGGTTGTTATAGGTCCTGGGTGACCACCTGTAGCCAAATACAAGCAGATAGCCCCAGTTTTTGCCTTATGTCCTTTGAGAACAATCTTCTGTCATACATCATATGCTGGAGAACTCTCCCATGGCACCCTCTGCTCAAAAGTAACTTAGGAGAGCTCTCTTTTCTTCAGTTCTGTCATTTTACATGGTCAAAAGGAGTCAGAATTTTTTTTTCTTGAGAAAGTGTAAAATTCCTTTTTCCATCTTGGGATGTTTTTGGGTGGGAGAAGACCCTTAGACCAACCATTACATTTGAGGGGTGGAAGATAATGAGAATTGGACTGTTTCACTTTGGAGATGTCAGTTTGCAGAGAGTTGGTGTATCTTGGCACATTGAACTCTTGACTCTCCCAGTATCACTTCTCATTTGTAATTGTTTGCCCATTATTCATAGTGTACCTAATAAATTTGCACAGTAGAGAACATTTCCCTGAAAGCATCTTGTTACTGCTGTGACAGATTATGTGTTTTGCTTTGTCAGAAAACTCTACAAGCGTTATGCATTCCTCCGCTGCGATGATGAGAAAGAACAATTCTTGTATCATCTCCTGTCATTCAATGCTGTTGATTACTTTTGCTTTACCAATGTTTTCACAACAATCTGTAAGTATTTGCTTTCCCTGCATCGCTGATTTCCAGATTTGGTTGAGTCCTTGTCCAAAATTCTAAACAGCTCTGAGCAGCATGCCCTAATGTGATTGTTCTGCTTTTTTCCCTGGGATCCATCTGTGTGTGCTGTATTGCTGTTTCCATGACCTTCTCTGGTGGGCAGGAATTTCTCTCTCTGTCACTTTTGTTTCTAACTTAGTAAAATACTTAGCTCTAATAAATTTAGTTAGGGGTGAGTTCTCAGCTGCAGTTTTTGTGGTGGGCTTGTTTGCATGATACTAAATAAGCACACTATGGGTTGTTCACTATCAAGGTAAGAATATTAATGCATGCTGGGAATTAAAAGAAAACAAACCTTTTCTGTTTTGTGCTCAGGCTACTTTGCTGCATGCCTGTCTCTGGGTTTGGAGTAACAGTGAAATGCCTATTGAGGGCTGCCTCAGAACTCCTCAACGTATTTTTTTTCTTCTAGTTGTTATAAAGATACCCTAGAGAAACTTTTAAGCTATTGTTGATGCTTAACTCTGTTACAGAGTTCTCAAAGATCCTGTGCCTGCTGCCACAGGACCTCACTGGGAAGGCAAAATAAGGAAAGACTTTAGCAAGGCTTATAAAATTGGGGTTGGGCTATGTGAAAGGACTACCCTTGGTGGTGTGTTGTGATTCATACTTGTGTGTATGAAAGACAAAGCAAACAGGCATCCAAGCAGAATAGCTTTTGGTCTTGCAGGCAAGTTCTGGATAATGTGAAAATCTGGTCTGCTGGATGCAGTTAAATTGTCACTTACTTTAGGATTATCAGCACAGAAAATAAAAAGGGAAACATTTTAATTCATTCTTAAATGCTATGAGCATTGGGCTTTTAAGGAGAGCCAACCACCAAATGCTTTCTCGAGGGCACTGACAGCTGAGGAGATGCTGAGGGAGAAGTGCATTAAACGCCTCAGCTGAAAAGCCCTGGCTGTAATCTGCTTATGCACTATGAAAGAAGGGCAGAAAGCCAAGAAACACAGTGACTATTCAGAGAATTGGATTTTATTATAAAAGGCTGGTTAACAGAGGGCTGTGCGGAAGATACTGGGTGGTGGAAGAGCATATGCCTCGAGAGTCAGAGGAGGGACTGCAGCTCAGGTGATACTGCATGAATTACTCACAGGTAAACCAGGGGACCAGAAAGCATTTGAACATATGTGTGGTGCTATTTAGCAGGAAAAAAATTGCTTGTTTTTTTTAAGAAATTGATAAGTCCTAAAGTTAGCATAACCAAGAGTGACATGGCACAGAGAAATTTGCAGCATTATGCTGTATTTTCACTGGATTTGTTCAGCCATGGTAGTGAATGCTGCTGCCATCCATGCCTGTAAAGAAAGGCTGCAGTTAGTACCTGAGTGGGACCTTGGGGGAGCTGTGCAGTGTGCTGAGCTGCAGTGCAGTCCTGGATACAGGAATATCATGTCTTTACTTCCTTGTCACTAAGCTGAGGATAAGTAACCATCTTCATGCCATATTTTGAGGTTGGTAAATAAAAAGGGATTACACTCATGAGAAGGTGTTATTCCATCCAAATTTCATTCTTCACTTGACACTCTTCTGCTGTCAGCTCTGCTTCTTAGTGGCTGCTGAAATGTGTACACTTCCCTATTGTCAGTCAGTGCTTAGTGTGCAAGTGTCAGCATGATTAAATAGGATCTCTGATGTTCTTTTAACATTTCGTGGTACTGCAGTGCTGTTTTATGACTTATCTCTTGCCCCTCTCTTGACTAAAGGGGTTATATAATTACCCTTCTTCATTTCTGAAGTGTTCTTTCTCTTCTGTTTGCAGTGATACCATACCATATATTGATTGTTCCCAGCAAGAAACTCGGTGGTTCAATGTTCACAGCCAATCCTTGGATCTGTATTTCGGGAGAACTGGGTGAAACCGGAGTCCTGCAGATCCCCAGGAATATATTAGAAATGACTTTTGAGGTTTGTGTTACTTGATACAAAACCCAGTTTGAATGTTCTGTTTGTTCAGTTTTAAATTCTCCCCTTGCTCTACCACCCTGCTATACATTTCCAATCTTTGTGGTTAGACACAGATAGTTTGTGCCTGTGCATAGCACATTTAACCTATATTTAATAACATGCAGAGCAAAGTGACTGACAATTCTTTAGTGCAAGGGATAGACAAGACTGTCTTTATGTTACAACTGTGGGAGGTGTCATATCCTCTTCTGTTGGAAAACAAAGAAGTGATTCTGCTCTGATTTTTGCATGTGTGTTGTGTGCATTGGGTAAAATTGAATTGAAAGATGTAGTTCAGCTGATGTGCCCTGTGCAGATCAAAATAGTATTTAACAAAACAAGCGAACAAACAAAAACAAGTAAAGCAGCCTACCACTAAAAAGCCCAGAACCAACCATGCAGTCAGAGACAGGAACCACATTTCTGAGTTTCTGTCTGAGCATGTTCCCTAATAGTTTACACCCCCAACATGCTGCTTTCTTTCTGTTCCCTCTGACAAACTCTGTTTAATTTGCAGTGCCAGAACCTGGGAAAACTGACCACAGTGCAAATAGGACATGATAATTCAGGGCTGTATGCCAAGTGGCTTGTGGAATATGTTATGGTCAGAAATGAAATAACAGGGCATACTTACAAGTAAGTATCATCCTGACATTTCATGTGGGGTAAGTAGAATTTCTGCAGGGAGCTGGCACAGTAGGGCTTGTTTGATTAGAAAGGTCTGATCTCCTGGGACTCTGTGTCCACAGTTGCCTTGACCTGAAGATCGTTCAGCTTCTGGCATTAAACAAATCGTGGTTCTTATGAATTCAAACAGGGTTTGCAGTTTGGAGATTTTCATGTCTCATATCACACTGTTGGTGGAGAGGATGAGTTGACTGTTGTGCAGCTTAGAAATAATCTGCCTTGAGCCCAAGGAAGATACAACAAGTCAGAACTTGCTGCTTACCAAATACAGGTGATATTTTATATTAGGACTGGGTGCTCCAGGTGTTACAGACACCTTTGGACACAAGCTGGAGCACAAGGCCTTATGAGCCTTAGAAACCTGTGCTTACATGGGGAAAGCAAAGGAATGGAATTTACAGTGAGAATTAAATTTATTTGTGTTAGATACAGCATAGTTTGGTGCCCTGTCCTTAGTTTAGAGACAGTGTCAGGCTTGTGTTGATGTCAAATTGGTGGGTAAGTCCACTCAGCTCTCCATGCCAATTCATTTGTAATTAAATGAAGAGGAAAGATTCTATTTTTGGATGCTGTTCAGTTTTCCAGTTCAGCTGATTAAACTGCCATCAACATTGGTTCAGAGAAAGTGATAATGAGCAAATGAGCATGTGTGCTTTCTAGTGCCTGATTTAATATCCCAATTCAGTAGAAGTACTGGTGTTCTGGCATTTAAGCACATGTTTGGGTTGTGGGGTTGTTTTGCAGCTGGCCTACTGTGTAGTGTATTCACTGTATTTCTTCACGCATCTATGGGGTGTAGTAGGATTTCCCCTTTTATCCATTTTTCCTCAAATTATATGCTACATATGGGACTCAAGCAAAATCTGCTTTGGGGATGGATCATCTACTGCAACACTCAGCACAAACTTGGAACTGAAAAGCTTTTTTACTTTTGCTGCCTGTGCTGGCAAAAGCCAAAGCCAAGACTTTGTTATTTGTTGCTGGATGAATGAATATAATAGCTATTCTAGCAGGATTTGGGCTTTAGGCAACTGCAAAGTTGAAAATCTTTGGCATGGAATGGAATCTGGATTGATCCACGTATTTATCTCCTTGGTGTTGTTAGGTTTCCCTGCGGAAGGTGGCTTGGGAAGGGAATGGATGATGGCAGCTTAGAGAGGATCCTGGTGGGAGAGCTGCTGACTTCCCACACGGAGGCTGATGAGCGGCAGTGCCGAACCCCTCCCCTGCAGCAGTCTCCAAGCATGATCAGGAGATTTGTCACCATCTCACCAAACAATAAGCCAAGTGAGTGCTGGGAGTTGTTTTGTTTTGTCTTCTGTTCTGCATCATCACCTGAGGGCTTGCAAACACAACTGGAGTTTGGAGAGGACCTGTGAAACTCAGCCCAGTGTCCTGCTTGAACTCCAGCTAACTTCCAAATGACAGTCCTGGGCATCCTGGTCTGTCTTCTTAAATTTTGAAATCTGAAAGGATGGCAGATGTGTGTGTCTGTGCTCCTGGTCCAGTGGTGTTTTTTGTATTGTCCTTCACCTGTGGAATGAATGCTATGGAAGAAGGTAGAAATTTGCTGCCTTTTCTCTGTCTCTCCTTCATGGATGAAGAGTCTTGCTAATGGTTTCTATTCATGGACTCTTCTTTGTTTGCTGTTGAGGTCAGTGTTCTGTGGTTGTCTTATTCCTGATAAATCAGGTGGTTCCTCTGTTCCCAGCCATGCTTGGGTTTGCAGCGAAACTACCACAGGAAGTATTTCCAGGATGCCCAGATTTGTTAGTCCTAAACAAAGCACAGCTCTTTTCCTAGCTTTGAGTCCTGATCTGAAAATCCACATAATATGTAAAAACTCTTCTCACTGTTGGTATTTTGAAACACCACGGTGTTAACTTCAATATAAAACCAAACCATCTCCATTCCTACCTCCTCAACAACAAATAAAAGTAGAGTTGGGTTTCCATTACCCACAACCCAGCAATGTTTCCCTAACAGAATGAGTTATATTGGTTCATGCTCCTCTGCTGTGCTTTGTGCTCTGCCATAACCCTCACACACAGATACAATTTCTGAAGCTGTAACTGGATCTATTTTTGTGTTTTGCAGAGTTAAATACTGGTCAGATACAAGAAGCTATTGGTGAAGCTGTAAATGGTATTGTCAAGCATTTCCACAAGCCAGAGAAGGAGGTGAGAGGTTGTTGTCTGTGTAATGGCACTCCTGTCCTAAAACTCTGATTACTAAACATGAGAGAATATATAGCAGAAAGAACTAAACTGAGTGAACACCCATGTGCTTGAGAATTCCTGAAGTGGAGCAGAAATGAGATACTGAGACTGCACCACTGAGATAGTACAGCCACAAATACCTCTAGTTTGCTGCTAACTGGAGCATTCTGTTAAATGGGAAATTCTGTTATTAGTCAAATTCGGCCAAGGATTCTACCCATAGACTGTCAAGAGCACTGCCTCCTCTTTAGTTTGTTCTGAATTAACTGACATTTTACATCTGCACTGAGTTCCAAGTAGGTTTTTAATGTCTGTTTTGCATTATCCTAGCTACTTAAAATGTGAAAACCCATGGGCCACTTTAAAAAAAAGGAAAGAAAAAAAGGCCACCCTGTAAACACCCACATCCCCTAAGCAAGTGAAGCAGAAGTGCTCTTAAAGTCTCTTTTTCATTACACATGTAATCAGCTGTCACAGCCGTGATTTTCTGAAGCAAACCTGGGTAGCATGCCCCTGTCAAATCATCACAGCCCAGCCCTTGTGAGCCAGAGAAGTGTAGGGCAGTGCTGGCTTTGTATGGATGGCTCATGACAGTCAGGAATTTTTTACAGATAGGTCTTCCCATTCCTACAGCACCTCTCTTCTAAATTCATTATGGCATGACAGATGCATATCCAGTGTAATTCAAGTCAGTGATCACATTGATAATAATCTCAAGTGGTCATGCAATGTTTTTACAAAATAGAATTTGCCATCATATGCTGAAGAAGGAATTAATTTTTTACTGAGCATTGAATGTTGTATTTGTTAATAAGTTCCTGTTACACTGGATCTGTGATCTCTATTACTTAAAAAAAAGAGGAAAATATTTTCCTAATTTTCTGTAGGGATCATTATTATAGGTAAAACCTGCTCATTATCTTGGCCTGTTTGAGGCTTTGTTTGGTGATGTTGAGGCCCTGACAATGCTTTCCTCAGCCTCATTCTTAGGGAAGTCAATCCACTTTTGAATGCTCAAGGCTTGTTAGAACTGGGCCATCCTATCTGGGGTCACTGTTTGACAGCAGATTTAAAGTTCAGGCATCTTCTTATTTAAAAACTTAATGGGACACTTGTGTCCCAGAGTCCTGAAGTGAGGTGATGAGTGTGTGTGCTTTCTGTGTGTGCTGGCAGAGAGGCAGCCTGACCCTGCTGCTGTGTGGAGAAAGTGGGCTCGTTTCAGCTCTGGAGCAAGTGTTCCAGCATGGATTTAAATCACCCAGACTCTTCAAGAACGTCTTCATTTGGGATTTTTTAGGTAAGTGGGAGGATGACATCCCAGAGCCTGTTTGTGTCTTTGAAATACACCCAGCTGTGTTCCTTATCACTGCTGTTGTGTCTCAGCTGGTGTGAAGAGCAGACTCCTTGGAGGCATCTCAGCAGCTGAATGGCCATGAGAGCTCTTACCTGCTTGTACTGTCATGAGACAGAGCCTCTGTCTTCTGCCAAAGCTGACTGTGCTCAATGCAGTAACTGGGCTTTGTCCTTCCAGCAGTAATAGTGTAAAACAAACTTTCTTACTGAGAAAGATGTACATAAATAGGGTGGTGAATTGACATAAGGTAACTGTTCTTAATTGAGCACAGTGAAAACAAGAAATCACTTGTAAGGGGTTGAGTTGTCTTTCAGAGCACAACAGATGGATCTAGTGCTGCTGGTATGTACTGGACCTTGTAATAAAGGGGTTATAAGCATGCATTTTTCACACAGTGGTCTAAATCCCTTGACACAAAGCTAAAGAAATCAACTGAGTTCACAAACACATTTTAAAAAAAGGAATTATTTTTAATAACGTTTCTGTATTTTGAGTAAGTACTTCAGCATTGCTTTTCCCATTATATGATGATTTTACTGCACTCAGATTCAGTAGATAGGTGAACCTCTTTAGCATTGTTCAGAGGGAAGGAAGTGGAATCCCAGTTTTGTACAGGGAGAACACAGGACTGAATCCAACAGGAAAAAAAAAGTGCTTACAAGTAATGATTCGGGAAATTCATGGATGAGCTTTGATCCTAGGCTTTTCAATTTTAATTCTCTCCTAAATGCACTGATGAAACTTCATTATTTCCCACCATTCTTTTAAGAAAAAGCACAAACATACTATGAGACCCTTGAACAGAACGAGATGGTCCCAGAAGAGAACTGGCAAACAAGGGCCAGGAATTTCTGTCGCTTTATCACTGCTATCAACAACACCCCTAGAAACATTGGGAAGGATGGCAAGTTTCAGATGCTGGTGTGTCTTGGAGCCAGGTATAAAGAAACTTCTTTATTATTGCTGTTGTTACTGATATTTTGATGAAATGAAAAATAGTGCACGTGAGACAGTTACTCCCTGTTCGCTGTCTCTTAAAGATATGTGGAGAGCACGGTAGGTCTGCTTAAAAGCAAAGAATAAAAATCATGTCTGTGCAGATGTGAAATTAACTTGGCTTTATTTTTATTCCCAAACTGCCCACTGGCACCTTGTCAGAGACCACCTTTTGCATCACTGGATCGCCCTGCTTGCAGACTGCCCCATTACAGCCCAGATGTATGAGGACATAGCCCTGATTAAGGATCACACGCTGGTGAATTCTTTGATTCGGGTGCTGCAGACCTTGCAGGAGTTCAACATCACCCTGGAGGCATCTCTTGTCAAAGGAATTGACATCTGACCTCCTGTCCCACAGGAAAAACTGTCTTTACAAACACAAAAAAAAGCAACAAGGAGTGAATCTCGTTAGTATGCAAAAGTTCTGTCTTGCCAGTACATTGTATCGTGAACTTGTTCATGGCCCAAAAATGCAACTTCGACTTCTCTTGAAGGAAACTCCAGAAATAGTACAGGCAAATGGATGGAAGCTGTAAACTCAATGTAAAAAAGAGGATTTTGGTATAAATCTATTTTAGAGTTTATTTGCTGATTTGCTTTTTACACACTTTCATGTGAAAGAGATAGAGATGAGTATTGTGCAGCTTATTTTAAAGCTGCAGTATTTCCTTGCCATAGAAAATGTGCAGTGAGCCTTTCAGCATTCTGTGAACTTGCCTTCAGATATGCTGTATGTCATAGACCCAGTGTATACACTCCATTTCTGCTGAGAAGGTCATTCTATAGTTTTTAAACTAATATTTTATATATTAACATTATTACCAATGTTTGATTTTTAAGGTGTTGGGTCATGTTCTGCTGCAAGGGAACTACAGATCTGATCTGTGCTTTTTTTTAATAGCTCCAAAGCACTGATTTGTCAACAATTATTTTTTTCCTTTATTTTTGTTGTCAGTATTATTTTTAGTGAAATCCAGGAGACTGAACCATGAAATGTCCAGAGATCAAAGTAATATTTTTCATATTGGTACGTAATTGCACAGAAGAAGAAATTAAGTCTGTTTTTTAACTGATGTTTTTTATTTATTTAACCTATCATTGTGTTTTGTAAGTTTGTCTTTAAAAAAAAAATCTTCTATGATACAACTGGCTATATTATGTTGCAATTCAGAATTTACAGTGTAGCCCACTTAAATGAAAAACCTGGAATAATTGTTCATAACACAAGAACGTTTCCACTTAAACCAGCCTTTTGAAGCTTGCTTATGGTTGCTGCTGGTAATTCTCTTAACTCCTAATAAAGAGGGACACGAATTCCCCAGATGCCAGATTACTAAATAAAGATCTTTATGCCCCATCTGAAATAATAACAGTATACCTTACTAACAAGTATAAGGATTTCTTAATGTTTCTGAAAAGACAGTGGTATTAAGGTTTTTCCTTTTCCTTTTGAGTGCATATGTCTTGGATCCCGTTGTCACAGTCTGCTTCATTTGGGATGCTTTTGTTTTTAGCAAAGAAAGTTTAGCCCATTTCTACTCTGAAACACAAACATTTTGAAAGCTTAATTTATTGGAGATCTGGAACTTGGCAGATGCCTAAAGGCATCTCTGTTCATTTGAATCCTCTGATAAAAATCTCTTTGAAATGAATATGTGACTTAAGAACAGGCTGATTTATCAGCATCACAAATTACTGTACAGAAGTTCAGGGCTGTGTATTTAAGAGGTCTCCACTGTATAAACTTATCTCAGTATTCTCTCTTTGGAGAAGCAGAGTCCAAGTTTTTTGGTTCATACAATGTTGTAGCACTTTTACTTTGCCTACAGCTTAGCCACATCTTGTGATAGTTTTATTTCCATAATTTATGAGTATAGCACATGTATTAAATTTTTGACTATTTTTACTTTTGTCCTATTTATTTCATTATTAAACTGAGAAGTTCCTTTGTCACTACTTACCAGAGCAAGATTCTTCTTTGATTTCACAGTAGCATTAGGGAGATGTGAGGGCAATGTCTGAGCCACTCCTCACATGGGGTGGGTGTGAATTCTTTCACGGCTTACAGGAGCATTTCACAGGAGTATTCTGTGTGTGCAGGTTTGGTTTTGTTGGTGGTTTTTTTATTTTTTCTTCCTGCTTTGGAAGGACAAAAATAAAGAACAGTTCTACTGCATTCTAAGAATTTCATGTGTTCAACTTGATATGTTGGGATAGTCCTTATACACCTGCCCTAAATTATTTAAGCATTAATAATAGCAAAAAAAAATTTGTTGTTGTTTCATCTCTCTTGGAAATGACTTTACTAGGCTTGTATATTTCACAAGGAATATTATGTAAGAAAGGAAGGTTCCATATATTGACCTTAACAGAAGAGTTGATCCTGTTAAAGCCATGTATCTCATAGTATTAAGGCTGGATTAATTTTATCTTGCATGAGGTAATTACCCTAAACTAAGGTTCTTCTTTTCTTTTTTTTCCTTACACAAGTTTACCTAGTGAGACATGGTACCATTGGCTTAATGGCTTTTTTGGTGTGGATTGTTTTGCCCTCATTAGGACAGAGATACCTGGGGTGGGCAGAGGCTGGGATTTGGTGATTGCCAAGGGTGGGCTCCTTGGGGATGATGCTGTCCATCAGTGAGAACACCCTGAGTGCTGGCTGTCCAGTGCAAAAGGAAGACACAGAGATCATCTTCCAGCTCCTAGGTTTCTTTATTCTCACAGGAAAAACCAGTTTGAGATAGACCTTCCTCCTCCTCTCACAGGGGGCCTGTGCTTATTCCTGTTAGGGTTCAAAGCACTTTCTGCTATGGAGTTCCCAGTCTGGAGGGGTTTGCTCCACTGATGGAGCAGTAGAAGGTTCTGGGATGCAGCAGCAAAAAAAGCTGGCTTTGTTAGCTCCATAGGCAACCAAGGAAAAGCAATATATTAAATCCAGCCTGTGCCAGGATTTGGGGAAGAGATTTGGCTGGCATGTGTCAGAGCAGTCCAGTCTGTAGGAGCAGCCACAGTTGTCACCACTCTGCAGTGTTCACCACAAAGCCACCCACCCCTCTCATGGCTGTTCCTAGCAGCAGTCCCACAGGATAAGGTGAGAATCCAGCATTTGCTCTTGCCATGCATAGGAACACTTCATAGGAACAAACAGTTCCTATGTTTGTTCCTAGTCAGCACCTTTGTATCCAGAGCTTTGTAAAATCCCTCTCCCTTTGTTCAGAGTAATGCAATTTTAACGTTTTTTCCTGTTACTTTTCCAAAATAAGGGGGCAGGTTTGGTAGGTACAGTTAGCGTGGCTGTGTTGTTCTGTTGTTTGGTGGGGATTTTTTGGTAACAGTTAATGAGAAAAGATCATCTTTTTAACAACACATATTCATTCTGGAGGGAGAAATGCAGTGATAAGAAAATAAGCAGTTCATCATGCAGTAAATACGTAGTGCTAAACTGGCCAAACGTGTTTACAGGCTCATACTGATTTGAGAGGAAAAAATAGGCTATCACCTATCAATAATTTAGGCTTCTTTGGTTAATGCTACAATGATACTTTATACAAAAAGCAAATGCAAATTAATAAAAACTTGGTTTAAATGTAATTAAATACTGTGATGATAAGTTTATACAAAAAAAAAAAAAAGCATTTACCTACCGTAAACTTTAACCACCTGATATTCTGTAGCTGAAAACATATTCATGAACTGGAGACTATTCCACAACTTTTTCCATTACAAAGAGTATTTTTCAAACTGTTCAAATGGGACTTACTAGCTGGAAGATCCATACTTTTTATGTGTTTTAAATTCATGAATATGTTAAGATTTCTGCAGTGAAACTATTCAGAGTTAACTTTTTCTGTATATTGTCAAATGAATTTTGTCTGTAGTGAAGAGACTATAGGATACTTGAAAATACTTGAAGAAATTGTACATGTACTTCACATCTTTGTAGCTCTTTGTTTTATACCTAGAGATTGGCTGTTAAACTAAGATAAAGCATCAATACCTTATAAACTATATATTTTACTACATGGGGAAATCACTGGCTTGTTTTTTTTAAGGGCCGTGTTGAAGTTTACATTATAATGACAAAACCAGGTACTGTTTTCCTTTTTTTTTTTATTTTTCCTGTGACATTTCAATCCATTGGACATTAAATGTGAATTGGATATACAAAGCAGTTTTATAGGTGTAGCTCATTTGCTGAATTGCAATAAAATTTGTCTTCTAACATGAAAAAATAGCATTAATGTGCTATTTTCATAAAGCCTGTTATAACTTAGCTGATCATCTGGCTTGTTGCCTGGCTGCAGGTCTGTGGGACATTTTAGTGCCTCATTTCAGGAGACCTTTGTTGTACAGTTTTGTGCCTGATCTGTTCCACTACAACTCCTCCCTCCCAGCTCTGAGGTAGCCTTCCCCCAGGCCATCCTGGTCAGTCAGACTGCCACCAGTGGAAGAGATGCCTGCTCAGGAGTCAGGGAACGGGGAGAAGGGGGTGGCAGAGGGACCAGCACAGACTTTGGAAGGTGCCTGTGAGCACACACACTCAGATGTGCTGCCATGCCCTTTGTTTCAAACTGTGTGAGGCCATCACTGAGTGTTCTGTACCACCAGGGAAGACAGAAGGGAAGGAACTGGATCATTAATTTGGAGGTATCTCTGTTGCTTCACCTCTCACACCCCCCCTGGTCTGCGGTGGAGGCTGTTTTTAAGCAAAACGAAGTAACAAGTGTCAATATCCCTCTTGGGGGAACCACGTCCATCTTCCTGAGCTGGGGGTGATCCTGCACTGCCAACACCTGGTGGTGTCACCCTGTGGGCTCCCTGGGGAGGTGCCAGAGGGTGAACTCCATGGCCTGAGCCATGCTCTGGTGAGGTGATGCTCTGGCCTCATCCGTGGACAGGTTTGGGGGTACCTGCTGTGGGCGTGCTGAGCCTGGGAGAGAAACCAAAGCTGCCTCAGGAGCTGGGGCCATCTGCTCCCTGGGCTTGGCATGGACCTGCTGCCCCTGTTCCCCTGCAGGGCACTGGGATGGACGTGGGGCAGGCCTGGGTGCAGCTGAGGTAAGTGCAGCTTTGGAAGCACATTCACCTCATCACAGGTGGCCTCAGGATTTTCAGATTTCCTCGAAGGAAAAGGAGCACAAAGAGCAGGGCCTTGGTGAGTAAAGTGTGTTGTGCAGCTGCTGGGTGCACAAGCAGGAACTGTTTCTGGCTGCTCCAGTCTAGAAATGTTATCATTTGTTGTAGCAATGACTTGGAAAGTTCTCACAAGGAAATACAAATGTCTACAAGTTATTGCACATGACAAAAGTGTCTCCTTTTCCCCCCCATTAACTCAGAAATGTGTATTAATGGGCCATACTGTATTCAGTCCTGCAATAAAAAGGAACTGTTCTTCATTTCAGTGACAGTGGCATGTTAAGGTGCAGACCCTACAACTTTTAAAATGTCACTGGTAGATCTGATGTTTGTTTCAGGAAAGTTTTTCTGCAAGTGGCATAAAAAGACTTAGACAAGGCATATAAATTACATGGGAGGGTTTTTAATGCCACTTGTGACCAGAGAATCCACAAATTTCTTCTGTCTCTGATGTGTCTCGTGGAGGTCCTGCCGATTACTGAAGATGTGTTGTTTTTACACAGAATTCAACAACCTGTTTGGTAGCTTGGACACTAAGATGGGAAGTGCAAAAATTTGAGCGATACATTTCAAGGAAAAACATTTACTCAAACTCAGTGTACATCTGGAGATGAGCAAGGCTTGAAACTGCAGCTCTGAGACATTTTGTGTGCACTTTGGAACAATTAAATGTTTGCAAGTATTTCCTCACTTGTCAGCATCCTGCTTTCCTTTTACCACTGTGGCATCTCCCAGCCCTCCCAGTCGTTTTCAGCTGCTGTCACAAGCACTCCTCATGCTCGCTCAGTCATGCTAAGTTTTGGGTCAGTATGATGCAGTATTGCTCAGGCCAGCTGAGTTGCTATTTCTCATTAAGTGCAGATGAAATGGCAATCTAGATGTCTTCAAATAATGTTTGGTCATCATTAATTAACAAAATTTAACAAAGATTATGGAACATAAAGCAGTTTTTGACCCAAATTTTCAGACAGAAGTATTCATCTCTACTCAGGACATGAGGTGTACAGTTTCTGAAGCAGATTTTACATCCTGCTGCTCTCTGGCAGCTTAGCCTTGATCTCTCCATGTGAGGCAACAGCCTGTGATAATGAAAATGGGAAGCAGAGGGGTACTGGGGGTCTTATTGCTATGGAAGTAGTTATTCTTCAGTAGCTATTTGCCTCCCTAAAACTTCATTACTTGATTTTATTTTAAATTGCTGAAAAAAAATTCCCCAAACAGTCCTATTTCATATGGTTTTTTTCCTTTCCTCATACTTAGTGCTGAAGTTGAATCTTAAGAATTTTTGTAGCTTCTCTCTCCCAGTAAAGGTCTTTGTGCCCAGAGTCACTGTCACTATGACTCTGTAGTTGAATAGAAATAGTTAAAAAGGCTGCGGAAAGGCATCTGACTTGAGGTCTGAGCTTGTCTGGTTTGTGTCTTTAAAGAGATATTTTAATGGCAATTCTTCATCATAAACAAATGTGTGTTATATGTGAAATAATAGCCAGGATCCTTCACAAGACACTTAGAGATTTATGTAGAAGAAATGGCTTCATTAGCTAAGATGAATTTGATATTGTTCTGTTTGTTTTCCAAGCTGCAGTGAGATCTTTTGATCTAACTCAGGCATTCCCAAATATTTATGTCTCACTTTATGTTTTAGTTTACAGAAGTAAGAAAGATGCCTTTGTTTTACGGTGCCTCAGAAAGCTTAGATATTTTAGTTACACGACTCTTCAGTGTCTCTTACGGGTTTTTCTGCTACACTCTTCATATGTGTTCTTTGTTTTTTTGCAAATCTTGTGATGAAAGTTAATTAAATTAACACTGGTTAATTTCATTGAGGGAACTTGACTGGGCAGTGCCTGAGATGTGTATCAGCCTTTCTGTAGGGTGGCTTGAAGTCATGTGCCTGGATGGGGAGATGGCTTCCCTGTCCATTTGGGAGAGTTGTGTGTGGAGACACCTTGAGTGATATCCTTGGATGAGAGATGTGCAGGTGTGCCAATTCCCAGCCCAAGTATGATGGTTTATTCATGAGATCATGGAAACTGTCGAGAAACCCTTCATTCATTTATTGCTTTCTGTTGTTGAGGGGGGGATTGGGGTATGGTGCAGGGCTGGAGAATCCTTGGAGTGCTTAATGAGCAGCTTTATGTATTTATAGATGAGATTGACTAAGACTGAAACCGTCCGGGAGACACAAAAGGTTGCTTCTCATTGGATTTAAAAAGAGAATAACTTTGATCATTTCAAAAGCAATGAAGCCTGGTGCTCCAGTGAGAAAGGAGAGTGGTAATTTATAGCTGCCATTAAGGAAACAAAGACAAAGACTGAGGGAAAGTTTCATTCTGAAGATTTACTAATGTGTATAAACCGCCCTTGCAACTAGAAACGGCTCGGTATTTCTCACAGAACAAAACAAAAGAGAAAGGGCAGTGAAATGGGGGTGGGAGGGAGGGGGTGGAGAGAATACTGCCTGCTTTTGCTCGCAGCCTGAAAGGTCAGACATTATTTAGGAAATTATAATTTCAGTGAATAATGTATGAGCCAATTTTACCTGCCAAAGGAGTGACAGCTGTGAGAAATCCCTGGCTGGGAATGGAGGTGGACGGGGCCGGGTTGGGGGTGGGGTGCTGCGTGGGTTTCGGCATGGCCTTCAGCCGGGGATTCACGCTCTGCAGCCGGGTGTAATTACACGGTAAAAACGTCAATATTATGTTCTGGAACAAACGCAAATGAGGCCGGAGCGCGTCGCGTGTGTTGGGGCTGGGACGGGCTCCGTGCTCGGGCTTGTCTCTGCGCTGGGCGATGCTGCCCGGGCCGCGGGGAGCCCCGGCCCCGCCACCGCTGCCGGGGGCACCCGGGCCCGCCTGTGAGGCATTCCCGCTCCTGCGGGCGGCAGCGGCTCGGCGGGACACCTGTGTTTGGGGCGCCGCAGGTGTGCGAGCGAGCGCCGGGCCGGCTGCCGGCGCTTCCACGGGCGCGGATGGGGCGGTTCGCCGGCCGGGAGCGCCCACCGCGCCCGGGGCAGCGGGGCAGGGCCGGGCAGGGGAGGGGGAGGCCCGCCCAGCCCTCGCCGCCCCGCGCCCGCTGTCAGTGCGAGGCGGGCCGGGCGCCCCGGACACTCCCTCCCTCCGCCGCCGCCTCCTCCCGCCCGGCGGCGGCAGCGGCAGCAGCGCCATCGATGGGGTCCGGCGGCCGCCGCGGCGCGACGGGGGCGCGGGCGCTGCCGCTGCTGCTGCTGCTGCTGCCCGCGCCGGGCGGCCCCGCCGCGCTGCCCCTGCCCGGTGAGTGCCCCCCGCCCCTATCCCTGCCCGGGGAGTGTCCCGGTCCCTATCCCTGCCCGGTGAGTGTCCCCGGTCCCTGCTAGGGGAGTGCCCCCTGCCCCTTCCCCTGCCCGGGGAGTGTCCCCAGTCCCTATCCCTGCCCGGGGAGTGTCCCCGGTCCCTGCTAGGGGAGTGCCCCCTTCCCCTGCCCGGGGAGTGTCCCCAGTCCCTATCCCTGCTCGGGGAGTGTCCCCAGTCCCTGCCCGGGGAGCTTCCCCGGTCCCTGCCCGGTGAGTGTCCCCCGCCCCTATCCCTGCCCGGTGAGTGTCCCCGGTCCCTGCTAGGGGAGTGCCCCCTGCCCCTTCCCCTGCCCGGGGTGTGTCCCCTTCCCCTGCCCGGGGAGTGCCCCGGTCCGTGCCCGGTGAGTGCCCCCGCTCGCCCCAGTCCCGGGACAGCGGCTCCCCCCGGGGGCACCGGGCGGTCCCGGCTCTCCCCTCCAGGCCGGCGGCGGAGGGAAGGGGCGCGGGGCCGGTGCCGGTGGAGGTGCGGCCGTGGCGGGGCCGTGCCCGGCCGCTGCTCGCAGGGCGCTCGGGCTCCGCGGGTGCTGCCAATGCCGCTCTCCCGGCCCTGGGAGCGGGGAGAGCCCCCCGGGGCACCTGGGGAGCGGGGTGTGAACGGCGTGTGCTGAGGGGAGAGCTGCCTTCTGTCCCCGCCGAACAAGCCCGGGGATTCTCCCGCCGCCACCTCCTGCCAAGTTGAAGGCTGCGATGTTTGCTCACAACCTCGTTCCTCCAGGGTCACTCTTCTGCTCAGGATACCGTCACTGCAAGGGGAAATCTCGCTCTCTGTGCCTACGGATTTTTCCTATCCCTCTTTTCCACGCCTTCGCATGCATTAGTGATGCGGCTTCTTGTTGCGGTTCTTTACCGCACGCTGCACATCACAGAGGGGCGGTGTAAAAATAACCCAGCCGAGCTGCCCTCCTGCCGCTGGCACGAGATCTGCTTGATGTCTCTGTGTCCTGGCTTAGAGGGAAGTCCCCTCCTCGCTGTGTGTTTTCTGGGACCCCTCTTGCCGGGGCAGGTGTGTGTCCCTGGCTGGGGCAGGGCAGGGCGGGGGAGAGCTGGCGGTGCCGAGGGCACACACTCAGCACGTGTGGCTGATGCTCCTTCATGCCCGCTGTCTGTTCTTCCCTTCCCTTCTTTCTGCCCCACCTACCTGAGCCCCACCAGCTGGAGACCCCTCAGCTATTGCCCACACCCTCCCTTGTGTGCCTTGTTCCTTCAATTCACTGCCTCCCGTATTTTTTAATGGCTTGACTTCTCTGCTTTGAGAGGAAGGAGATTCTGCTGCTCCTCCCAGCTGTTTGCCACCTTCTCCTTTCTTTCTGGTGGCAGTGTCTGGGCACCCCATCGCTGCTGCTGGAGCTGTGTGCACCTGAGAGGCAGGAAGGCACTGCTGCTCCAACACTGGCTCTTTGCCTTGTTTCCCGCTGCCAAACCCCATTAGGAGTTAAAACCAAGTGAACACTTTCTGCAGTTGGCAGCTGCTGCAGTACCTACAGGCATATTTTGTGATTGGGGGAAAGGGAAAAAAAAAAAAAAAAGAGCAGGATGAATGCTATAATTGTGAATGGGAGAAGTGCTGGCTGAAATTTCCATTTGGAAAGTGGTCCCCACCATAAAAAGTGGCTGACTATCAAAGTAGTCGCTTTCTGCTGATACTCATGCATTGCTTCTTGTTTGAGGGGGCACTTTTTGTACCTGTGTGGGGGTGTTCCTTCTACAATTCTTCCTTTTAGCCAGTTGCTGGAAGTCTTCCTGTTTCCATGCTTCAGTTTTCTTCTGCTGTGTGAAAAACTTGTGCTGATGTCTTCTGCTGCCTGTAACTTTTCTTCCTCTTCTGTCTACACTTCTTCATCTCCAGGACTACTTCTTGTTGGTGTTTCCCTTTCTCTTCATTTCCTCTTCTCTGAAGTTTCCACCTGGATATTTTGCTTCAGTTTGCTGTGCTTTGAGATGGCTGGCCAGGTGATTTGCTGCTCCCCAGATACTATTCTTGTATTAAAAATATGTATTTTAAGATTATACGTCTTTTTAATGGTAAGTCAGTCTTTTAACTTGTTGGTGGTGACTTTGAAAGTACATTTCAATCAACTCCCCTTGTTATTTTAAAAATCACTGGGCTTTCTGCAGGTGATGCATGGATGGGATCAAGAACTCTTTTGACGACTGTTTTTTGTTAATCAAAAGGATTAACAATCTCTGATGAATCTCTGTGAAACTCAGCTGAATTTTGCAGAACATCTAACCCTTAGGAGATTGTTTTGGATGGGTTTATAACTGTGCACAAGAGCTTACCATGGGCTTATCTGAATTGCATACAAATATATCTATACGCAGGTAGAATATGACACAAACTGAAGTGCAGATGCTGTCTCTGTGTTTCTGTCCTGACACACAAAACCACACAATATTCTTGTGGGCACCACAGAGAGCTGCTCAGCCTTGTCATCTCCTCAGGGCGTGTTCAGGAGGCAGGCCCTGTTCTCCTCCTGCTGACGTCCCTCCTGAGCCTGCTGTCTTTTCACAGATGTGGACGAGTGTGCCCTGGGGCTGGACGACTGCCACCCAGATGCTATTTGTCAGAACACCCCCAAGCTGTACAAGTGCATGTGCAAAGTGGGTTACACTGGCGAAGGGAAGAAATGTGAAGGTAAAGGGACTAGAACACTGCATTCTGTCTGTGTCAGCATGGAGCATTTCTAAGAAAATAGAGCCACTAAAAATAATGAAGGATGATTTTAAAATCAAAATAGCGATTGTTTCGTCACCTGATTTGCTTCTTGTTTACAAAATCAAAGGCAAACCTGTATGGATTTTCACCTGTTCATTTCACTCAGCTTGATACTGAGTTTGTTGTTTAACCAGCAGCCTTAAAAAATGTAAGGTAAAACTGCAAGGGGGTCTCAGGGTGTCTTCACAGTCATCAGAAGCATTCAGCAAGAAATGCATTAAATACAGTGTGTTTGCAAGACAGTGACGATTTTGGACAGCAGTTGCTGCTCACATTGAGGCAGTCACATCCCTGTCTATAACACTCAGGCAAGCACCCATCATATTGACTTTTGCTTTACTCCTCAGACATCGATGAATGTGACAATGACTTCAACGGTGGCTGTGTCCACGAGTGCTTCAACATCCCAGGAAATTACCGCTGTGCCTGCTACGATGGCTTCATGCTGGCTCACGATGGCCACAACTGCCTGGGTGAGGAGTGGGCTCGTGGGCAGGGCCAGGGGGGGTGGGAACACAGCCCTGCAGCTGCATCTCTTGGGCTCAGTCACTTCAGAGAGGGAATGTTGCTTGTGAGACTAAGGAATGTTGCTTGTGAGACTAAGGATTTTCAGGTCCTGAGGTACCATTCCAGTGTGACTCTTTGCCCACTCTGTAAATGAGGGTAACTGTGCTGTGTTTCTGTGGGGTGCTTTGGGTTTAAGTGTGCCAAATGTCATCTACTGTTGTGCTAAATTAGTTTATATAAAGGAACATGTGCTGTCATTTTCCTCTCTGTTCCAGAGGTAGCTTAGGATCAGTTGTCAGGTGTGTTTCCAGGCTTAGGGATCTTCTCTCTCACATGTATCTGTAATGTGGGGGCTTCTCACTCTGAGTATTCCTAAAGGGAGAGGATGATTTGCAGTGTGCAGTAGCTGTGTATGATGGAGCACATTGAAGAGCAGAGGGACTAGGCCTGAAGCTGGTGAAGCTGTCCTGCTTCCTGGACCCCAGCTGGGCACCCTGTGTGGCTCAGCCCTGTGCTACCTGTGCCATTTGCTTTTTCAGTTTTTCAGTTTTTCTCTCCTGCTGCACTCCATGTGGATGTGCCTGGACACACCTCCATCCCCACGGCAGCCAGAGGGAACCTTGCTCTCACTGCATGACTGAAGTTCATTTGCCTGGGTATTTCCCACTGGTGTGTGGCACACCAGCTGGGGGGTCAGACCATCCCCAGGCTGTATCTTCTGCTGGGACAAATCAGGAAACCCTGGAGCATTCAGTAGGGTTGTGTTGGGTTTTACCTGCTGGGGACCTGTTGTGTGCCCAGCTTTCTACAGCATAAGTGGAGGAGAGGGTGAACTCCCCAGGTTCCAAATATTTAAATGAAGTAGGGAGGGAAACAAAATATCTGCAGATACTTTAAAATAACAGAACATCCATCTTACTTTTGCGTTTGTGTAAACACAGAGTGGAGTTCAGTTGAGGTTACCATGAAGGGCTGGATGTGAGGCAGCATGCTGCCTCTGACAATGGCACCAAAAGGCACGTGTGTGTTCTCTTTGCACCCAGGGCACACCTCAGCTGGGTTGTTTGTGATCAGTGACACAACTTAGACCAAAGCCTACCACCTGCCATGTCGCTGGGAAGCTGCTCAGTCTTGCATGGCAGACCTATAAAACAAAATAAAACAAAATGTCACTGACGTACAATGAGGTTTTTACCGCTGATGTGCCAATTCTGAGTTGTGATGTAAACGTTAAATAAATATTTTGGCGTGCAGCAAATTGGATCACATCTTCTCTTAATCTGTTTATTTACTTTGTTCACGCCAGGGTTGCCCTCCTCTCACCCTTATTTTTGAAGATCTCGGCTGTGTGCCTGGGTTTAAGCCAAATAGACAATTACTTGTTGGAAAGAGATGATTTTTTTGAAAGCTTTCCAAGGTCTGTAAGACAGAAACATCTGCTGGAGTTCAAATCTGTAGCACTAAAGGCTCGTGGTGGCTGTTTATTCATGATTGTTTGCACATTCACATCACTGTAGAACGCTAAAATACTCAGCTTCTTTGTGATGGAGATATGTCAGCCGCTCTTTCTCTGCAGCAGGTCACATTCTTTTGCATCCAATTGGATTACTCACTGCCTTCAGTGGACATTAAATCTGTTGTAATACTATGTTATGCTTCTTACTAAAAGCCTCTCTTTCTCCTTTTTTTTTTTTTTTTTTTTTAAGACAGCTGTTTTCTGCCAGAAATGCTACAATGTTAAATTAAAACATTGTAGTATTAGCCAGGAACAATGAACAGAACAGGGAGCAAACATGATGTTACTGATGAATTTGCAAATGAGACCAGTGCTTTGCCTCAGCAAGGTTTTGTCCTGTTTTTAAGGGGTTGAGTGTTTTTTAGTTACCATTAAAATTTCTGAAAATTAGGCCAGGAAAGGTATTTGGCAGTTGTGGTCACAAAAACCTGTGCTTATTAAGGGATAAAATTCCAAAGAGTTGGAGATTGGGATGGGCATCCTGTTGTTCAGATGCTTAGCTTAAGTTTTCCTACTCTTTGGTTCTCTTGGTTATCTTGTAAGCAGAGCCCTTCTGTTTTCTCTGGTGTTGTTGAGACTCTGAATGTTGCAAAATCAAGCTTAAAACTTCTTCCAGAACTTCTGCTCTTGTCCTTGACTGCAGTCAGTCAACACAGCAGCAGCCCTGATGATGAGTGATGATGTCCTAGACTTGAGGGAGGAGGATGATGAGCACCAGAACAGATGTGGTGTGTGAATCCTAGCTAGGGTGAAAGTAAGGAACAGGGGATAGGTTTTTAGCTGAATTTATTTTGAGGTTTGATTTTTTTCTTGTTCCACCTTTGCTTCAGGATGTGGAGCTTTCTGGGAAAACACCTTTTTGTAGCTTGGATGGGTTTGGAACCAAATGGTTGTTGTCCCATTGAGCCAGAGAGAGGCACATGTGATTGCTGGAGGTGCCAGAGCTGTGGAGTGGGGCTGCTCTGAAGGGCAGGGAAGGTTCCCCTGGCTGGTGGGGCCCTGATCTGGCTCTGCTGAGGCTGCTCTGCTGTAGCTGTAACCATCATCTCTGCTGGGCTGGGTTGGCCAGCACTCCTTGGGAGCCCTGTGGCTGCTCGGGCAGACTGCGGCACGGGGAGAGCAGCAGCAGAAATGCACTTTCCCAAGGGTGGCAGCACAACGGCAACCACAGGGTAGCCTGGGGTGTCTCAGCTGCCTGGGTGGTTCCACCCCGAGATGATGTCTGTCTGTCTGTCCCGTGGATTGCTGTTGTTGGAGTCCAGGGTATTCCTTTGGATACCGTGGACAGTCAGAAACCTGTACAGGGGGGTTTAAAACCTGTACAGGGGGGTCTGGGATCTGTAACAGGGGGGTTGGACACCCTGGCACAGAACCCAGGAAGGCACTGGCTTTGACTTTAGTCCATGGGAAAGTCTTACAACATTGGGAGAGGAATTACAAGACACAAAGTGTAATAAAGAATAGTGTAGTATTGTCATTTGGGTTTCTAGAATAGGGTGAATGGGGACAAGGTGGAGGATTCTGGGCAGTGCCCTGGGGTCTTCTCCTTCTTCTTTGTCTCCATCTTCTGCAGTGACGGTGGCACCAAGTAGCTTTAGAGGGATTGGGCTAGTGTAGAAATAACCTGTTTAGTATAGAATGTAGATATTGATTTGTAATTGTAAATAATTTGTACGTAATTATCTGCATAAAGAAGGACGAGCCCACGTCAAGGGGGGAGTCGTCACCTGTTGCCCGTGCTGTTCAGATCTCTGCCAGGCTCAGAGAAACTTGAAGTGATAAGAAACAATAAACAAAAGGAAAACCTTAAAAACAGCGCATCCGAGGACTCCGTGTTGTCTGTGCATTCGGCTTGGGGCTTTTCTGAGGGCAGAAGACAAGAACCACCCTCATCTCGGGTGCCCAGCCTAACCCGAGATGCTGGTGAGCACAAAGCTGATCTGTCTTTTCCCTTTCTCTCCCTCAGACACAGACGAGTGCATGTTCAACAACGGGGGCTGCCAGCACGTCTGTGTCAACACGGTGGGGAGCTACGAGTGCCGCTGCAAGGACGGGTTCTTCCTCAGTGACAACCAGCACACCTGCATCCACCGCTCCGAAGGTACCTCCCCCGCCCCCGGGCACCGGGCTGAGCGTCCGGCCCGGGAAAAAGCTCTGAAACACCTTCAGAAGAGTCTTTGTGTTGATGTTTTCAAAGCTGGGAAGGGTCTTGAAGCCCTCACGGCTTTTGAAAGGAGCGGTGTGTCAGGATCTTCTGAGTGCCTTTGAAGACGCTGCATCCCTTCCTCCTCTTTGATCCCGAGTGCGTGTCTGCAGCGCTGTGCTTGTTAAAGGCTGGGCTGCCAGCGTCCCTGGTGCTCTGCTCTGCAGCTAAACCGTGTCCTGAGCCAAGGAATGGCAACAAATGGGGGTTCTGGGCGTTTTCACCGGCTTTAGTCACAGGGCAATACCTGCACTACCTGCAGATAGCTTTCAGATTCCCCCTACAGTGTTTAGGTTTCAGCTCGGAGATTTACAGTTTGTCAGCCCCAAAGGCATTCAAATCTCGTGCTTTGTTTTGGGTGAAACCTTTGTGAAGCGACCTTTGAGAGATCAGAGTCTTGGATATCTAATTAGACATCAGATGGAACAAAATTATTTTGGATGCCCTTAGGGAACGCTTTAAAGTGGTTGCTCAGATCAGGGAGTTGTCCATTGAACTGTACAGTGAAAATCTTAGTATGAAGTACTTCAAGCTGCAAGGCTTTCTTTAATCTATGGCTTATTGTTGGCATAACTGTAAGAGGAATCTGAGCATGAATAAACAAATCTCACTTTAAAAATCCCCAAAGTGAAGAGATCAACATTTAGAGACATATATGGCCATCCACAGATGAGGGTGCTGAGGTGGCTGTCATCTGACAGAGCTGAATTGATCTTTTGTTTGGATTGAGAATTTGTGTTCTGGGCTCCTCTGGCCCTGGGCTTGGTCTGACAGGGCTCGGGTGGTGCCTCAGGCCATGGCTCAGGTTGCCACTGCAGGGGCTGGGCCAGGAGTGGGGACAGGCAGGAGGGCAGCAGTGGTGGGACAGGGCAGAGCAGGGATGTCAGTTTGTGTGCATCTATGGAGGAGGTCTCTAAGGACAGAAAGTGGTTCCTTGCACTCCCTGTCTCATCTGATGCCAAGAGAGGAAAGACTTCCGACTCTTTTTTTTGTACTTGCTGCTACTTGAGCACCTTCTGCTCTCTTGAACTGACAGCAGCAGCAGCATTCCCTGTCATGGATATTTGCTTCCTTGTTTGTACCTTTGGAATTCTGTCTCTTTTCTTAAAGATGCATTTAGTTTCTCTTAATTTTTTTTTCCCCAAAAGGCTCTTTTTCATACAATGAAACATTCACTAAACATAGGTATTTTTCTTTCAAAAGAAAAACAAAGAGGACAGAAAAGATGATTTTTTTTTCCATAAAAATTATCTACTAAAATACATCTTCATCAAAACTAGTCTTAAGAAAAAACCTCAGCACACTGTTTTGACTGATACTTTTTTTCTTCTTAGTAAAACACTGAAGTGTTTGTTTTGCTTTCTCTAAGAGCCATTTTTTCAGGTTTTCATGCTGTGATTGTTTTCCTTCGACCCCCCCCCCCCCCTTCATTACTTTAAAGTGCTGCTTGGGTTTCCCCACCTTTTTTTTTTTTTTTTTTTTTTTTTCTCTCCTTTGGTGAGCATGTCTGTTGTAAGGGAAATCTCACTTCTTCATCTTTCTCCTCACTTTGTTCTTTGCTTTTCTGCTCGTTTCTGGGACTTCTGTTCTCTGCCTTGTTTGTGTATGCATTGCTCAGTGTTTGTACTTTATTGGTTCTGAGACCTCACAGCATTGATCAAAGCAGATTTTGGCTCCTGCTGCCTAGACCCATCTATTCAGTTTTGCTTCTTGTCTGTAAAATGAGGGAGTGTTTCCTTCCCTGTCTCCCAGCCCCGTTAAGATTCTTCATATATTAATGCCTGAGAGACCTTCCTGTGGTCTGCAATATTGGCTTTTAAATACACTGAAGCAGAGTGAACTGGAGTTTAAGCCACAGGAACTGGAAGTGTCCTGGGAAGTTGTGTACAATCCTATTTTATTTTCCTTGTTAGCCTACTGGGATGAGATGCTCTTCATCTTTGTGGGGGAATGAATCACTTTGGGAGGCTGTTACAGGGGCTGGCAAGGGCAGCCGTGCATGTGCACCTCGATTCTGGGTTCAACTCGCCCTGGATTGGGGCATACAGAAACTTGAAGAAAAACAGTTTTTGTGAGTGACTATGTATTGCATCTTTGTGGCTGCTATCGCTCTGGATGGCAAATCTTGCTGCTCTCCCTTGTGGTATTTCACAGTCATAGCTCCCTGCTTGCAGGGCTGATGGGTGGGGATGAAGGGGGTCTGTGGGATGAAAGCCAGGCTGTGGATGGTGGTGTGAACACAGGGCACCATCTCAGCTGGCACTCTTGGAGCCTTGACTGCAGGGAACTGGGATAACCAGAGAGATTTTGGGAAAAAGCTGCCTTAACACAATGGTGTAGAGAGACACTAAAGCATTGCTGGGATGTCCTGTTCTGCTGGCTGTGCTGATGCTCCTCACCATTTTTCTCTTCTCTTCTCTTCTCTCAGAATGTCTGGTAGCTCTTTGTACCATTGCATCCTCTCTCTCTGTCCTACAGAATGCCTGCTTGAATGTGCCCTGAATGGAGCCTTAATGCTCTTAGCAGATTGGGAATGTTGTCCTGACACCTTCTGTGCAAACAAAAACAAAAAAAACCCAAAACAAAAAAAAAACCAAACAAACAAAAACCAACCAAACAAAAACAAGTAAAAATTTAAACCCAGATCATACATGTAAGAGATTAATTTAGTGTGACCTGGCAGGGAAATACTGTCCTGGCTTTTTTTGTTGTGCTTTGTCAGTGACAGGAGTGCTCAGATCCCAGGTTTGCTGGGTAACTTCAAGAAGGTCAAATCATCAGAAAGGTCTCACCTGGCTTGGGATCTGCCCAGCCAAGTAGGCACTGGATTCACCTCTCTTGGCAGAGTGGGACAGTCCAGTGGGACATCCATCCATCCCAAGATATTTGTGAGTCAGTAGGGCAGGGTCACCTAAAAGAGAACGTGTGTATCTGGGAAGTGTGTGGGGAGATTTGACCAAAATTTGCTTGGGGCTTGTTCCTGGACCACAGTCTGCCATTGCAACAGCACTGGAACAACGTGACCTGGGGGACAAAGGAGTTTTCAGGCACACAGCATTTATAGCTTTACAGACATGTCTTTAATACAGCCTCGTAAAATGGGGCTGAGAGAGATCTGCCAGCTTTGGAAACAAGCAGCAGTCCCAAAGAAAATGCTGGAGTGTGTGGATGTGGGTATCTTCTCTGAAACTGCCTTTTGGGTCAGCTGGATTTTGGTGGCTTTGGTGGAGTACCTTGTTACACAATGCACACTTTGTTATTAAAATGCATCCTGGTCTGGAAAGCTTTCTGTGGAGACCTGATTGAATTCTGCTCACTCAGAATGGAGCAATCCCAAATGGAGCATATAAACCATTTGTTTGGTGTCAGTGAACTTTACCAAAGTACCTGCTTGAGCAGTTTCCCCTTCAGTAGCTAAACAGAGACAAAAGAATAACTTTGTTAAAAGAAACTAAGCTGCTAATTCTCTTAATGCTCTCTAACCCCTCCGAGCTAACAGACCAAACCATCCTGCATGCTTAAGACCAGAACTTTCACAAAAACACCAGCACTAATGAGGCTAATTTGTGGCCTGTAGGTTGTCTCCTGCCTTGACTGGCACAATAATGGGTGACAGCTTTCCTGTGGGCTCCTTGGGCTGTGTCTGTGTGCTGCAGGATTTGAAGTCTCATTGTCTTTGTGGGACTTCTGGAGAGTCCTCACTGTGGGAAAGGAATCAAAAAGCCAGTAGAGCAGAATAATCTGGGCTCTGCAACGTCCATTCTTTTGTTGCTTAAAGCTGTCTTAATAGAGAAAGGGTCCTGTAGCTGGTGCTCCAGGGGGCAAGAATAGCAGTGTGGAACAAGGACCTAATTGAAGTAGAGTGGAATAATGGTGAAGAGCCAACCTCTGCCTCAGTGCAGGGGGTTGTTTCACTTGGTGATAAGGCTGAAAAAAGGGCTGTGTAAGTTTAAAAACTATACAGGCTCTGGGATTGATCACACAATTACTTTTCTGCAGCACAGTCACCCTTTCTCTTCTGCTCCTGTTGTGCATCTGCCCAGCTCCAGAGAAGTTCACTGGGGTGGTGTGGGATGAGCCTTGCAGCCAAAGTATGCTCCACTTGGTGTTCATAAATGGAGTGTTCTCACTGAGAAGAAAGAGCATTTTGGTGTCACTTGTCCTTTTAAAGCCAAATGTGCCAAGGCAGAGAATTTGATGGTAAAGGTGTGCTCTCTGTACACCCAAGGAGAGCAATCAGATGTCTTCTCTTTCCTGGTTCTGAAACACTGTAGAGGACTTAATCAAAAATCTGTGGTATTCTGTTAAGAGAAAACCTATTTGTTTAATTTGGTCAAATGATCCCGTTGGGTAACTCAGCCAGCTGCTGGGTGTTTTTGTGTTGTGTGTGCACAGACTGTACCCCCATCGTGCCAATGGCAAAGACATTGATTGCACTGAACCATGGAGCAAGGGGAAACAAGCTTTTGCAATAATTTTAGGAACTATTCCTCCCGCTTTAATTGACTTTATATTTCTGCAAATGCCAGGAAAGACACTCTGGCAATCGAGTGCTGTGCATGAACTGGCAGAGATAAAAGTGACAGAATGTTTTAGGAGGTGTAGCAAAAGAAATCCAACCATTAGTGTCACACTGCTTCTTCATTTGGTTAAAGCAGGCACTGGCACTAAATTCTGTCTAGCTAGGAAGGTGTATAGAAATACAGAGCACTGTGATACTACCCAGTGAGGTTTTCTTGGGTGGTATGTACTGATATCAGAAAAAAAAATTGAAAACAAAATGGTTAACAGCAAAGAGAATTGACGTACAGCATGTGTACAATCTGCACGTTGGTGTGGTCTCTAATTGATCTCTGCTGAGATATTCATGACTCTGGGAATCTGCTTTGTAAGCCAGGAATTGAAATTGGGATGATCCTTGTGACTGCAGTACTAATCCTTGTGTCTGCTGGCTGCTCTTTGAAGCAGAGAAGTAAGAACTTCACTTTAGACTTGGACCTTGCCAGGACATTGCCACTTTCATAAGAGAAATGAGGAGGTTTTATGAACACCTAAAAGTATAAAGTGAGAGTGTTGGGTGAGAATGCAGGTGCTGCACAAATCTGTGGATGTTGTTCTTTGACTTTGTAGTCAAAGCACCTGGGCACAGGAAAGATCACAGAGGGAGAAACCTTGGGGCCATTGACTTTGCAGGACTGGACTTGCTGCCTTTCCTCTCTGTAAGCTGAAACTTCTTGTCCCAACCCTGCAGAGTCTTCCCAGAGTTAAAGGCTTAGTCTGTGTATTGAGCTGACTTTGTTGCCTGCACACAGGTGCTGCTGAGGATGCTGATGCTCTTGTTCCTTTCCTGTTTTCCAGAAGGCATGAGCTGCATGAACAAAGATCATGGCTGTGCCCACATCTGCAGAGAAACACCCAAAGGAGGAGTTGCCTGTGAATGCCGACCAGGATTTGAGCTGTCCAAGAACCAGAGGAGCTGCATTTGTAGGCAACATTCTCTGTGTGCTTATGGTTTCCCAAAGTGAACAAGCAGTGTTCTGTACGCAGTGAAATGGGACTTGGCATGTTTTAGCTAACATGGGATGACATGCCTGAACTGTGTGTGTTTGAGTTAAGCCAGAATTGATGTCTTTTCTGGACACTGTCACACAGGTCTATTAACTGCTGTAGTGTCTGTCTGTAGTTTGGGAGCTGTGCCATCATCCATAATGACGGGAGGTTCAGCTCCATGGGAGAGCTGTGCAGCATTTCAGTCTCACAGAGCCTTGCAGGACAGGGGCACATCAGGAGGGTGTATTGGATGCTCACAGGTGGCAGTGGAATTGCACTCTGTCCCTCAAAGCTGTTGTAGGTACCTGTGAGAGTGACCCGTGTTTCCCTCCTAGTGACGTGCAACCACGGGAACGGGGGCTGCCAGCACACGTGTGACGATGCTGACAACGGGCCTGTCTGTGGCTGCCACCCCAAGTACACCATGCACCTGGATGGGAAAACCTGCCTGGGTCAGTATGCACTGCAGGGAAGGGCTTTTCTGTGGATGGCCAGCTCGAGGGTGGCGTGGTGGGGCTGTGTGTGCCTGATTAATGCCCCTCGTAATGGTTTGGCCAGAAAATGCCAAGGAGTTCCAAATTAAGGAACCTGATAGTGCATGGAGGAGTTGGTTGGGTCCAGGCAAGTTACGCTTCCCTATTTAAGTAGCTACCTCATACTATTGCAACCTGTAATTATTACTGGTCCCCCTGAAACATGAGGCCTCTCACTAACCAAAGAAGGCTTCCTTCCCCCTAGGATATTTTAGGTCTTTTTTTTTTTTTACAGTTTGTTCAGTAGCGTGAGCCAGAGTGTGTGAGCAAGGAGTTTGTCTGTAAAAACTGGGACTCTGAAATCAATTAATGTATAATTTCAGCAAGGCAGTTATCCAGTAAAGAAAGCACTTAAGATTTATAAACTCTTTCAGTCTCTGGAAGAGTTTGTTGTCTGCTGATTGAAATCAAATGCTCAGGCATAACTGGCTGGTCGTTGTAATTAGCCCACGATAGGTGATGACAGTGTGCTCCTAACAGAGCAGTTCAGTTAGCTCTTTCATCTTGCTGCTGTTTACTACATCTGTAGCACATCTTTTGTTTTGTTAAGGATACTGAAGCAAACATGACTTGTAAGAAAGCCACAAAAGCAAGATATTCTCATGGTTTTGGCTGAAGGGTCTTCGTGATTTTTGTTGCTACCTGCTCTTTAAAAAGAATTTATTTCTGCCTGGTCAGTTCTGACTGTCTCTGATTCAGTGTGTGATGCAGCTGTTTGCGTGTGTTTTGGATGTCATATAAGGGTTCTGGTCAGGGCACCTTTACTCACTTGCTTTTTTCGTGTTCCTTACAGAGAGGGAGGAAGCTGCTGCTGAAGTTTCTGAGGGAAACACCACAGCAGCAGCTGATGTGGACAAGAGAGTGAAGCGACGGCTGCTTATGGGTAAAAGTGCAGATCCAAAATAATTCTGCTGCTTGCTGAAACCTTTTAGATTGAAGAATTAGTGTGGGGCTTTTTTGTTTTTTTATGGTAACCTTCAGCTCTGGGCTGAATTCTGCCTGAGATGATCTACTCTCTCTCAAGGAAATAATATTATTCCCTAATGTTCAGACATCTAAATGAATAGACCTGTTTCAAAAAGAATGACAGAGGAAGAAAGAAGATGCACACTGTCTTTCCTTGGAGGTTGGACACAGCCTGCCAATAGTGCATGTGAGATGAGAGACTGGGAGGAAATAAACCAGTAAAGCTCTCAAAGCTTGACAATAAATAGCATATACTTGATGCTGCAGAAAACGAGAATAACAGAGCTAGAAAGCAGATTTCAAAAAGCAGACATAAAAAAAAATGTTCTTTGCAGCTCTTTCAGTCAATACATGCAATGTAAAATTGTAATTGTCCAGCCAGTCAAAAAGTTGTTAGACTGAGTGAGGGGTTAGACTGATGACAAGAGGATGAATGCCAAAGTGTGAGTTATTTCTGGCTGGTTGGATGTGAAGAACTGTGTTTTAGGAGTGTTCACTAGAAAGGTTTGGTGAGATTTAGACATAGTTTGCATAGGGGGGAATTAGAGGAACAAATTTTGGTTGAGATGGCACCTGGGTTACCAGGCTGAAGGAAGGCTCAGTGAGGGTGTTGCTCCACAGGGAGATGGAGTGGGAAGATGAGTTGGGAGGGATTTCAGAAAACTCATTTAGTAGTGCTGAGTGTAACCAGGTGTCTCTTTGGTGGGAAGTGTCAGAGGATCAGCCAGGGTTCAGTGTGGGCTTAAGGAAACAGACTGACAGTAACAGATTCATCATCAAGGAGTGAGGGTTTGTGTTTAAGACACAAATGGAATACCCAGAAGACAGTATTTTGGTTTGTAGAGTTTCCACAAAAAACCTGGAAATATCTGAGACAGGGATTTTGCCAACACATGTATATAGCAGTTGCTCTTGTGTGTTCTGGGCTAAATGTTTGAAGAGCAGCGTGCTTGGGAGTGTGCATTGTATCCCATGATGTTTCCTGGTGCCACTGTAATTTCCCTGAGGAACCCTGAGCTCTGTCTCGTTGGGCAGAAACGTGCGCGGTGAACAACGGCGGCTGCGACCGCACCTGCAAGGACACCTCCACCGGAGTCCACTGCAGCTGCCCCGTTGGATTCACGCTCCAGTTCGATGGCAAGACATGCAAAGGTGGGGTTTGTGCTCCTGGACGTGTGTGCCCACACCTGTTAGGTGTTACCAGGTCCTGTGAGATGACAATCTCCGAAGGGAGGCAACCCAGCGTCCAGAGGAAAGCCGGCGTGCGCAGTCTGACCGAAGGGGGTGCAGGCAGTGGTTCCCTTCCTGTCAGCTGTGCCATGTGCAGAGAATCTCTTCTTCTCTGCCCTCCTGCTCTCCACTTCCACCTCCTGTGCCTCATTTTTCAGAAGTCAGCTTTGGGAGAGCTGAAAGGGCTCTGTGGTCGAGCAGAGGTCAGTGCTGGCAGAGGCCAGCGGGGGTGTGGGTGCTCACAGGTACCCAGTCCAACAGCCAGCTGGGCATTAGAGCAGCTGGTAAGCAAATATCAGTGTGTAAACAGGGATGTGTTTTATAAATATACACTGCTCCAAGCAGCTCTAATGAGAGCTCTGGCGAGGAGCAAAGGCACGCTTAGGTTGTATATTATATTGCTTTTCCAGTAATTAGATGTTAAGACTGTTCTGCTAAGCAAAAATGATGAAATCCCCAGGCCTGAGTCAATTAATATTAGATAAAGGTCTCATTCTAATATTGCCATGAAAAGGACGGTGTAGTTCAGGAAGTCTCTGTCTGAGATTTCTGCAGGGCTTATGAAAAGGAAATGGAGAAAATGTTTAAAATACTAAAACCTCTTAGAGAGCCTTGGAGTCAAAGTGCTTCCAAACAGAACTTAGGGAATGGTCTTTTATGAAAGCATTACCAAAATGCATCTGAGAGTAATACATTAAATGAGAGCAAATAACACTGTCCTGGGGCTGAATGGGCTGGATCATTCTTAGGAGTTGGATCTGATCTTCCTTACAATTTGTGGTATCTCACTAGATTTTGTTTCTGGGCTCCTCCAACCAACTGGACATGACTGTTTTCTGAATCTGGCAGTGGGAATAGGTTGAGTGCTGAAGCTCTGTATTTAATTGCTGAAGCCTTTTTTTTTTTTTTTTTGTTACAGATATTGATGAATGCCAGTCCAATAATGGAGGCTGTGATCATTTCTGTAAAAACACCGTTGGCAGCTTTGATTGCAGCTGCAGAAAAGGATTTAAATTATTAACAGATGAGAAGTCCTGTCAAGGTATGTGCACTGGAGAGACAATAGTACAACACAAGTAGGACAAATCAGCGTGGCTTGGACATCTACTGCATTGATGAAGTGATAATGGACTCCAGAATAGTTTCCATTCCTCAGTTTGGATTTTTTTCTTCTGAAACAGCTGTTGAGTTAATACAGTTGGCTTGATGCTATTGTAGGAGATAAGTTTAATGGCACAGTGAGCTATTATCTGGAAGGGACAGAGACAGCATCATGTTAAAAAGCTCTCTATGAGGTTAATGCTTCCCCCCACCTTAATGATCTTAAAATAATTTACAGGGAAAATTAGGCAATGTCTCTCTCCACCTTACTGACTGATTCACCATTGCAGTGAAACTATTTTTTCTTAATAGGATATTGAGTTGCCATGAGCTCATTATTAAAGGAAAAAGATATAACATGATCTATGAAACTATAGGTCTGTAGACAAACTGGAATGTCTGTTCCCTAAAACATCATGAGGATGATTTTTTTTCACATGGATTTCTCCAGTGAGACCTACAAAGCATATTTGCTTTGCTCTATAGTGGTTTGTACATATAGATTTAGCAATCCTATTTAAGCTGCTTAAATGCAGAAAAAATGTGATGATCAAAATGGTCTGTGGTTGTGGAAAAGCGATAGGATGAAACAATGTCAGTTCAGTCAGGCAAATGGTGAATTATGGGATTTCCTAGGCAACCAGCTGGCATTAAAGGTGAATTTCAGAAAATCGGAGTGACCAAGAGAAAATAATTTTCACCTGGGTTTTTTGGTGATTCTTATCCTTTATAAATAGGTAAAGAAGGACAACTAGTTACATGGAAAACACTGTATAAACATCTGATTTTCAAGATAGTTTGGGGCTTTATTTTAATGAAATCTGGTTTTGTATGTATCTTAAAGACTTGTGTGTCCCTTTTGCCCCTGTCACTTCTGTTGCTTTCCCTAGACTGTTTCAAAAGTGACATCATGCTGCATGCCAAAGCCCAAGGAAAAAGACTGATGAAAAGTGCCAGTGAAGTTGATGTGAACATTTTTTTGTCTTGCCACATTCTTACCTGGCATGTAAAATGTACTAACACAGAAATTTTAGGTATTTTTGATGGCATAATGAATGTTCATTCTCAGAGAACACTGTGATTTTCAGCAGGCTTAAATCAGGCCCTGTATATTCTTATAGAGCTTCATTCAGGGGGGAAAAAACAAAGGCAGTACTTCCCCTTGTAGGCTTCACTTCTGTGTAGAGTAATCCTAATGAAATAAGAGTTTTGTCAGCAGTTTTCTTCTCCCATAGAAGAGAAATAATTTGATTTAAACAGAACAGTAAAAATGTAACAGCAGTTTTTTGCGCTTGCCAAGGAAAAGCTTGTTTGGCAAACCAAGCGCTCTTTTAAAAAACTGCCATTTCATTAAGCTACATTATGTGCTCCCAAGGAATCTGCTTAGCTCACATAAACCCGAGCATCCCTGCAGTTGCTGAGCTCTGCTGGCTCCTCAGGGCTCCCAGAGGGGTTCTGATGGGCTCCCTTTACACCTTGCAGACATCGATGAGTGCTCCTTCGAGCGGGCGTGCGACCACACCTGCATCAACCACCCCGGCACCTTCCAGTGCTCCTGCCACAGGGGCTACGCCCTGTACGGCTTCACACACTGTGGAGGTGAGTGCCACACACACACCCCACGGCCCCTGGGACACGGTGGGGCTCCCACAGGCCCTGCAAGGCACAAACTGATGCAGGCAGGCAGCCTACGGAGTAAAATCTCCCCCTCGCCGCGGTAATGAGAGACAGAAAAAGTAGAAACTGATCCTGCTGATTTCTGTCTTTGCTCAAGTGGTTTTGCCTTTACACTGTCTGTGCAAAAGGGACCTGCAACTGTTAGGACAAACTGAGGGGTTTTGTGCTTGGATCTGAAGTCCATAATTCAATAAGATTTTCACATGCAGGAGAGTCATTGACCCCAATGAAAAGTCAGTGGGGTGGGACTTGAGGAACAGGAAGCTCTGAATGACTCTGGAAATTGTGGTTCTGCAGGTTGCTGTTGTGCACATGTTAGATCCTCCTGTGATGTAGGCTGGAATTCAGCTGACGTAGCACCACTTTAGACTGATCAAGATTAATACTCTTAAATTTTTATGTCTTTCTACAAGAACAGTTCAAGGAAAGAGTAAGTTGTTCATAGCACCTCAGCTTGTGACAAATTCCCAGAATTAACATGAGAAAACATGAATAACTGGGACACTAAATTGAACTCGTTTTATATAAGCTTTAGGCAAGACCTTACTGACTCCAAAGTTTACTTAATTCTGAGTAAGACCTGTTTATTTCTGAGGCAGAATGAGCACAGTTGGAGATAACAGTTCAGAAATCTCTGTGTGCCTGCCTGTTCTACCCTCTGCCTCTAGAAATTCTGCAAATAAGATTATGGGGCTACAACATCACTCTGGTTTATGCTGATGAACATGGGAACTTATCTGGATAAGGAATAACACTGTCATGTGCTCTACTTAGTAGAAGACAACTGATTAATTCCTCTGCATTAGTTCAACTTCTTTTGGCTACCAGTGAGGAAAAGGAAGTGTAATTTTGCTGTTGGCTGCTAAGTGGCCTTTTCTTGTCATACCCCTGTGCAGAAGATGTTAATCCTCATACCACAGTAAGTCCCTTATTGACTGGCAATCACAGGCTGGTCAGAGCTGATGGAATGCTGAGAATACACCTTCTGACCTCTGTGGAAGAAGTCAGTAAGTGTTGGAGATAAGAGGTTGGCATCCTAAGAAAAGGTCAATGAAAACCAAAGATTTGGGCTGATTTTGTGGTATTTTAGACAGCAGTACTAGTTTAGGGTGTTGCCTTCTTTCTCCATTATTCCTCTGCTACTCATTCCTGCCCCTGCTGTCTCAGTTCTGTTAAAAGCATATTTCCCTCTAAATCAAACTGGTTTTGTAATGTGTTTCACAGTGTTTTCTAGCAAATTGTTACTGAGAGGGTATCTAGTCTGGGCATAGCAGTGACAAGAACTTACTAGCATTGAGATAAGTGTGTGTGGAAGTAGATATTCTCAGAGGCACAAACTTTATGGGACTTTCAACAGGTTTCTTCATGGCAGCTTTCTGGGTTTATGCCATAAATCTGTGGGAGAGAAGTGAAGCCCTCCTCAGGGTGGATCTGAGCAGCAAAGACAGAGACCTTTGCATTTCCCTTTGTTGAAATTCATGAGATTCCCACTGACCCATTTCTCTGGGCAGTCAAGGTCCCTCTGAATAGTGGCACAACCATCTGGTGCATCAGCCACTCCTCCCAGTTTTGTCTCATCTGTGACCTTGCTGTGGGTGAACTCCTGTCCCACCATCCAGGTTTAATGAAGAGGATAAATAGTATTGGCCCCAGTGCTGACCCCTGGGACACAGCACTGCTGAATGGGACATCCTGCATCAGCATGCAAGAGATGCATGCATGCAATAAATGCCAGTAGGAGGAGAAACTACTGACAGCACAGCACATGCTGCCTCTGATGCCTTGCACCATTTTGCCTTGGCATTTATTGGGTGGGACAAGGCTCCAAAATTGGATAATTGGCCAAAAGAGACAAGGGAGGCAGAGTGGTGGTGTTTGCCCACAGAGCCAAAATGTTCCACAGTAGTTGCATCCATCAGAGCGCTTTGGAGGATTGGTCGATATGAATCCTGCCTGTGTTCTCTGTCTTTTTTTACAATTAGAAATATTAATTAACCAGACACAGTGAAATACAGATTGGACTTGATCGGCTTTTCTTGGAGTTAATTTGTTGTTATATTGCTGAGGCTGGATATCATTTAATTATGAGCCACCAGTATTTGGTCTGCTCTGACATTTATCAAAGGATTTCCATGAAGCAAAACTATTTCAAGGTGAGTGTCCAGGTAGCATTCCTGGAGTCTATTCAAAACCCTACTGAGCAGTATTTGTGTCCACATCTAGCTAGTGGAGTTAGAGTGCAAAACTTTGGGAAGAGCAGCTTTTAAAAAGTATCTTTACCTTTCCTCTGTAGATATTAATGAATGTAGCATCAACAATGGTGGTTGCCAGCAGCTGTGTGTGAACACACTAGGAGATTATGAATGCCTGTGTCACTCTAACTACAAGCTACACTGGAATAAAAAGGACTGTGTTGGTAAGGTGTCTAATAAATACATTTCTGCTCCTGATGTGTCTGACAGGCCATATGGTTACAGTCAAATTTGATGTCTGTCCAGTTAAGTGGTATGAGTCATTGTTCCCAGTATTCTGCTTTAATTTTTAGCAAGGCGTGATGGTAGTGATGTTGAAACTCATAAAAACAAACAGAAAACCAACCCCCAAAACAGGAGATACTTTGAGGGATTATGATGCTTTCTTTCCTGTGCTTTTATCTAGCTCATTCTTCTATTTCCTTTTGTTCCTCTGCATGAGAAGGTTTGCTTATGATAAAGGAAATTCCTTTTGTGCTGTGATCCTCCAGTGATTTTATTTGGCTCTAATTTTCTGTCCAAGCAGCATATTGAGTGCATGGGTGCTCTCAGGTACCGGCTACAAAAGCAGCTGCATGCTGATTTATTGGTAGGGTGAAGGTAGATGTTTTAATTCTGTGAGTGTTTGTTTTATCCTATTTAGAGACAAAAGATCCCTTGTCTGACAGTGTGTCACCCAAGGTATTGCTGCACTGCATTAAGAGTGGTGGGAGTGATAGATGCTTTCTGAGCTGCTCTCCAGATGTCCAGGTGTTCTCCGGTAAGTCACAGCTAACAAAACTGAGCATGTGGTTCTGTACAGAGTGGAAGGGTGGCCAACCTTCTAACTCTCAAGAAACCCTCAAGAAGCAGTCAATAAACAGAGATCTTTCCTCTTTCACTGCAGATAATGAAGGGCTGTATCCCTGACAGTGTCCAGGAAAGCCCTTCTTTCCCTGTCTTTTATCACCACTCTACCCTCAGATTCCCTTCTCACAACAAGTCTCCTTTTGAAGCTGGGGAGGACAGGGAAGAATTCTCTGTGCTCCCTGGGCCATTCCTTAATTGGCCCTGAGAGGCACTGGTGAATGGGGCAAAGGCATTCCAGCCCTGCGTGGGGTCTGAGCTGTTGCCCACCCAGCCCCTCCATCCCACAGGACACGGCTGCTGCTTATGGGGCTGACGCTCCTTCTCCTCCTGAGTCCTTCCAACGGCTTAGGAAGAGACAAGCTCCAACGTGGAGTATTTTATGAACAACACCCTGTGCTGATGCCAATCAGGAAATTTGAAATGTGTCTTATGCTACAGGAGTCCTCAGTGTGTGCACTGTGCCTGTGTCCTTACTGTCTGTCTGTCTGTTAGGAACACAAGATGCCTACACCCTCACCTGTGGCAGGTCCTCTCAGCTTAAGAAAAAGCAGCAAAATGCAAACGCTTCCAGCTGGCTGGGTAATCACCACATTTACTGTTACATAGTTTGACTGATTTATTTTCATTGATAACTGTGAAACAAAGGTATTTCTGTTGGCATTTTTCCCCTCTTGTAATCTATCTCCTTTTTCTTCCTCTTCCTCGTGATTGTAGTTCATGATTGGTACAGAAAATTTCCCCTTATGCTGCTTCATCAGCATCATTCAAACAGAGACTTAAAAATAAAGAAAAAGATCAGTGGTGAAATAAACACTTGGACCAAGAGTTATGCCTCATTTTAGTCATTCAAACCTGGACAGTGTTGGCAACATACAGTCTGTTTAGGTTGATCTGTTGGACAGCAAAGTTTAGAAAGCATTTAGAGCCATAGACATAAACTACTTTCTGAAATGATTTGGAGTATCTCCTTTGATTTCAGCTCACCCTTATTTGATTCACCCAATAGTAGATCTGGTCTTGATCTCCTTTCTCTCTCTCTCACTTTTTTTTTTCCCCTAATAAAATGTACTACACTTCATTCTAATTCCAGTTGTGAACCAGCTTCACAGCAGGAGGGTTCTGGCATCTCATTAGGTTTTCTGAGATGATCACTTCATATCAGCATATTTTTTGTTGTCACCATTATGGTGTGACATTAGGGTTACCTCAATTTTCTACTCCTTTTTTTTTTTAAATAACGTGTTTCATTGTCTCTTCCTGAAGATGCTTCAGCCATCAAGATAAGCGTAACCTTTAAATTAAACGAAGGAAAATGTAGTTTGAAAAAGACTGAGATGTTTCAAGAAGGTCTGGAGCCGATGATACCAGGTATGAACATAAAAATGTGGGTAAGCAGGATAGAGCCATAGCTCAGGGGTTAAGTGCTTTCCATGTATGAAGTGCACCACAAGCAAGGCACAGAGGACTGTTCTTCACTGACTTCTGATCTTCACTTCTTCCTGCTTGGCCATGACTCTTGCAACAGTTATTTCAGATTCCAGGATTTCCTTGTGGCATCCTCACAGCCTTGCTAGGACAGCCCTTATCCCTTTTGTTGTTTGTAATGCTGCTACTAAATTCTCAGTAAAATCAACCATTCTTTTTGTTAATTTGATTCCCTCCTTTTCTTCCTCTTTTTATCTTTCTCTTCTTTCCTTTCTCACCTGCTCCTTACTGTCTGATGCCTCGTTGAAGAATCTCCTGACCTTTTTATGCTGACTCTATTGTCAGAGGGTTATTCCTCTTTTTTCTTGTCTTCCTTTCATACTTCAGCAGCCCCAGATGGATGCAGTGAGGTCAGCTCTTCCATCTGTTCCAAAGCAGAAAGAATAGCCTGGGAATTTGCAAAGTCAGCAGAAAATGAGGAGGAGTACTTTAAAAAAAAAAAGAAAAAAATGGGGAAAGGAGTCATTAAACAATATGATGAATCAGTGTGTCTGATTGTTTGTCCTTAGCAGAGTAACAGTGAGAAACTGCGCTGAATGCTCAGTGACAAGTTATGTACTCCAGAACCAGAGCTTATTCTGGGTGTTTCCTTTACCTAAACCTTATTTCCTCATTGGAGCCGTGAGAATGGCCATGGTTCTGTGTGAGGGTGCACCAGGTGAGAGACTGGCCACACTGTTTTCCTACTGGCACGTGGAGGGGATGGTTTGCTCCTCTTTAACTCCTCACGCGTGCCGAGCACTGGTGAAGGTTCGATAACAGAGCTGGCCAAGCTTTTGCTTCCTTTGGTTTTGTTCATACAGAGAGACAAAACTCAGTAATGGAGAGCTTCCACTATGTAAACCTAACATGCAGCTCTGGCAAGAAAGTTCATGGAGCCCTCAGTAGACTGACAGCGACTAGAGAGATTTTTATCACTGCCGACTTTGAGCTTGAAACGAGCCGGAAGGAGGTGACAGGTTGGTTGGAAAATAATTCCAGGTGCGGTTTGAAGCTTCTTGCCATTTGCTCTTTAATTTCTGTATTTTTCACTTCTGCCTGTACGCAAAATGATGACAAAAAGTATCTCCTGTTTTGAAAATTAATTTTACTGCTTCAGAAAGGGTGAGAGAGGGGGTTAGCTTCAAAGATCAAAGAGCTGCCCAGTGGATTTGTCCTTGAGGATTTCAGACTTGTTCCCAGAAGTCGCTTTCTCAGTGACTTGAGCTGGTTGGTGTTTGGAATTGGGTGCATGGTCACTGAGAGCAGCTTCCACCTCCGGTGCTTTTCAGACACGTGTGACGTCCGCTGCGCGCGGAAGAAGACGGAGAAGCGGTTCCGCAAAACCATCCGGACCCTACGGAAGACGGTCAGCAGGGACCAGTTCCGCGTCCGCCTCTCCGGCACGGACCACGAGGTGGCCAGGAAGGCTCCCAAGCCATCGGAGCCCCAGCAGTCCTGCGGCATGGGGCAGCTGCACCCGGGGGGCAGATGTGGTGAGTCAGGAGGTATTCCAGCTGGTGGGGGGGTCCGCAGCTCCGGACCCAAGGAAGCTGAGCCACCCCAAAAAGTATCTCCTCGAGACGACTCGTCAGGGGGCCACAGCACTCCCTCAGCTGGCAGGGAGCAACTCAGCAGGGGGCAAAGCAGCGATTCAGCTCTGGTGATTTCAGTTTAGTGATTTTCTCAGCTCCTGCCCTGTGAGGTTTGCTTCTCCTATAGCCGGCCGGGATGAGAGAGAGAGGGTCTCGTTTTGGCAGTTCTGCATGAGCAGCTTTATTGCAAAGGCATCAGCGAAGGGGGCCGAGGACGAGAAACCCTGGGGATTAGGGAGATTTTAGGGGGTTTTATAGGAAACCAAGTGGGAGGGGGGAAGGGTACAAAGCCAATCGCTTACAACAGATCTGCATAAGATCCCGAGGGGACTTGTGGGTCTTCGGAAAGGTCGCAGTGACAAGAAGGCTTGCTTTGTTATCTTGGGGGTCTAGGTGGGGTTGTGAAATTATTCTTAACTCCTCAGCAAGGCTTCTCTCCAGGGCAGAGCCACCGGGGCTCCGCCCACCCCCACAAGGTGGGAATGGGGAACGCAGCTCCTGCCGTGCTCCCCTGCTCGGCTCAGGCCTGCTGAGCTCAGGAGGGATCGTGTTGTCCAGCAGAGAGGAGGGCTGTGTGTGCAGAGGTGGGGAGTGCTGTTAGTGCTGCTGAAATTCCCTCTGTGAAGTTACTGTCAGCAACTGATGTGTTAGAGAGTAGAGCAAGGGCTCACTGCACTGCACTGCAGCTGAGGCATAGCCTCAAAGGTGGAAATCCTGGGAGTAGCATCAGGCACCAACGGCCTTGACGTGACCCGTGTTACTTTTAAGACTACATTTAGTGCTCAGTGTAATGCTGTGCTCCTGAGCCTGTGCATGCCTCACCTCTCCCTCATCCCAAGGAAAAGGCTGCTCAGAATCTCGTGCTGTCACGTTCACTTTGCCAACTAAGCTCGGAGTCCCAGAGAATCTTCATGGCAGAGTCATAAATTCATGGAGAGTTTATGGGCCATCACTGAGAAAAGTCTTCATTATCATGGCACTGGAGGGCACCACCATAATGCAGTGCACAGTAAATGCTTCCAAAGCACAAAAGTTAAGGAGAGGGGTCAGATGTCGCCTCTTAAGAGAGGCCTAACAACCGTGACAGCTAATTCGGGCTGTATGGGGTGGGCAGCGTGTAGGTGGATTGTGAATCAGCAAGCCTTTAAAATTATTGTCACATTGAATTAGTATGTCTTCCAGCAGCAGCATTTGGCCTAAGAATAGATTTTCCAACCCAGTTTTGCTAACTCTAGAAAAACTTGGATTCGTAGAGCAGAAAATTTGTTTAAAATATCTCTGCAAGCAAGCAGAGAATTACCCAGGAAATCTTGGAAAAAGCTGTAAGAGTTCTTTTTTTTTTTTTTTTTTTCTTGGAACATTGCAATACATCTGAAAAAATTTGGAAAGGTCACCAAGATGAGTTTATAAGGATATTTTCAAGCTATTTTGTTGGATGCTCGAGGAAGGCTTTGAAAAAATCTGTCTCAGTCCAGTTGCACAGTATGACTCTAAAGATATTTGTGATTTCATCTGGAAAAAACAGCTATGAGTAAGCTAAAAATGTTGCAGGTGGAGAAGGCAGTGTGAATTCCAATTAGAAATTGAAACAGCAGAGAAACATGATTTTTTTTAGGTAGCTGCAGAACCAGTTTAATGTCACAGCACAAAACTAGAAGCATACCTTGCACTTCTGTGCTAGTTCAGAGAGGAAGGGGGCTTTTGGGGAATGCCTGCCTGGGAAGTTCTTTGGTGTGGTGAGCACAAATATCCTCCCCATGGTTAAAACAGAGTCACTGAGCATATGAAGACAAAGGTTTTGAAGAACAGTTGGTAGAAGTCAGGCCTCTTCTGCTGCTGAATTGGTGCCACAGTTTGCTCTGGACACCCTAACAGGTGCTGCTGTGAGCAGTGGAATGACCCTGTGTGCCTTGTGCCTTATGGTTTAATTTGCTGGTGCCTAACGAGGTACAATCACTAAATGAACCTTCCTCTCTTCAGCTGAACTATTCAGACCATATCCTTGTGCAGATTTGCTGTGACCAAACAGGAGGTGGAACTTGCACCGCAGTCTTCCACTTACACAGATGTTAAGGTCTCTCTCCTTGCACTTATTCCTCGCTTATTTTTGTTAAATGTACAGAAAATTAGTATCTTTGAAACCTCCCTGTGTCACTTGTCAGGCTGCCGGGAAGCTGGACAGACAGTTCACTGTTGCTGAGAGGACATAAAACACACAGAGGGGCAGCGTTGTTAGGAACGCTTCATTTCCCTAGAAAAAGCTGATTGTCCCAGGCTGAATGGTTAAGGTGGGACTGGGGGGCTGGTGCTGCTGCTGCTTGGACTGCCAGCCAGAAGGAGCTCAGAGACAGGCTGGGGAGAGGAGAATAGAATGGGAGTAGTGTGAAGAGAGGCAAGAAGCTAGCTCAGGGATCTGTGTGGGAGAGGCTGTTTGGGTTTTTGTTCCTTTGTTTTGATCTGATTGTTTTGCAGAGCTGCTTGGGAACTTCTGGGCGGGATTAAGGGTCTGCTCACCTAGACATGCTGGTGGTTCTGGGGAGAAAGTGGCTGCACAGGAAGAGACACTGGTCAGCAGATGGATTCAGTTCAGGTGGTGGGTGTGGCCTCTGGACAGCAAAGGACTTTTTTGGCAAAGGGATTTTGCGCAGTCTGCCCAGAGGAGCAGGAAACAGTGAGGGAACAAAGCAAGTCAAAGGGCCTTACAAGCCTTTTTTGGTGCAGTTACAGAGTGAAATGCAGGTTTTAGTTCATTGCTTTCAGATACTTGGAGTATGGCTAGGTTAGATACAGTTTTGTTTATTCAGAGAGTCTTGTGGTGGTCCTCTTCCTGTGATAGAATTCTCCTGGCACAGCACTGCCTGAAACATTATTTATATTTGAGCAGTGTCAGAGGGAAAGCCCAGCTCCTGCTCTGACCACTTTTGTGCTGGGTAACTGGCCTGCAATTGCAGCAGCAAGATACATTTCATTTGTTTTCACGTTCCTGGTGAGGTAGTTCTGTCCCTGATTTTCCTGTCTTAACTGCTATGGTCTTGAGTGGGGCACAGTGCAGAAGAAAAGCTTTAGAAAGGCACCAGGAACAAATTACCTGTGGTTTCCAGGGTATTCTATCATTATTAATAGGCTGGATGCTTGCGCTTACCTGCCTGCTGTTCTTTAAACAGCTCTTGGTGGTAAAAGGGAATTCACTGCTGATTCCAAGGGACAGTGTGGTTTATTTCAATTTGCTGTTTACTGTACAGTTCTGTTTGGGATTTTCTGATGCTTTAGAAGCTCAAATGTTACGTTTTTATACATCATTATGTGTGAGTTCTGTATCTATGATGAGCCCATTCAGCACTGGCTCACGTTGGTTAATCCCATGAAGTCCTGAGTGTGGCTTCCAAGGAGCAGCCAGTGATAGGTCCATAATCATGGATATCACATGAAATGCATGTAGCAAAATGGAACTTTTGTCAAGCTTCCCAGAGAACTGGATTCTCTTAGCAGAAATATGATTTTTCTGCGTTGAAGTAGATCTTAAGGTAACAAAAGTCCATTTTGGAATGTCAGTGTGTCAAGACTGCGTGTGAACCCTCTGAGCATGCTGGAAATACTAAATCCTTCCTTGAGAGGAGATTTTTCTTGGGGAGAATGCATTTCACCCATTAACCTGGCTACAAGTGCTCCTTCTACAGGATGAGCTTGACTTCAGAGAGGTTTAACAGCCAGAGACCAACTGTTTAAATACTACCAACCTCTTCTCAGAAAGTGATTTAACAGAAACCTCTGTACTGAAAGAAAATAAGTTCAAACAACAAGCAATTTAGCTGCTCTTCCACTGCTTAAAACTCTTGCCTGTTCCATTTGGTGGTTTTTTTTTTTGTTTTACTTTTTTGTGTTGGACACACCAATACTTTCAGAGGTGGAAGGAGGCACTGAGAATTACCATTTCCTGAAATGGGTGCAAAAAAGGACGTGACAGCATGTCCTTACTCCACAGTAGCTGCAATGGGTTCCCCCAAAGAGCTGTCACTTTGGAGAACAGCAGGCATGAGCAGCACTGGCAGAGGCACTGCTCTGATGTAAGTGATGAGCAGCTCTATCTTGTGTGGGAGGTGTCAGTGAATTTTGTTGCTCAGCATTCAGCAGCTTTGTCCCCTCAGCTGAGAGGGTGCAAATAAGATAATAACATTTCGTCCCAAATGATGAACCACATCTCAAAGGTTTCTGTGTGGTATGATACTGGCATTATAAAAGTATGAGAGAGGCATCTAAAAGGAAAAGCAGAGTGCTGCCTGCCTTTCCAGTTGTTATAATTAATAGTTGTGTTGCACAGCTGTTGTTTTGTTTTGTGGGATTTTTTTCTTACAATTTTGTGAAAATCCAAGAAGAAGAAATGAATTATCAAATGGAGGAAAAGGGTGCTATTTTCCCTGCTAACCTGCTTGCCCTGAAAAATCATAGATTCCAGACATAAATCCTTAGAATGTGTAACCATCTCATGTGACCTAAATGTGTGACCCGCTAAAACACAATAACTTGAAGGATGCCGCTTCAGAATCAATTTGCATCACTTGTTGGTGATTTTCCGTATAAAGTCAAGGCATCATTCTTAAGAAAACGGTGAATTGGTGGATCATGACCTCCTTTATGAGGTTCACCTTCTCAGCCCCTGAGATACTACAGCGTTTGTCTATAGGAGCAAATGCTCAAAGGCTAATGTGTTGAAAAGAGGGGAAGAGCCTTTAAATGTCTTTGTAACTGTTAATCCTGGTTCCCTGAGGGCCCCTCTCTTCCCCCCCACCCCTCTTTTCTTCTTGTTTTTGCATCAGAAAAGCTTTCACTTTTTTTTTTCCCTTTAAAACAGCTGCATGAGACTCAAGACCAGGTTTTTAATGGGTATTGAAGATAAACAAAGACAGTAGCTGCAGAAATGAAGTCTACTAGAGGCAATTGGTTCTTTTGTTCATTTGGAGAAAAACAATCAAGTTTCTGGAACAAAAAAAGAGCAAAGCCAGCCAGTGGGATTGTGATTTAATGTCATTATTTGCAAATCTGCAGATCTAGTTTTGACTGGGTATTTCCCATATGTCAGGTGGGAACATGCAGTTTCTACTTTTGAAAAATGAAGCTCATAAACTTCTGTGCTTGTTTTCTTTAAGCGATTTATCTGGAAAAAATTAACTTCATAGAGGTGTTTCTGGTGGATTTTTGGCTTTTGTTAATTTTGTTGGGCTTTTTTTTTTTTTTAAGAGAAGGTTCATCCTAATTTTATGCACAGTCCTATGGAAATAGTGAAATAGTGCTCCTATTATTAATGTTGCTATAATTGAATCTAGCAACAAGTCCATTTGTTATGCTAAATTGGGCCCCTGTGAATGCTATGAGCTTCCAAACAGGCTTTCCTCACTGCCCCAGCTCTGTGCTCCAGTGAGGCTGGATGAGTGGCCTGCTTGAAACATTTCTAGGTGGAGGATGAGGAGGAACTGGGAGCAGTTTTCAGGGAATGTGTTTGTGGATCGAACTGTCTGGACACTTGTACCACTGTGAAAAGCTTGATTTGATGTAGTCATGTGAAGAGACAGATACATTAATGAGTTTGAGGCATTAAAACTTAGACATGTCATGGGGTAATTCTAATATTTGCATTGAATATTGAGTACTTGTTAGACTGTAAATAGCAAAATCTGTATGTGGGTGTACTGACCTCTTTTCTCAAATGCACACAGGGTCAGTCAAAGCCTGAAGTGTTTGGTGTGTCTTAGAAGCCAGATCTTTTTCCAGCTGGTTTTGAGCACCCTGTTACAGTGGTGCATGGTGGTAGCCAGATAGCCTTTTTTCTTTCTGTTGTTGCCACCTCTTGGGAAAATCAGAAGGAAATACTTGACTCAAATGGTTCACATTTAATGGAAAAGTTTTCCTTTGGTCCAGATTGAGGATCTCAGTGATGTCTGAGGAGTTTTTTTTTAAGTTTATTTCCTCAATGCAAATTTTCAAATATTAGGCACTTTGCTAAATAACCAAGGAAGATTTGGATTAACTCAGCTGTATCCCACAGGGAGCCCCACAATTTTCACATGTGGTTTCAAGGCAAGTAAGATGCAGATGGTAAAGTTGTCAAGACAGATCTGATGGGATAAATTCTCAAATGCAGCATTTCTATGTAAGTTGTGGGTTTGATTCCTGCCCAGGGCAGGTTTCCCTTGAGCTCTGATAGATGTCCTACTGTTCTGCTGGACTCTGAGCAAGTTTAGGGAACCTGAAGTGCAGTTTTAAGACTGGAATTTTATGGTCAGTGTTTCTGTTCAAAACAGAAAAGAGACACCCAAATGCAAAAAAAAAAACCCCAAAAAACCCCAAACAACAAAAAAACCCAACAACAACAACAAAACCCACAAACAAACAAAAACAAAAAAACCCAAAAAACCCCAAACCACCCCAAACTTGACATGCCATTAAGATGAACAAAAAAAGGCAAGCTAAGGGGAGAGAGCAGGTATTTTCTATCAAGGCCACTCAGAGTATTGATTTCCCTTAGAGCCATGGAGCTGTATGAGGGAAGGGGATTTGCTCAGCTCTTTCCATTTCTTCTAGGTTTCTGAGGTCAGTAGGCACTTCTCAGAATCACCTTTCCTAGCCCTGAATTGTCTTTCCTTGTCGTGGAATTGTAAATAGTGCTCTCTCCTTGCCTTATTTGGAGTGCTGCAATGAAAGCCCGAATTCATTCATGTTTGTGGAAGTGCACAAGTTGTACAGAGATGAGTGTTCTCTAGGAATGTTTATAAAATGGAGAAAGGCTTGAAAAGTGTGGGAGCAAATGAATGTGTGTCCTTATGAGGGCAGAAGTGATGTGTGGTGGAAAAAGTTAGAACCAGGAGCGAAGACTTCCTCACAAGCTCTCATTGATAAGCTACAGAGCATTGCTTAACCTGCTGCATTTTATTTTTAAGCTAAGGAGGAGCACTCAACTATTCCTCTCACTGTATCAGCCATAAACAAAACTCTTCATCATTGATCATGACCGGCAGTTAATGCCCTGCTTGTTGTTAGTCATATATCCTGAAATGAAGCCAAGGCCAATTTAACTTCCTAACAAAACAGCTATTCACTGAGTGATTTATTGGAGCTATAAACTAAAACTAACAGTTTATTATCGTAACAGGTCTTAAAAGGACAGAATTTTTCAGCACAGCTGAACAACTGCAACAGTGTTTTGTGCCTTTCCAGAGCAGGATAATTATTAAATACCAGCACTGAAGCCAGTTCTTTTGTGAAAAGTTTGAAAACCAGAACTTTTCAAAGATGCTCATGAATATTGCTGGGCTTGCTGGATAGTACTGAGGTGTGTGATTAAGTGAAATCAGTTACATTTGGGTTAGTGCTGTCTGTGCACCACACAGCATGCAGCAGTCCAGTGCACAGACAATCATTACCCAAGATCCAGTATCAGAGGAATGGCAAGAATATTTCTGCTTTAAAAGTCTTTGAGGCATAATATTTAGTTTGCTGAATTTGCACAATTACTTGTTACACTTGAGGTTTTCACACAATCCAGTAGTGCTAATGGTCATGGAATATGAATATTCAATAAGATTAAAGTACTTACAGAAATCTAGAAGTACTTTTTTGGCATCTTAGGTTCAATACTAAATTATTTCATTAGGGGGGAGTTCAAGAGCTCTCTAGCTAGAATGAGGAGATAATCACTAGATAATAGCACTGTACAGATGAGCTGAGAGCACTGGACAGGCTGAGTGTCCAGTGTGACCTTGCAGCAAAGTGTGAAATCCTTTCTAGCTCCCAGAGGCCCTCACCAGCACCGAGGGCTATCAGTGCCTGCTTTACTGTGCACACTGCAGGTATTAAGCACGAGCTGTTGCCAGCATTCATTTCTGGAACCCTGCTTCCAGCTGTCCCAGTGAAGGAGAGCAGTTTGTGCAGGCTCACTAACACACCTTCATCTCTCGTGTGTGTTCTTCCTCTCCTAGATCAGTGCTCCCCTGGTGAATATTCTCCTGATGGCTTCAAGCCCTGCCAGCCATGTCCCCTTGGAACATACCAGCCTGAGGCTGGGAGAGTGTCCTGCTTTCCCTGTGGAGGAGGTCTAACAACAAGGCACAGTGGGGCATCCGTGTTCCAGGACTGTGAGACCAAAGGTGAGGCCAAGATTTATCTGATGAGCTGCATTGATCCCAGGCAAAAGGAATGCTGCTGCTCAAGTGGGGCATTCAGGGAAGGTTCTTTCTCCTTTTGTGGGTCAGTCCTTCCAGGAGTCTCATAGCTGGTTGGCCTGGCCTGGCTGTGAAGAAATTCAGTATAACTTCAATTCTTTCTAAACTGATTACCAAAAGCATGGTAATTTATATATAAATCATAACATAATAAATAATAAATATATAAATTTATATAAATCACTAGAGGACAAAGTCTTTAACAGAAAATGTGCTGCAGAGCAGAAATAAGGGGTAGAAATAAGGTCCTGATGCAAACATTTGGTGGTGGTTTGGATTAAGAGATCTCTCTTGTTTCAGTTAAGATATGTTTATTGAGAATTACAACATATTATAAGAATTCAGCAGAATCATTGAAGAATGAATATTACTGGTAGTAATATTATTAGTGATATCTAATAGTTTCCTTCAGTGTAGAATCACTGAACCCACAAATACTGTTTTTCCATACTTAATTTTGTGAAATTGAGGTACTAAAACACAATGTTAAAACTCTGGATCAAGATAAGAGGAGCTGATTTCTGTTTTATTTAACATAAACAAAACCAAGTATATAAATGAGGTTCAGTTTTCAAATTGGAGTGGGGATTAAAGGAATTCTTTTTATTAACTGGAATGAAGAGCTCAGGAATTTGCATGTGGAAGAGGCCACATGAGACGTGGAATCACAGATGCAAGAACTATTTGGAGATTATCTGAAGCATTTGGATTGGGGCAGCATGTAGGGAAGGACTCCTGGCTGAGCTAGCTTCCAAAACTCAGCAAGAATTATTTGGGAGTAAGAAGAGCTTAAAAGGAACAGAAAAAAAAAAAAAAGGGACTGTGCAGCATAGAAAATGACATTTGATAGTAGATCTTTTCAACTTGCACAGAATAACCTGATAAACTGAAATTGTTTTGTTACCCTCATAGTTTATTAATATGGTTTTATTGCTGCTTTCTCACAGAACCACTCTACAGTGTTGCATTTGGGAATTCTGAACTTGCACAAAATGACTGATGAACTGAAATTTGCTAAATTACCTCTTTTTTGTTACCCCCACAGTTTACTAATATGGAATTTCAGTTCCTGAAATTGCACTAGGTCTTACACAAACGTACAAAAGCATATTCTAGAATGCTACTGCCACTTTTTAAACCATGATTATTCAATTACTGTCCAGTTCAGTGTTCTCCTGGCCATTTTTACAACACCACAACTCACCGGTGTATTCGCTGCGCAATTGGGACGTACCAGCCTGAGTTTGGACAAAACTACTGCATTTCCTGCCCTGGAAACACCACTACTGATTTTGATGGGTCAACAAACATAACACAGTGCAAAAGTAAGTGCAGCAAGATGGTTTTGATGCTCTCTTACTAATAAAAAGTCTGAGCCATTAATGTTCAGAGTGGCTCTAAGGGCACAACCTAGCTTTGCTCCAGGGAGCTGGAGAGAGGGCAGAGTGCTGCTACTCCTCTTTTGCTGCCTGCCTGCATCTCACCCCACATGGCTCACTGAGGTCTGTGAGAGACCATTTCTGCAGGCTGGCCCCCTCATCCTTGTCAAGGTAAGTGGTGACTGTGTTTTGCCTGTTGGTTCTGGGTTGCTCGGGGTCTTGCTATTAAATCTTCTCTCTCTTGACATAGCAGAGTTTGTGTCCTCAGCACCCTGACTTGTTCCCTCCTATTAAGAGGAATGGAAGCTGGCTCACAAAACCTAACAGCTCTAGTAATCATTTCTTCTTAATAACAACCTTGGAAAGAGTCAATTACAAAGAGAGCCACTGTTCTGGATTTATGGTAGCTGTGGTGTGGGAAGCTGAGGGTAAATTAAAGGGGGAGAATGGAGGGTAGAGAGGTGACTGCAAAAGAATCAAGAATGGGACATTACTCCATGATCAGTATGATCAAAGTGAGCTATTTATTGCAGTGTGACAGACTGCTCAGAGCCACCTCTGGAGTCCCTATATACACACAGACACGTGTAAACACACCCACACAGAAATGTGAGAGGCTGGCAAAGAGAACTGTACCTGCAGCAGATGCAAAAAGGAAAACGGCTGTGTCTGTCACCCCTGAGGTTGAGGGTGACTGCAGGAGAGCTGTGGGGTGGCCTCTCTCAGCCTTGTCCTGCATACCCCGTTCCTTTTGCAGACAGGCAGTGTGGAGGGGAGCTGGGAGATTACACTGGATATATCGAATCCCCCAACTATCCTGGGGACTACCCTGCCAACACGGAGTGCACTTGGAATATCAACCCACCGCCCAAGCGCCGCATCCTGATCGTGGTCCCAGAGATATTCTTGCCCATAGAAGATGAGTGTGGAGACTACCTGGTGATGAGAAAAAGCTGTGAGTCTGAAACACCCACTGAGGCACGTCTCTGTGGGCAACACAGGGTTCTCACAGGCACTGCTGTTTGCAGAAACTGAATGCAGCCTCCCTGGCCTCTGCTTAAGAGCAGACATTTCTTTAAATGGAGAAGTTCTATTTGGCAATGCTGCCCCATAGTTTTCAGTGAAACAAGGGTAACAAGGCCGTGGTGTGTCAGTGAACTGAGAGAAATATTGTTAAGAAGGGGGTAGGTGGTTCAAGCTAACCAGTCATGCATTATGCTAAGCAGTTCTAGCCTGGGTTAGGAAAGAGGAAATGCTTGCTAATCCTTACAGGTGCCTGATGTGTGGATAAACAACCTCAGTTTCTAGTATAGGCACGTCCTTCCAACAGTAGACTGTTATTTTAGTAAAAAGGAAAGTATTCCCTCAGCAAGAAGTCCCTCATTGATAGCCTGCCATCCACTGATGGCCTTGCCACATTTTGAGGAGTTTTCTTAACACCAGCAAGCATTTTCCTGGTGGTAGTTCAACCTGTGTTCTACCAGCTCTTTAGCATGAAGCATTGTCACAGCTGCCTGTCATGTGTTTGCTTTGAAAGCCTCTTCCAACTCAGTGACCACCTACGAGACCTGCCAGACCTACGAGCGCCCCATAGCTTTCACTTCCAGGTCCAAGAAGCTGTGGATCCAGTTCAAGTCGAATGAGGGGAACAGTGCCAAAGGATTCCAAGTTCCTTATGTAACCTATGATGGTGAGTGGGTGTGAGCAGCTGGGCTGGTGTGGGCTGGTGCAGCTGCAGCAGTGCAGAGCTCCCCTCCCTGAGCAGCAGGGCAGCCCAGTGCTCCCAGCAGTGTCACTAGGAGCTGCTTCAAGGAGCTGTTTCATTTAAACCCAATTTAAGGAATTCTGCAGTGCACTGCAGTCTTTTTAGGCGCCACCGTGCCTTCCAAACAAAAAGCTGGGGTTCTGTTCTGGGCTCTGGCCTGCAAATTACAGAGCTCAGAGACAGAATCTCAGTTTTATGCACTTCTGTGCCTTTCCATTTTCCTTGAGTGGCCCCAGTTAGGAATTAGGTAGAGCACAAGTACCTGTGTTTTATGGTGTTCCTGCTTCCATTTGTGACCTAGAATCAGATAGCAAAATATCTATACTGAAAAGAACCTTGAGGGGAAAGATTTTCACCTCACCCTTGTCAGAATCACGAGGTGTGAAACTAGGGCTGAGCATTAGCACTTCAGCCTAAATGAACTGATGTTGTATGTTCTGTTCACACTGGATTAATTGTGAAGGAGTCATCGCTGCTGTGGTCTGCAGAGTTTTATCACCAGTGGATGAATAATTTTTCTGGGGAAACCTCTCCTTTCGAAGAATTTCAGGTTATGATTGACCAGGGAGGTAGCTTTTTAAAAAGCATCCTCTTACATATTTTTTTAATTGCTTCTTCCTGTAGAAAGAAGTCAATAACAGGTTGTAAAGATGGGTTGCTGCAGTTCAGCTGTTTTGAAGCAGGTTGCTTGGTTACAGTATGCACTCCAATCTTGGGTGCTTTATGATTTCCTTTGCTTTTGACAGATTGACGCTGAGCAGCTCAGCAGAGTACACTGTTCTCATAATAAAAAGAAAAGTGTTTGGAATATTTTCTGACTGCTAATATGAGGGCCAAGCATTACTGGTTCTTCTGAGGGCAGGGTTTCCATGTGTAACCACAGGAGGTATTGAGTATGTAAGTGAAGGGAACCTGCAAATTACTCTCTTGTGCATTCCCCACAGAGGATTACCAAGAACTAATAGAAGATATTGTTCGGGATGGCAGACTTTATGCATCTGAAAATCATCAAGAAATACTTAAGGTACATTCCTTCCACTAAACATGTTGGGTTTTGATTGGAAATTATATTATTTGGTGTGAGTGAGTTTGCTTTCTGCTCTGCATCAGGTCTGTTCCTTGGTGCACCAGACATTTGCTGCTTCAGGGAAATGGGGTGAATCAGCAGATCCTGATTGTGCAGAGCAGTGGATAGGGGATCCTTTGCTCAGAGGGATTGAGGGTGGATCAGAACTACCAGGGAAATTAATTTATTGGGAAAGCACTTGGACCCTCTGCTCCCTGTAGCCTGTAGATTAGCAAAGGCTTTTCCTCCCAGGGTGAAAGAAATCTCTTTGTGGATTTCTCTGATCTTGTTTGGGGGACTTCCATAGGCAAGTTGAGTGCATGCCTTTGTTTTGTTGGATATCAGCTTAAGTGTGTGTTTGTTTTGTGGTTTGTTTGCTGTTCTTGGATGTATGAGGAGGGAAGAAATTCTGGAGCTACTAATGTGGAACACCAGTGACTTCCCAGGAGCCAGAAACTCAGCCTTGCTCTGCTACGTTTCCAAGCCCCTGAAACACTTGGAAACTAAAATGTCCATAATCTTTTTTGAGTTAGACAGGCATTAAACTTTGGTAGTGCTGACCACAACTCCTCTGTGGAACTGCTATGGAATCTGCTTCCCTTTTCCCAGGACAAGAAGCTGATAAAAGCCTTGTTTGATGTGCTGGCGCATCCACAGAACTACTTCAAGTACACAGCCCAGGAGTCAAGAGAGATGTTCCCCAGATCCTTCATCCGGCTGCTGCGCTCCAAAGTCTCCAGATTTCTGAGGCCTTACAAATAGTTGGCACTGTACTTAAAAGCTGAACCAGCCCTGGGCATGCACAGAGGGGCTGTGGTAGGTGGGGCTGCTTTCTGTGTTTTACACACTGGCACAGACACTCCAGGGAAGCTGGCCAGCTCCGTTCTTGGCAGAGTTTGGCTTTCTCAGCTAATATAAATATTTTGGTGAACAGAATTTTGATTCCTTTCCAGATAATACCTTTTGGGTACCAAAGGATACTTCATGGGGCCCTGAATTGGAGACAGCCCGCGATTTCTGTAACTGAAGGGTGCCAAGCAGAAGTTTGTAGAGCTCTGCCCTATTGCTTCATCAGCACCTCTAAAAGCTAATGAGGACAGGCAGGCTAAGTAGTGTGGTTTGGGATGAACCCTGGGCTGTCATTAATGCATGTTACCTCAACAAAGCTGGGTTCATGTTTGGTCTCGCTGAAAGTGAGAACAGGATTGATGTCTCTCTTAACATTTGCTACGCAGGAAATTCAGAGCTAAGGTTGGCAGAGTTTTAATTCAAACCAGTGAGTCCAAGAACTGCACAAGGCACAGTTTTTCTCTGAACTACATGTGGCATGAAGCAAAGGGTTGAATATCAACTTGAGTGTTCAGGGTCTGGCTCACACCGTGTCCGTGCTAGGGACCTATTGGCTTACATGGAGTGATACCAGAATAAACTGTGGGCACCACAGCAATGGAAAACAGGCCCTGACCCACTGGACATTTCCATTCTGGGCTGTCTGCAACTGTTAGAACAGATCAGATTCTTTCCTAAATCCCAGTGCTGTCCCTGTGCATAGGCCTGGGACAGCAAAAGGCATCTTACAAGTTGTGTAAAATTCTGTCCTCTGAGCACCTGCAGGTGAACACAGAAGCCCCATTTTAAATGCAGGCTTTGCATAGATGGTGCTCTTGGTACAACACTGTCTAAAGCTGAATAACGTTCTTGTATGAGCCTCAGCTGTTACATTCTCTGTGTTTTCTGAGCACCTTGCAATGGCCTTGTTGAGCAGAGAAGAGCTGCTTTCCCTGTCTGGCTGGACAGAAGGAGAGGTACAATGGTTCAGCCAGACTGTGGCCACAAGAGTTGTCTATGGCAAATTGTTCCTCAGGATTCCCAAGCTCTGTGTCCTTCTCCTCAGGCTGTGTTTCCTATTGGAGACAAGGCTATTTTGAGAGGGCCTGTAGGGCCCTGTGTTGATCAAAATGTTCTCAGTGCTATTCTGTCCACACCTACAGTCTCCTCTGGTCATATAATCCATTCTCTCAGAGTAATGTACCTTGAGGACCTTGAAGGGAGATAGCCACAGTCCCATCCATTTGAAAATGGACTTCTGACTTCTGTCTTTTGGTGCCTGGCCATGCCAAGGGGTGCAGTAGGCACCAACTCCCTCTCTGTGCCATCTTAGGAGCTGTACCTACATTTCATAGGGTGGCCAGGACAAATGCTCCCTTTCCCAGGGTGTGGAGTCAGACCTGCTGGGTTTCATTGCATTGGCATGTGGTATTTAACTTCTGTGTGTGAATAATACCACGTCCACAGTGTGACAGGAAACTCTCACCAGGAGTTGGGTTCTGAGTCTCCTCCCTGCACTGTTGGGAGCAAATGGGTGCCCCTGACTCAGGCTTGCTGAGCTGCTGTGCCACGGTGTGTGTGGGGCAAGGACACACCTTGGCCATGCTGGGATGAGGAGGGACAATGGCCTTGGCCACAGCTGGGGAGCAGATCCTCTCAGGATGGGGCTGTGAGGGGTTGTGTCCCTCTTGCTGCTGGGGAGGAGTTGCCACAGCCTGGCCAGAGGTGGGAAATGGTTTGTGTTGCTGCCAGGAGAGAGAGCTGTGGGCTCCAGCAGCGCTGCAGGATGGCTGTGGCAGGGCACTGGGTGCCACTGCAGGAGCAGGGCTGCTGCAAGGCAGGGCAGAGGGGAAGAGCATGGGTCCCTGTGTGCTCCTGGCAGCTGTGCCTCATCCTGAGCAGGGTCTCTGCTGCCTCTGTGGGGAGAGAGGACAGGTTATCTGGCAGAGGGCTCTGGGCAGGGTGGCTGGGGAGGGGAGTGGCTGAGGAATGCCACAACAGGAGGAAGGGAGGTGAGAGGCTTTGACTCATCCACGGAGAAGTGTGCTGCCATGGAGAGAGCCCAGGAAGGTATTTCCAGATAGTTTCCCTTTGGCTGCACTGTTGGAGGTTTCTCATGCCAGATGCAGTGTGCCAGTGAGCCCCAGTGAGCCCCCTCTGTGTGGCAGTGGAGCACTCTGGGGTGGCCCAGGGGCTGCAGTCCTGCTCTGGTGGTAGGGCACCACAGGGAGAGGGCCATGGTGTGCCAGCCCCTTTGCTGGGGCTGCATGCTCGGTGCCAAGGGAAAACAGGCCAGTTCTTGCTGTGCTCCCTGCCAGGGAGGCTGCAGATCTGAACAGCTCTGTGTCAGGGTGCTGAGGGGCACACATGCCAGTGGTTGGTTTCAACCAGGGTTCAAGGAAGCCAAAGTTGAGAAGCACCCAAATGTTTCCAATGGGTGAAATTGGGCTGTGTCGCTCTGTGCACGGGTTACTGCTCCGTGCTTTGGGTTTGTCACACTGCACCTCCTCTCCTGGTCCTGCTGTGGCAGCTCTGCACAGCTGCCTGGGACCCACAGTGATCTCAGCTTTGCTTCTCTTGCCCCACGAGCATAGGCCATAAATTTTCATTGCTGGGAGGAGAGGAGTGTGCATGGTCTGAGGCTGAGGAGAAAACCTGCCCTTTCTCAGAGAAGAATCCTCACTGTTCCACAACCCTGTTCGTTTCCTACTTAAATAGCAAATGACTCAGAAGCACTTCTGTTACCTTTGATCTAACATTATGGATCAAAATTTCCCCTTTTACTGTAACTCCTGTGTGTACAGTAAAAAGTGAAGAGGGAATTTTTGCCACCTTGAATGCTGGGAGAAGTGATAACTTGCAGAATGTTGTAAACACTTGGCATTTTATCTTCATAGCGACGGTAGCGGCTCTGTAGAAATTTCAATTTCTACTTTCTGTGTGGTTGTAGACTGATGATGTGTTTTGGCAACAAACGACTCAAAAATGTTTAACCTTATAAAACAAGATTTAATTTTTGGGATAATAATTAGCGCTAACTGGATGGCTCAATGTCACCTACGTGAGATAAGCATAAGGATCTTTTTGATGATTGTAAATTAATGTAAAGTGTTTCAGACTGCTACTCTTGATAAGAAAAATAAACCAGTGAACTTTTAGCTGCATGAAGTTCTTGGGTAATATTTTTAGTTATCTTTCTGTGCTAACTAACAGTTTTGACAAATTTAATGGTTGTTTAACAAGTTATTGCACATCAGATACGTTTACCCTGGGAACATCTGCTTCCCACAGCACTGTTTCATGTAATATATTACTAGCCTGCATCTATACTCAGAAAGCTACAGTTTCTGGTTTACACATATTTAATGGTGCACATAATTCTGGCAAGTAAAATAGCAGAATTATCCCGGTATTAATTCAAAAATTATTCTAAAAATGTCTCCTATATAATGGGCTAGAGTCAATTGGTCTGTTGTAACAAGCTGCATGAAGACAGGATAAACAACTTAAAGTAACTCCAAAGTGTTTTATTACTTTGTAGATTCGTCTGATTATTTTCCTAAAAAACAAAACCAAAAAACCTCACACAAGCAAAAAAACCCCAACCCCAAACCACATGGTTTAAAATGAAAAATAATTTTAAAACTCCCAAACCAAGGAAAACAAGGTGAAAGCCAGTGTTAAGACACAAGTTCCCATAATACTTTTAAGATTATACCACAGTATCATTAAATTCACTGGCTTAATTTCTTAGAACTGAGAAGTAGAATTAGGTCCAGGTGAAAATATGTCAATCTATAATAATTTTTAATACTGTTGCTCTGTTTGTTTTTTTTTAATATTATGTTGAAATTATTAGGTTTAGTCAGTGTATCAAACTTTTACAAAAATAATCCCAATATCTTCTTCCCTAATTTATTCAATTGCCTGTTTGCCCCTTAGCTTCCTTTGATCACAGTGACAAGAACTGATCAGTATTTCACTGAGTGTGCCCACCCAGGCTCATTTGGTGTGGTTTTGGAAGACACCACTGTGTGGTTCAGCTGTTTGCTGTGGGAAGGTGATGCTGCTTTACCTGGCAAAGAGTAAATGACATACAGGAGTAGAGAGGTCCTGGAAGGGTGTCTGGCTACAGGCTGATCACAGCAGGAAACTGTGTTATTCAAATATTCTCCCTGATTCTGCGAATGCTGCCAGTGCTGGACACGAGTGCTCAGATACCCTCTGGGATAGGGAATGTCAGTGTGAACTATCCTGGGAACTCCCACAGCAGTGGGATCTGAAATTCTGACTGGGTGTTTGCATAACAGAAATAATTAATGGGGGAATATGGAGAGCAAGAATTGAGGCTTATTTAAGTCTAAAGAACCAGAGGAGGTCTGGTGTGGGTAAGCAGGAAAGAACAGCATTATGATAATCCTTTGTAACAGAATGCAAGGGTAGTGGTCCACAAATACTTCTGAATTAATCAAGCTTAAATGCAAATGCTTTTTCTCTCATACATATAGATTGCATCCTGCAAATGCAATATATGTGGACTGCAAAACCTGTCACAACAAAAATGTAAACACACTTCCACTCTTCCTTTGTGCTTGTGCAAGGCTGCTGCTGGAGGAGACAAACAAGTCCTCTTTAAAGAACTTGAGCCAAACTGGGGTTTGTTTCTGGGGATCCCTGGAACAAACCCACCCCACAACACCTCTTCCTGCTGCCCATTTAATTTGAACAAATCTTTTGCTCATAGGCACATTTTCAGTCTCACTGGTGGGAGTCTGCTTTCCACAACACGTTCTGCTGGGAATGTAGAGGACACCCAGGAGCAGCGATGCAAACAGAGCACCTGGGGGGAAAACAGGAGCCAGAGAACTCAAGGGACACATTCCACACAGCAGATAACTTCATCTAGTTTTTCTCCAAGTCAGAGCAAATTATGCGTGACATTCTCATGCTGCTCTTTAAACTACCTTATTAAATCTCTTTAGGTGTTAAAAAAAGAAAAAAACCCCAAAACTATTCTTCTCTGTTTAAATATATGTGTGTTAGTACAGCTTTTTCTGTGATAATGCACGTTTTGAAGAGTAACTTTTTGAATTCCATGAAGCAAAGCCTTTTAGTACACAGTGAGAAAAAACTGGTCAGAAAAGGAGACCTTGAAATATTTTTTTCTTATTGGAGATGTCTATAAATATAAATTCATAAAGGAAATTCCCTCACACTGTCTAGCTGCTAAACTTGATCTGCTGCAACCAAAGCCCTCTTTTCTCCACTGGGAAGTTTATTCAACAGGCAATGTAGACCTACAAATCATATGCCATGAAATCTCCATTTTGTGACAATTCTGGGGATCAGGAAATCAAGGGATCACAGTTTTAAGGAGAGAAAAAGTTATTTTGGAAGCTGAAATACTCTGAAGTCGTCAGCTGGGATGCAGTTTGTTGTTTAGCAGTCCTTAGTTCACATGTTCCTGTTATGCACACTACAAATAGCCATGGAACACTTCTGTGCTGAGCAGGTTTATGCCTGACTAGAGAAAGCCTCGTTCTCTGTGCCTCAGTTAAATGTAAGAGTGGCAGCTGTCACTTGTTGAAAAATGCCAGCTCACCTGGCCTCTGGAGGTGCTGCCTAGAGTAAAACCCAGCCACAGAAAGCAGCTAAGGTCAAGGGAGGTGATCATGAATTTTGTGAGTTTTGAAGTGGAAACTGGGGAAGGTTTCCAGAAAACTGGGAGTTCAGGGTCTCTGTGCCCAGTGGACAAGCCTGTATGTGACACAACACTGCTGATGGATTTTGGGTGGCCCCAATTTGCTGTTACTGGTGTAGTGCTGGTGGGAGGGGCTGTGTGGAAAAGCTGAGAGCAGTTATTAAAAATAGGACGACAGAAAAGTGCTCAGGGGGCCTGTCTGGCTCACATAGCACAACTACTGTGCCCTGGCTCCCGTAGGTGCTAATTCTCTCAGCAAACTTACAAAAATAAAACCCTGAAAAGGCTCATCCATGCTGAGAACAGCAACTTCATTCAGTGGGAGAAGGAAGCTTAGCTCTAGGAACTGAGTGCTCAACACTGCAGGCATTGCTGTCTTCCCCAGGGCTGTCCAGAAAGCCCTGCAGCCAGTGCCTGTGGTGTGAGAGGGATGCAGCAGTGCTGGAATAAGCACATCACAAATGCCTGTCCCAGCTCTGTGCAGGACACAAGTCCAGCGTGACCATTTGCTCTTGGGAGTGGATAAAAAAGGCCCACCTGTCCCAGCAGGATGTGTTTCCTCATGCAGGACTGGAGAAGTAAAGTCCACTGAAGAAGACAGTCTGGCTTAGGGATGCTCTGGAACAAATTCATGTGAGATGCTTGTCTTAGGTTATGGAGCCAAGGATGTGTATTCTATTTCATCTGCTGAGAGAAGTTAGGGAGATGTTTGTCTTTGTAACTCTGGAGGGAGGGGGGCGGGTGCCTTTTGATAATGGGCCAACTGTTAAAACCAGGTGGGGCATTGCTCTTTATCTCTTTCACCACCTGTCCTCCCTCCAGGGGGATATTTTCTGCTAATGGGCCATTAAGGCTCACTAAAGGCTCACTTATTCCATTGTAAGATGCTCCACCCGGTGGGAAGAGCCAACCATTCCTAGCTAGATAAAAAACTAAGATGCAGGAGCACAAGTTATCCGGTTCCACAAGATTCCTGGAGTAAGACTGGACCCTTCTCACCATCACTGGACCCTTCTCTCTCAGGATCATCTCTGCTCCAGTGGAACCACGTCTACCACTCCAGGAGGACTTACTTTTAGACTGCTTCAAACACCCTGACCAACAGGGTGTTAGGTTGTATTATTCCATTTATTTTATTTTACCTTTTTTTTTTTTTCCTCTCTTCTCCTATTAAATTTTATCTCTAACTGAGAGTCTCACTGGTTTTGCTTTCAAACCAGCACAATGCTAGAGCCTCATCCCTCCCTCGGACACCTCTGAGCGTCTGTCCTTGCCAGGAATACCGGGCAGAGGGGCTCAGCTAGGGCGATGTTTGGTGGAGTGTGGAGCTGGGGCGGTGAGGCTGTGCCGGGCTGCGGGCAGCCACAGTGCCGGGCTGCGGGCGCCGCTCCCTGCGGAGCTGCTGCCGGAGCTCAGGGCCGTGCCCGGGCAGGAGGCTTCCTTCCATCCGCAGGGCTTCCCACGAGAGGGCAGCATGTGCCCCCAGCACAGACATCCTGCTAAAATCCCTGCCGGCAGACCGCGGCGGGGAGGGGGTTGGATGGGGCTTCTGCAGCAGGACCCCAAAGCGGAGAGTCGGCTGAACCCGGGGCCTCGGCAGCTCCTGGGCCTCACCGCTGCCTCCGATCAGTTGTTTTGGAGGGGAGGGAGTGGTTTGTAAATGACCTTGTGTTTTGAGTTAATCTGCTTCCACAAAATGCAAGTATGGGACCTAGAAGGACTCGTGCTGCTGTGCCAGGAGTTGCTGCCACCTCAGGCTGCAGTGGGAAGAGACCTTCTGAACTGAGTTCTGACCATCGGTCAAGGCTGTTCCCCCGTCCCTTCCAAGTTACTGGTGAGGAAATGTGTGGAGGTTGAAAGCTGTTGATTTCCAGGCAGAATAAACCTCAAAGGAAGCTGAAGGAAATGGGCTGTGAATGTGTAACTTCAGTTGCTGTTGTTTACTTTGAGAACAGTGAGCGATTCTGGCGCTCTGCCTGGCCCCATCACTCTGGTGACTCAGTTCCTACAGATGTCAATAATGGACTTTGAACATCCGTCTTTGAAAATGAAATGGTGTGTGCAGCAGTCAGCTACTGATTTCCCTCACTGTTTGGTTGCTCAGCTTGATCACAGCTTGACTCCTGTCAGTGGCTGGACAGATGATCCTGCAGTAAATTATACCCAAGGTAGGGCAGAAACACCCCAGAGTGCTGTGTGCCTCGTCACTCCTGCTCTCCTGGGGCAGCTGCCTTCCTTTTGGGGCACAGTGTGAGCTCCAGTGTCCTTCAGCAGCCTAGACTTGAAGGTGGAGGCATTTAACCAAATCACAACATGGCAAACACAACCTCTGTGTTTTAGGAGAGCCACTTTGAAGCCCTGTTGATGATTTTGTACGTGAGCAAATATTAGCCCTGAGTATCCAGTAGCATTTCTGACTAAATCTGACCCGGCAGGAGCTGCTGCAGCTCTGCATGGGCTGTGGCAGGAGGGTACAACGGGAGCTCACTTATACTTGAGGCACTTGAGAGCCCTGGAGTCTTGACTTCATAAAATAAACATAAGGGCTCCACAGAGGTGAGAGATCCTGTGTTTGAATAACACTGTGGTGACCCTCTCTCTAATGCTGGTGTAAATAATATTTTTATCTGAAATGGATACTGTAAATATCTTGGGTTCAGATTTGGATTTATCTCAAAGTTCCAAAATGAAGGTATTTCGATGTATTCGATGAACTTAGGATTTGAATGTTTTAAATTCCAAAATTTATATCTCTTTAACTTATAGCATTCAAACCCTGAGTTCATTGTCTGTTGTGAAACCAGATCAATTTCAGACTCGATATATAAAAAAAGCTACCCCTTCTCTTCTCCTCTGAAGGAAAGGTGCAAAGCTGTCCTAGATCCAAGCTCCATAAGAAGGTGGAAATATTTGTCAAATGAAATCCTTCTATGAATACTCCTTTAACTGGTAGTGGCAGAAAAGTTGCACAATCAGTCTTTTAAAGAGCATAGTAAGAATGTTGTTCCTTGGTGAATCCCACATTGGCACGAGTTGAAATAAGCACCTGTTCTTGGGGCTTTTGCAAAAGAGCTGGGAAATTCCAGTTTTGTTCAGCTCACTTGCTTGCTGCATCACTGGGGTTTGTTATTTTTGCCACAATCACTTGGTAAACTGGGTAAGCCACAGAGGAACCCTTCAAAAGGCAGTTCTGTTTCAGAACTGACCTGAATTCATCCTGTTCCAGAGACAGAGTGATCTTATTTTTTTTTCCTGCAAGGTTTTAAATTATGTTCTGAGATTTGTCTTCTCCATGAGGTAAATTCCACAGAGTTTTTGAGGAGTTCCCCCTCCCTCTCCCCAAGTACTGCTATTTAGGAATCATACCACTCCAAAGCATCTGGAATGAGAAATGCCTCTGCAGCAGATTTATACTTGGCCAGAGGGAAGTTCTTTGGCTAGAAATCCAGAAAAAGCAGAAGGCTTTTACAGAGTTTGTGGAACTCCTTTCAGGACTAAGAGTTCCCCCCTGTGGCAGGGAGATTTCAGATACCTGTGCCAGCCCTAAACTTGTCACCCAAAGACAGGAGATGAGGAGGACCCTTTCTGCTGTATAAGCTGCCAGACTTTCCTGGTCTTGCTCCTGCTCAGACTGCCTTGGTTTGCTCTCATTCCCAACTCAGGTTTCAGCAATTGCTTCACTCCTGTCGATGTGGGGAGGGGGCAGAGCACCGAGTCTGTGGCTCACACGCTCCACAGCTTCCATCTTTTATCCTAGAGCCAGTGTGCATTTCACGCCAATGAAGACATGGAGTTATGGAAAGGAAAACCTTGGATATTATCACCTTGGCTAACAGTATCCCAGTGGAAAATGATTGGGATGTGTTGTTCTCCTGGTTCATCGTGGGCATTTGCTCATGGCACCAAGTTGTTTCTGAGAATAATTTATTGGTTTGAGAAGGAAGCAAAAGGGAGAAAATGACAACCAGTGTTCCATGCTTGCTACAATCAAGGGGTAATTATTTAAAACTTCCATGACTGCAGCTAGGCATGGGTATGATTGTGGGCACCATGTGTCCTCACTGTTTTTCCACTAATGCTCAAGGTGTTGACTCAAGGAAAAATGTGGCCAGCTGCCTTATGATTAATTAGCCACACAGATGTAAAAGCAAACACACGTGTCCCAAGTATCTAAGGGAAATGTATTCCTATTGCACATGATTTTGTGTGCATACTGATATTTTATGTGCTAAGGAGCTACTTTTCTCCATGCTGGGAAGGAGAAATTTTGTAATTCACAGTCACAAAAGCATTTAAGCAGGTGCTTAAGTGAGTTGGTGAATAGAAGCGTTGTATTGGAGTACTTAGACCAAGACTAGACTCCTTTGTATCCAGAAATCACTGGCTGCTAGCATGGCTGGGCTTTGTCCTGAGTGCTGTGCACGGCCTTTGTTCCTTGGGCAGAAGAAAGGGCAAAAATCACTAATGGGACAAGGAAAATATGGGTGAAAACAACAGCACATCTCTGCTGGAGAAAACTGGGTGCTATTCCTGCTCCTGCAATGGCTGTTTCTCCCTGTCTCTTGTCAGGTGGCATTAGTCCAGTGGCTAATGACAGTGAAAGCATCCTGCAGCTCCCTGGGTGTGGGGAGCCCGCAATCCCTTTGTTAGGGACAGCTGGGAACTATTTCAAAAAGAAAACAGGAGCAGGCTCTGCAAGATTCTGCCTGTGGGGTGGTTGCTGTTCAGAGGGTTGGGTACCTTTTACAGGTTCTTGTCAAGCTCTGCTTTGTCAAGGTGCTCAGAGCTGGGTCTGGGGGGAGACGCTGATGCAGCAATTCCACAACAGCGTCCTTGGCTCTTGGATGCTTGATGCTTGATCCTACCTGTGATCTTTTTCACTGCAGAACCCAGTGGTGAGCCTGTGTCTCCTGTGTCTCCCTGCCCTCTCCTACCCCCCAGAGCCAGCATCTCAACCCACCAGCCCCTGCTTTTCCAGAGCAACAGGCTCCCGGTTATTTCTCAGCAGCTCCTGCTGGACCGACATAGAACCTGATGGGAAGAAGAGCAGCGCCCTCTTCCTCCTGGCTTTCAGAGCTCAGAAATCCCGAGCAGCAGAGGCATTCCTGCCTGTCCTGCCTTGCTCCTCCTTGGTCTCCAGATGTCAGGCTTCTGGAAAGTTAGAAAGGAGTGAGAAAACTGTGTTTGTGTAGTGTGAAGTGACTCGCCCTGGTTTAGCCTTAACAAGATCCCTCCTATATATTTAATGACCTGAATGTATAATTTATGGCTTGGAATGCCCCAGCAGCAGAGGAAGCCTTCAGCACACAAGCTGCCTTTTGCAGGACAGGAGAAGTGAAGTCCCCTGAGGTTTGGGAAGTCTGAGTGATGTAGTTATGGTTGGCACTTTGAATATATGTGTAGACTACTTCAAAACAAATATTTGAAGTTCAACTCTAACATACATCTGGGAAGGTGAGAACTAGCATGTATTAATGTTTCTTCAAATTAATAGTTTTGAAAATTTTACACTGAAATAATTTTGCTGTTGCACATAATAAACAGAGGTTGGTGTGGGCACATACAGGGGAGAAACACCACCTGCCCTCTGTGCACACCGTTTCCTTCTGTTTTGAAGAAAACCAGCTCTTCTCATGTTCCAGCCTCTTTAAAGAAGGGGAAATAAAGGTAAGGAAGCTCTTGCAAGACTTGCCATTTTAATCTCTTGTTTTGACATGTGCAGCTTTTGTGTTGCTGAAACTCTGGTTCACCTGTTACCTCTGTGTATGAAGAGAAGTAGACAGATAAATGCAGTTCAGAATCCTGGGGGAAGCCTTGCAATGTTTGACTCCTCTCCCAGTGTCATCTGTGCCTCTGCTTTGCGCTTGATGCCACCAGCTCAGGCAGTGCACAGAACACGCACAGGGGAAGGAGGCTGGAGTTGCATCCTGGATAAATACAGAGAGATGCCCTGGGAATTGCTGTCTCCATGAAATGTCTGTGATGGGGCCCAGATCCCAGCCCAGCAGCTCCTTTCCCTTGCAGCACTGGGAACACAGAAGATGAGTGTGGAGTTACTGGACAAAATGGGCTACATTTCTCAGGAATCTCAGCCTGACTCCAGCTTTGTATGTTAGAGGATTTCTCCAGCTCTATCCACAGTCTTTGTCTTTCTACAAATTACAATTAAGTAGCTCAGTAAATCCAACACTTTTAGAAAAGACTGGTTTGTAGTCTCCAAATTATTCCAGTTATTTTCCTGGTTATGCCAGAACTGACCCTTACTAATGCACTGATGGACAGAAAGCTTGTTTTAATACAACAATTATTGTGATTTTGTTTTCTTTAGTTCTTCGTGGTCTTTTCTCTGGAAATGGATTCTCTAAAATTTTCTCTTTGTGCTGAGTAAATTATTCCTTTTGGACCTACTGCCTGCTCCTGTTCCTGTTAAATTATCCCACTCTGTCTTTTCTTCAGAGTTTTCTGGGGTGTCTCTGCATTTCTTCAGGATGTGGCAACCACTAACAAATCACTTCTTTTTAGGGAAAGATGAGAAATCAAAGAAAAGGAGGAAAAAAAAAAAAAAGGAAAGAAAAAAAAAAGGGCCGACCCACTTCCTGCGTTGCCTGCTGCTGCTTTCCTCTTCACCGGGAGAGGAGATGGAACGGGGGTGTGAATCCAAGTCCGCAGCTCCTCTTTGCTCATGCTGATGAAGCTGCAGGCGTGACTGGGGACCGAGCCAGCACAAGCCGGCCCTAAATAAAGGTATGACCATCACAGGTAACGCAAACTGCACTTGGAAGGCAGGCCCGCTGTGGCATTGTCTGCCCTGTAGGGTGGCTGATAAGCTTATCGAAGTTGCGCATCCTCTCCCCTCCTTCCCAGGGCACTGGCGCTGCCCGGTGGCGCTGCCTTCCCTGTCCCCGGCTGGGATGGCGAAGGGCACGTCCGAAAGGCCGGGGAAAGCACCGTGTCCCTCTGCTCCTTGCAGCGGGTTTGGGCACCGAGGACTTTGCTGGGGCGGCAGAAAAGCTCTGGGGAGATCCCCGGGCCCGGGACAGAGCCCATTCCAGACCTGTGGCAGCTCTGCTGGCACCTGCCAGAGCCACCAGCCCGCGGTGTCCTGCAGCCTGTGCCTGTCCCTGCTGGCACCTCGGCCTCCTGCCACAGCCAGCCTGTCCTGGAGGGCAGGCCAGACCCAGGCTGGAGGGGTTTTCTCCATCACAGCCCTGTGAAGCCTCTTTTTGACACTGGAGTTGATTTTATATGGAAGTGCAGAGGAACATTCCGTGCTGCTCTGGAGGCAGGGAAGAGCGAGAAAAGTGGTTTTATCTCTCAGAGCTTTTCTGGAGTAAGGGACAGTGGTCATGCACAGGCTTGTCTCTGGTGAGTGGATGGGAATTTTTCTGAATTGTGCCCCTATTTAGATACATTGTATGGGAAGGAGGAGAAATACCACCAGCTAATCTGCTGCAAACAAATGATTTAGCCACTTTTAACCAGCTTAACCCCTGGGTTTGAGCTGTCCAAACTGAGCCCCTCCTTCAGTGTGGATCCTGCATAATTTGAGCAGATGACTTACTGCTTCTTCCCCTTTCCTCTTTCTCAGGATTAAAAATCAAGAGAGGAATTAGGCTTTTATCTCATTTGTTACTCTGGAGCATTGAGCAGATTTTCCTCGGAGCTGTTGGCACAAAGCGCATTTATAACATACAGCAGAAGTGAAATTGCAGGGCTCAGAAAAAATGCTTGTGTGCTGAATGGAAACATGGGCTGCAGCCTCTGAGCTGCAGTGTGAGGGGGCTTTTCATGCTCCACCTGTGCTTGCAGCTTTACTCTTCTTGAAAGAAACCAGAGCTGACCGGGCATTTGTTAGTACATTGGGCAGAGTGCTGCTACTCCATGAAGCTTTTGTACTAAAAATTGCCTCCTGGTTTCAGTGTCAGTCCTTTTGCTTCCTCCTTGCCTTTGGGAGAGCGGGGATGCCATAGTATATCTTTATTTAATCAGCTGGAAAAGTGCCAAATAGCTCCCGAGGTGAAAAATAAGGTGCTTTTATCCTCCCAGCCATGTGTGCCCAAGTGGAACAATGGTCCTGTCATGTAATGAGCTGAGTCAGCATGGGGAATCAAAATTATATCCCCCTTTGGACTGTCAGCTGTGTTATCCTTCTGCAAGCTGACACATTGACTGAGCTGGGTGGCTCGTGTCGTGGCCTTTATGTGAGGCTGTGAAATAATGTGCTCGGGTTTTATGGCATTCTGACTCATCATCTGATTTTTTTTTTTTTTTTCTCCTCCCCTCTCCCAGGTCACATGAGAAGGGGCTGAACACACATGGTCTGTCCGTGGCTGCAGAGCTCAGATGTGTAAGGTTACCCACAGAGTGCTGCTGTTCTGACATCAGCCCTGTGCCAGCCCCACTCCCCAGGCCAGGAGCAGGAGCTGCAGGGTGCCAGGGGTGTCTTGGTGAGCAGAGAGTGTGAGCCCAGGCTCTGCCAGTGGGGGAGAGCAAAGGAGAATCAGTGTCTCAGCTCTGGAAGGCAGGAAGTGTCCTAGAAGTCTGGCTTGGCATAAATCCTGGGCTAAGCTCTGCTTTTCTTGTGTTTTGCCTAGCACATCAAAGGTCTCTCTCAGTTTAACAAGAACCAAACCCACGTGGAGCTTTTACAGATCTGTACTGTATCTCTGAGGCAGAGCTGCGTTTTTTCTGCACCTATTCCATGCAAGAAATTACTTGGAAAGCAGAAAAGTTCAGGGAAGCACCTGCTGCCCTCACTCTCTGTTGCAGTGAAAGAAACCCAAGCGTGTTATGAGTCCTGCTAAGAAAATCACCTTCTGTAACTATTACATTAATCAGTCTTTATGGTATGAAACTCTATTAATAGTTTGTTAATGTGTATTAGTTCATATTGCACACTGTAATGGAAAGAGATATAGGAATTTTACTGCAGACTTTGTTCATGCTTAAATAAAACAAGTTAAAGGACAGCACAGCCCCAGAAAAAAGGATTTCTTGGAAGCATGGAGCTGCCCATGAAGAATAAAGGATACCTCTAGACAGCCAAGGTAATGCCAGCATCCTCTAACACATCTCCCAGCTTTGTCTGGGATCAGAGGTGAGTGACTACAGCAAGACTGTCTCCAACAACATCTGGGTCATTAGGCAAGCAGCACAAAAGCTGCAAAACCATAGCTGCCTTGCCAGGTTTTGCTCTGATGAACAATCAGTGGTGTGGGTGTTGGTGATTAGTCAAATTGTGCTGCACCTGGGCATTTGATGGCCACAGGAACCCTCTGTAAAACCACAACTAAGGAACCCGGTTTGGCTGGGATGACTTTTGTGACAGTTTTCCCCAGGCACTGGAGTGGACAGCGAAGGACATTGAGATGCTTGAGCGTGTCCAGAGGAGGGCACTGAGGCTGGTGAGGGGCTGGGAACACAAACTCTATGAGGAACGACTGAGGGATTTGGGGTGGTTTAGCCTGGAGAAAAGGAGACTTAGAGGTGATCTTATCACTCTCTACAACTTCCTGAAGGGTGGTTGTAGTCAGCTGGGGGTTGGTCTCTTTCTTCAGGCAACAACTGACAGAACAAGAGGACACAGTCTTAAGCTGCGTCAAGGGAAGTATAGGTTGGATATCAGGAAAAAGTTTTTCACAGAAAGAGTGATAAAGTATTGGAATGGCCTGCCCGGGGAGGTGGTGGAGTCACCATCCCTGGATGTGTTTTAGAAGAGACTGGATGTGGCACTTGGTGCCATGGTCTGGTTGAGGTGTTAGAGCATGGGTTGGACTTGATGAAGGTCTCTTCCAACCTAGAAATTCCGTGATTCTGTGATTCTGTGATATTCCAGGTCGCTGCTGGCGATGCTATGATGGGAGCAGGGGCACCCCGAGCCTGCCCCGGCCACCAGGTCCCCACGTCCCCACGGGCGGTGGCACAGTCCGGGCGGGGCGGCATCGCCCCAGCGCGGGGGGAGCAGCCCCAGGAGCACCCTGGCTGGGTAGTGTCACTTGTGGTGACACTTCAGCTCCCCACCCAGGGCAATCCCGCCCTACCTGCTGGCTCCCGGCGCCGTGGGCAGCTGTCGGAGCGCCGTGCCGGTGCTGCGGTGCTCTCTCCCGCCCGTGAGGGCTCCGAGAGGCACGGCCGGCCTGTGGCTGGCCTCGCTGTCGGGAGAGGCAGCGGGGAGGAAGGGCAGCGATGTGTTATCCCCCGAGCTCCCCCGCCGCTGTGGGTGCCGCGATGTGCCCGGCCCCTCCGGCCGAGCTACCTGCCCCACGTCACCGGGCTCCGGCTATAAAGCGCAGGCGGCAGAGCATCCCCCCCTCGCAGCTCCCCGAGCCGCGCATCTCCAAGGAGCCAGCCGCTGGCGGGCGCAGAGATGTTTTATTCGGGGATCCTGACGGAGCCCAGCAGGAAAGAAGTGGAGATAAGGGAAGCGGCGTCCCTCCGCCAGCAGAGGAGGATGAAGCAGGCGGTTCAGTTTATTCACAAGGATTCTGCGGATCTCCTCCCTCTGGACGGGCTGAAGAAGCTGGGCACTTCGAAAGATACTGTAAGGCTCTGTTGTGTTTGTTGGAAGGAGACTTAAGCAGCTGGTAGGGCAGCGTCTATTTCTTTCTTCACGCTGTTTTTCTGTTAGGAGAAGTTGGTTGCGTGTGGAAACTGCTTGTAAAAAACGGGACTTTGGTGTGTAAAAGGAAGGGAGTAGAAATATGATGCTAGTTAGAATCACAGCTGTTTTCTTCTAGTAAGTACTTCTAGATACCTGGCACTCAGAGTTAATAGCATTAATTTTTTTAATTTTTTTTTTTTTTTTACTTTTGCACGAAAACAGCTCTCTGTTTGCAGTACAAAATTGCTCTCTGCGTCAGAGTAAGTTAAAATGGCTTCATGCAATGCATACGTACACACATGTTGCCCTGTGATCCACACAGACACACAACACACAGTCATAAAGATTCAGTAAAGTCAAGTCACCGGTATTTCAAAATATAAAACTGTCGAGATCATGCTTCAGTAAAGCCTAATGCATATATGGGTTTTTTTTAAACCTAAGAGACATAATTTTAGGTTTAAAATGTTTAGGTATACAGTGATCTATGTGATCCTGTGCTTGGTGTTATTCACCATGTCTAGGGGCTGGAGATTATTTCTAAATGCTGTGCAAATGTTTCAGCTTTCTCTACTGGGAAAGAACACTTCAATGTAACATCAAAAGTTCTGACATAAGGAGTGAAATTTAGAAAACATATCTGCCAGGGAAAGCTCCTTTGGTCTTTTTTCCCAAGTATTGAAAAGGTCTTGCACCTTGTAAAACAATGTTTGCTTTTTTTCAATGCTCGATATGGGTTTTATTGAAAACCAAAGCCAATCTTTTCATTTCTAGTGTTTTGTTCTGTCAGAGCCTTCCTGCTCAGCTGTGTTAGGCTTGGCTCTGCCTGCCTGAGACAAGCGGAGTGAGTTGGCTGTTCTCTGCAGTGCACGTGGAGGTGATTTGTTTTCCTATATCCCAAGTGTTTTGCAATCGTAGGAAGTGAAGCTCCTGCCCAGGGAAAGGCTCAGAAGGAGCTTTCCTGGTCGCCACTGAGTTGCAGCTCTCCAGCAGGGAGGTGAAGTGCTTTTCAGGGAGGGGTGGCATTATTACTGTCATCAGCAGAGTCTAAATGACATTTTGTGCCTCCATGACCCCCAGTGAGCGGGACTGAATCCCTGATGTGGATTCTGCTCTGCCCAGACACAAATCAACAGGTAGCAGGAGCCAGGGGCACTGAAGTCCTTTGCCCTGCACAGCGAGGACCAGGTGTTTTACCAGCTCCAGGGACAGAGCATGGGCTCCTTGATACCACCTTGGACACAGAAATGTCACTCGAGGTGTCCTCCCTGCTCCTGTGCCATGGCTGCAGCATCACCCCTGCTGCACCCACAGCCCCTGCAAGGAGGATCTGCACGGGGGGCTCTCTCCAGGGATGTGCCAAAGCCCTGGGGAGGGCCACAGCTCCCAATCCCCTCCGAGAAGAAAAGGTGCAATGTGCCAGAGGCAAAATTCCCCTTGTCCCCATGCCACAGTGGGGGGTGCTGGTACAGTGGGCACATGTGGCCAGGGGTCCCTTGGCCACAGCCTCCTGCCTCATGGGGTGTGCAGGGAGTGCCCAAAGTGAGAGCACTGGCACATGTTCAGGCCCACTCCTACAGCCCCAGAGAAGATTCCATGAATTTCAGAGCTGGGTTGTGTTGCAGTGAGGCGATGCTCACCCCTCACACAGCCAGGGTGGGAAAGGGCACTGCTGTGAGAGGACACACTGTGTGTCCCCACTGCTGTAGCTGCCTGGGTGTCACAAGGGTTGTCCCCAGGAGGAGTGGGAGATTGTGCATCTCGGAGACTGGAGACCCACCAAAATATGGGACTTCACTTCGGCGTGGCCCCAAATTGAGATGTCCATGCCCAGAGCTGCATGATCAGGATGCCCAGAGCGTCAGAGGACTCAGCCCAAGGCATTTGCATGTCTTCCTTGTGAGTAGCTGTGCATCTCCTCACAAAGTAGCACGTTTCTGTGCCCAAAGCTGTGTGGCAGCCGTGGTGACGTGTGTGGAGGGGCTTCTGACGTGACCGGCGTTATTAATGCTGGGTTTCCCACAGGGGTTTTCCAGCAGCCTTGGCAGGAGCAGAGACGAGGGAACAGCTCCTCAGAGATGGCAACAGGTGGTGAGAACAGATCCTGTCTGTCACTGTGGCAGCTGGCAGCAAGCTTTCCAGTTTTGGGGAGAAATCCCCTTCCTTTTGGCCATGGTGCAGGGGGTGCTGTGCACAGCGAAGAAGCAGCAGGGCAGCAGGGTGGGTGTGCTGGCATCCCCTGGTCTGTGTGCCATTACTCAGCTCCTGAAGCAGCTCTCCTGGTGATGCTGTGCACAGGCAGGTTTGATAAATACTTGTTGTAATCATCCATTTCAGTGCTGTCATCATTTCCAATGAATTACTCTGGCTCAGACCGAGCTCTAGCTCCTTGCTCCCTTTATGTACTCCACTCTGTCCAGTATGAGACCAAACTATAGCAGAGCATACACAGGATTTGGCAAATGTTAGGCTGGATGTAGAGAGCAGAGATGGCTTTGTTTTGATGCCCCTTCCCTCTATTAGCCTCTTTCCTGAAGCCCAAAAAATTGGCACGAGGTGGTCTTTAGCTGAGATGTGGGCTGCCTGACAGGGTAACCATGGCCCCCTTCCCAATCTGGAGAGTGCTGGCTCTTGCAGCTCCTCCTGGTGCTCTGACACTTGTCCCTTGCCCCCAGAGCGACTGGACCAGTTTGGAGCAGCTCTGTCTGGAACAGTCCCGCATCATTGGACAACCTGGGAAACAGAGTTATAAATAGTAACAAAAGCAGCAACTGCAACAAAAGCATTTCCCCTTTCCATCATGCCCTCAGCCTTCCCCTGGACACCCCCAGCACAACCCTGGGTGCCCTGTGGCCCCAGCCAGCTTCCCATAGCTGGTACAGCACTGGATGGTGCATAGTTCCTGCTGTGTACACCCCAGAGTTTGGTGTGTCCTGTCTGAAACACAAGAAGCTCTGATGCTGTGGGCACTGCCTTGCCCAGAGAGCTGCCTGCTGCCTGGGCACACAGGGGTGCAGGGGACAGCTCTGTCCCACCTCATCACCCTGAGAGAGGGGCTGGCAGCACAGGATGCCGGTGGAACACGTGGATTTGGATGAAGGGTGGGAAGAAGAGAGAGAAATTGATTATTTCTTGGGATTAGCTCTGTCGATGCATTAAAACTCCTTTTCCCCCCTACTGTCTTAGGTACAGAAGAGAGGGCAAACCTCTGAGATGGGTTTGTGGAGGAGGGGAGCTGGTGTCTTCCCTGACCTTCATCTCCTGCTGAGTGAAACTGTTGATGGGTCTTGTTATCCCCAGATCTAGAAGCCAAATAGAGGGAAACCTGCCAGAGAAATGAATACTGCAAGCTGCAGCAGTGCACTTGCTTATAAATCAGAGAAGAACAAAGCTGGGCAGAATTATTTGTGCTTTTGACAGACAGTGGTAAATCAGGTCAGCAATAGATGGTGTCTCCACTCGCTTCTTTAGGTTTTCACTGTGACATTTTCAGGGGATCACAGGTTTTTACAAATCTCGGGGTTGGAAATGGACATATCTTACAAAAAAAAATCCTGATTTGCATTTATATGGTGCTGAATTATACTAAAAACCTTATTTTTTCACTGACACAATGAAATGTAACATTCTGTATTTTTATAAAACTTTCAAGAGTTTTTTTGCGATGCAAAGGAATATTGTACCAAGTAACCTGGGCTCCTTCAAACACTGCCAGGCCCGCACTGGAGGGAGAACCCAGCTGCCTTCCCCACTGCCATCAGGAGGAGGTTTTCCTATTGCAGTTTGCCAGCAAAATATGCATTTGCAAATGTCCCCTGGTACATTATCCATTTAGCAAGTACGTATCCATCACTTGAGTCATCTCCGTGACTAACATCCCTCACTCTGTTGCACACAAGAGTCAAGGGAAATCCAAGTTAAAGCAAACTAATTAATAGCCCGAGACAGGATGGTGCTGCAGGGAACTTTTTCAGCCCCCTCTTGCCAGATTATTTCTGTATTGGAGCACAGCATAAGGAATATTTGTCCCCGCCCGAGGCAGGGTTTTCTGTGGTTTTCAAAAGGGCAAGTGTCAACAAAAGACAATCCCATTTGTGCTGGTAGAGTGTGTCTGCTGAGTGATGGAGTTTTCCTGTTGGTGATGGATCCCACATAAGGTTCATAAAAACCAGGGCTTGAGAAAACCCATGTATGCTACTGATTAACAAGCCATAGAAGAACTTGTAGTTAGAAAAATGAGGTTGAATTCAATGGTAGATGACAGTAAAAATAGCAATGAGCAGCATGTTGGAGATGGAGAGCAGGCAGATCAGAAGAGCACCCAGACTATCCTGGAGGATATCATTCAGAAATTTCTCTTGGCCTGAGTGGGGCTGGGGCTGGGCACAAGGAGGTGACCGCTGTGTGACAGGCTGTCTTCTGGCCAGCTGGGTGAACTCCATTCACTTCTACACTCCCCTATCCTTTCCTTTGTTGTTTTTAAATGATGCGAAGAATTTGTGTTTCGGCTGTGTTCCTGAGCTGCAGTCAAACATAAAGGGTGAAAAGGACATCCCATCTACTGTCAGAAAACCCTGGCTTGCATTTTTGCTCTGGTGAGGAGCACTGGAGGCGATCACAGTGCTGACTGTGCACCTACAGTTCCTGCCTCACACAAGGGAGCCCACACCTCCAAACTGATCTGCTTCTCCCTCCACACAGTGCCCAGTACCAATGCAGCCAGTCTGCTGCCTTTAATCCAGTGAAGTAACACTGGTTCCTGCTCTTTGGCCTCACTGGGAAGGCAGCACGATGTCAGACCTGATTCCCCCCCATCAGGAGTTACTGCTCACACACAGGACATGCTCTGTGGGTGGGCTGGTCAGACACAGCCCCTGCAACCCAGAACGGCCATGGGGTTTTATTTCAAGTATCAGAAATCAGAACAGTGGAAAGTGGGGATGCAAGGAGCTGACATGTCCCAGTGACCACTGGTGCTGGCTGCAGCTGCCCCATCCCATCAGTCAGGTCCAGCTCCACTGCCCGCATTGTGCCCACGGCAGGATCTGAAGCGCCAACGTGGCTGCAGTTATTTTTAGGATGATGCCAGGTTGCATTAGACTTCTGCAAGTGGTGTTATTTAACAAGCTGTGCACAAGGGTGGGCACTGGCCAACTTGGGGAGCCATGGCCTGAGGTTTTCAAAGTTATCCTGACTCTGATATTCCCTTGGGATGAGGGGGTTTGCTGGTTCAGATGTGTCCGCAGACACACAGGCATGTTTAACATGAACGCAAAAATTCGGGAGTAAGCCAGTAAAAATGTCTCACCATGGACAAATTAAAATCAGAAGGAAAGGCATTAATGGGGAGGGCAGATTAGCTGGGCAGAGAAATGAGCAGATAATCAGGCAGAGTCATTTCACCTCCAGCAGAGTGTGTGCATCCATCTGCGATGAACATTAAACATAAAAAGGCTTTTGGGAAAGAGGTTGGAGGAGGTCTTGAGAGGCAACATGCTTCTCCCAGAGCAAATGGAAATGACACAGAAAGAGAGAAGTGTTGGGAATTCTGGGAGAATACCTACCTGCCTCAGTCCAGCTTACCTCTTTCCTTCCTTCCCTTTCCTCTTGTGATGTGGCACTCAGGATTGGTCCCATTTAGCCACCCTTAGCAGCTAAATAAAAGTACAGGGGAAAGAGGCATAGAGGGCAATTTTAGACATTTTTCATACTTAGGTGGTGAATATCATTGGAAAGTGGTCTGTTACATCCTAACTTCACATCACTACAGAATTCCCTTCATTGAGAGACGAAGGCAGTTATGGATGAAACACCAGCTTGAAAAGGTTGGACTTGTTTAGATTCCTACAGGCAATCAAACCTTGAATTTGAGTTTGGTGAAAGAAAGGCATCCCTCCAAGGTCTCAAAGGTTAGTAGTTTGAAAGTATTATTCCCTTTGCAAAACAAAGCTCTTTTTAGTCAAAGACAGGTAAGCCAGAACTAGCTAGGAAGGATATCTGTAGTCTGAGAATTGGAGAGAGTGAACTTTAGTGCCTCTCTCCCTAAAGGGAGTAGAATAGCACTGATACATGGGCACCACAGGCAGTCTGGTGACACAGGCCACTGTGTGGCTTTCCTCTGACTTCACCCTGCTCTTCTGTGTGTGTTCTTTTTTAAAGCAACCACACAACATCCTGCAGAAGCGCCTGATGGAGACAAATTTATCCAAGTTCCGAGGCAGCCGAGGAAGCTGGACTCCAAAGGGTGATCTCTCCTCACAGACCAACAAGCTGAACCAAACCAAACTGGACAGCTCAGGGAAAACAGAAGATGAAGAGCTCATAGTGGTGAGCTGCCAGGTAATAGTCCCTCCACAGCCTTTTTTTTTTTTTTTTTTCTGCAGATTTTGTTTCCAACAGTCTCGGGCTGTGCTCTTGTCCTCCACGTTTCCCAGTCAAGTTTGTGCTCCCACAGGACTGTCACAGCTGTGGGGATATGCTCCCTCTGCAGCTCCAGGCTGCTGTGGCAGAGATGCCCACCTGGGACTGACAGAGAAAACTGCTCTGATGGGTGTCTTCCCTCACACATCAGGGCAGAGGGGATAGCTAAGCTGGGGCAGCATGCTGAAATGCTGGGGTGTAATTATCCATGGCAAATCCCCATGCTCACAGCCTGCTTGTTTTCCTCAAGTGCCATCCCTGTTTTCTTTGCCCAAGGGTAATTTCACCTTTCTCTTTCTTAGCCCCATGCTCATTTGTATTTCCCACTCTCCACACTATTCCCTCCTGCCTGGGGCTGCCCCATCTGCTCTCTGCAGGGGCAAATGAGCCAGGAAGGGCTCAGGACCCTACATGCAGGGGAACAGGGTTGAGCTGGCATGAGGAGACTTCATGGGCACCAGAGCTCCTGGACACTGGTGCTCATCCTGCATCCCACACATCATTTCCCATCTCTTCTTGCTTTGCAGTGTGCGGGGAAGGAGCTGAAGGCCGTGGTGGACACTGGCTCGCAGCACAACCTCATGTCATCTGCCTGCCTGGACAGGCTAGGGTAAATATCCATCTGGATCTCTGTTCTGCAGGAGCCTGGCACCTGGCAGCACAGGCAGTGTCCTGGGGCTGGGGCTTTGCTCATGTCACTGATAGTTGTTCTAGAAGGGAGTGCTTTGGGCTGTGACCGGGCAAGCCCCTGACCCTCCTGTTACAACCAAACCCTGCCCCAGTCTTAAATGGCTGGGAGGTGGAATAGAAAACCACTGGCACCACTCTGTTCACCCCTGAGGGAACCCCTTCAGAGGGTTGGGTGCATTTGTATTTTTGCACTGCCTGCTTGTAACTCAGTCCCTCACAAAACAGCTGAACCTTCCCCAGACTTCTGTGCCCCCAGGGCAGGCGTGGGGCTGCAGCCCAGCCCAGCTCTGCAGGCTCCCGTGGCTGCTGGACATGTCCCCAAACAGTGGCTGCAGCACTGCTGGCCCAGCACCCAGTGTAAAGAAGCTGTGTGCATGCACGTTCTCAGAACTGGGTGTCTGATGCTGCTCCCAGTAACAAATTTATCCTGGTGAAAGGAAAGGGAAATGCATTTATGGATTATTAGAGAGGTGACTGACAGCCATTTGCAGCAAAACTCTCTCATCTCTGAGGAAAGGAGCAGGTGTCAGCTCACAGGATATCAAGGAGGTTTTGGCACTTTATTCCCATTGCTCTTTGCAGCTAACTTGCAGCAATTATGAAAAAAAAAAAGGAAATTACACCTGCTCACTGAGCACTATTGCACAGCCCTGAATGAATGGTGCCTGTTCCTGCCCTAACATGAATTACTTTACACAATAGTGCTTAGTGACTTGAAGGTGGCTGTGCTTACTGCAACCTTGTCACAATCTGTGGAGCAGCTCAGCCTGGCTTAGGATGGCCACATGATGGCATTTGGAAGGATTTCATGCTCTGGGACAGTTCCTCTGCTCCCTGTGTTTCTTCTGTGTGCCCAGTGCAGTTCTTGCAGCACTGCTCTGCTGCAGCAGCCCTATCCTTCAAAGAGCACTGATGAAAGAGGTCAGAGCCTGTTTCTGCTGCCCAGGTCTCAGAAGACTCGGTGCCTCCAAGCAGCACTTGTGTGCCTGATGCTCAGGCTCAATTCCTCCTTTTTCAAAAAAATTTTGTGTCTTGTCATGATGCCAGTCACTCTCTCCCCCTCACACTGAGGAAAGCAGAGGAGTAGGCTCACAGGTTGCTAGTATGAGAAATCCCCTGTGGAGCTGTAGGAGGTGCAGGAGGTGGCCAAGGAACTCATAAACTTCTGATTGATACGTTCCTGCTGATTTTTAAGGCCAGACTCCAAGAAAGCAGCTGAGGGAATCCAGCTCCTTTTCCCTGCTACACCTCACAGTCCTTGCAGCTGTGCTAAATGGTGTGGGCAATGCCCACCTCAGTCCTGGAGCCTCTGAGGGGGCTGGCCCCCAGGACAGACAGACAGACACACACACACATGTGCACTGCTGCAATGCGGCTCAGCAGAAAGAGACCTCAGAGAGCTGAAAATTGATATGGCTTTTATAAGAGGGAGAGATCAGCACCTCAAATGGCCTTTCCATTAGATTCTTGTTCAGTTTAAAAGAGAAACTGAAACTAAATAATTAATTAGTATTGTCAGACTGGTTCAAAGGGTGTAGATAGAAGCTGTACCTGAGCTGTATCTCTGACATCCTTTTTTCTTTTCTTTGGGCTGAATGTGATTGATCTGTCCCCATTTCCTCTGAACAAACCCAGCAGCAGTGCCTAACAAATTGGGCCATGTTTAGCATGGAGAAAAGGGGACTCAGGGGGCCCCTTGTTACTCTCTCCAAGTACCTGAAAGGAGGATTGAGTGAGGTGATGAGTGACAGGACCAGAGGAAACCGTCTCAGGTTGTACCATGTGAGGTTTGGTTTGTGTATCAGGAAAAATGTCTTCAGTGCAAGGGTGGTCAGGCCTTGGAGCAAGCTACTTAGAGAAGTGGTGGCATCACCATGCTTGCAAGTGTTTGAAATATGTGTGGGTGTGGCATCTGGGGACACAGTTTGGTGGTGACCTTGGCAGTGCTGGGTTAGCAGCTGGACTCGATGATCTTAGGGGTCTGTTCCAACCTCAGCATTTCTGTGATTCCACAGGGACACAGTGTCAGCTCCACTCATGGAAGCTGGAGTGAACTAACCCTTCATTACACCCACACTGCATTAGAAGCAATTTTGTATTCTGCAAGTCTTGAGAAGATGTTGGAGAAAGATCTCTTGGGTAAAACCCAGAGTGCAGTACAGAGCTGTGCTTGGGGCAGCCCCAGGGCTGCACTGTGGGTCGTGCTGTGGTCCGATGTGCCTGTGGGCTGCTGGCTGCCTGCAGAGCACCCACAGACAACCTCCCAGGGAAGCAGCTTTCCAGCGACAGCGTGGTAAAAGAGCAAGCTCAGGGCACTTCAGGTGTGAGCACCCCCAAACACCGTTTGCTCCTTGCTGGAACAGCCAAGCCATGGCCATTTGAGTTTAGGAGTGTTTTCAATGCCCACAGGTTAAGGGAGCACCTGAAAGCACTCTCTGTGGAAGATGAGGTGGTTTCGTTGCCAAACAAGGTGAAAGCCATCGGCCAGATCGAGTGTCTGTCCCTCACGGTGGGAGCGGTCCCCGTGGAGTGCGCCGCCCTCGTCGTGGGTGAGTTCAGAACCCTCTGGCCCTCCACTGTGGGCTGGGTGTGCTTCCTCTTACCCCAGCAGGAAAAACAAAGCTTTAGGAAGATGTTGAAACTAAAATAGAGCAAGTTCTTGTTTGGCCCCCCAGAGGGAAGAGGGAGGTTGTGTTCAGCAAGCTTGGCTTTGCCATGCTGATGGAGCAAGCACTGCATCTCCCTGCCGGCACATCCGCCTGCCCTCCTGCCATCCTGTGCCCTCTTGCTCTCCTCTGGAGTCAGTCCCTTTATAGACAGGCTTTTGTTTAGCAGAGCAACCACAAAGGAAGCATGGAGTCACTGACAAAAAGCCCAGGAGGGCATTTTGAATGTATAAATCTGAATTGTTATTTTTTTTCAGAAGACAACGACCAACGCTTTTCCTTTGGGCTGCAGACACTGAAGTCTCTGAAGGTAGGAGTTTTCCAGCAGGATGCTTACCCCTGCTGATGGAGCTGGGACCACTCTAGCTTGCAGTTTTCCCTCTTACCTAAAGACATTTATTCTCCACAGTGTGTCATAAACATGGAGAAGCACCACCTTGTTCTGGGGCAGACGGACAGGGAAGAAATCCCGTTTGTGGGCACTGACAGTGCTGAGGCAGGAGAGCAGTAAGTAGTCTGGGGAGGTGAGCTGCATGTGCATCCCTCAGCCTGCTGGCAGTGCCCCCTGGCAGGGCCACACAGGAGCTGCCAGACCCTTTGCTGGAGGCAAGTGAGAGGTCAATGGCCCCGGCAGAAATTGTTCTTATCAGCTCATCAAATTTTGAAATGGAGTCCCTGGGTTTTTTGGCAGCCTTTGACAGCTTTTACTGCTTTTTTGTCCTGGCAAACATTGCACATCAAAGCGGGTGTCTGACAAGACATACACAGGGGAATGCCTTAGGAAATGTACTTTTTGGAGGTCACTAAGAAGACTCCTTGAGGCCTGCTTTGACAGTGTTCCCAAACAAACCTTTGCCTGGAAAATATTTATGAAGCAAGGCCGACAAACCCACATGAATGTTTGAGAGATCCTGTCTGGAGATAACGGTGTTGCCACTTCTCCCCGCATTACCCCAGCAGCCCTCCTGCCAGCTCTTCCTGCTGCCCCAGATTTTTCCAGCCTTATCTCCCTGAAGAAAGACAAATATGTGCTGTACCTCTTCAGTGTGTGCAGCCGTGGTGGCTGGCTCTGCAGGCAAGCAGGCAGGGCAAACCGCCTCCTCCCAGGCACCGCATCTTTCTTGCTGTGTGCTGTGAATAAGAGATGTATCACTGATTCCTGCCTCTGACTCACGAAACCGGCGGGCACCGAGTGCCTGACAGGGGGTTTGCACTTCTGTGCCTCCGCAGGCAGCGCTTGTGGTTGCTCAGCGATGAGCAACCTAAAAAACCTCTGCTCGCTGCTTAAGAAAGTGTGTCTGGTGGGTGATGTAGGTCAGCATCTTCTTTAGCTGCCTGTCGCGACCAGTCCCGGGGATTTGGGATGTCCTGCAGCCCCGTGCAGCTCAAACCCGCTGTGCTGGGAGCTGCCGAGCTCCAGAAGCCTCGGAGGGAGCGGGGCAGGAGGGGAAGTAGCCGGGGAGAAGAGGAAGGAGCGCAGGAGAAGGGAAAGGAGCGGGGGAGAAGGGGAAGGAGCCGAGGAGAAGGGAAAGGAGCACACCTCTCTCAGCTGCTTGTACCGATGGGCGTCGGGGAGCCCAGGGCTGGTGTGGGGAGTCAGGATGAGAGCGCAGGTGCCCCTGCTCCGTGCCCGGGTCACCTGCCTGCCGTGTGTCCGGGACAGCTGATGGCCCTGGGCGCAGCGTGTGAGCCCAGGGAGAGCCAGGTACGACACTGTGGGGGACCCATGCAAGACCACGGGCTGGTTTCCCTGTCTCCTTTGAAACAGAGATGTGAGACACAGCGTGGTTCTGTCGCCACTGAAATGATACATTATTTCTTAGTACTGCTTTCAAGGCCAAATTATGCTTTTTTTTTTTTTTTTTTTTTTTTTTTTTTTTTTTTTTTGTCCCCCCATGAAAGACGCCTGTTCTACTAAATGTCTTTTCCTTCCAGTTTCAGCAGTTTGGAGGCATAAAGAGAAATTGAAACGCCATCCCCACACAAGAGCTTGACATCAAAGAAATCCTGTGCAGCTGTTCCAGATGAAACAGCAACGAGCTGCTTTGAAAACATTTATACTAGGCTACAGCTTGACTAGAGCTAAATGAAATCCTGTTTGTAGCCAGTAATTTAGATATATTGTCATGTTTATCTATGGGTTTTGAGAAACAAATGTGTGCTTATTTTCTGGACTTTTCTATATAGTGTCCTCTTTATTACGAACAGTTGGGAAAACCTTATGAATTTCTTCTGATGAGAAATATACTTTTTATAGTGGCCTCGTATGAGTAATTGTACTTAGCTGTGATTAGAGGCTATCAGAATGAGATTTTTATTAATGGTTTTTTCCAGGGGCTAAGCATTTATATTCACTTAATTGATATTGCCACATTCAAATGGCCATTACCAGGAAGTTACTCGGAGTAAAACAACAATGTTAATACCACCTAGGAATTATAGCTCATCCTGTTAGCATAGTATTGTTGCCATGTAATTAGGGATGCAACTGCTGGCTTGATGAGAAAGAGCAATTGCAGAATTATTAATGGGTTACAGGCTTCTCTGCAGGGGAGTGGCAGAAGCACAGGAACAGGGTTTGGGAGGGCTCCCAGGGTGATCTCCCAGTGTGGGGTTGGCATCAGCACTGGGGCTGGAAACCTTCTGAGGAGGGATCCTCTGAGCAAGTCTTGGCTGCCTTGCTATGGGGGTAGTCAAGTAAATCCATCATTTCACCGGGCCAAAAGGCAACAAACAAGCACAGAAGTGTGTTGTCTGGAAAGCAGCAGATGTAGTGCCCTTGGTTTCCCCTGCCACCAGGACCTGTGCCTATCCCTGCCCACCCAGCACCCAGCCTGAAGTCCCTGCAGCACCCAGGCCATGGCCAGTGCAGGTTATTGACTGCAGCTGCACTTCAGTGCTGCTGCCAGAAATGCCATATTTTTTATACCTGCCTACAAATTGCTTGGGTTCTTAAGTACAACCCTTGATGGCCCTCAGGGGAGGTGGGACTTTTTGCCAGGACAAGCATTTCATTTGGTGCCACTGTCCTGGAGCAGCAGGGTTGCTGCTCCCCATGCCACACGGTATTGCCTGGGGGAGCCTGGCCTCGCACAAACGCAGCTTTTTACGCTTTCAAAACCTAATGGGAGTTAATAGCTGTCATCTGCTGAAGAGACACTTTAAAATTCAGAACAATATCCTTGTGGTGTTACGCATCTGGTGGCCAGTCCTGCTGCAGCTGGGTCCTTCAGGGATCCAGTTGTGCTGCAGGAGCAGGAGCTGCTCCAGTAGCTCCGACTTAGCAAAAGCGCTTTGGCACCAGCATTAGCTGCAAGCACCAAGGCATTCCCACTTTGGAAGCCTCTTGGTGGTTCTGGGTGAGAATCAGAAAGTTTTGTCATCTCATGGCCATGGGCAGCCAGGCTCCTGCCAGCTGATCCAGTGTTTGCCCACCCCTGCCATCCCATGCTTGCCAGAGCATCTCAGCTGGAGCTTTATCTCCTGCAGTGGGTTTGAACCTCTTTTCCATATTGGGTATATCCAGCAAACCTGAACTATCTGTATTTTGAGCTATTTTCTATTTTGGTGATAAGTTTCAGTGCTTTCTCTACATACAGTATTTTATATAACACAGCTATAAATATAAATATATATATATATATTTACAGGGTTGGGCTGCCCAGGGTAGTCCCACTGATGTGTTGTAGAAATATTTCACTAAATATGAAATATATTTGATTATTTTATATGCTATGAGTTTGGTATTTTGGTACTTTTTTTCTTTCTGTGTATATTACTGTGCTAAATGTCAAATTAAATCTAAATAAAGTTACACTGTTATTGCTGTGTGTTTGCCTGTATGCTAGATATGCTGGGGTGTTTTTTTTGTTGTTTTCAGTGCATGTCTCTGTTAAGAAAAGGGGTTTGTTTCACTCTTAAGTCTGTTGGGGCTCTACAGTGCTTTTGGAAATGCTGTTGGGAATTGCCATTGAACTGAGGGAGAGTGGCAGTTGGGATGAATTAACCAGGGCAGGCTAAATGGCACATGGCACTTGGGCTAAAAGGTGAGCACTTGAAATCCCAGCCTTCTGTCACTGTGGCTCTCCCTCCCAAGGGAGGTATGAGATCTGTGAGATCCTGCTGTTTCCAGGTTTGCCCTTTGGAAAGCTGTTTTGGTGTTTATGCCATGTTTAGTTAGCTTGCTGGGGCAATGCCAGTGCAGGCAGATATGGGAGTCCTGTGTAAACTCTGGAAAGCTGGGAAAAGAAAGTGGCCAGAACACGAGAGGTGAGGCATGAGTGCAATAGCTCTGTGACCACAGGCAGAGGTCAGAATCTTCCCCAAAGATTTCAATCTGGATTCAGGGACTTCCTGTCTCTGCCTGGATGGGCTTTAGGATGCTTCAGCAGTAGTTGAGCTCTGTCTTACTGATGAGAAATTATCCTTTCACCCACTCCAAGCCCCACAGCAACAACCTTTGGTGGAGCAGCAATACTCCACGCCCAGAGAAACTGGCTCTCCTCAATGCTGGGCTGGCATTTTCTCTGAGCATGGAGGGAAACCAGGCTCCAGAAATAAAATGGAGAAAAAACGAGAAGAATCAACATACAGGCAAAAATAACATCTCATGCTTCCCAGAGCTGCTACAGGTTTACAGATTTATTCGTGATGCTAGAGAGCAGAGTCCTAGCACATGCAAATACAAAATCAATGGGCAAAATTCCATCCTTTTTGCACAGTGGGGCTAGCCCTGGAGCTGGTGGCCCTTCAGAGGTGGCTCCTGTGAACAGGATAAGGCAGGACAGCTGCTGCAGGAGACAGGTACTCATCTCAGTCTAGAGGGATTACAGAATAGGGGAAGTAATATCAGATCTCCGTGTCAAGCACTTGCATGGCCACAGGGGTAAATGGTACAGCAGCTGAGCGTTGCAGACCAGCTCTGCAAGCCCTGGGTGCTTGCTCCTGCTCCTCTCCAGCACAGGTGTGTGCCTGTGCCCCTTTGGAAACCTCCCCCTGGCATGGGTTTGCAGGAAGCCCTTGTAACTGAGGGACCTGCTGCCTCTTGGCAGGTGGTGGGGGCAGAGAAGAGGGCAATGCCTGCAGCCATGTGGGATGAGGAGGACCCAGGAGATAAAGAAACAGCTGTGAGGGGATGTTATGAGAAGCTTCTGGAGTGGAAGAGGGTTTTGTTGAATGTTTTATTTAGCTGGTTAATGCTGTCATACTGCACACAAACATCTCACAGGTGAGGGCAAGCACAACCCCCTTCCCAAGCAGCCTCAGGGAAAGTGAGCCAGCTGTTCCTTGGTCAAAGCACTGTCCCTTGTGCTCTAGTGGTCAGCAGAGTGTGGTGGGACAAAACACCTTTGCTCCCTCCAAGACCACGTCTTGTCTTCATTTTGGTCATGCCTAAATCTAAGACAAAGCACTCAAAGCAGAAGACATTAAACAGAACCCTGGTGAGCCCATTGCAGAGCTTCAAAAGCTGGTGGAACATGCAGGATCTTGATACTTGGGCCTTGCAATTAAGATGGCCCATGTGGGCAAAGGCATCAACACTTGCTGAAAATTTTAGACCTGGAGATCTGGTGGAGAGTGGCTGTCAGGCTTCCAACACATGACTGTACTTCATTGCAAGTGATGCACCTGAGGGCATGTGGGCAGGCAGCAGCAGAGGAGGAGCACCCTGGGGCTGCAGTGTGGGGCTTACCCCACAACCCCAACTCCTTCCACCACGTTTGCTACTTAACTCCTTCTGGGCTGGCCCCTGTGCAGTGGAAAGTCAGAGGCCATTGCCAGGAGCAGCCCTACAGCCATCACTCACATGCATTTTGGGTCCTGCTGAGATCCACCAACATTTGTTCATCACCTTTACCAGCAGAGCAGCTGATTAGATGAGACCTGCTGGGGTGTTTCTTCACAGTCATCTCCAGGATAATCTGTTATCTAACAGCTCTCCAGGGAGATCCTTTTTATGGGCTTCTCTATTACTGATGATGAAGTGATGATCAACGTGTTGTGAAAACAAATCTAATTCTTATGTCTCAGAAGCAAATAACTCGATGATTTATTTTTGTATAAACATATGTCTTGGGGCTGTATATTGCTGGGTTTATTTTATGGGACAAACATCAGCTGAGGTCTGTATTGCTTTATCACCTGCTGCTTAAGAGATGGAGGTGAAGTATCAGGTTTCCATTAACTGAAACTCTGCTCCTTTTCTTAAGATAAGATTCCTCTTTTTTTTTCTCTTTTCCATGGGCTCTGTGCTGCTGGCAGTAGCTCAGCCATGTGCTGGTCTCCTCCTCCTTCTCTGTTAACAACCACATGGCTGACGAAAGGCTGCAGGCTCTGGAGATGACACTGCAGGTATCAGTGACATTTCACCAGAGATGGCTTTGCTGCAAAGGCAATTGATTTAATGATTTTGTTACTAGAGTGGTGCTGCAACCACTTCCCCAGGATGAGATTTCATCACTCCCAAAGTGGGTATGAAGGCAGTCGACAACCTAAAAATATCGGGAGTTTGGGAATAACAGGAAGCCACGGCAGCAGGAGAACTAGCTGGGGGGGAAGCTGCAGGGACTTTGTCTCTCCTGTCTGAATGCGGCAGGAGCGGCGCCCGGGGCTCGTGGCTGCCCCCGCAGGGAGACGCGCTTGGGTTCTCCAGAATCCAGCGCCTCGACTCGCCCAAGGAGAAATGGTGTAAAGCTGTGTGCTCTTTAAACCTAGACCTGCCCAGCATCCAGAAACAGGTGGGGGATCTGCAGAAGGTGGGGAGCTCTTAAGGCTGATTCAGCCCCTTGCATCTCCGCCTGTTCCCCCCGACAGTGCCAGGGCCAGCGCTGATTTACTGCTCACCACCTCCCACCTCTCCTTCTCAGAGGCCAGGAGAAACAACCTCCTCCCTTCAGCAGAGCTCCTGTAGGTGAGGAAACGGCTGCCTAACACATTGAGGTGCCTCTGGGGTTCCTCTGCCTATGGGGCTGGCACAGACCCTGTGCTGGGGTGCCCAGCTGGTTGTGCTTGGCTCTGGGGCTCAGGGACTGCACTGGGGGGCTGTGGGCTGTACTGTCCCTGTGTGCTGGCTGGCAGGAGCCCCACGGGTGACACAGAAAGCCAATGCCCTCTGCCTTGGTGCCAGGTGCTCCTACCAAGGAGTGAAGCACTAAGGGAGGACTGACAGGAAGACTGGGGAGGGAGACCAGGACCCAGCCACCCAAAAACTCTCTCTGCTGTAAGGAGAAGGTATGCGGGGCCAAGTACCTTTCTTACCTGCAACCCAGGGATGCACAGCTGGCCATGGAATTCTCCAGGTGTTGCCAGGCAGGAAGCATCTCAATGGCAGTGCTGGCAAAGGCAGCACTGGAAAATACTGCATAAGGGAAGAAGCAATATTGAGATCTGTGACCTCAGTGAGAAAACCAATATATTTTAAGGTGTTGCTATAAATCTCAGTCCTCTGTTCCTCCACAAACAAGATCACATGGAACGATCAGGAGAGCGATCAGGCACTTGACAGATGCAAAACATACTGAGTCATGGAGAGTAGGGGCAAAGAGAAACTGTGCAACACTAGACAGCACTGGCTATTAATTAGAAAATAAAAATGTAATTGGGAGTTAATAGTTGGTCTTTCCTAGATCACAAATCAAAAAACCATTTCAAAATCCCTGGATGGAAGACAAAGCCCAGGACGAATGAGTTGCAGCCCAGTGACCTGGTTTTATCCAGGCCAGGAGAGATCAGGACACAGGAAAAATGATCAGGACTTTGCCACCAGCCTTTTTGATTGCCAGTGGGGAAGTAGAAAACCCATAATTGGGCAAAATGTTGCTTAGAGCTGGTGTAACAAAGAAACTGGGCCTCAACTGTGCAGTCATATGAGAATCCAGTGAAGTGGGTCTGCTGTGAGAGGTGCCCTGGGAAGGCTGTTCAGCCTTCTGGTTTGGCAGGCTTAGAGGGGAAACCTGTGGATTTTAAACTCCTACTCACAGAGAGCTTCTCTACTGAAAGCATCGTGATGCTTCTTGGTTTAGACTTCAGTGGCATTTTTCAGAGTGACTTTTAAGGCTAACAGAAGGGGAAATGGGCTCTTGTTCCTTCAGGAGACGGCAGTGTATTTTTAAAAACAAATTATGATGAGGACTAATTAACTTGGCATTTACATCTTAGAATTCTCCCAGATAAATTTGCTCCAAGACCACGTTTTGTTGCAAGAAAACTTCTGCCTGGCATTTCCCTCCTTCTGCTGCTTCCTGTGCTGTGGTATTAAGGTCATGAGCCACCTTCCAATGTCCTGTTCAGTGACTAGCAATGAAGTAATGAGTAGAGTGAAGATCTCAGGTTTAGCTGTGAGGGCTGAGCCATGTCTCAGTGGGGACATCTCTCCTATGGTCCTCGTTCTAAAAGCTAGGAAGTGCCTACCAGGTTCACCTCTACCTATCCAGACAGCATCTGAGCACAGTGGCAGCTGCAAAAAAGCTTCTTGGAGAAAGCTCTAGCACAATGAATCACTGTGGTCTGCACACAGGGAGTAAATAGGATGCTCTCATTCAAAAATTGTATTAGAAGACACTGATGGCAATGAGCTCACATCAGCTGCCCTCCCTGCACTTCCGCTCTCTGCCATCCCAAATCAAGTTAAGGCCATCTAGATGCACCTCTTATTGCTTTAGGAGAAAAATATCTTTTGTTTCTTCCTGGGTGTCACAGGTTACCAATGCAGCAGAGGCCAGGCTCAGCAAAGGCACAGCCCCATCCCTGGCACTGCAAACTGCCACATTTGCAGGGAGGTCAGTGGGTCAATCCCAAGGGTCAGTCCCCAAGGCCCAGCTTCAGGAGAGAAGCTCCCAGGACTCTGCATGACAGTGTGGAGGGATAACATGCACCAGCCTTAAGACTGGTTTGTGGGAGGGCTGCAGGTCTACATCACTATGTGCTCGTGTGCAAACACAAACCTTGAATTTCTTTCACTCTTTTAGATTCTTTTCTCTTGATCTTTAAGCCTCAACTGACACATCTTCGACCAGCAAGGCCAGTTACTCATCTCCCCCATAATTCCCACAATACGAAACTATAAATGTGGTGGTGGGTAAACAACCAGATCCAAAGGACAAACACAAATCCCCAAAAAAGCACTCAGTTGTTGTAAAGCTCAGAAGCTCTAACCACAGGCCCAGTGTGTTAAATAACCAGGGGTCCAATGTGCATGGACTCAGTGTCCAGCTTTTGAGGCTGATGAGTTAAAATTAGGGCAACTTGGACAACGAGGGCAAAATAACGGCAACGAAAAAGAGAGACAGGAAAAAAGGAAGGATGTGAGGTTTTAGTAGACTTAACTGTATGCTAAAATAACTCTTAGGAGACTGGTATTAGTAACCAACTCCTTTGCATGGAATATGGTGCTTACCCATCACAGCTTCATTTAGGAGTAGAAGCAGCCTCAGAATGGAGTGTCTTCAGGTAGGTCCCACTCTATGGGAGGAAAAGCAAGGCTGTGTATTTAGTAGAATCACCTGCATGCATTTATTGACCTCCCCAGAGGTCCTGGCTGCTCACCACAGTAAGCCGCAAGCTGGCCCAAATGGCTTTCAAAGAAAGCTACCCAGCTCTCTCTGAGAAAGGCCCCAAATTTTAATCTTTTAATTGATGTAGCAAATCTCTTTTCTGCCCTTGAGCTGAGGGAAGTGGGTGCTCTTGTCAAGCAGAGAACAACCAGAAGCACATCTCAGAAGCACATGATGTACTGAACTCTCTGGAGACTGCTAATGATGTTTGATTAATTTTCATTATCAGTGTGAGCAAGCTTTGAGCTCTCTCTGCATCTGTCTTATTTAGAGTTGTCTTTTCTTTCTTAGCTAAATAGCAGCTTCTACAGACAGTGATCTAATTGCTCCTCAGCACCTGCTTGAAGCCGTCCAACATTTAAGGATGGACATTGTGTAATTTGCAGTACACATGATTTGGTCTTTAAGGCTCGGATCAAATAAAATGGAATAGCAAATGAGCCAGTAATTGGGTTAAATGGAAGGCACTGTGCAGGCTGGTGCTGGGGTCACAGAAATGCTTGGGCTGGACAACACTGACAAGTGGAACACTGACAATGGAACAAGTCAAAATACGTGTGTTGTGGTCACCCAGCAGCAGGATGAACAGCCTTCCAGTGGACATCCTGAGTTCATAGAACCCATAGAATGCTTTCTGTCTACCAGGGCAGCTGGCTTTTGCAGTGGATTTTATTCTGAGTCTTTGCTGAGCTGCAAAACTCTTCAGCCAGGGCCCAGTGAGTTGAGTTGCTGGTGGTGAGGCAAGTGCCCAGGATGGGTTATGTGCTGTCACCTATGGGCCTGTTACCATCCTCAGGTGCAGTACAGGGAGCCCCTGTCACACCTCACAAAACCTGTCCTGGGTAAGGCCATGGCCATGCCAGGACAGGAGGCACAGAGAACTTCCCAGTCACAGAGCTGGAGAGAACCATATCAGCATTCAGCTGCAAGCTCCTCTCAGCCAGGTAGTCCTTTAGGAGTCCTTTTGTGGGTCCTTCGATGAGTCCTAGTAAGGATCTCAGCCATTTTTTGGTTATCGAGTCTAATTTTGGATCCCTCCTAGCCAGATGAAAACATGCACCCATTGAGGCAAATACTGAGCAATTGGGAGTGGTACAGCCAAAGCCACAGACTGAGCTCCCAGTCTACATATAAAAAGCTTAGAATCTGTACAAGAGAACAATTTAAGGAAAAGAAAAAAAGAAAATAAAAAGAATATCACCCTCTACCTTGCTATAGCATTACACTGAACTGGTAGACAGGAAAATTTATCCTACTTTTGTCCACTGCCACCCAGCTTCAATGCCCTGAACTCATCTTTGTGCTCCACATTTCTCATCTGCTCCTGCTCATTCTGCCTGAAGAACTGCTGGCTTGATGAGTCTCAAGGCCTTGCTCATGGAATGCCAGGAGACACACAGCTTTTGGAGGACTGGCAGGACAAGGCTCACCCCCAAGAAAAGCAGAGTGTTTTCTCCAGAACATTAGTCCAAGTAGCTATTTGCCATTTACTACATGAAATCAGGAGTTACTTGAAGTGCTGTTAGATATTAATTCACTTCAGCATACGAGGAGAAGCAGCACCAAGAAAGAAAAGAACACAGTCCTGGAGCCAACGCACAAGTCATTCCTGATTACATTACGGAGGAGCAGCGTGCAGCATGAATGGCAAACCAAACTCAGCCATTCTCCCCGTGTCTGGGTGGTGGAGAGCTTAATACCTCTGCTCTGACGATCAAAACAGCATTATTTCAAACAGATCTTTCTTCCTTGGAAAAGGCTTTTTGGTAATTGAAGGAGGAGGCGGTGTCTGGGTTGAAAGTCGGAGCCCGGGCAGGCTGTCAGGTGCGATGAGGCAGTCGCGGGGAAGCTCGCAGGAGCTGCTTTGCAGGGTGTTGTCATGGGAACGGAGCAAGTAGGGCAGTGCTGCTCTGCATCCTCCACACAAACGCTGGCAGCAGCGCGGTGGCACAAAATCGATGCTGTTTGCAGCACTGGCACAGCCAGCTCTCAGGGTGCCTCTAGCAGAGGCTGAATCTGAATGAAATGCCAGGATCTCCTTTTGTGTGGAAGTGGTGTCACTCCTGATCTGAGCAGAGGACTTTACACCGTGTTTGTGCACATTTTAACTGCCTGTGAATCTGGAGTCCATAATGATTAGTGGCAGCAGACAAAGGGTTGATCTAGGTCAGCGAGTACATCACCACGGTGAGCAAGCTCAGAATACAAAATATTGCCATAGTGTCAATATTTGCGGTCATCTGAAGTATTGGACTCACCTTGCACAATGCTGGCTTTGAACACAGCTTACTTTCTCTGTGCAGCTCTGTGTATGTGGAATTGTTGGAATTTTCTTTATAAGAAATACTTTGTGGGATACTGTGGTTGCTAGGGACAAACAATGGTAGTGAATGGTTTCCTGGATAAAGAAGAACACAGAGACTCCTGCTCTTTCAGTTATTAGGAATATGTATCTGAAAGAAAAAGAACACAGTTCATGTTGCACCACAGAGACCAGTGGAACTAGAATTAAATGCAATAGGCGAGAAAAGATCTGACAAAGGTTGAAATTGCTAACAGAAAAAAGAGCGAAGTGCAATTCATTGCCTCCAAGCTTTCATTTTGCTTTGCCCAGGTCTGCTGGCAAAGTAAAGATCTCCTAATTAAAGCAGGCATCTGCAGAGTAACTGCACTGCTGCTGCTGACCCAGGCCAGCAAGGTGCTGAGTGAACACTGCTCATTTCCTACCCACACCGAAGTGTGAATGAGGGGCCCGCAGCCATCCAGGGCTTGCTTGGTACCTGCTTTGGAAAAGTGACCAAAATAGCAGGCAAGGGAAGAAAACAGAGCCAATGCATGGAGGGGCTCCCAGTTTGCTTGTTGAGGTCATTGAAAGCCCCTGTGCTTAGCAACAAGTTTGAGGCAAGTAATGATAAACTTTGCCACAAAAACGCTTGGAGTTGTATCATAAACATAACCTTACCTTGCCTTTAACCTCTCTCTCCCTGGCTATGATGTTTCCATGGAGGCTGCAGCAAAGATTGGAATGAAATTGCTGGAGCTGGGCAGAGCACATTCTGGATTCATAGTGACTTTAGTTCTAGTGCTGATCCCTTTGAATATAAACCAGGATGCATGAATGTATTAGAGTAATCCTTGTGGATTACTCTGTATGAGGAGGAACTGTGGTTCCTTTTTGGGCATGTTTGCCTCTGTGCTGCTAGAAAAAGCTCTCTGGGGTAGAACAAGGAGCAGCAAAGTGTGTGGAGCAGCACTGACCTTGTCTCCCCCATGAGCAATACATGCAGGGCATCTGAGGTCTTGCTGGGTCAGGGCTGGCACAGGCTATTTATAAGTTTTGGATTAAATAAACAAATGCAGAAGCTGTCCTTCATGCTGCAAGGGATGAAGCCAGAGTTGTGGACTTGGGGATTGTGGTTAAAGAGCTGAAGCCCTGTCTCACCTACAAGCTGTTCCTTGTATTTGCAGCATGTGTCCTTTGCTGAATGAAGGGACATGCAGTAGGAATTGCACTGATAAGAGCACGACATATGTCACGAATTGAAACCATATGCAGAACAGGGCATGTTCCCCATGTATGTGATGTGGGGACTCAGCTGCTGCAGTGTGTGAGAGCCCTGACTGACCTTGCATTAGCAGAGAGGGACCTTGAACTCCTACAGCCTACAGAAAAGTCAGGAGTGGATTCACTGAGACAGAAAGATAAAATAAATGCACGGCTCTTTCAGCACTTCCCTCCATTTGCTTCATATCATAAATATCAATACAGATATAGAAATACAGAGGCAAACAGTTTGCCCAGCTTGCCCTTTCCATATGCATGCATTTCTGCTGTGAAAGGCTTTATGTAACTCCTGACAGCAGATTGCAAAATAATGCCTCGGTTATGGAAGGAAGCCACAAGCCATTACATTGCATTACTGTAATGTAATGGGTCCCTGAGATGAACCAGATTCGGAGAGCTTGCTTTTATTGTTAAACCTTGTACCCCATCCAGCCCACTGGCATCGATTTCTCTTTGTATTCTCCAGAGATCAAAAACCACGAGGCCAGAATAGCAGCTAGACCGGAACCAAGCCACTGGGGTTTTGGCCCTAAACAGAAATTCATGAGACAAGACTGTGCTGTTTCTTTGAAGGGATGCAATACCAGAGACAGAACTGATTCAGAGGATGCTGATGACCTATCTGCTGAAAGGAGCATTTCTCATTAGCCTAGAGCAACTGACATTGTAATTTATCTCTTCCTATGTTTCTTTGCTAAGTAAAAGCTGCTGTGACAACGAGTGCTGCCATAATTTTAATTTTTAATTGAACGTAGGGAATAGACCAAAAAAGAATCTGCATTTACTTTGTTTTTCTTCTGTGCAAATGTCACATCACTTTCATGTTGGCAATAAGTGCAGAAGTGCTGATTCAATCACTTGTTTACATAATCCCCTCAGATTTTTTTTTATGTCATTGTTGATAATGAAAAGATTTTCTCAGCTGGGAAAACAAAGGGAAGCAGACAAGTTCTGAATGTGAATAGGCTAAAGCGACATAAAAAGATGGCAATTTGCATTAGTAAAAATAATCATAATGTGGATGATTTAAATGATGGCAAATAGCATCTATCCCTACCTGCCCTGAGGAACATCCACCCCATGACAGCTCAGCTACAGCGTGTGGAGAAGCCCTACACCAATTGTTTGACACAGCACAGCAGAGTCCAGTGTAATTATCACAGAGCATAAAGGTACTGTGCAGAGAAAAGCATTTAATAGGCTCATATTCACATGTGAGTCAGTGCAGCACAGTAAGGAGGAGCAGAGGCACAGCTTAATGCACAGTTGGCTACAGAGTCCATGTGGCTTTGGGAAGGCTCCTGCAACAGGAAAGCAAATGCAGGAGCTCGCTCTGCACCTAGAGTGCCTGGGAATATAAATCTCTTTACAAGCTTTTTTTGTAAGGTGACTGAGCAGGAAAGATGTGGCCCTGGAGCAGCTGCCCTGCCCAATGCTTACAGATGCACAGCCTGTGCTGTGTCTTCGTTGCACAGCCTTGGTTCTTGGTCCCAGAAGCCCAGCTCAGGCTGTGCCCCAGTAGCTCAGGGGGATGCTCCCCCTGCTCACCCCTCTAGGGCCGGGGGGGACCAGGGCTGCCCCCTCCCCACAGCCTCAGAAGCAGAGCCTTTGAATGATCAGAGACACTGCCAGCAGCTCTTGGGGGCACTTGCTATGTGAATATTGGTAATGGAGACAAACATGAGAGCAACTACAAAACTGTAAAACCCATAATTCAACACAGCACACTTATAGCAAAGTGCAAGGTTTAGCTTAGGGAGGCCAGCATATAGTTACAACCCTCCAACAAATCTTGTTGTTAGAGCAGGGTGTATGTTACTTTTAAAAATCAAACTAGATGAGAGAGCTCAGCTGCATTAACTTGAGGAGGATTGGTCCAGCAAGGACAGAGTTAGCAGTGCAGGGAGCAGCCTGCTGCTGCCACTAAAGCTCAGACTCCGCCGATAATCCAGTGAGAGCTCTCTTGAAGATGAAACACATCTTCAGCCCTTCTGGAAGATTAGCAAGCTGAAAAGCAATTATAGTCATGGCAGTCATTCAATAATTTCCTTAAAATCGAATTTGTATACATTTTTTAGCTGTCTTTTCCCTTTTTTAAAAAACTGTATTTAACAGTATTGCTTCTGATACTAGTGTGCTGACATATACCTTTAAAAATGAATTTAAAAAAAAACCTGAAAAAAATCTAAATGTTAAGACAGAAACGCCGTGTTCTGTTCTTAGTAATTCATCCAAGAACTTTGCTTACCTAATCAGTTATTATTGTTTTCTAGGGGAAGAATGGACTCATCTTCTGGAAGAAGTAACCTTTACCTCCTGCAGCACCAAGAGCCTGTGTCTCACAAGTTCCTGTTTCTTTTTTTTTTTTTTTTGGTGTTCCTGGATTTGAGGAAGCTCCAAGACTGGGCTTGAAGGTCCCAAAGGCTGTTCCAACCACCTAAATAAGAGCACATTTATTACCTGTGTATCAGAACTCTCTGAATGGGTTAAAAAATTAGTTTATCAGGCTCTCTTTTCCTACAGCAAACTCTTCCAAAGGCAGTGATGCTTCTGAAACTGCATATTGTTTACTTCAGCTCAAAATGTGATCTGTGTTTTTCTAAAGATTCAGCATGTTTTTCAATTCAGCAGTCAATCTGCCCATCGTAGACTATGGCTGTGGGTGGTGGGGAAGACACAGAGCCACCTTCACGCTTCAAAACACTTCCATTGCAGATACAGTCATTAAATAGACAAATTGTTTGACTAAGGCTGAAACCTGATGTACACTCATTACAATCTGCTGGCAAATTTCCCTGAATTTTAAATAAAGGTGTTTCGTGTTTCCATAGTAACCCGAGCTCCTTTCCCAAGATGTCTGATGCACTGCTAGTATTACACAACCTACTGTATTAGGAAGGAGTGAAGAGCAGGGTTGAAAAGTCTGCTGAATCTAAAGGATTATGAAATTACAGCCAGCGAGTGGGGGCTGGGGAGGGAGAGGGGAAACAGCAGCTTTTGGCCGTGTACTGTTTTGCTGCTTGGGAGGTTAGACAGAGAACCAGGGAATTGTAGAATGGTTTTGGTTGGAGGGGACCTTAAAGATCCTCCTAGTTCCAATGCTACTGCCAGGGGAAAGGACAACTTCCACTAGACCAGGCTGCTCGGAGCTCCATCCAGCGTGGCCTTGAACACCAAGGATGGGGCATACACAGCTTCTCTGAACAACATGTGCCAGTCTCTCAACACCTTCACAGTAAAGAATTTCTTCCTAATATCTCATCCAAACCTACTCTCAGTCTGAAGCCATTCCCCTGTCCCCTGCCTGCTCTTGTAAAGAGTCCCTCTCCACTTTTCGTGTAGCCTCCCTTCCAGCACAGGAACGGCTGCAAGAAAGACAGAAGGTATGGAAAGGAGGAGAAGGAGTAAAAGGGCTGAGTCACACTGCCTGCTGCTCCTCTGTGGAGGTGTCAGAGGAGGAGCTGAGATGAGCCTGAGCTGTTTCCCAGGCTGGGCTCAAACCCTTGTTCAGCAGTGCCTGCCGTGCCAGGGACAGGCTGGGCCCAGCCCTGGCACTGTCAGCTGGCTTTGGGGTCCCTACACAAACAGGGGAGACTCATAAATTGCTTAAGCTACCAGGTCTTAGGCACCACAGCTGGAAATGCTGCTTCTCACCGAGGCTGGCTGCCCTCTGCAAGAAGGTGAACACAGCTCTTGGGTGGAAATAATTAATCACACGACAAACGAGGAACATGGCTGGATTTTAGTGACGTCTTCTCAGAGAAACAGCTGTCTATCAAATGAATGAAGATTTACAAAACTGTGTGTTCAGATGTATAAAAACTGGATTATATGCTGCTCACACACCTCATTTAGAGTGGTACTGATAATCACTTCTAACCCATTCCAACAGGGCCAAGACTGGGGAAACTACAGGCCAGTCAGCCCTACCTCTCTTTAAAGAAAGGACATGCTGATACTAAAGTGTGTCCAGAGGAGGGTAACAAGGCTCCTGAAAGGCTTGGAAAATATGTCTTATTGGGAGTGGCTGAGGGAGATGGGTTTGTTTAGCCTGGAGGAGGCTCAGGGGAGACCTCATCACTCTCCACGCCTGCCTGAAAGGAGGGTGTGCTGAGGTGGGGGCTGGTCTCTTCTGCCATTCCCGCAGTGAAAGGACTCAAAGAAATGGCCTTAAGATGAGGCAGGGATATTCAGATTAGATACTAGGAAATATTTTTTCGCTGTCACCGCGGTCAGGCATTGGAATAGGGCGCCCAGGGAGGTGGTGGAGTCACCAGCCCTAGAGATGTTCAAGGAGTTTCTGGATCTGGCGCTGGGTGATATGGTTTAGTGGTTACAGTGCTGGGTTGGTGGTTGGACCGGATGATCTTGGACGTCTCTTCCAACCCTGAGGATTCCACGATCCCGGGAATATTTTTGTGCCGGCCGGCTCGCGCCCCGGAACCATGGTGCGGCGCCGCCGTTCCCGCGGGGACGCCGCCACGTGCGGACGGCGCCTGCACGTGAGGGCGGCGGCAGGCGGAAGTGATGGCGGCGGGGGCCCGGCGGCGGCCCGGCGGCGACCAGCGGCGGTAAAGCGGCCACCGAGCGGCCAGGCCCGACATGGCGGCCCGCGGGGCGCGCCTCTGCGAGCTGCTGCTGCTGGCTGCACTGGCGGTGCTGAGCGCCGAGGCCAAGGTGAGCGGGGCGGGGGGGGACGGGTCACCGTGGTGCTCCCGGTACCGGGCCCTCCCTCCGTTCGCCGCCCCCGCCGGGCGCTCGGTTCCCGCGGTCGTTCCGCCTTCCCGGCTGCGCTGCTGCCCCGGCCGGCTGTCGGGGAAGGCCGGACCCGATGCTTTCGTGCGGGCGCTGCCCTGCCCCGCTCGGCGGAGGGGCAGGCCCGGCGGCGCGGCCTCGGCGCCAGCCCCGGTCCTTGCGCTCCCCGTAAGCTCGTGGCCGTTGGTGCCCGGGGACACCGCACACGGAACGAGAGGAGATGGAGCTGCTGTTCCCGGGGCTGGGGCGGGCTGAGCGCCGGTGGGTGCCGGCGCTCCGCTCCCGGCCCCGCCGGGTTAACATTCGGGATTGCTACCGGAGCTGCTCTGTGGCGGGCAGGGAACACCGTGCCTTCCACAGTCAGAGTACCCGCCTTCGAATTTTCTCCAAATACGTCTGAGCTTTCTCCTTTTTAATGGTAATCAGCCGTTTGGTTACTCTGCGGCGAGAGCAGCAGCGGGTTGGTGTGGAGTGTGTAGTACGTGCGGTGTGTTTGGTGAGTGTACGTGCGGTGTGTTTGGTGAGTGTACCTGGGGTGTGTTTGGTGAGTGTGAGTGTACGTGGGGTGTGTTTGGTGAGTGTACGTGCGGTGTGTTTGGTGAGTGTACCTGGGGTGTGTTTGGTGAGTGTGAGTGTACGTGCGGTGTGACAGGTGTGTTTGGTGAGTGTACGTGGGGTGTGTTTGGTGAGTGTACGTGCGGTGTGTTTGGTGAGTGTACGTGCGGTGTATTTGGTGAGTGTACGTGCGGTGTGTTTGGTGAGTGTACGTGCGGTGTATTTACTCTGCTCTCCCGAGACCCCCCTGCAGGGCTGCGCCCAGCCCGGGCTCCCCAGCACGGGGAGGACGCGGAGCTGTTGGAGCAAATCCGGAGGCCGTGAGAGTGATCACAGGGCTGGAGCAGCTCTCCTGCGAGGAAAGGCTGAGGGGATCGGGGTTGTTTATTTAGTCTGGAGAAGGGGAGGATCTGGGGTGACCTGATTGCAGTACCTGAAATCTGTAAGAGAGATGGAGAGGAGCTGATTACATGGGCATGTAGTGTCAGGACAAAGCTTTACCCTGAGAGAGGGCAGGTTTAGATTGGCTATGGGGAAGAAAGTCTTCTCTCTGAGGGGGTGAGGCGCTGGCACAGCTGCCCAGAGAGGTTGTGGTTGCCCCGACCCTGGCATTGTTCCGTCCTAGCTTGGGTGGGGCTTTGGGCAAGCTGCTCTGGGGGAAGGTGTCCCTGCCTGTGGCAGTGGAGTTGGAACTGGATAATGTTTAAGGTTACCCAGCCCAATCCTTGCTGTGATTCTGTGCTGGTGCAGTCAGGGTTTTCCAGCTGACCTGTGCCCACTCAGTGTTGCTCTGACTCGGCTGTTCAGTGCAGAAGTTCATTACCAGTACTTGCTCACACATCCTTTTGTAATGCCACTAGAAATTGCCTTGAACTTTAGCTAAGCCACGTTTATCCTTTGTCTCTTATTACTTGGTAAAATGAGCTTAGAATTCTTACATTCCTGTTAAGATCATCACTGTATCTGTTAAGCAGCTGTCCTCCTAAGCTGAATAATGATGTTGAGTAATCAACATCAGCAGTTTCTGCATGTGTGGTTTTTCTTAGAAAGAGGAATGAGCTTAAACTCCATTTTTTTTCCCTCAAGAATGTGTTTCTATCTCAAATAGCAGTGTTACTTGACAGGTTGCTCTACTCACTTAGTAATTCTGAGGGGTTATTTTTAAACTTGTAGGAAGTCCTGAATAAGACTGTTCAAAGATACTTGCAAGTAGTTAGTGTTAAATATTAAAAGTCTTGTGTGAAGAATGCCTTCTGTACCCCTGATAATATAAATGATAATAAATAGCTTATGATTATTTGTTCTGAGCGTGTTGTTTGCTTCACTTTTAGAATTCTGAAGACGTCCGGTGTAAATGCATCTGCCCTCCTTACAAGGACCATTCAGGCCATATTTACAACAAAAATGTTTCACAGAAAGACTGGTGAGTGTGTGTGGCACATACAAAATGATAATAAATCTTACTGGTTAAAGACTTGTTCTGTAGTGGTTATAGATGAATCTCCTGAGGTGGTGCCAGGACAAAGCAGAGCATTTCCATAACTTGCTGGAGCTTTTCTTCCAAAAACACTGCAGAATTCAGCTCCAGCAAGGGACAAGGCTTAAACTCCATAGTTTTTGCCCTGTGTTCTGTTTTGGCTTGCTTGCTTGCATGTTTAATTGTTTATTTAGACTTGAAAGTAGTAGAAGGGAAGAAAGTGGTTATTTTGAGTCCAGTGACTTGGAATGGTGTAAAGGCAGGGGAGCACAAGTCTGGAGCTGGGACTTGGGAACATTGTCTTTGCTCTACTGTTGAAAACCAGCCCATCACTTAGGAACTGTTATTTCTGGAGTTTTATGAGGTTCCAGTAGAATTTGTACTTTCTAGCAACTTGGAGAGGAAAAAATGCTGAAATTAATATTCCTTGTATTCTCAGTAACAGACTTACTACTGTACTTAACCAACATACAAGATTTCTACAGCACTTGGGCTGTGCACTGATACAAGCTTTCAGTCAGAGGAACAGCAATTGCACAGATTATACCTGGCTTGAATTTTTGATTTTCGTAGCTTGAATGCTACATTCTTCCACAGAGGAAAATGTAGTTCTGCTTTCACATGAATGAGAAAAATAAACCCTCCAGAGGCTGTGAGGTGGCACTCAGCAGTTGCAGCCATGAAGGAGAAGTACAGAGAAGACAGAAGAGATGAGCTGGTGCCTGGCTGAGTGTTTGCAGCACTGTAATTTAGCCCAGTCAAGTGTCTGTCACCTCAGACCTTTTGTTTCACTACCTGCTGCTGACTGTGGCAGCACTGGGGTAACCAGGAGAAAAGTGAAACGGGATTCTAGTTCTGCAGGGACCCTGGGGTCTGAGCTCAGAGTGACAACCTGAGTCAGCAGAGAGACAACATTACGTGAGTTGTTGTTGGAAGCAGTTGTCTCATGGCAGCTGGATTTTAATGCTACTGAGTGCCCATAATATTGTCAGCCACACTTTTCCACAGGGGACTGACTTGTATTTTGTAATCTTTTAAGTCAAATGCTTTGCTGAAAGCTGAATACTCTTATTCACTGTCTTGCTGCTTAGAGAAACAACCCATCTTACTTCCTTTTTTTTTCCCCCCAATGCCTGTACCTTGTGATGACAAGAAAAAAAGAAATTCAGTTCATGCATGTCAAAGAGAGGCTAATCTCCCTTCAGACAGTGAAAGCATTCAATAAAGCTCTTTTGAGTATGGTGAAGAAAGAAGTGGAATTAGTAGCTGAAATTTACTTTTATCCTGATGTCAGTGTCATATAATGCATTTGTGCCGGATTCATATCCTTGGACTTGTTCTGCTAACAGCATTAATACTTTCACTGGAATATGAAGACACTGTATTGAGTTAGAAAGATCTTAAAACTTGTTTAGCAGCTTGTCAGCAGCTGAATTTCTCGTTTAAGTGACTTAACTGTGGCATAGTGATTTATTTGTACCTGCAGTTTAGAACAACTGAACTTAAGTGAGCTGAGCTTCTCAGCTCCTGCAGCAGAGTGGAACAGCTCAGCTGAAGCCATCTCAAAACTGACTGGGCAGTTTCTGTGTTTCCCCAGTGATTGTCTCCATGTGGTGGAGCCTATGCCTGTCCCTGGACCTGATGTAGAAGCTTATTGTTTACGTTGTGAGTGCAAATACGAGGAGAGAAGCTCAGTCACAATTAAGGTAAGCAATGTTATTCTGTTGGCATATATTAAAGACTTCAGCTGTTTAGTAAATATGGTTATTAGAGAAATGCTGTTTTTAAAGGGAAAACTGTCCTAAGGCAGTAACTTTTTTGTAGTAGTCGTTCACAATCTTGAGCAGAACAATAGCACCAAACTTTAGCTAAAGAAGTAAACCCAAGACCCTTTATTGAAGATCTCCACTTTTGAGATCAGACTTTACACCTTACTAAAATTCTGAGTGTTCTAAGACATTTTGTCAAGCTTTGGGCTTTGTTTTCCTTATTATTTCAGAGGGCCTCTCATTACAGAGCTGCCTTACTTTCTTACTATAAATTTTTTTTATCCATGTTTGTTCTAACTGATGTTTTCTGTGCTCTTCACATTCTTGTCCCGTTGGAGCTGTTGAGGCCTGGACTACTGTGAATAGACTGCAGTGTGTCTTTTGGTTTTTGACAACACAGACTACTTTATTTTGGGATTTTAGAAGTTTGGTGTTTGTTTTGCCTTCCTGTTTTGCTTGGTGACTGAATGCAGGTCTGTGCTAGAGAATGGGAGATCATTGGGTGATGCCCCAGATTTGTCACCTGTTTAATGGCCACGCTGAACAGTTGTCTTGGTGGAAGTGAGAGTTATAACACTGAATTGTTTTAAGAGACATAGCCTAAGATTCTTTGCAAGGTCTCATTGTTTCAAACTGCCCTCAACCCTTTAAATACCATGCTTTAGTTTGTTAGTTTTCCTTTCTTTCTGGGTTTTAAATCATCTGGTGACACTACCAAAGATCAAACTTTGTACTCATCTTTTGGTCCTTGCTGCCTGTTGTGAGACTGGGGGGGAAACGTCACAATCTTGGCATAAACTGTGCTTGCATTATCTAGGTGACAATCATCATATACCTGTCCATTTTGGGCCTCCTTCTTCTGTACATGGTGTACCTTACCCTGGTGGAACCTATCCTGAAGAGGCGTCTCCTTGGACATTCACAGCTCATACAAAGTGATGAAGACATTGGGGTAAGTTCACCAGAGTCTTTGTGCACTTGGTTAGCATGAAGATTGGGATGGTTTGGATGATAAATGATGATTTGGGGTGAACAGCTTTTTTTGCCAGGCAGTGTAGATGCTCCTGTTAAATGCCCATTCTAGGTATATCCAATTGTATAACTTTTTATGGTGAGTTGATAGCTCTTTTGATCAGGGCTTGTTTCTTGTTCTCTATGAGCATATTTTTTTAATGCTCATTGTGGCTTTGGGACTTACAGCAATCATTTCAATAGGTATCATTAATGATAATCTATGTACAGCTGACAGTTGTCATTGAGCTACTCTACAGAGTCATATCACAAATAAAGCATCCATTAATGTAAACGTCTTCAAAAGTGTTCTGGGGAAAAAAGGAATGTGAAATGTAAGGATATAAAAAGACAGTTATTTAATATAGGACATAATTATGTTTTTTTTCATTAGTAAATGTATATTTATATATACATTGTATATCTGACATAGCTTTAGCAGCATGACTTTGCCCAAACAGTTTAATAGCCAAATAAGAAGTTTAGTTCCAACTCTTACTGTTTATAACTTGGCTATGTTTGGTAGCAGAAAATAAAGCCTTGCAGGTACTGTTAGAAAACAGAGTAAACGTTAAACAAGCACTCAAACAGCTGTATTGACACTGTGCTTTCAGGCAGCTCAGCACAATAGGCTTAGTTTGGTAAACATCAGAGTGTGTTGGTTTGATATAGAAGCTGTGTGTGAACATCCTGAACTGCCTGGCAGGAAATGGCCAGGAGCTGACAGGGAACTGATTCAGTTCAGTTCCCTGCCTGATTCAGTTGTGAAGTGCATTCATCACAGTGATGGGGGCTGCAAATGGATGCAAGACTGGATATGATCCTGCAGCTCACCATGGTGTCTCTGGGCAGCAGGGAATTGACAGTGAGGTGTGGTCTGTTTGGGAAATCTGTGGAAGTTCCTGTGGATGAGAAACTGAAGTACAGTTCCAACAAGTCAAAAACTTGCTTGGTCATTGTTACTGACCAGCTCTTTGGAACATCTCATTTACCTTAGAAAAACCACCAAACCAAGCCAACCCCCACATCCCGTGGAGCGTAAGGACACGAAAGGCTTGCAGCTGGAGCTTGTGAGGAGTAACGCTGTGCTTTTGCCCTTGCAGGACCACCAGCCTTTTGCGAACGCCCACGACGTGCTGGCGCGCTCGCGCAGCCGCGCCAACGTGCTGAACAAAGTGGAGTACGCCCAGCAGCGCTGGAAGCTCCAGGTGCAGGAGCAGCGCAAGTCTGTCTTCGACCGGCACGTGGTGCTGAGCTGAGCGGGGCTCGGGGAAGGAACTCCGGGCACCTGGACTGGTGCAAAGAGCTGACAGAAGTCTTCCTGATCCTGCCAATGCAGAAGAGTTTTCTTGAATGATTTGTTATTGATTAAGAAAAAAACCCAACAAATTAAAGGAGTATTTGAACTTTGGAGGAATGTATTAGAGCGGAAGCAATTTAAACAGATTAGTTAACCAAAAGCTTAAATCTTTACGTTTTCAAATGGCTTTTACTAACAAAACTGGAAAGAAAACAAACCCTAAGATACCTTGGGTTGCCACTGTGGTACATTATTTACAGTTGAGACTTTATGGTGGTTTTTAAAATATATATTTCTCTCTGCTGTTTATGTGGTTAAAATGTACCTGGGAACACAGTAATTACAACTCACTAATCACTTTATGTAAAGACCTTTTGTAAATATACTTGGATTTTCTGCTGATTGATGCTAGGTACTGGAAATCAAAGTCTTGCAGTGTAGTTTTGGTCTCAGAATGAAACCCTGCTGGCTGTGTTCATCATTTGGTTTCTTGCACTCGTACTTTCAAGATGCTTGTATGGCAAGTGATGTCTGCAGATTTAAGGCAAAACATAAGTGGACACTGACTCCTGGAGCTGCACATTTCAAGTACTGTGATGTAGATAAATTCAAATGCAGTGCACATTCAAGACAGTGTTGACATTTTGTTCTATTTTGCTTTAATAGCTTAATATATTGTAGGTGTATGATAGCTCTTAAAAAAATCTTTCCCTTTCTTTTCATGGGTAAAGTCTCAGGAGTTAGTATATGATGAAATATTTATTATAAAAATCTTCCTGCATTTGTCTGGATTGATGGTGTAAGGCACATACTTTCTCTAGCACCTGTCATCTTGGGAGTAAGGTGTATTTTTTTATCAGTGACTCTGTACTCATCTTTCTTCAGAGGTTATACAGTTGCTAGATGACTAACTTTCATATATCCCCTTTGAAATGTAACAATTAAAGATAAAACTGATTTTTGAAAAATGGATATGCATTTATCAGTTTGTCATAATTTTTCTCCCTCATTATGCTGCATGTAAATTCCATCTATGAAAGTACTCCTCTAAAAACGCTTCAGAGTAGAAATATGCACTTGTTCAGTGATTAGGTAAAGAAAGGCTCATCAAACTGTTAATTGACAGAAGTTTTAAATCCCTGACTCAGATGTAGCTGTGCATGTGTAGTTGCATTATTGTGTGACAGTTTTCAGTTCCAGAGTGGAAAGAGGTGGTACATGGAAGAATATTCTGTTTCTGGGGGCAGTTTTGGCTTGCTTAGTCCATGCCTGGGGGACTGACAGATACAGAGCTTCGTTTTCATGTCAGTCCTTCCAAAACTGAGTTAACCTGGAGTGAAATAAAGCAGGTGGTGAATTGGTGGATTCACAGGATTCCTGTTTTAAATAAAATAAAAAAAATGCACAAGGATTGACAGGTCAAGAAAAATAAATTCAGGCTTGGGTTCAGGTTTTGTGTTCAGCATTGCCCCAATGAGTGGGAAGTTTTCCAGCTGGTGCTGTTTGCTTACTGGTTGTGACACTGATGTACTTAGGTACACTAAAGAAAAAAAAAAAATGCAGCCTGTTTGTGGAGTACATGCCTTGATTGTTGAATATCTCCCTGTCTGCCAGTCCTGGGAGTTGTTCTGTGTTGTGGCTGCCTGTTCTGTGAGGCCTGAAGCTGGTGTGGGAAGGGGGGATGTTGCATACAGCACTGTGGCCCACACAGAGCCAGCAGAAGGTGAAGCTTTCTTTCCTTGATGGATGACCGTCATAAGAAGCAGGACTGAATGTACGTACATCTTCTGCTAGTAAAAGTATTTCTGATCTCAGTGTCTTACAGTTTTAAGCTAAACTGGTTTGGGTTTGGATTTTTTGATTGGTTATAGTTTGATTGATAGAAGGCCCAAACCATGAGATAGTCTTAAGTGTTAATCCTGTAAAACGTAGGAATTTTGAAGATAGGTGTCCTATTTTCTTTCACCTGTACAATTAGACAGCTACATACTGATGTGTGTATCATCTATGTACATGTATACATTACATTATAGATTCCATACTCTTTCTAAGCAAGCTTGTGTTGCTACTGTTGGCTCACTGTTCTCAAATCTTAAATATGTTCACCTTTTATATGATGTTACACTCAACACTAAAAGAATTTCCCAAAGTTACAGGTATAATGATTAAGTTTAAAGGCATTAAGCTGACTAATAATATGTGTCCTCACCTGTAGTGGAGAGAATTCCATCCCAAGTTTCTGAATAAATGCTGTTTTTCTGTGTTTAAAATGAAGCTGTGGAAAGTAGTTTGCTTATGCCTTGATGGTGAATATTTACCTAAATTCTAGCCAATTGTTATATTTAGACATCAGAGTACAAAATGCCAATAAATGAAAATACTGCTTTGTATTTTCATTACTATACTGTAGTAGTCTGCAACAGAAGGCAAACAGGAAGTGAACAAACCACATCCCTGATTACTTTCTCAGGTAATCTGGATGTGTTCAATAGCAGTTTCAAAATTTCTAGCCCTTAATGCCAAGTTTTGTTGCCATCATAGCTGTGGTGTGGGTGGAAAAGCCCAACCAGAAATGAGCAGATCTAACTGTAAGCTACTTTGCATGTTGTCAATTGACTATAAATTGCAGCAGTCATTGACTCAGTGGAACAAGATCCATAATTCAGGTAAGAGACTTGCATGTTGCTGTATCTAGCCACAGATCTTCACTGAATATCAATGTTCTTGTAAATCACTTCTAGCAGCATTTTACTAACAGTGTTTTCGTAGCTTTTTAATGAATCCAGTTTAATGTGATCTCTTATTTAATAAGGTGTAAGAAAAATGGAGCATTGACTTATTTTTTTACTGTCATTCAGATATTTGCAGGTATTCATCACTCTTAAGACAGCACGTCTTGTTTCCTTGGATTTTACTTTCATCTGAAGGTTGGTGAGTCTCTAGTCTAACAGGAGAATCTTCCTACCACTTGCATTTTGCATTTCATGCAGGTGTTGAGGCAGCAGGTAACTTTTATGTAACACTGTTACACAGCACAAGTGTCAGTACTAAGCAACAAATACTGCAAGTATCTCTTCTTGAGGGGTTGTGTTGCTTTTGTTTTCTTGCTCTGGAGTGATGTTGTGCCATAATTTTTTTTTTTTATTTTTATTTTTTGCTATATAGCAGACTTTTCTTCCTCAGTGTTTTTAAGTTGTTAGCAGAAGAAAGTTTTTAGGCAATAACCCAAGCTGTGTAAGTTGGAAAGGGAAAGTTGACTACTATTTTCATTTTATGAGGAGTATGTATTCACCTCTGGATTTTTTGCAAGCACATTAATGTGAAATGGATGTGTGTTCATGCTTTTAGCCTACCTACAGAAGTACCTGTTTAAAATGCATGGGACTCCCACTCATGCCCAACAGCTATAAATTAATTCTTCACTCATAGGATTTCTGTTGTGAAATCTATGTCCATTAGAAAAAGAGACAACTCTGCATACAGAGACATTTTCATAGAGTATATTGTGAGAGCAGGTCCATACCAAGTAAATATTCTCTGTATAAATGTGGCAGGTTTGAAGTCATTAGAAAACATTATATTATCACCATATCCTGGTGAAGGATTTGTCTATGGAACTGTGATTGGAACATTTGAGGCTTTGCCAGATTTCTGTGAGTATGGAATCCAGGAGTTTCTAGTAACCTAGTTTAATGTTCAGGTGTGGTTTCCATTTTAGAGGATGCAATAGAACCTCAGTGCAATGTAGACAGCAATGTATGGATGTACAAGTGGATGGTAAGAGCAGTTTTGAATCAGTTCTGTGTAGGCAAGTATTGGTTGCAATCTGTGAAGGTGGCTCACAGTGGAAAATGAAATCTTTAAAAATTAACTGGTTATTTCAAATGTATTTAAAGAAGCTATTAGGTAACAGTCATTAAACTCTCAGCACTTGGGCTGATGTTTAGCTGTTTGAATGATACTGGGAAGGCACTATAATGCAGCAGCTTATAAACCCCTGCAAGAGTATCTGTGTAATAAATGTGTCAGGGTGATTTGAGTAGTTACACCTGCTGTAATGCACCTGCTCTGAAGAGAGGGGATGAGGGTAGGCCAGTCTGACTTAGAGGTTTCCAGCAGGGTCCCCAACAACTGTGTGCCATCCCTTCTTTCTGTTACTAGAACATGCATTTTTCCTTAATAAATTGTTTATTTCATAACTCTCTAGCAGTAGGATTGTTTTTAGTATTTCATGTCTGTGTTTAATCTGCAGGTGAGTGGAGGAGGAATGGGAGGACCCAAGGAGATGTTAGATTTAGTAGAAATTCTCTTGTCTCTCTAAACTTCTTGTTAATCTTTTTATGAGTGGATGTAATACCTGACAGACGTGGAATTAAGATTGAGATCATTCTCTGCACAAGTTTTCCCTTTTGTTAAGGTGATATATTGAATGCAGCATCAGGGGAATAGAGAGAAAAATAATTTGTCTTTGCAGGCTCTTTGGTACAAACAGAGTGTCTTTTACTGCAATTGTAGATTTAGTTTTTTTCAGGGAGGGGAAGGATGTGGGGAGAATGCCTCAGATGTTGGCCTGCTTTATTTGTTGTCTGTAGTCATATAAGTTTTAGTGGATTTGGAGCAAGCTAGACAAGGGAGACCTATGTGGAATACATATAGGTAGAATCTCTTAATTTCTAAGGCTGAGCTGAGAGGAGACTGTTTGCTCTTTCCTTGAGGAAGCTTTAGTGGCTTTATATTGATATCTGTTGTGTATTAATTTAATCAGTGTGACTGACTTGCACTGCATTTTCAAATGGAATGTTGTCTTGTTCTACCTGATCTTCCAACATCATTCTGAAATGTCACAAATGCATTAAAAAAATCTCTTCTGGGAAATGTCAGCAAGGCCAAGTGTTGGTAAGTCCAGGTGAGTTTTTTATACTGTTCAGTGTGAGTTGTTTAAAGCATTCTGTAATTGTGTGTTTCCAGGCTAAATGCAGAACCTGATGGATGGCAAAAGCTACTGTAACCTCATCTGTGCTGAGGCTCAGCACATACAGCTGGCAAGGCCTTTCTGTGCAGACCCACTGGTCACGTTTCACGTGTACCCAGAAACAGCAAACCAGGTCCCTTTGCCCGAGGATTTGTCATTCCTTCCTTTTGTGTCAGAGCATCTCATCACGGAGCCCTTCTACAGCGAGCCATGCCCCTTTCCCTACCAAGTGCCCCATTCCAGTCTCCACAGGAGTGAGTACTCCTATGGGTCAGCTTTCATCAGGAAGAGGAATGAGAGGGAAAGGCAGCGTGTTAAGTGTGTCAATGAAGGCTATGCCAAGCTGAGGCACCACCTGCCCAAGGAATACTTGGAGAAACGGCTCAGCAAAGTGGAGACCCTCCGTGCTGCTATCAAATACATCAGCTACCTCCAGTCTGTGCTGTGCACTGACTCTGTGGTGGCAGGAAAAGGTGTCACGGAGCCAAACCAAGCACCTAAAGCCACAAACAAACAAACCCCGTTTTTGAAGACGATCTGAAGAGTTCCAAAGCCAGGCAAAGGTATCCTGTCTGGGAATGTAGTAGCCACTATGGTAATGACGTGTGTGTTCCTGGCACTTCTTACGAGCAGATTGTGGCACACGTCACTATCAGCCCACAGAAGAGCTTTAATGTTGCAGATAGTAACTACACTTAGATATGGGAAAGGCAACTGGGAAAATCTCGGCTGAATGACCTAAGTTAATTCATGAAAATCAGAGCGCGTTTCTAAATTTGTCACCAAACTAAAAATGTAACACCTATATGTGTGAAGTAACTGTATGTATCATCATAACCTGCATGCTTTAAAATAAAATCTTTCTACTTATGGGACTGAGATTCTTCTCATTTTCTGTAATGTTATTGGTTTACTCTCACATGCACTTTCTCAAAATATTCAGTCTAATTGCCAGTGTTTCTTTTAAAATACCTTTTAAAGGTTCCAAGGATGTTGTTAGATGCCAAAAGGAAGGATAATTTAGTTAAAAATGTAGAAAAAATAGAGTAGGGTAGGAGCTCTCTGAAGCAGTTACTGAACGTAGGAAGAGCATAAAGTTTTGTGAATGCTGTTCCATCATTTTCTTATGAGTGAATATTTTAATCACATTGAAAACTTTTGATGTAATTTCCGTTGAAAATTGGATTCTTGTACAGATGTCAGTGCCCTTAAAATTACTAGGACTGCTTACGTAATATACTGCTTACACAGTATAAAGAGGGCTGGCAAGGTTTTGGCCATCAACACAAAAATAATCCTGCAGCAGAAATTTTTTGGAACTTTGACTGATGATGGTTGAGGTCTGGAGTGGTCTTCCCCAGTCTGTTCCTGTGTACTGCTGATGGTTTCAGTTAAGTGTTATAAAATAGAATTGTGTGAAGATGATGAAGAGAGTTTAGCTCATAAAGTGTCTTTAACATTTACTCTGTGTAAAGGAATCATTGATACTCAATAGTTCTGCTGACAGCATGAGAGCTTGTAGGCTGGCTGTGCAGCAGAAGGCACAAAAGAATGGTTACAGACTTCCCAAGTGATGTATCCTTTTCCCAACTGCAGTCATCCCATCCAGTTACATTGTTTTTATAGCAGTGCATTGAAACATGCCTAAAAAAAAGGCAATTAAATATTCCAAGCACCTGCTCCCCGCAAAAAAAAACCCCACAAACAAAACCAACCAACCAAAAAAATCAACAAATGCCAACTCTTTGTCTTTCTTTCAAGGAGGATGTGAAAATTAGAGATCGCAGCAGAGATTAACAGGTAGATTTCTGCATTATAATATGACATATTTTTGATAGGCACTTCGTAAGAGAGGGGTAGAATTCATTAATCCTCCCCACTTACTGTGAAAGGAGAAAGTTGTAAAGTGATTTGACCTTGGTTTGTCTGGGCTTCAGCCTTTCTGTGTGCATTTCAAACATACTTATTTGTCACACCCTGTGGTGGTAAGCTTTTTTAGATTTTCCTTAATCTCAACTGTAACTCTGATCCTGTTTTTCGCCCTGCAATCATAGGCAGAAGCCTAGAGGACACTGAGCTCTCTTAAAATGCCTCCCCTGCCCCTGCAGTCCTGCAGTGCAGTAGATCCATGGGGAGTTGAAAATTGAATAAATGTGTGGCAGTCAAATGGTCCTCTCTGAAGTCAGGTTCTGCTGGATTTTAACCAGTAAGGTCAGGATGTCCAATCCTGGGAGTAACAGCTGTGGCAACCTCCATAGCAACTGGGAAACACTGGCAGCAAAAGGCTCCCTGTGTCCAACAGGCAAAAGGATGAGATTTCTGCATTCAGGCTAAATCCAAATGGACTGGGTGTACTGTTACCAATAGCTGGTAAGTCTAAAATACTGCTGTGCCAAAGTACTTGGAGTTAACCAGAAAAAGCAGCATGATTGCCTTTGTCAATGCACTGTTTTGTGTAGAAACAGGAGTTCCTACTCTGAGCTGGATGGTGTTAAAATGTGCTTTAATGTAGAAGTGATAGTTGCCTTTCTTTGCAAAGTATTATTGATTCCATCTTGTTTTGGTTTACAACAGGAGTTTGTGCAGTCATGAAATAAATTGATATATTGTGCTGATTTTCTGACTTAAATATGAATTTTGCAGCAGTTAATCCACTCTTCTTGTTGGGTTTGCTATGCTGGTTTTCTGAAATTATGTATCTATCTGGGAGTCTCCATAAAAAAGACTTCCAGATCATATTTCTTAGAGAAAATATAATCTAAACATGAATGCTTAAACTGCATTTTGTAAAATAAATTAAGCACTTAAATTTTATAGGTTATTGAATTTCCATGCAAATTTTATCCTAAGTGTTTCTAAGCAATATTTAAAAAGAAAAAAAATAATGGAAGCTTGTCTACTACATCTTTTGAAATTACCAGAGATAGCATCACATCGTTGATCTTACTGTGACAGCCTCTGAATAGTTATCACTTGTCATATCTGTGCATCTCATTCTTTCTTGTTGCAAGCCATAATCCTAATGTTAATAAAACATGACAGGACAGCTGAAAGATCAAAATATTTCCTCTTAATACATCACTATAAATAAATAACAGGGAAATGTAATCTAACATCAAGTTCAAAATCTGTCACGTTTACTCAGCTTGTCGACTTCAGCCGTAATTCCTGTCTCAGCTTGTAAAACAGGGAAGGTTTGGCTGAGTCTGTGTACAAGAAAGCTTTACAGGAAGAATGTAGGTATAAGAAAAGAGTGCTGGGTGTTACAGAGGGAAACAAATGTTGGAGGGAGGTCAAAGTTATTATTTTCCTGGGGATTTTCACAGCATTTATAGTCTCCTTGGGTGCTTCTGCCTTTTTTCCAGGTTAGGATTTGGGTGGGCGAAGATTACTGAAGTCAGTGATGTGGGCTCATCTGGCCAAATGCCAATCTGAATATTTTGAATTCAGTATTTTAAAACACAAATAAACAATTAAACAAAATTACTGGGCCCTTGAGATACACTGGACAGCACTTGCTTGTGTTAGAAATGCCAGTGCATTTTCTCTTTTCTCCCAACAGATCACGACTGAGTCCTGCAGGCAGCAGCTTTTCCCAGTATGGCTCGTTTGGAAGGGTCCCTGCCCAGGGGTCACAGGTATTGCAGTGTGAGGCCAGCTTTGGACAATTTTTCATGTTCCACAGTCATATCCACAGTTAGCCCCTGCTGCAGGAGCTCTTTTGTTGTGTATCCTGCCTGGATGGCTGAGCCCCTCATCACCCAGAGGTAAAATCAAATTCCTGCTTAAGTCTGTGATTTGTTTTTTTCCATGATATCCTAATAGGATAAACCAGGCTGGTGTGTCAGATTAATAAATTAGCAGCTTGAACATCATTTGAGCTTTCCCACCCCTGCACTGGCAGTTTCTTAGATGTATTAACTAAAGTTATTTGCTACCTTGGAGATTATGAAGAGCAAAGCCTGAGTAAGACTCCTATCAAAGAAACATTCCTTTAATATTATTGGGATAAATAAAAGCATCTTGCATTAGCAGTCATCTTCCATGAAATGTTTCTAATGCCTCATGACAGGGGATTATTTTCCCAGTTTTGAACTAGAATCTGTCATCAACCAGCAGCTTTGTTGTTTACTTCTCTGCTTTGCTATTCCCTGAATGCTGCAGTGTAACCACCAGCCCCAGCACTCTGGAGTGCACCCACGCTGTGCTCTGTGCTGCAGATGGATCTTTTCTCCTGACCCAAAGGGTTGCATTGTCTTGCCAGGTAAACAGCAAGGGGGCTGGTGCATACAATGCTGGCCCAGGATTCCAGCATGCTCCTGGCTCACTTCCTGTAAACCCCAAAGCAAATCTGAGTAAAAGCAGGCACTGATGTGTTTTTCCCAAGATCAAGGAATTATCCCAGCACAAGCAAGTTTTCTGTTTCTTCCCACACTATTTGGCCTGTGGGAGTGCTACAAAATGAGGTGGTGTGTTCCAGTTCTTAAATCTTACAAGATTATTTTTTTCATGACCTAGAGAATCTATTTCCTTCAGTGCTGACCCATTTTCTTTTCTTCGAGGTGCCAGTGGATCAGCCACTGCCTCTCCTCCCCTGGCCCAGCATGGAAGAGGCTGGGGGAATCAGGGGGCACAGACAGCAACGTGCCTGTGTTGGCTAGAGGGGAACAGGATGGATTTTATTACCATGCTACAGTAAAAGAGGAGCTAGAGGTGAGTGATGGCTGCTGTGTGCTGGCTGGGGGGATGTGGAATAGGAAGCAGTCCTCACATCCCACCTGAGTTCAGTGTAGCAGTTTTTAGTTCAGCTGATGAGATTAGAGAATAGATCACCAGGACTGCAGGTGCTTGAGCAGCCTTGTACTGGTGCTGGGCACTGAGCCAGGCTCAGCCAGCCTGAGTGCTGCTGCCAGCAGTGTAGGGGCTGCTGTTGTGTGCAGACACAGAACCATCAACAGCACAGGAAAAGGGTTTGTGTTTTATGTACACATGTCCAGCTTGAGTCAGCCACAGACCAATGGCTCAGGGTCTTTCCAGAAAGGTTAGTGAAAGCTTTAATTCATTGGTTTGTTAGCACTTCAAACTTAACACAAAAAAGAGCCTGTTCTTTCTCAAGAACAGAGAAGTACCTCATCTCATGGTTGATGGAAAGCCTCTTGACAAGTGTTAATATAAGACAAAAAAAATTCCCAAAAACCCACCCAAGAAGCAGAGCTAGTGTTGTATGTAATGAGGAAGGACTTGGGCATGACTGAGGAACAGGTCTGAATGCTTCAGTGTCCCATGTTCCTTAGCACACACAGCATGGTTTGTGAAATATTCTTGTCTGTAGCTTTTTCTCTTGGGAAATGAAATACAGATCCTAGTGGCAGTGAATCTGAACATATGCTTCACTCATCTTGCTTTCAGGTGAGCCCCACAGAGGTTTTTTGGGCTGTCTCAATGCTGAACTAACACTACACACCCCAGCTGCTCTTTGGGCTTGTTTTGCCCTAGTCATATAGGCACAGGATGGCCTCCTAGCAAAAGTTGAATTACCTGGCACATTAGGGACTGTTTTTCAGTGGAAATGTTATTTTGTTCCTGGTAACAGAATGAAAGAGGCATGTTCCTGGTAGAGTTTGCCAAACCACTTGTGTCACGTGGAAGACATCCAGTGTGTGTGCAAAAAACGGCAAAGGCTGACATCCTGGAGTATGTGAACGGGATGAAGCACTCCTTGCTCCCTGGAGACAGAGTGCTGGCACCCTGGGAGCCAGATAAGGCCAGGTATGGCCCAGGAACTGTCCTCAGAGGTGTTGAGACAAGGGATCCTTTACGAGGTAAGAAAAGTGCTGCTCTCTTCCTCCTCTTGTTCCTCTGGCACACCAGTGAGGCTGTCAGGATAAACTCTTGTCAGGGTGCTGCTGCCAGAGAAATAACAGAGCACAGACTACAGCTCAGTGGTGCTCCAAGCTTGCAGGAGCTGATGGATATCTGTGTGTAACCTCACTAGTGTGACCCTAAGGAAGTTGTGACCCATAAAAATGTCATCATCTCTGTCCGTGGGTGTAGCTGGGACAAGGCTGTGTCTGCCATGTGCAGGACTGTGGCCTTTTCATGATAGATACAAGAGAGACAACTCCAGGAAGCATTCATCTGAGCTTAAATGCTCACATTTGTACCAAATGGTACATCTGGGGGTGATTTTATCACCCAGACGTAGGAGATTTCAACAGCTCATTCATTTTTCCTGTGTCTGACAGTCAAGCTCCACTGACTTAACAAAATACTATTCTCAGAGCAGTACTGCTAACTTTGGCAGCAACAACAAAAATTGCTGTCATCATTTTCTTGTTCATCTGATGACAAATTGGGAGGAGAGATGCTGCCAAGCCTCTTGTTTTGGTGATGGTGCCCAGGATGCCCACTCACCTCTGTGACACTGTGGTGAGGTGTTAGGGGCAAGAGTTGATCCTGCCTCTTGACAGGAGCAGCAAATGCATAAAGCTGCAAAGCCTGATCTGTCTGTGTGCACTGCCCAGGCAGGCCAGCTGCTTAAGGCTGCTTACTTTTTCTCTTAACAGCCTCAGAAGATGAAGAAATTGTGGTCCAGTTCTGGAATGACAAGCAAGTGAAAGTCCCCCGTGGTGTGGCCCTGTGGATCCCTCCTAGCCTGTGGGAGAGGATCGTGGAGATGATCCACATGCCCTTCATCAGCAGGGTGAAGCCCAGACCAAGCCAGGACACCAGCTCTTGTATTTTTCCCTGCAGTCCTAAGCCAGCCCTGATTCCTGTTAGTGCTGTATGTAGCCTTGCCAAGCACTGCTTGCTCTGCTCTCCCTGCTGGCCACATTTCCACCACCACTGTGCTGGTGCTATCTGCTGTTGTTCAGCCTGGGTAAGGTGCATCTGCTGCTGCCATCCCTGTGCTGCTGCCTGGTGGCCTCTTCCCTCCAGGTCTCTGGTCTTTCAGGACAGTGCTGAAGAGGCAGGGTCCAGCAGTGAGCCCTCTCCACACCTTCTAGAGCTGAGAGGCACAAAAGAAGGAGAAGCTGCAGCTGTGGCAACACCTTCTCCCTCTTCTGATTCAGAGTGGAACCTGAGGCCATCCCTCACTAAGAGTACTGTGGAGGACAGTGCTGTTAACGCAGGCTCCAGCTGTCTTGTAAAACCCAGGCTAAAGAATTCTGCAAGACCTGAGGGGAAATACTGGAAAAGAAGCCACCACAAGTCCCATTCCAGTAACTCAGGTACCTTCAAACAACCCCACAGGGAAGCAGGTGTCAGAGGGAACAAAATCAGAAGTCTTCTGGGCAGGGCAGTTGCTTTGCCTGCAGGTTATTGGTATTAATACTGTAAATTTTCATATCAGACTGGTACAATTCTTCTCTCTCCCCAATGTTTCTGCTGCCTCATCTGGCTCTTCTTTTGGCCACTCATCCCATGGAAAACTACCAGAAGAATTAATTTCATTTGGAAGCACAGATACTCCTCTCTGTTTCCTGTCATTTTCCTATGCCTTTTATGATGCTAACATCTTCATTAACCTGCATTGCTCATCCATTCAGAATAACCTGAAAGAATTCTTTTCAGGCTTAAAGTGCATTTTTCTCTCTTCTGAAATGCATGTTTCTCCATTTCAGTTCTGGTTTCACTCTTAGATACAATTTTACTCCTTCCCAGGACCTGGAAGCTGTAGCAGCACATGTACAAAGGGCCAGCTGGAATCCAAAGCCATCTCCACTGGGGACACGTCCAGTGTGCTCCCAGCTCAGCAGAGTGCAATGTTTGAAACCACCCAGCAGACTCCCAGAGGGCAACTCACACTGAAAGAAATCCTAAGAGACCAAGATTTCAAGCCCTCATTGAGGGTAAGGTAATCTGCATTAATACTGTAGTTATGTAAGCAGGAGGTTTGTTTGAATGGAAAAAATATTCTTGTAAATGGTTTGGAACCTGGCAAGAAAAACACATGGTTTGTAACTTAACTGCTTCCTAAAGCCATCCACCAGTTTTGTGATAGGTAGGAAAGTTCTCCACTAATGAAACCAAACCAAAAATCCCCAAGCCTTAAGAAAGGGCTGAAGCTACTTGATAAAATGGAAACAATTGTCAGTAGCCATGTGGGCATCCAATAATGCAGATTTCAGTTCAGAAACCTGCCAAGTGCCCACTGACATCTACCCAATGAGGTTTGATGTTAAATCCATGGAAAGGTGCTGAGCTCTACCAATCAAATGGTGATACTCACAATTTCTGTCTCTGAGAGATAAAAGCAGATTCTTTGGTAAACAATCTTTGCAACCAGTTTAAACAGCAGATTCCTTCTATGAAGCTGGGGGATACAGAGTAAGCAAACTGTCACAGCTAGGAACAACACCACTACCCTGGGTTTTAGGCCTGGTTTCCCTCCTGCTTTAGAAAAACTTGAAAAAAAATCAGAAAATGAATGCTAAAAAAGGCAAACATAGAAACGAGGAAGAAAACAACTTACAGAAAGAAGGGGAAGATGAAAGAGAATGTTAGGATTCTGACAGAATCAGTGCTCTGCACAAGAGCAGAAACAGTGCTCTGCACAAACACATTCAGGTACAATTAATAAATTATATACATGAAATCAAATGATAGCTTCTCTGTACCTTCATGCTCTTGCTAGCTGACTACAAAGTAACACTTGAAATATTCTAAACTTGCATGTTTAGGGATGAACCCATTAATAACATGTCTTGGTGAACAGAGAATATACAGGAATACATCTTGTATTCTCACAATTGTACTCATTTATTTTAAGCAGATGCCAACTTAGCAACTGTATGGTTCCCACTTTCTATTTTACTTTATTGTTTAAATAATCATAGTTACATAACCACACACCTTTGTAATTGATTTCCTAGGAGTTTTCAGGCCAGTATGGAGCTCCAGGCAGGCATGCTCTATGTTAGCAGTGTCAGAGCTGTGCACTGAAGTGACATGAGTTGCCCTTTGGTAAAACGAATAAGAAAACAGAATTGTTTCATTCCAGCCTCAAAGCAGCAGCATGAATCACAGTAGAGGATGCAATGTGATAATACAGGGTATAATAACAGAACTTTGTTCCTGTAAAATAGCCCTTGGTGATTTTAAACCCAGAAGATCCATTGCTACTCTGAGATAGCTGGAGCAGTTTTATCACACAATACAGGCTGTGTCAGAAATGGCTTGCAGCAAACAAGTGGAGTTAAGGGACAGGCGTCCCCAGAGGTACTCTCTGGGGGGCTGATGTCCCCTCACTGCAGTCAACAAAATCCTCCTGACTTCTAAAGTAGAAAAGTTGTTAATCAAAGCCTAACAGCTTCTGAAAATTTTTTGGTCTTGCTCTCCAATTATGTATTTTAGCAGTAAAGTTTGCACTAGCACAGAAAATAGACCATTATTAAAGCTATGTGAGGCAGAGGTACAGCCAGCAAAGCAGCAGTTAACAAAGATGCTTGATGCTTTTTTTAGACCAGACTTCTGAGAGATTTGTTTTCTGTCCTCCAGGAAGAAGGCTCTGCAGCATCAGAAAAACAGAGATACAAAGCAGCATCAGATGATAAATGTAAAGCGACTTGTGTTGGAGATGACAAACCTGATGTTATAGACCCTGTCAGAGCTCACTTGCAGCAAAGCAGAGAGAGACATGATCAACCAGAATGCAGTACATGTACAACTGATCAAGTTCAGGGGCTGAAATTTCAGGTAAAATTCTTCTACTATATCAGTGTTACATTTTTTTTAAACAAATCAAGTTCTGATTTAGGTACTACCTCAGTAGAATATCTTTATGGATGACTTTATGATAATTTTAATAAGTGAGAAACTCTACTTTCACACACATCAAACTTGAGCATCCTCATTCTTTATTCCAAAGTGCTACAATAAATTCCTAACTATTTGGACTTGACTTTACAATTCTGGAGAGATCAGATGAACTAGTATGAGCACTAAAAGCCTGAACAAATGCACAGCAAGAGTCCAATAAACCTCCCATTTGTCTACAGTTCTCTGGAGTGAGCCACAGAAATTCAGCAAAGCAGTTTCTGTTTGTAGAAAGCCAGGAAGAATGGAGAAACAATACAAGCTGACAGCTGAAAGATTTTTTGGGGGGATTGAAGCACAAGCAAAAGTAGCCAGAGGCTAAAGGACCTGCTACTGTAGATACAAACAAGAAAATGATTAGCATTCAAGCCACTGATTTCTATAGTCTGATGAAAATGAACTGAAACCTTAATACTATCAGCTACAAGAAGTTGACAGGTCTATATAGATCACATCCCTACTTCTAAACGTGGAGTCTGGTCCTTTGGGAAAGTCAGGCACCCAGGGAGTTTTGACAGTGGGACTGCTCATGTTTAAAGCATATGAACTTGTCCATAAGCTGCAGTGTGCAGTTGCTCAGCAGTAAATTGGATAATTTAGGGTACCCCACAGCCCTCAGAAAAGGGGTTTAGTGTGGTCTGCAAAGCCTGCAAAGAGACAGAACTTGAATCAACAGCTCATGTGCCTAACTGAACACCTGACACATATTTCAGCACGTTTCTGAGCTGGGGTTCTAGGCAGTGAATTTCATTTGCATTTCATTTCTTTACCAGACTAACAAAAGTACAGCTAGGAGAGTGGCTTGTGAGCCAGCTGCTCTAAAATCAGTGTCAGCCTACAGAAGCTAATGTACACCCACATTCATACCACATGGATCATGCTCTCTCTGGTCAACACTGTGACATGGGGGTTCTCTCTCAGAGTAACACAAAAGAAGCTGTCATCACAAAGGCTTGATCATCTATTTTATTCCACTGATTGTATCTTTAATTGTTTAGAGCAGAAGAATCTGGAATTACACAGTCACATAATTGGATTTAAAAGGCACACAATGTACAAATGTTTATAAAAATCAGTGTACAAAGTGGATGCATATATAATTGCATTAAGTAGAAAACAAATATACAGGCCATAAAAATGGAGTCCCAAAGAGGAAGCTACTGTTAAAGTGCTAACAAGAAAAAGATATTTATAGTTCATTACATGCATTAAAAAGAGCCTCATGTTTTATTTCTGCTATTGCCAGGAAACAACAAACATCACAGAACAAAAGTTACATCAACAGTTTGTCCTGCACTGACATCTACTACGTGGGTTTGTTCCACCATGTCTTCTGAGACTGCTGTGACAGAATAGGTGCCAGGAGAAACTTCAATGTAGAAATCTTTGGAACGTCTTCTGGGCTTTAAGGAAAAAAAAAAAAAAAAGAAGCTAAGTTATTGGTTAGTTATCTTAGATACCCCCCCTCCAAAAAAAATTGTGTTGGGGTAAAAAACCTACATTTCAGCTGCTATATTAATGTAGTAAGATTTTTCTAAATATATAGAAGGCAGTGCTAACAAAACTGTAAAATGTTTCTGTCAGTACAAAAATTAGCAAGTGCCATACTCAAAGTATTTCAGCTAATGTTTCAATTGGTGGAAGTAACCACTGTGCTGTGATTCACCTCCTACAAAACAGAAATTTACCAATCTAGACAGTTCTGAACATAAACCTGGGAATTCCCATTCCCTATACCAAAGGTGCTCTCACTGATTTTATACTCTGGTACAGACTCAGTGTTTCTCATCTTTTGTGGCTTACAAGTTCTGAAATTGATTTGCTGAGGTGTTAGGCTTTGAAAATAGAAACAGTTTTCTTCTCCTTGAGGAACAGGAGCCTTCAGAGAGTCTCTGGGAGGGCCAAGTACAAGAACACCACAATTTGGTTTCTAACTAATTGTGCAAACCTCTGTATGCCCATTTGACTGCCTATACATATATTATGACTGTGAATGCACCATTGGTTAATCTTCTGTGCCATTGAGGTCTCCAGATCTGTCACAATTTTTAACCATCTTGATTCAAAATGATAAAAGAAATGCTAGCAAATACCTCCACTTAAAACCAAAGTGTTCTATACACTTACACTTTGCTGGTAAGCTTGAGCTTTGCTGCGTTTTCTGGAACCTTCAGTCCTCTGGAAAGAAAGAGATAATTATCTTCTAATGATCCAGCACACAAGGCAAATCCAGGCCAAGGGAGGGGATGCTTTAGGTGCATGAAATTTTCCCCTCCACAAAAGGACAGACAGGACACTGATTGGTGCCACAAGAAGTGACTCTGCCTTTCCAGAGTCAGGCTTGGATCAGTCCAGGTGTTTTTATTTCCATAAGGTCAACCTACATACATGAGTGTGAGTGTCACAGACATCAGGTGGATAACAAATGCCCCACAGCAAGGGAAGGAATAACCTTTCATCAAAACAAGAAGTACCTACTTACCTTTCCTTCTGTGGAACCCATCTTTCTTTCTACTGGCCTGCCATGGTATTTGCAGAAGTGTTGGATTTCATTCTCTTTGCACTTGTTGGGTGAAAGAGCACCATAGTACTTCTGGACATGAACAGAAATAGAAAATATCATGTAGGAGGTATCAAACCATACTTGCAGCTACTGCAGATTTACAATTGAAAGTAGAACTACACAGACACTGATGCTGTGTACTAATTGGCTGGTTTGTTCTCTGTGGGGGTGAAAACAATGCCTGCATCTCCAGAGGCCACCTGCCTTCTGACAGGACTGATTTTAGGCGCCTGTTTCCTGACACAGTATGTAGGGCAGGGACTCTGACACCTCAGAACTGAATTCATGAAAATGTCAGAAGGAATACTCTGGAAATGCCTGCCTGGTCAGGCTGGTCAAGAAAAGCCCTGGTAGCAGAAGACATACTTTATGGGTCCTTAAGATGACATGTATGCAGGCCCAGGTGCTCTGCAGCCTTGTCAGTGAAGATGGGTTCTGCAGGGCATGTGCAGCAGCAGTGCTCTAAAAGCAGAATATATTAATACTGAAAAATGAGTCAGTAAAGAAGCTGAAGTGTCTTCAAGACTGGTACCATTTTCACAGCAGTTTTGAGGAGTGTATTTAAGCACAGAGCAGCCACCTTCTGGTTCCACTGCAGACGTATTGGCCTCTTCCCCACTGCAAGTTAAACTCTTGAGTACAGTTCTGCTGCCATCTGTTGTCACCACAGAACTCCTCCCAAGGTTACCTTTTTGATCACAGGGACCAAAAAGATCCAAAATATCTCCTATTTCACTGATGTTTTTCTTGTCCCTGACTATCAAGACTAAATGTAACAAAAATAAGGCAAATAGTAATTCTTATTTCCAAATCTACTGCTGTATTATTCCTCAAGCTTAAGCACAAATCAACAGATCTGGTTGCTTGCATTGCAGTTTTTATGAAGCTACAAAATATATCCAATGCTCTGACCTGGTGCATAATGCTTCACAGAGCATCTCTTTTACATGATGGCACAGAGCAAAGAAATGAAATCCAACTTTTGGTGAGGAATGGGTAAATTTTGATCCCTTAGTAACCCCAAACATCTCATCTTAAACTACAAGTTTAATTGTTTGCATTCAAGTGCCTAAATGGTTGTGTTCAGCTGTGGATTTTTATTTGCACTTTGTAAACTTTACCCATGAACTTAGGGGGTCATAAAAGGGGGTCTGACAATTCCCCCCTTTTATGACCCTTCTTCTCTACAGAAATGACTGAAGCAGTACTGTCTTGGCTGATGCATAAATATGGAAGTCATCCGTTACTTGTTCCAACTTTAATACTCTTAACAAGGCACAAGACAGACCCAAAGATAATTTAGGTTGGAAAACACCCTTAGGATCATAGAGTCCAACTGTAAACTTAGCACTGCCAAGTCACTGATGAGTCTCGGTACATTTTGTTTCATCTTGTGTAAAGTTCTATTCTGCCCCAGTTGTTTTAGGATTAACTGGTTACTGTGTATGTGGTGCTTTGAAATTATAAAGGAGTTGCTTAAGAGCTAATCACTTGGTGTGCTGAAGTACTGTTTTCTCTAATTTAATTGCAGACTTGGGCTCTGTGTTAGGCCTGCAGGCAGTGAGCTCCCTGCTGTGTTAGGATAACAGATCCCAAGGGCACAAACTGCAGTGGAATTCTCAGAGACTTCAAAGCAGTAGCTGGGCTGCAGGGCTGTGCTGACAAGGATGGGCTGGCAGAGGTTGGCTCCCAGTCTGCCCACCCAGCAGAGCAATGATACCTGCCAGCCAGAGCCAGCACGGGAAGAGTGAGTTGTGCATCTGTACACCGAACTCCTCAATTTCTACTCATCACAAACAAAGAACTGAGCCCATGCTCCTTTACCCAGTAGCAACATTCCAAAAACAGTCTGACCTGGTTTTGTCTGGGATAGAGCAAGTTTTCCTCCTAGTAGTTGGCACAGTGATGTGTTTTGGATTTAGTTCGAGCACAGTGTCGGCAACAAAAGATGTTTTGGTTATTGTTGAGTAGTTCTCACCCTAAGTCAAGGACTTTTCTTAAGCATTGTCAGTGGGGAGGTGCACAAAAAGCTGCGAGGGAGCAGGGCTGTGGCAGCTGACCCAAACTAGCCAAAAGGAAATTCCATACCATAGAATGTCATGTATATAAACAGTGAGAGTTGTCTGAGGGGCTGACTGCTGTTTGGGGACTGGTTGGGCACTGGCCAGTGAGTGGTGAGCAACTGTATTGTGCATTACTTGTTCTTCCTGGGCTTTATTTCTCTCTCCCCTTTTCATCACAATTATTACTGTTATTATCACTGGTATTATCATATTTTACTTTGTTTCAATTAATAAACTGTTCTTATCTCAACCCATGAGTTTTATTTTTCCAGGTTCTCCTCCCCATCCTGCCAGGGGAGGTGGGCAGGGAGGGAGTGAGCTGTATGGTACTTAGTTGCTGGTGGGATCAAATGACAAGAGCAGCACTGTGAGTGGGGGGTGTTAACTCTAAATTCAAAAGAAGTGCAGGACACAAAGCAGCTCTTCACTCGAGATTTAAACTCTCCCTTATTTCCACCGCCCAGAACAGGATATCAGCCAGCACGAGTGGCTCGCGTTCCCCTGATGACAACGAACGGTTATTGTGTCATAAGGACATTTCCCAGCAGAGATACTTTGGAGCACTGGGAGCATTCCATACTTTGTGACACAATGTATTTTGTGATGTCACCTGACATTTCTGTCTCTCATACTGCCTTTCCATCAAGAAATGGAGAAACCTGCTAAAATCTGTACCGGGCTACTGGTACTGTCTATAGAAAATGCGGATAGTGGTGTTTATGAGCCAAGGCGGTACCAGCTCAGCCGGTCAGGACAACTCCGGTGACATGTACCCTGCCACATGATGCTGAATGCCCCAAGTTTCTCCATCTCGGCCGGCACCACAGGCTCACTGGCTGAACCCTTGCCATACAACGAGCAAACCTGAAGCCTAATTTTTGCAGTAAAAGTAGTGAGGCCTCTGGCAGGCACATCATGAACGTTCCCCTTTGGACGGGTCCGGGGCTGACCCCTCACCTCGCATTCCTTTGAGACTCCTCTCATCAGCTTCGAAATCGAAGCGAACGCTGCACTGAGGCGTTCCCGGTCTTCGTCCTGCAACGAGAGACATTCCTGGTCACCCGGCGTGCCGCCCGTCGCTTAGAGCCGGAGGGTGGCGGGGCCCTGAGCCGCAGAGCCCTGGGGGCTGTCTCGGAGCACCTGGCGGGGCGGGGAGCTCAGCGCGGCGGGTCGGGGCGGGCCCGCGGCCCTTGCGGCGATGGATCCCCGTGTCTCTCTGTGTATCTCTAGCTCTCTGTCGCTTGCTGTCTGTGTGTCCTCGGGGGCGCGCGCCGACCCCGCCGGGGGCGCGCCCGCCGCGCGCCGCTGCGCGCGCTCCAGCACATCGCGCGCCAGCCCCGCCGTGTTCCCCGCGCGCGCCACCTCCATGCCCGCCGCCGCCCGCCGCACTGCGCACGCGCCGCCGCTCCGCCCCGCCGGGGGGCGCCCCGGCCCCGCCCTGCCCCGCCCTCAGCCCGGCCCGGCCCGGGGCAGCGGGGCAGCGCCCGCCGGGATGTGGCCCCGCGGACGGCTCGGGGGGCTCTGCTTGTCCCCTACGCCCTGCCCTGCCCTGCGGTAACGCAGGAGAGGCGCGTCCGGACAGGCTTTCCCTGAAAGGGTCAGCGAGGTGCCCCCGGGTGCTGCTCCCCGGATGTCGCCGCTGTGCGAAAGAGAGCCCACAGAAGCGGAGGTGCCGAGCCCCGCCGTGCCCCGTGGTCTCTAGCGGGAAGCGGTGCCGCTTTTTTGTTAAAGTTTTGCGGTACGAACCGACAGTGACAGTAGGTGGCGGTGGCCGGCCGAGTGAGGCGATGTGGGTCAGCGGGCAGGGCTGCACACTGGCGGCATCCGCTCCCCGAAGGAAAAGCTCCTTCCCCCGGGGCGCTGAGGGAACCCACGCAGCGCTGGGGCCCCTGCGAGCAGGATTTGCCAAACAAGCCATGAGCGGCTCATGTTCCGCACGGGTCTCTCCGTGCGAGCTGGGTCTGACCCAGGAGGGCAGTGCCAGGCTGCGGTCACCGCTCCGAGTTACCGGAGCGGCTCGGGAAGCGGCTGTGGTTATGTGGGAGTAGAGCCGCCTTGAGCCTCCACTAACCTCTTGTGCACCGAGGTGACAGTAGTAAGGGAAAATAAGGACAAAAACATTCTTTAAGTCCCATATGGCCAAGGTTAACGTGGAGGCCCTGATCCTTCAAGTCCTTCGTTCTTGTTGAGAGCTTTGCTAGCTGTAATCTCTTTGACAAGCAAGAAAAATAATCCTCTCCTAGTTTACATTTTATTGTCATCTCCCAGTTGCTTTAAGCAGAGCCAGCCCCTGCAACAAACAAGCCCTTCACAGGCTGCTTGTTCATTAAGACATTGAAAGCCCCCATTCAGTGTTCAAATCCAGCTTAACTTTAAGTTCGGTCTCCTGTACTCAAAAGAAAATTTAGGCAAGTTGCTGGAGTGCTTGAGGTCTGGGGAACTGAATGCAACATAAAGGGGGGAGAAAAATAATATTTGATAAAAAGAATGTTAGTGTGTTTGATGTGGTGGAGAAGCAGCTAGAACAGACTGCTTCCTGCTTAATTGGAAGTTGAACATCTTTGTTTGCATCGTGCAATGGTCTCCTGGAGAGGTGAGTGGGTTTGCTATGTTGCTGCTCTTGTGAAATAGACTTGGAAAGGCCCTCCTATGTCGTTTTCATAACACCGAGAGAAAACTATGTTCTTTTTTTTTTTAATTCCTGCTAGGTACTTGTAGCAGTAGCTTGTTGTTCAGGAGATAAAATATTCCCGTTGTGTTGAAATTTAAACTCCCACCATTTTTTGATGTTTGGTGACACAGTACTCCTTTTGCAGCTGAGTAAATACATCTGTCCCAAGAAGGTTGACAGCTGAAATAGCTTTTGCTTTGAAACACACAGTCACATCAGAATCCATATGAGAGTTACCCTTATTTCCTGTACATTCGTTCTTTTGAAATATAATGGAGGTTTGTGAAATGCTGGGCATTTCCACCAGATTCCTCATTGTATGGGATGATGGATCAGAATATCTGAAGACAATGTATTTCATTTTGCTGGTGAGGTGGTAAAAGCCAGGAATAGTTTATTATGAGCACTTGGTTTTGGGCTCAGGGAAGTATCTTTGAGTAGAAAAGCTTGTAAGCATTTACCTGATGCTGAACACTATTTTGCTTCCATTTCAGTCAAAGGAGAGAAAGTCAGCAAGTGCTTAAAAGTTCCAGAAATGTGTAGTGCTGGGATTTATATTTCAAATTGCAGAACACACGTTGCTCTTTAGTTTTCTTCTGTACTTAATATCATTTGGTTAATCTATTGTGACGTGACTTTTTTATCAATGCCTTCATAATACTTCAAGATCTAGGAGCAGTCTCTGTATTTTGCAATACTCATGGTCCTGCTAAGAGCTGGCATCCTGTCTCTTCTGTAGCATTTAATATCAAACGTTTTGGGTGGGTTTCTCATCTGCCGAACCACCAGCAGCCGTGGACACGTGTGCCAGGGAGGTGGCCCGCACAGTGCTGTTGGTAGCCAAGGTGCCGTGCAGGGAACTTTCTTCGCCCCCGGTATGCACCATGCCCTGGGGGCCCTGGCCGGGCCGTGCCAGCGAGCGGGACACCTCGGGCTCGGCTGCGCAGGGAGCGGAACATTCCGCAGTGCTGCCAGGAGCTGCTCCCGGGTGGCTGGATCGGAACCTAGGTACCGGGCACGAAGCTCCGAGGCACGCCGCTGCCTCCCCCGTCCTCCACAGGTGCTGCTAGTGGAGCTACCCCGCGGAGTTGGGAGAGGCCCGGGAGCTCCCCGGTCGGCAGCCCGCTGATGGGAGCCATCTGCCCCGCGCCCGGCGCAGGAAGCGCGCCTCCCGCACTCCTCCTTCCTTCCGCTCTGCCCCGCAAGCGGCTCCGCGCCGACAGGAGCCCAGCGCTCGTAGTGTTTTAAATAAAACCCAAGCGCTATCGCCCCTCCGAGGGAGTGAGAGGGGGAAGGCTGTCAGTCGGGGGGGCTCGGTCTTCCCCTCCTCCTCCTGCTGGGCCCATCGCATCTCCCCGCTGACCAGCCGGCCCTGCCCGGCTGCTCCCCTCCCTCCTGCCTGTCCGGGACGCGGGTTTGGGGCTGGGGGACGGCGGCACCCACCCCTCCCGGGGGCCCGGGGCCGAGCGCTGCCGGCGGGAGCGGTGCTCGGCAGCCCGGGGCTGCAGCCCGGGCCGGGCTGGCTGCGCTGCGCTGGGGGAGCAGGTTTCTTTGTTGGCTGCCGGGTGACTGGTTCCCATTAATCTCCCGCACTGGTCGTGGCCGTCTCCACTTCCTGCCTTTGCATACTTCTCTCTCCCTCGATCTGAGTCCCTTCCCACCCCCTTCCCTCCCCCCTTTCTTTCCCTCTTCCCAGCTTCTCCAAAAAAGCTACAATCGCCCGGGCTGCGGGACGGGGGCTGCAGGCGGCCGGCGGAGGGAGCGCATCCCTGCGCACCTCGGTAAGGGCCGGGGAGCCGCGCTGCCGGGCGGTGGTCGTCTCCGGGGTCCCGGGCAGGGGAGCGCGACTGGGGGGAGAAGCGATCGTTCGTGCTCCGGGTGGCCGTCCCTGCGCGCCGTGAGCCTCCGGCAGCGGGGCGGGCCGGGGATGCGCGGCGGCGGCGGGCGGCGGGAGCTCGCCGGGAGCCGCGGGTTCCCGGACCGCGGAGCCCCCGCGGCAGCGGAGCCACCGCACGCCGTGCCGGTGCGGGCCGGCCCCGAGATCCTTGCGGGACCCTGCTCTGCCCTGCCCCGGGGGAGCGCAGATGGGCGGGGGGTTCTTGCTCACGGGCGGAGCGGGGACTCGGTGCTCCCGCACTGGTGCCACCTCCGTGCCTCGCGGGACGCTGCTTTTCGCGTGGCTGGCGAGGGCAGAGGCACCGCGGAGGGACAGAGCCCGCGGAGGGACAGAGCCCGCGGGACCACTTCGGCCGGAGCGGGGTAACTCCAACCCGGCTGGGGAGCCAGCCCGCAGAGCGTGGGGCTCTGAGCTGGGGGAGACGGGGAGCTGCGGCACTTCCAGTGCCCGCTCGCATCGTAGGTCCGGCCGGCTGCGGGGTTTGCGTGCGTGCTGGAAAGTCTAGAGGAGCCACCTGGACTCCGGCGGAAGACTTGAGGATCCCAGGACAGATTTGGCTGAAGAGCTAAGGGAGTTCTGCAGCAGTTCACTTGGTGGGAAAATCAGATGTCCTGCTCTTGGCTTGGTACCAAATGTTTGCGTTACTAAGGTCACTGCAATCAAAGAGCAGCGGTTACATACGAGAGAGCCTTCTTGTGTTTACTCCAGTGTTATCACCCAAATGTACTTCGAATTTCGTAGTCAAGCTGAATGAAGCTGGGTGCATAGTGTTACTGCATGGAGTATGTCACTAGTAGTGGTTTCTACACCCTGAGCTGACTCGGGGAATAGGTTTTCTCTCATTTTTATGGTGACCAGTCAGGCTTAACTTCAGACATACATTAAATAATCCAATGACATTGGAGTGATCAAAACCCATGGATGAAACTGTTAGTTGTAATCTTAGGTTTTTGCTGATAGGATGAATTGAAGTGAGGTTGATTTGCCTTTAAGACTTTGGAATGTTTTGTTTATACGATTAATTTATAGTTGGTGGATGAAAATTTCCATATAGTGGAAGAGTAAGTTAACAGGGCAAAGGTAGGAGTATCATGCATTTAAGGTGAGCTTTGAGGAAATAATTGATGTTTTAGGAGAACCAAAATTTAACTTTCATTGTGGTGATCAGGTTATGCAGATGACATAGTGGAAATCTATTATCAATTTGACATGTTAGAGTAAGACATATGGGTTTGACCGCTCATTTTCCTCTTTCCTTAAGATTAGTTATTTAAAATAAAATTGCATCACATTTATAGCAATGATGATGACTTTATCAAGTTACCCAGGAGTATAGTCAAGCACCTTTTAAAATTAGCTACAGTCTGTCCACTGTTAAGAGTGACTAGACTGACATGGAACTGATATCTTGCTTCTGGAGTGGAACCAGTTTCCTCAAGAATATGGAGTGAGGAAAGGGGCTTTTGGGAAGAGTTCACAAGGATGGTGGTGCTGGGCCTCACTGGGGCATGGAAGACTGTCCTGCTCCTAAAAGGATGTAGCATATGTTCTCCTCTTGTGTGCAGAAATAAGACAGCCCTGCCTGGCCAGGCTTTCTGCTGCTCCTTTCAGGGTGCTAAACTCCCCCAGCTAGCTTGTGCAGCGTAGTCACTGCCCTTCCTGGCTCAGGGCAGGGGGAGAGGTGCCTTCTGTCCTCTCCTACCCCTGCAGCATGTTTGTGCTGTGGCTGCCAGAATGTGCTTTGAGAAGCTCAGGATCAAGCAGGATTGCTCTTTCCCTTTAAGCAAGTGCCTTAATGTACACTGTAGCTCTTTGAGGAGTGTGTGACCCCTTACTATTGGTGACCCTGCAAACCATTGTGTAATCTGTTGACTGTAACATACCATGCCAATTTATTCTTGGTTGAGAAGTCTTGCCAAGGACTTGATGGAATAGCATGATTTTATCCACTTTATTGTTTTCATTGTGTTTCATAAACATCTAAGACCCTCTGGGAAGAATCACTGGGGCGGCTGGGCCTCCTTTTTTTTTTTTTTTAATTGCTGGTTAAATAAATGTTGCCAGTTTAAAAAAAAATTAAAGTGGTATGCAGGATCTCAGAATGCCTGGAACTGCTAAACACGCATGTTTAGGAAGCAGGACTATTTTTAGTGTAGGGGCATTTAAAGAAATTATACAAGCCCCTTGTGAAGAGGTCACTGTGAAGTACACTGAAGAGCCTTCTTTTAACTGGAAAGTAAACCCAAGTTTCCCACAGCTGAGTAAAGCAAAAGAACCAGATTCATGCTTTTCCTGCTTAACTGAAGAGGAAAAGGATGGATTTTTTTTTGTTAGTTTACTGTAGTGGGAGTAGTGATGCCCACATTCTTGTCATACAACAACAACAAAAATACTGGTCTTAACAACACCCTCGCCTCTCTGATTTCCTCCAGTGAGTGTCTACAATGGAGATGTAGGACTGAATGGCATTTAACAGTTTTGAAGAGGGGCTCGGAACTGGCAGCTGAGCACATGGTGTATCCTCTGGGATCTGTGTTTGTGGGAGTTCAAAAGTCCCTTGGATGAATCCATGGTTGCCATTCTTATCTCTACCTAAAAGAACAGGGGTAAAACTAGAGAAGAAAAGATCATGCGTGTTGAGAACTCCAGGTGATCTGAGCTCCTAAATCACTTCTGAATATGGGACTGAGTTTGCCAAATAAATTACTGTGATTCCAGAGAAGGCTTTCCTCAATTCGTCTGCCTGAAAAATGGAAGTCCTTGCTTTGGATGGCTTAAGAGAATGTGGTTTAGGTCGAAGTTACCACTGTGTGCTACAAACATCATGGTGTCTATGAGGTCTTGAGTAATTTAGCTATGTTTAATGTAACCCAGGCTCCTGCAGGGCAGAGGACCAACATCTGGACTGATCAGACTTTCAAAATATATGAAATGATAGCAGATTTGATTTTTGGTCCAAACTTCCTTGATGTCTTGTTTAGAATAAGTTTAGTTTAGATTACGAATTTGGGGTTTTCCTTTTTTAATTTTTTTTTCCTGTTGCTGAGTGCCATGTGTGTTAGTTTTGTCTGTGTGCTGTAAAGTGTGTGCAACTGTTGCTTTTTAGATTTTTTGGTCTGCAGTTGGGATTTAGTTGGCAGTGTGGATAGACAAGTTTGGGGAACTGAATCCAAATATTTACATTCTCAATTTGGCCTAGTTTTTGTGCTTGTAAACATTCTTAGTCAAATTGAACTTTGGTGAGGTTATAAGTGGCTTTGCCAAACCTTGCAGAGTCACACCCTACAAGACCTGAAATTCCCCCTTTTGGGAAGAGTTTTGGATATTTTTTGGGTAGACATATATCATCTGAGAGTTAGCACTCATCATCTTGCCCCTTATTTGACTGCAAACCCTTTTCCTGTTTGTTGCTTTTTCTTCGTGTAAAAATGCCTCATGCTGTGTCAAGTTAAATGTCATAGAGGAGAACTCCTGCCCACTTATGAGGTCCACTGCAGATTCCATAAATCCTGGTCTCCTACGCTACCCTAGAGCTCTGCCCTGGTAGAGCGGGGCCGTGGTGGACATTCCCCTCTCTCCATAGCTACCCTTTTCCTGGTCCTTGATGTTTCCTTGTGCAGAAGTTTTAAGACTGATTTGAGCAATGGGGATGGATGCTTGCTTATGGAACAGATTTAAATCCTCTTTTCATTCATGTAGGCTTTGAACAGCTGTCAGGTTTTGCTAGAAACTTCTTGTTCACTGAGGACTGAGCCTGAGAGATGTGTTCTCCATTAGCAGCTGAACTTTCTGAAGTCAACATTACTACAAACTGTAGGGATAGGGATCAGCTACTACATTAACACTTCATGGCCAACTCACCCTCTTGTGTGGGCATGCCTTCCTATTTGGGGCTTTTGCTGATAATCAGAGTTTGCAGTTAGGATAGTTTAGCTGCAGAGAGCTGGTGACTGAGTTGCAGCGAGTTACAGTAAGAGTTCTTACTCATCAGTTGAGATCTGGAGCTTTGTGTTCTTAGCCAGCCGAGTCTGGCCTGCCTTAGCTTAATCCACGGTGAACATGTTCAGAGTAATGTAACTTGTTCTCCATCTGGAGTGTATTCTCAGATAGTTAAAGCTGTTCAGGGAAATGAATGGTCTAATTCCTACAGCCAGTGCTTTTGCTACGTTCTGCTGCGAGCTTCCGACTTTGGAGATGTGCTTGGTAGGTTGAGGAACACAGGACAAGAGAGTAGGTGCTCACTTTTAATGCCACCTTCACCCCTTCTTTGAAGATAGGCTTGGCTGAGCTGTGTCTGTAGGCTGTCAGCTGCTGCAATGTAGTTGAGAATTCAGTGAACTTGTGCAAATGGAGAAGTCCTTAAGGACACAGGGAAAGCACAGTGGGTTTCTGTCGGAAGTGTGCCCTGTGTGTGTTCACACACACAGGAACGGGATGTTATTGCAGTGTGAGTATATCTGTCTCCTAATTGCTCTTTAAAATGAAGATGTAAGAATGCTTAATGTGTTAACATTTAGTGTTAGGACTGGTGCCAGGACAGGAAACTAGGTCTTTGAGTTGAAACTTTTAACATTATTCTCTAACTCCCACGTTATTAAAAACAGTCACTGCGTAAAGTTTTAAAGCTATAATTCATTTTATCATTTTGATGAGGTTGTCACACTGAATTACTGGTTTGCATTTTTTCCCCTTAGGATAAAGATTATTATTCTTCATGGGACACCAAGTCACAATCACAGGGGACAGATGCTAACTGATTAGCACTGTGCAGAGCACTCTGCTCAGCCTGCTGTTCCAAGTATTAGGGCAGAGACCAAAGATTTTTGGAGGGCTAGCCTGGAAGATCTTGCAACCCTTCTTCAGCGAGGAGCAGATGTTTCAGACACTGGCTCTGCTCATTGTTCTGGGAAGTCCTTCAAGTTAGGAGATGAATCTGTCTCTTGACATTTTTGCTTTCAACATTATTATTACTTGAGGGAGTACAAATAGTTTTTGCAATATGGGGTGAAATTAATGAGGAGTTCTAATGATGTTGATCCTTTGTCCTGATGAAAACTCCTATCACTTGAAGTCAAGGGAAAGGACCTAAAGTCATGTTTCTTTCTATGTAGGCACAAAGAGAAATGGGATATATTGACTGACTCACAGTGTGTGAAAGTGCTTCTCATTTGTGCTACAGGATTGTAATGATTGAAGTTTCCAGTTTGCCTCACATCTTAATGCTGGTTCCAGGCTCACATGATCCTGTTATCCAGTGTTGTTCAAATGAGCTTTATGAGCTAGGAATATTGTTTTGAAGATATGGCAAATGAGTAAAGTGAAAAACCTTACCAATCAATCAGCAAGCTCTGATTATTTCCACTGTGAAGTTGCAAGTTGGGGTGTAGTTCCATACCACAGCTTGTGTTTTTACTGCCTGCTATATTGTTAACTTAATCTTTGAGCAGAACATCACCTGTGCCACTCAAACTGCATAAGAAATGACTGACTTGAAAGAAAATTGAGATCAGGGTAGAAAAGGAAAAAAGATATTGTAAAGAAGAGGCATAAAATCATCTGCACCTCTCTGAAGGCTGTTTGTAAAGATTACTTACTCCAAAACTGCTAAAACAGCATTCAGTTCACATTGATAAAATTCATGCAGCTTTAGGTTAATGTATGTATTTCTGTTGGTGTTTTATGGATGTATCCATCCCCATTTCTCCTGTGGAAAAGAGTAAATACCTGGAGTCATTTAATTGTACTAAAGGGTAAACAAGGACAAGCACAGGGAGCTCATGCTGTCTCCTTCTTGTCACCTGTCTTGTCTGAAAGCCCTTGGGACAGCCAGGGGTGCTTGCAAGTTCTAATGGCACAACCCTGATTGCCTGCTTTTGTTATTTCTCAACCTCAGGGTATCTTCCAAGCCTCCCTCCCTGCTTTCACAGGTGCTGCACTTCAGCTCTTCCCTTCCCAGTGCTAAGGATTGGTGCAGAGGTGTTTCCTGCTGATTGGCTCAGTGTTTATTAGCCTCTGAAGCAGCACTACTTTTGCTGCTGTAGTTGCAGAGCAGCTGGCAGGTGAACTGCTCTTTCTCTCCAGAGGTGTCCTTGGGCCTGGGAAGTGAAGGGGGATGTTGCTGGGTGGCAGAGCTACCTTCTCATCTAGTGTCAAGGTGAGCTGGGAATAATCTTCTTTTGCCTGCTCTGCTTTTCCTGTGGCTGCATAATTTGGATTATGCAGGTGACTCTAGAAAAAAATAAATTCAGGAGAGGCAAGCGCTCTCAGACTCTTGCTATTTTACCTGTCAGTAAGGCTCCATCTAAACCCTTGTGCTTTGGGAAAAGTTGTCTGTTAGCTCCCAGGGAAATGTTGGGAATTCTTTTCTCTTTCTTAGTGTTCTGCTTTTCTTCTTTTTCCTTTTAGCCCTTAGCTTCCCTCTGAAAGCACTCCAAGCCCAGCAGCTGGGCTGTAATGAGCTCTGTGTGTGCCATAATCTCTCCTTGTGCTGCTGCTTCCAAGCTGTAGATGGATGTGAGACCTGCATTTTGTGGATGCCAGTTCTGCTGTGGCTTGGGAGTTTTTGGGCCCTAGAAAGGGGATACAAGGTGGAATGGTGACAAATCCACCTGTGAGCTTCTTGTCTGTCACAGACAATCCATGACAGCAGCTACTTGAGCTGCTGGTGACAAATTCCTTTGTTTGTCTGTTCTGATATTGACACTTGTATTTAGTGGAGTGCCAAGAGAGGTGTCGGACTGTGCTTTACGCTGTTAGAGGGTGTCACATAAGATCTAATTGTGGTTTCAGCTTTAATTCCGGCATTGTTTGCCATTGAATTGTCCCCCTGTGAGACAGTTATCTGTGAGCTGGAGAAGCCAACAGAGAAGTTGGTGAAAGTTCAGCTAAGGCTCTGTCTCCCAAGCAAAGCAGAGAGAGAACTACAGAGTTTTCAGTGACAGGCACGTGCTCCAGAGAGAGTAACGGTGGAAAGTAAAAAAAGTTATGAGACAAATGCACTGTCTGCCTATTCACCTCCAAGAGATGGCATCTGGAGCAAAGCAACAGCCTGGGATATATGACTGAGGGGAAGCGTGGGTCTTATCTTTTCAGTTGTGTAGATCATTGTATACTGCGATATTTCTGGCAACTGAAAAAATGACAGAAATTGATACCTAGCTTAAAAGCACAGCCTAGGAGAAAGATGGGAGAGGTTTCTTGCTGCTCTGAGTGAAGCCAGCTTCTCTTTTGAAGGTTAATGGTTCACATTAAATCCATTATTGTTATTTTTAGTAGGGAGCATTATTATGTACAGAGAGCATGAGATGAATCTGACTGATTTTTGGCATACTGGTGGTGACCCAGAGCTACTGTGGGTAGACTGATGTGACAGAGGAAAGAATCTGGCCTATTCTTAAATCTGGAGAGACAGTAGAATGTTTTGCTCTGTGAAAGTGTAGCTGAGCCACTGGGTTTGGAGGTGTGGTCTGGAAGCAGGACAATTAAGGTTAGTGGCATATTCATGTGAGAAATTCAAATTTGCAATGTATATTCATGAGCCTATGGATAATGGCTAAAACAGCACGATTCCAGCCCTGCATAGCCAAGTGCTTTGTCTTGGACTAAAAACTTCCTTTTCCCTTTCCCGTGTGCTTTGCAGCAAGACAGGTTGGCAAGCACATCTGCCTGTCCAGCCCAGACAAACATGTAGTGGGAAGGTCAGCTGGGGTGGAGACCACACAGAGCAGCTGCTTTGGACCACAGGAATTATCTCTGCAGTGTCTGCTCACCTCTTCCTCACCTGGCACTGTAGTTCTGCCTGCAACTTTTCAAATTGTTTCTGAATCTACTTTTTTTAAAATTAACTTTCCCCTCCTAGTTAGGCAAAGAGTAAGGGGCAAGTACATGTTAACTTTTTTTTTTTTTTTTTTGTGGAGACTTAGGATAACCCTAAATGTTGAGAGTCAGTGAGAGATGTTTTGATCCAGGATTCATTGACATAAATGAGATTTTATATACATATGTTTTTGTTTTCAATACACAATGAAGACTTACAATAACTTATACAAACTGAATGGAGTATTCCTATACTGGGTCTAATGGAGATAGGTTGTTTTCATCTCTAGGCTTTATCATTACCCCCGAATGATGAGGGCCTCTGAATCAAACTAATGTTGGTGGTTTTTCAGGAGTAGGACAAATGACAATAAAAAGCAGGAGCTGGATTCAGATAGCAGCAGAAAGATGGTGAGCTATAGCAACAGTGTAGCATCTTTCATTTGTAAATCTAAAAGCACTTAACAAAATGTAAACAAATTAATAAAAGTCTGCATCTGACTTTGGTAGATGAGGGGAACATTCGTGCAGATGAGAAGGATGGGGAAGGTAATTCTAGGAACAGATAAACCCTTTTTTCATCATTTTCAGTGTAAATCTTAGGAAAATCAGAAATATATTGTGAGGCAAACCATTTTCTACTGTATTGAACTACTACTGAAGTACTCAGAGTAGTGCTTTTGAGATGACAATATTGCTGCTGCCCTTCAGTGCTTCAGATGGCTTCCACCTACCCCTACAACGTAAAATGTGATTCTAAATTAAGTTACTTTTCTTCAAAAGGTATATGATCAGGTGGTGAGACTATCCTGAAAATTTAGGCTTTTAGTACCCTGTTTCTTCACTGTGTCCATATTTATTAATGGGCTAATGTATATATAGAGATATGATGCTAATACTTTTTTTTTTTCTTGAAAAGGATGAGTTCTTCTGTCTCTACTTATGTCTGATTTTTGACTCTTATTCATAACCATTATTTCTGGTTACAAGAAATAATAAACTTGCGCCAAGAGGCAAAGATACTTTTGGGTACATCAGTGTGCAGCTCAGATTTACATCTTAAGTAGAGTATATTTATCATGACTATTCAAAAGATATTAGTTTATCCATTTCTTTTCACAAGTATTTCAAATAATGCTTTCTATATGTGGATTAAATTAGCCCTTTTAATGGATGGAAACAGAGGTTTGCTTTGACACACAAGTTATCATAGCAGATGTTTCATTTATCTCTAAACTTCATTTTGACCAGGGAGTGGAGGAGATAAAGACCCTTTCTGCTTTCGCAGTTTCTGATCTTTATTAACAAGTCTCAGCTTTCAATAAAGCCCTAACTAGGTTAGATTTAAGTAGAACAAAAATGTTCTGGCTTTTTATAAAACCCTGCTGAGATTTTCTAAGACACTTATGATAGTTAGATGCTCATTTTCCACTAAAGTCAGTTTGAACCAAATGCAAAAATCCTCAGAGTGGCTTTGGGAAAATTGTTCAACAATAAAACATCCACATATTCTTCTTAGAGGGAGCTTGGGACCTTCACATTAAGAAAGTGCAAGCAAACAGCAGCAACTTATTGTTTCAGTGCTTTCCTTGTATTAAAGATAGTTCTACATGTCTGTATATATCTCTGTTGAAGCAGAAAACTACCTTTCTTAAAACAATTTGGTCCAAAAATACCTGCTTTGCTTCTGTTCTCACACTTAGAAGAAAACAGGTTTGCTCTGTAATGTTGGTGTTTCTGTATTTTTCTCTGTTTGATTTTTAACCACCCTGCAAATAACCACCCATGAGGGAGAGCATGTTGATCTTTCTCCAAAGGAGAATAATTTATTTTTCATAACAACTAAGTACAATGTATGTAGAAAGAAAGAAATCTGGGTAAAGAGTTACTACCTGGCAAATCTCTTGTCCAGTTGCTGCTTTTTTGCTCACTCATTCAGAGGTGCTCTAAGTCATTCCATTACCTGGAACCCCAGTTTCCCTGTGTGTTTGTAAAGCAGTAACTGATATCTCCCCATATATCCCTGAGATCTGCACATTAAAGAAGCAAAACTAACCAGGTGTTTGTATTTAACTGTTTTTTATGACATGAACCTTTGCAGTTTTGCTGCATTTCTTTTGTAACCTGGACAGGTTGTGATGGGCTGAAACTGTACTCTGAAGGGTGGTGGCAACTTTCCTGTACAGTTTCAGTGAGCCTGAGCAGTGCCTGTGGCTCGGGGAGCTCTGAACTTGGGAAGGCTGCAACTCATGTTTGTTCTGTGCCGACACCCCTGGCTGAGCAAAGAAAAGGTGTTGACGTTGGAAGGAGCTGCAGCTCTGCTCCCTTGCCAAGTATGAGGTGAGGCCCTGAAGGAAGGAATAGCAATGATGTGTGACCCAGCAAAGGGTGTTCAAGAGTAGTCCCTCTAAGTAGCTGGACCCTCTGAGGCACGTGAGGACTCACCATCTGCCAGCCAGGCACTCTTGTGAGAGGCTCAAAGCATCCAGGTTTTATAGGCCTGTTAAAGCAGCGTTGTGCAAGATGCTATTTTTTTGTGATGCAGCAGGATTTCTGAGTTTTCTTTTTCTCCTCATATTTCTCATTGTCCAGGAACTGTAGCATTTATCAGGTTACACTTTAATTTAAACAAAATGCTACCAATATGCTCACAGTTAAACGTGCTACATAAATACCTTATTTTACTGCTTTATTAAATGTGTAACAAATCTATTTGGCAGCCACCTAATAGGAAATGGTGTATAGGTCTCTCTTGCACATTTACTGGACTCTAAAGTTTTCAGGTTCAGGTGAGTTTGGGTTTTGGATATCACTTTCTTTGAAAAACTTTTCAAATAACCTTCTTTCTTTCTCAGTCCTTTGGATTCTATAGGGGCTCTGTTAGTTTTTTATATGTGCTGCCTGTTTGAATTGTCTTGAGCCCCTGAAGCACACCTTGCTGCAACTTTTTCAAATTTCACTTTTGTGTAAATGGATTGCATTTGGGTCAAATATTTTTAAGCTACATGCACAAAACACAGAAGGTGGGGAACAAGCAGGTATCAGGAGATTTGTTTACATCCTTAGCTGGGCTTTGGTTTCGCTGTGTCCTTTTACAGATGTTTGGTACCATAGTCATAGTTTTTCTCTTGTACCCTCTCTCGTGGAGGGAGTGCAGGCTGGGGAAGTGAATTGCTCTCTTTTCTTCCTCCAGTATTTTTTGTGGTCTTTTTCTACATTCATGTAGGCATTTCCAGAGCTTGGATCACAAGCTGAGTTAGCTGATCTTTCATGACATCACTTTATTGTATTTACCAAAAGTTTCTTTCAGTGCCATACTAGGTTTGTTGCTACTCTGGAAACTCTCCTTGCTTTGTAAACTGATGTTGGGAGATGGTTTCATCAGGAGACCAGGCTGGCTGGCAATTTCTGGCTCAGATGGAGGAAGAAAGAACATTAAAGGGACAGAAAATGCTTTCAACTTGTGTGTCATCAGGCTGAATGGAGGTGATTTAGTTTACTGGCTACTTGTTTTCCTCAGAGCTCTTCTCTGTCCTAAGGGAATCCCTCCTGCAAAGTCTCCTTGGTTTAGGCAGTTTGTGACCTATCCCTGGCCCCACAGCTGCTCCATCCTCAGGCAGTTTGGGCATGTCTTTACACTGGGCCAAATGCCAATTGCATATTTGGGACTGAAACCCCATCTGGGTGGTGTATTTTTTTTTTTTTAAAGCCAGAAAAAGAAATCCTGAAAATGTCTGGTTTTTGTATTTTGCAAAGGATGTTGTTCACAATAAGGGCAATGGAAGTCTAAAGCTTGAGCTACATTAACACACTTGCATTTTGCTGAGCTCACTCGAGTACTTAAGTGCATGCAAACAGCCTGATACTGTGTTTCTTAGAAGAGGATCATGAAACAATGATAGAAACTCCCAAGAAGGTGAAAGTGGACTTAGGCCTTTCCAGTGGTTTTGTTTCCCATTTGGAAACCTGATCCATTGATTATTTTCTCTACTGTGTTTAGTAGCAACAGCAAGTGAATTGAAAAGCAGGGACAAGCATCTGTTTTCCCATAGCTGATACTTAACAAGATCAGATTCTATATCCTTCTGTAAGGCTGAATGATGCCACCTGGGAGCATAGTTGTAAGGAAATCAATGCCTTTAAAACACTGGATTTCTGCTCCATTTGTTTAGAAAGCTGCTCCTGGAGGCTGGCTGCACAGTGAGGATTGTGGTCCTGGCTGGAATTTGACATGCCCACCTACAGTGCTCTTCCTTACTATAAGACTGAATGTCAGTTTTTTCTGCAATAAGGCCAATGAAGCATAGTAGCCTGCACTCCACTCCTCTGCTTCTCAGGGTATTTCTTACTCCACTTAATGTAAAATGGTGAAAAAAATCCCAGTATGAAAGTGTGTTACCCTTGCTTGAAGAAGCTGGGTGACATTTTCCAGCAGGCTTGGAAGCAAAGTGGAATCTGTCTTTGAATAAGACTGGTGGCTTTGGCAAAGCAAGCTGTATGATATGAGACCAGTTTTTGCAAAGTTCTCTAAAACATTCTGACTAAACAGTTTCTCGTAGGCTAAACAGTCTGGGAAAGGCTCAGTCTGTGGGCAGAAGACCTCCCAAGAGCCTGCTTGGTTCTGTGATTCAGTTCATGGCATTTGTCCCCTGACCAGAGAAGATGTGTTCCAATGGTCCAGCAAGGAGCTGAGGGCACAGTCCTCTTGGACATCATGGTTTTCAAATGAGATCTGGATCAGATTCTGGGCTTAACACTTGTGCCTGTCTGCCTGAGGAGTTATTACATCTCTTGGATCTAAGCAATTGTTCAAGGCACCCTGAGCTCACCAGAATGTAATAATGATTGCCCTGCAACATTAAAGTGTCATCTAAAGATAACACCAGACCAGCCCACCAACACTGTTAAACAATCACAAACAGTACAGATGAAGTTAGCCACTAAATCAAACCAGGAAAACCCTCCCCTCTACCCTTACCAAGCCCTACAAAGATTTGTTGCTTTTGATTCCTCCTTGGAAGATTACCAAATTTGGAAATGAGCTATTCCTGACCAGTCTGGCATCAAGAATAGGATGTTATTTAAGTGCTTTTTTTTAATTTTGGTTTACTGCACTTCTGCCTTCACAGACTTCCCCTCTTACTCTAAATGGTTAAAACAATATTTTGTCCTTCATGCCCTCTATACTTCTGTGGCTTTGCACTGTTAAATGAGTTTTATGTTTTGCTCCAGAAACAGCTGTATTCCAGGAGATGAAGCAATTTGTGTGAGTGCCCAATTTTCACTATTTATTTTTCAAAAGTGTTGCAAGGTTACTAATTGTTTAATGACTTGAAATTCTTCCTTGAGGAATATGCTATGACTTGAAGCAGCATTTAAGTCAATGAAGGCATAAAGATGTTGCCTACATGTATTTTGAAGTCTTTAGCTCATATTTGTGTAGGTAATAATACCTAGCTCTGATACAGCACTTTTCGATGCAATTCTCCAAAGTGCTTTGCAAAGCTGGATGGAGCCATTACTAGAGCTAATTAAAAGGTTTTGATTCAATGAAGCATGATTAAAATATGCTGTTTTGCTTGTGCTGAACACTTTCTGGAATTCATTTGATGCTGGGAGAGCTTCCCGAGGAGCCAGAGTGGGCTAAAGACCTAACTGAAACAGAAACAAACCCAGAAATTGCTTTTTATGGGAGAATGGACATATCAGCACAACTGGCTTACTGTGCAACATAAAGTTTTTGGATTCATTTAAACACGAGATAAAATCAAGGAATGACACTGTGAATATTGTCATGTCCTTAAATAATTTTAGCCAGTATCTCCATTTTCTAGGTTAAGAAATCAAAGTGGAGGAAAATAAAATTACTTGCATGACTTGGATTGCCCAATATGCCAAAGATGCAGCTGGGGCTTTGAGTCTTCTGGCCACAAAGCTGCCTCTGATGCTTCACCATAGTTTAACAAGGCACTTGCTTTACCACTTTTGCATAAAACCCATTATTTCCAGAAATTAAAATTACAAGCAAAGTGTAGAATTGTGTAGATAAATACTAACACTGAATTTCTCCTGGGCAAAGAAAAGGGGGGCTGGATCTACCTTTAGTGATTAGTGCTTATGCTGCAAATGAGAACAAAGCATTCACTGTTTCACTGCTGATATATTGCGATATGCACGGAGCTTTTTGGAGTTTGGGAGTGGAAATGGAACTGGAATGAATTTCCTCAGAATTATAGAAAAATAAGGTGGAGTCCTGCTGTTTATCAGTGTCTCTAACAACATACCTGCTACAATAATTTGACAAAAGTGAGATATACCTGTGGCAAGGTGGCTTTTTGAAGGTGATTGATCCAGCCAGGTACTGCTGTGCTGCCCCACTCTTTGTTGAGGTAATCCTGAAGACAATGCTTACTCTGCAGAGCTTTGCTGTTGGGAAGTGAAAAGAAGGTGCTGCCCTCAAGTCAGAAAAGACCCTCCTCCAACAGACGGCAGAGATTCAATGCCCCATTTATTGTCATGACATTTTGTTTTATTGTTCCAGTTTGTGGAGAAGTCTCCAGAGGTTTCTAAAGTATGCATGAATAAGAGAGAGAAATGAACTCCTCGTTTCTTTTGGGAATTTTAGTTTGGAGAAAGGCTTGTCTATTTAAACCCATCTCTTGCTCCTATTGGCTTTGGCAGGAATCTGGGTGGCACAGTGCCCTCCTACCTCATCATCTACTTTTTTTTCTATGCCTACCTTCATCGTTCATGCAATGTTGTTTGTTAACAAATCTGTGGTCTCCTTAGATTTTTTTTTCTTTTTTTCATTGACTGTCTTTTATTACCTTTATTCATATTCCAGTGTAGTCTACAAGCACCAGTTGGTGATTGAAGCCAGATTTCTTGGTCTTTCTACGTGCATGACCCATGTGTGTAAGAAGTATCAAAGGTCCCTTCTTGATGTGAAAAAAAACCCCAAAACCAGATATAAGAAGTAGACAGGAAGCAGAGAAATACATGTTAACTTTTTGTTCATTTATTGGTAGTATACTTAAAAGAGGTCAAAGATGTCACTCAATAAAAATTCTCTGAGGTTGTGGGTTGACTGGGCTATAAGAAGGTTTATGCAGCATTGGTCTTGAAAAATTATGTATGGGAATCTTCATCACATATGGGAGGGAAGTTATGTTTATATCCCAGAATATAAATGAGATGCTAACTGGAACAGCTTTGTAGCATGGAATGTCTCTCTTTCCTTCAGAGCTTTACATAGTTCAGTGCTTTCCCTTCTTCATGTCCTCATGCCTAAGGAATGCAGACAAATAGCTGGAAAAGGTTTGTCTTAGTGCTGTTGGGTCGTTAAGGTTCTTGGCCAAAATGTATCCCTGACCTCCCTGGTCAGAGGAAATGTCATCAACAGCAGTAGTTTCACTGAGACTTTAGCTAGAGTGTCTCAGCTGTTGTGGATAGGGCCTGAGGGTGATGAAGGGGATAGATCAAAACCTGCTATAACTCTTGTTAAGCATGTGTCTGGTGAAAACCTTTATGCCTCATTTCATACAAGGAGGATGCCTGCAGACGATACAGAGAGGCATTCCTCCTGTGTCCTTACTTTTGTAAAACTTCAGGATACTTCTCATCAAAATCCCAGTAACAGAGGGTCTGTTGGCCTCTCCAGCTGCAGAAGTTCAGCTCTTAGAAGGAGCGGGGCATCAATTATGAAGGTGTGTAATTAACACTGAACTGATTGCACCGCAGATTTTGAAGCAAACTGCTTCCAAAAAATCTATGTGTGTGGATAGGAGGCATTTTCATTTTTTCCATAGAGGAGCAATCTGCACGGCTTTCTGCTGCACAGCTCATACCTCCAGCAAGCTATCTCTGAACTGGAGCTGTCTGCAGCTTTGCAGCAGAAATGGACCTGAGCAGGGTGATCTGAGAGAATGTTTGTGAAAAACATTGGAAATGTTTCCAGGCTGGCATCAGGAGGAATGCTAATACCTGATCAAGAAGAAACACCAAGAGCCAAATTCTAGGATCTTGAACTCCAGCCCGCAAACTGAAATTCTGCAGGAAGCAAAACAAAAATCTTGTGGAATATTCTATATTCTTCTTGCATTACAGACAGCTGTTTCTATATATCTGAATATAATCAAATGTTCTGAATAGACCATAGAATACTTTAGGTTGGATCAGTGAATCCAACTGTTAACCCAGCATTGCCAAGTCCACCATTAAACCATGTCCCTAAGTGCCACATCCACATGGCTTTTAAATACCTCCAGGAATGGTGACTCAACCACTTCACTGGCAGCCTGTTCTAGTGCTCGACACCCATTTGGCAGAGAAATTTTTCCTTATATCCAAACTTAACCTCCCCTTGTGCAACTTGAGACTATTTTCTCTCATTCTGTCTGTTCTTACCTGGGAGCAGAAGCCAACTCCCACCTTGCTACAGCCTTCTTTCAGGTGACTTATAGGGGAGTGGACCTTTACAGCTTCATCAGGAAAGCTCACATCAAAGCCCTTGGTCCTGTGCAAAGTGGAATACCCTGACTATGTATAAACTGAGCCCTCAGTAGATATTCCTGTGATGCTGGGAATCCTTTCCCATTGTCCCTCTGAGGAACATGGGAAGAGTAATTGAAGAATATGTATCTTAAATGCAGATCAATGTGCAAGTCACATCTGTTATTTGACAGTGTATCACCCTTTCTGATAAAGAACCCATATATGTGGAGTTGACATAATCTTCCTCAAATCATTAGTAGCTGATTAGTTTCAGATAAAGTTTATTTTCTTGCAGTTATTGTTGTTCCTAGTCCCAGCCTTTCCTGTTTTGTAACCCTTGTGGGAAGGTTAGGTCTCATGATGGGGCCAGGCTAATTTTGCCACATCCAGAAAACTAATGATTTAAACTTCTGGATTCATTTCCAAATGACCTATGTTCCCATAAGGCTTGTGCTCATTGCTGAGCATTGTTTTATGCGTTTTCTTTATTATAGTAAAACTTTATGAATGTGGTCACTGTTATGTACTAGTACCTGCAGAACTGAGTGTCTTTTGGGGAAGATGAGCTTTGGTTTTTTGAGCAAGCATGCACGGTTGAAACAGAGCAATGCAGACAATGTTAGAGCCTTAAAGTTGTCCTTAGGGAGACAACATACAGGATCTCTCTTCTTCCTCCAGGTTTCCCTTCTGGAAACTTGGACTACCTGTGGGACTCCCAGGACACACATTCCAGCTCACTTTTACTCTTTATTTTCTTAGGCTGTCTTTGCACATGTCCTCAGAATGAGTGTGATTTTGTAGGCATCTGTACCAGAATAACCTCCAAAGGCTGGAGGGCAAAGCCCCTTTTTTAACTTCAGGGGAATAAAAAGCCCAACCACAATCTCTCCCCCCAGACCCCTCAATCCTCCCTGGTAAAAAAAAAAAAAAGAAACCCTGAATATGTAGGCAGTGATACTGCAAGAGCTTTTGGTTGGTTATTTAAAGACAACACTGTTTAGGGGTGGGGTGTGGGTGGAATCAAACAGATAGATGATTTAGAAAGTAGACAGCTGTATGTACGAAACAAAATAATCTGTCTCCAGAAATTCTATCTTGGTTTGCTGGTAGCATATAGTGTAGGATGTCACATATGAAGGTGCCTGTACAATTGATATTATTTTTAAAAAAACCCCAGCTTTGAAACCTGCCTGTGTAACTTGTCTGTTGATAATATGCTCCATTTTTGGCTTGTATTAGTTTTGCACATCACTGTGCCACTTTGCAGAACCTGCAATAACTTCTGAAATTCACACACTGCAGCTGATTCTTGGTGTCTGTTCTTGGTGGAAACCAGCTCTCTTGATTTCTCTGCCTCTATATGAATACAAGAGAGGAAAAGGTTTGTTTGTTTTGTTTGAAAGGATGACATGCAAGGAGGAGTGACTCTCCAAGACCAAAAATAAAACAGCTCCAAAACTGGACTCCAGTTTTCTTCCAGTGCTTCCAGCCTGTGCTCCCAACAGGCAGAGTAAGGTGAAGCCAGAGTGCTCTCAAGGATTGCTGCATGAAAAACTGGTGCAGTTCTAGTTTTGCTGTGGGTCTGTAAGGATGCTTCCTGCCACATTGCATTTAGTGCAAATGGCAGAAGATTTAGAATTTTTGTTTCTGTGGGAATAAAAAATTATTTTAAGATTTTGGTTTTTTTTTCCTCAGGCTAGCTAGGAAAGTCTGGATAGCTGAGAACCTTGCTAAGTGTGAAAAATTGAATTTATCCATCAGCCCTTTTTGTGAGCAGGAAACTGTGTGGTTCTGTGATGCACTATTTCTGTTTGTATAGAGATGATTGCTTGCAAAGGTGCCTTTCCTGTTCATACATCTGATTGTATAAGCAGGGATGTTTTGAACTCTGTCTGAACCAGATCAGTATCTTACCCTAGAATTAATCACCAGGAAAAACAGTGACCCACTTCCCCAAACCTGCTGTGATACCAGGTTAGCTTCTACTTCTTCAGATTTTCCATGTGTCAAAACCAAGGTGCTGAATCCCTCTGGAAAGGTATTCTGATATTTCTCCTTCCTCCAAAGTTCCCCTTTAATGTCAGCCCTCAGCTGTCATGTGATGCTTGTCCTAATCATGTTCCTGTCAAGCCAGGGATGGTGACCAGCAAATGGAAACAGTGTGGGGTGCATGGCACTGTCAGGGAGCAGACAGCAAAGGCTCAGCTGTGAGAAAGGATGAGCTGGGAACTGAGGGTGATTCCAGCACAGGTAGGACAATGCTCTCAGTGACCTCAGCAAAGTCCCACAGTGCCCAAGTGGGACCAGGCTGGTGACAGTGAGAGATGTCACTAGTAGCTCAGCAATCACAGTGTAGATGCAGAGGAAAGAGCCAGGACCAAGCTAAATCCACACAGCAAGTCAGGCCCAGCAAAGACAGGGCTGGGGATGGGTGAACCTGCAGCATGGCTGAGCCTGAGCTTATCCTGGGCTTCTGATCCCTTGGGCAGTGGCTTTGAGGGTGCAAGTCCCAGGTCTGGCTGGACAGGGCATGTAAGGGTAGTTGGTGCACTTGGGCTCCTGACAGCTGCTCTGATGTGGGCCAAACGCTGACATAATTAAAAGCACATGTTATTTACTATGTAAGAATTTCTTCTGGGCTCTGTGAGACAGCTCAGTGACTAAAGTGCTACTGAGCATGAGTAAGGAACAGTAGGGCTTCCTTTCTGGAGGCCAAATGATGAGTTACAGGTGTACCCTGGGCCAAAGCAAGGAAGAGTCCAACATTTCACTTCCTGAGGAGCAGACTGAGAAAGTGTAGGCTGGGGCCCCTGCCTGTGGATGTCCCCTGCAGTCCCAGGGTAAAGCTGAGGTGGGCAGTTGTGAGCCGAAGAGAGGGACATTTCTATGTTAGTGAAGAGTTTGGGTGAATGTAAGTTTTGGAAAAGGGAAGGAATTTTTTCTCCAAATTTCTAGCCTAAGACTATTCATGGCCAGTTTGTGTCTAATTTTTCTCTGTGTTGGTGAGAAGAAAATGAACACAGTGAGTGCAGTGAATAAGGTCTACCTTGAGGGCTTGTGGAAAAAGCTGGCTGAACAGGTCACTGTCCTAGCCTCGCAGCAGTAGGGTGGTGACTCAACACTTACCTGAAAATACTCAGTGCTGGTCTGATGTCCTTTAAAACGAGAGAATGTGGGTCTGGCTCCAGGCTTAAAGAAGTCTGTGGAAAGGCCCATGTTGACTTCAGTGGTCTTGAGAATTAAGCTGTGCAAGGTTTGCATAGAGCTGGTGCCAGATGTGCCTCCCACCCACAGCTCCGGGAATGAACATGTGTGTACAAGGTCGCTGCAATTATGAGAGAGTTCAAAGGGAGCTCTACATCCAAGGAGAAATGTTCATAGGCTGCTCTGTGCCTCAACAATGCACTTCCACACAGCAGCCATCCACAGCAAGGGGCCTCCCCACAGAAGGGAACATCAGACTCACCCTGTCCCCCAGGGCTGAGCTGTACACATGTTCTCTGGGAGATGAAGTTACTGCATGTGGGGTTCACAACATAAACATGCAGGAAAGTCCTGCAGCTTGCTTGCTTGCAGTTTGATCTGTAAGAAAGGTCTGTGGTAGCATGTGTTTTTGCAGTCAACACAGATATTTTTGGGGTGTGAGGCTGAAGTGTAGGCAGCACATAATTATTCATGTGGAGATAGTAATTGCAAGAGTTGCTGTGGAGGGGGTTACAAGAAGAGCTAGAGAATGAGATGTTCTTAGCTATCATGGCTTCTTCAGATAAATCTGATGTGCAGATGAATGTGCTGATATTTGAAGTTTGATGATATGAAAACTCCTGTCCTGGGTTGGTGGATCTCATCTAAGTTGTTCTTGTTTTCCATCCAGAAGAGCCAATTTTTCTGGGGTATGAATTCCTCTGGTGGAGCAGGGAAGAGTTGACCTTCATTAGGTAGAATGTGGTGGGTTTTGTCACATCCTGAATCACTGCAGGGACAGTACAGCTGTGTCACACCCCTGATGTGGTGGCTGCATCCTGCAAGGAGTAGCTGTCAGCTTTCACACAGAGAGACAAAGCTATAATTGCAACACCAGTGATCAAATATCTCTTGTTTGTTTTGTCAAAGGTAGCACTGCTCACATTTGGTCAGGGTGTGCTGGTCTGGCCATCTAGTATTCAATTTCCAGACGGTTGATTTCTCTCTTCTTCATCTTTACACATCCTGTAAGGCTGCCATGTTCTGGTCCAGGTGCTGCTGTGTTTTGCTGGCAAGTGAAGCAGATCTTGTTTGCTCTGTGTACAATTACAGTGACTAAGGAATTTTAAAGTAAGACTTGGAAGTGTTGTCACAATGTGCTCTTACCCAATGTTATTGTGTGGGGGGCAATGGATGGTAAATGCAAAAGAAAAAAACATCAACAGCTTTTCTTCCTTATTCTTGACAACTCTGCCAATTTTGAGGTAGGTTTTTTTTTGTATTTGGGTTTTTTCCTACTTTTTTTCTTTTTTTCTTTTTTAAGGCTAGAGTCCCTGGAGCTAAATGACTATCAGAAATCTTGACCCTCTCTGGCTTTTATAGCTACACAGGAGAACTTTAAAACATGAATCCCAGAGGTTTGAGATCTGTAAACCTAATAGGAGGAGTACTACCTTTATTTATTTGTAAAATTCTGTAATTTGTTTAGGCCATCTCACAGCATCTCAGGGATTTATTTCAAGGCATAAAATACTTAAACCCAGTAAAATGAATTTCTTCTTATTTTCACTGTCTAGGTTGTGTGGTGTTGGAGGGAGAGCAGGAGATGGGTCTGTGACTCAGCCCCTCTCCTAGTGAGCTGGGAGGTGTGACAGGAGAAAATTGTGTCTACCTGGAGTGGTCAGAGATTGTGTTCACTGAAGGGAAAGGAGCTGACACTTTGCTCAGGGCTGGGGTGAAGAGAGGACTTCCATTATCTTTCACACTGCTGAGTATTGGTAAGGGATGAACAAAGCCACACTTTTTTCTAACTTATTATTTACAGCACAGTTACTTCCCTACTGATGTCACTGGAAATATATTTAATTGCTGAAACCTCCAAGCATGGCCAGAGTCAATGAGAAGAGAATCTGGTGCTCCAGAATTCCAGCTTTGTGTAAATAAACAAATATTTTTGTAAATCCCTGAGAATGGAAGCTGGGGGCCATGGCACAACAAGAAAACCCATCAAAATAGGCTTGTTGTTGTTTGTTTTGTATTTGATTTTATTAGCAGACTGAATTTTCCAAGCAGGAGGATTGTACATACTGTATGCAATTTGCCTAAAAAGTACTTTCTCTAGAAAGCTGGGGGAAGGGGAAGAGGAGGAAAAGAATAACATTTCAGAGGCATTTTCCTACTTGCTTTTGTCTTTCACGTAAAAAGAGGTGCTGACTCATAAGCTAGAAGCTTTCTCCTGCATGGGGATAGTACAGCCTTATGGCCATGGTCTCTGCTTTGCTCCCATTTCAGGAACTGCACTGAAGGTGAGCAGGACGGTTTGCAACCCAGGCACTCTCCTCCTGTAACATCTGCTTTTCAGAGCAGAGCTTTGCAGGAAATCAGATGTGATTGTGCATTGAGACTTTTTATCTTCCTGCCAGCCACACAGATGAGGCTAATTTGCTTCCAAAGTCTTTAATTGGGAAGAAAGCATTTTGAGGTTTCATTTTCAGACCCTTGAAGGTTTAATTGGTCCTTGGCACCTTTCTCTGCTTATTCAGTTCTATTTGGTAAAATAAAAACAGGTTGAAAATGCTGAACTATTAAAAAAATAAATTGATCCAATCCTCCACCAACCTCCTGCCTCCAAAACCCTTCCAGGATTTAAAGTTCCATAGAAAATCACCTGTTAATTCTGGCAGCATGGCATGTGGGAGGAAGGTCTCCTTAACATCAGTGACAACTAAATTGAGTGGGGAGTAGCTAGTCACTCTGCTGTATGTTTGTTTGACTGCATTGTTGCAGTTTTAAAACTGGGCAGATTCTCAGGGTCTTGTGTATATTTAAATAGCTGTAAGCTCCTGGTCAACTTGGGAGCCCAGTGGCTGGTGCGGTGTCTGTGTTTTTGTGGGTATATTAAGGACAGGAACAATCATTCACCTTCAAGTGTCTGTGGGTAGAGTTCCTTATCAGCTATTTCATCTCCTGACTAGCAGGTGCAAGCAGGTACTTGTTCATCTAAAACTCTGGCTAAATGAGCTGTGCCTTCAAAGCTACATACCCCGCTTAATGAAGCAGCCTCTGTTGGGTAGGTGCTGTGCCTTTGTAGGGGACTAGCACAATTTACCTTATATTACCTTAAATTTACAAGCTTAAATCTATGTTGCCTAATATGTGTTTGCTTTGTTTTAAAAGGTTTTACAGGGCATCATTTGTTTCCTTGATGATCTCAGTGTGCAGGTGGTGGTTACAGCTTTATAAGGCATCAGAGGAGCATTAATCATCTGCAAATGGTAACAATCTGGTTATTCTAAACTGCATCTTTATGATAACCCATGTATTAGGTAAACAAATGTTATAACCCTGCACTGAGGCATTGAGGTGTTCATGCGACTTTGGGTAGGTCAGTGGTATCATGTTAAAATGAGACTTAGGGTTTGGAAGGTCTTGATCTGTCCATGCTGTCACTGGCTGACTCCTGGCTCTGAGCTTGCCTCCAGGTGATCCTTCCAATTGAGGATTGCAGAATCTCTTTCTTCTGGCATCTACCACTTTTTATTTTGAGGAAAAGAGGCAGAAAATCAGGACAGTTAAAAATAAGTTAAATATAGCACTGTCAGGAACCAGAATGGCTTTACTTTGCCAGAGGAGAGTCATACTTCACATATGAATGATCTTCTTTTGACCTAAACTTAAACCATGAGTTCGGGGAACAGCCATTTATAGAACTGGTTAAGTCTGTAATTCACTCTGTGAATAACAGGATGGTCTGAAAGAGAAAACAAAGATCCTTACTTCTCAACAATGAACAGAATAAAGACTATCAAATTCTCTTGGGTTTTCTTGTTGTTACTTGTGTTTTTTTGGCTTGAGTTTGTTGTTTTTTTTCATGGAGAAGAATTGGTGGGGTTTCAGAAATACTTTCAATCAGTGCAAACCATTTCCTATTGTGGCTGGCATCTGTTCTGTGTTTCAGATGACGGGCACAGCAATACTCCTTAAGAAACAATTGCTTGCAGAGAACAGATGAGTCTGAGGTTATGGTTAAGGGAGAATAAATTACTGCATTATTATATATCAAGAATACTTTTGTAGTCGGTCGCTGAAGCAACCGTTGAGTGGGATTCTGCATCCCACACTTGAAAATGGTCCCAGCTCAGCCAAATATTTAAGCACGTGTTTGAAAGCTGAGCACTGGCTTCAGCAGCCTGCCTAAGGGCTGACTCAGGTTCCATGCTGGCCTGGAAGGCTGATGGAACTCTCACAACAGCTCTCATGTGGTGTTTCCTGTGGTGAGACTGGACAGCAATATTTTTGTGTTTCCTGTGCTTGTGAAGTACAATGATCATGCCTCCTTCTTTTTGCAAAGCTCATTACCTGGCTGGATCACTGGGTAGGTGGGTGGGTGGCATGCACTGGGGTGATTTGGGTTGGGCTGTGAGTTGCTCAAAGCTCACCTCTTGTGAGATATGGAGTTGTGAGACACAGGGAGCAAAGCTGACACGGAGCAAGCAACTGATGTTAATTGGTGTAGCTGCCTCCTGTTAAGGAAGTAGAGCCAAATCAAAAGATATGAAGATGATTGCTCAGGGTTGACTAATGCTCTTGGTTTTCTGTGCCACCATGCTGACTCCTGTAGCATGTGACTAGCGGGGGTGATATGCCTTAGTCAGGATGTCTCACCCTGAATAGAACAAGATGTGGTATTACTGTGCTAGGCATGGATATTCCCATAATGATGTTATTTTTTTCCCCTCACAATATTGCTTTTTTTTTTTTTTTTTTTTTTTTAATGCAGAAAGCACTAATTAAGTCTCAGCGTATTGATGATGAATTGACATATCAGAAAGTTCGTTACTGTGTCAGGCAGGCAGCTGGTCACGTGCAGTTGTAGGGTAGGAGATGGGCTGTAACCCATTGAGCATGTACTGGCTCAGATTTTGTACAGATCATTGAGAGATCAAATTCACCATGCTTGTTTGTTCCTTCTGTATTGATTCAGAGTTCTAAAGTGAAGATAGTTCAATGCAGAGATAATAAAGAGAAAACGAGTCTGACAGACATTTTGTCATTTTTGGCAAAAGTAAATAATGAGTTTGCAGAGCTCTACAGCCCTGCCTTTGTGTTTGGAGAGTGCACATGATTTACTGCAGGAATCAGTTTGGCATAGCGTAGCTGTGCTGATTCAGCAGGACCTACCATTATCTTGTCATGTTTTTTAGCAAATTGACTTTTACAAGGCAGCAATTCAAAAACATGAAAGAGAAATGTGCTGAGCAACCCATCCCATCTTGTCCCCCCATCCAGTGTATGCTGGCAAATCTGCCACAGCTGTGCCCACGGGCATGATGATGCTCGGCTCCCTCACGCGCTCGCAGGCTTTGGCGTTCTATGTGCGTGAGCTGGTGTGGGTCTCGATTTTATTATTGTGTTCTCAAGCTGCCGAGTTGCTGACTTTTCAGCTAAGTGCAACAGTTCACACATGGCTTTCTGTCGTGCTTTGCTTTACAGACTTAATGGGATTTTAGTGGTACAGGAGGAGTAACAAAAGCACCGTTAGCAACATTTTGTAAATCTCGCTGCTTTTCAGCTCTGCTCCTGCACAGCTTGCAGTCTCCCACAGACAGAGAAAAATGGCCAGAAAGCAGAGAGGTTCCTGGGCTTGTCCTGACTAGCACTACCTTTCACTGCCTCTGAAGGGTATTGAGCTAGAGGCACTGCTGGTCTGACCCTGAAGGGCATTTTTGGTGTTTTTAAAGTACATCTCTATTCCAGTCTTAACACTGAAGTAGCTGTAGACACAGTATTTCTGCATTCTTATATGTTTGGCAAATGTGCATGGGTTGTGTTTATTTTTAAGGGGTTAATTTAAAATCTGTGAAACTTTCCTACCTTCTGGGAATTCAGGATGTTCAGCCCCATCTATGCCTCACTGAAAGGCTTTTATTTAATAACATCTTTGTACATTACCATTGAGAGATGGCTATCTCAGAGAGCTACTCTGTGGGTGTGCCCAAGGGTGAAAAAAGAGAAAGAAGTAAGACTTGAGAGGAGGGGAGATGGGAGAAGGAACATTGTTTGTGCAGGTTTTTTCAGTGGATGTATGAGAAGGGTAGGGGTAGAGATGCTCCAAGAGCACTCAGATAACAAAACAGCTTATTTAGCTAACCGGATAGAAATGACAGCCCTACCCATCCTTCTGTCTTGCTCTGCTGTGAACTAACCAATGCTCAAGCATCACTCTTCATGTTTGGGTCAGGAGTGTGCACAGCTCCTTTTTCTGTTCCTTTGGGTTTTGAGATGACACTGCAGGGCTAGGGGGGTTTCCATCCAGCTTCTGTCTGGAAGCCAGTGACACTGTCAGCTCCTCGTGTTTTGACAGGTTCTCTGGCACCAGTGTGTGCCTGTGTGTCACCACACTCCATGAACCTGCTCCACAAACCCTGTCTCAAGCCACAGTGGTCTTTTACTTGAAGGCACGACTATTTCCTCAATAGAACTTCCCTCTGTAGTAAGTACTTGATTCCTTTCCTCTGCAGAAAGTATTTGTTACTCAAAAGACCTGTTCTGAGGATTAGCCAAGCACACCAGAGATGCCAGTGAGGGAGACCCATCCTGAAGCAGCAGGTTTTTGGTCATGCTGCAGCCCATCACTTGTGTAGGTTTCCCTTCCTCTCTCAAGTAAGGCCTTAAAAATCTTTTGAATGACTCACTCAATAGGAAAAACTCTATTCTATACTAATGGGTCTTTCCAGCAGATGTAAAATCCAGTGAAACATATACAGTTTCTTTAGTTTTAAGAGGAACAGATGATTTAATAAGCAGCTATAAATCTCTTGGGAATGTACAGACGTAGTCCAACAGCAAACTTCTGCCAGATTTTTCACTGACTAGACTTATAGCCTATGAGTCATAGCAGTCTGCTTCACTCTCCACCTCAGTTGCCTGGTGTTGTTTTGGCTTTCAGAGGTGCTCTGTGCTGCATATGGATTTTTTATCACCTTGTGTTAATGGCCTTGCTCTTTCATCCAGGAGACAGCCTCCAAGCAGTTGACTCTTATTCTCTATTTGTGCATGACAGTGCATGACGTTTCTTTTCCATTCCCTTGCTCACTGTGTGATTTTAAAAATGTGTAAGGAAAATGTTTCTGAGGAATGTATTAATACAGCCTCCTAAATGGGCCTAGTAGTGGCAAAGAGATATAGCCAGTCTCTTCTTAATGTGGTAATGCTTTCCTTCCAGCAGTCTGTGGCCATCTTATGAAGTTAATAAGTTTATTGTAACAGTATTTCCAATAGATTCAGTATTATCAGCCCTTTAGAGATAAGGGAACAGGCAAAAAGCAGAAAGTTGTTTCAGTTGCCTGTGTCTTGTGCTGAATTGCAGGGGATGGTTGTATTGTCTGAAGTGTTGAGCTGCCATTCCAAAAGGATGTAAAATGACACACGCTGTTTTACAAAAATCTCCTACATTGTGCTAGTTTGCTGGCTCTCTGAGTGTCTGAGATATCTGGGAACAGGGGCTGTGAGCTCTTGTTTTATTTTGCAGCTGGTTCACAAGCCGTGTGAATTATACTTGGGAGCCACTCTAGAGGAGGTGAGGAATTAAAATTACTAAAATTTGCTCCAGGTCACGCCCAGGTAAACTAGAGATAAAACTAGTGATAAGACAAGACTTTGTGAGAAATATTTAACCATTGTAGAGGCTTTTACAAGACAGGTGTATGGCAGGTTATTTTGAATGCAGCTGGATAGAGGGGATCCTAAAAATGACCCACAGCATAGGATCTTTGGTTTTTTTCTTGTTTCTTTGGTTTTTTTCTTGTTTCTTTTAAATCTCAAAATGTAACTACAAAAATCTAAGAAAATTCTAAAAAATTCTAAAAAATTCTAAAAAATCTAAGAAAAAATTCTGACTCTGTCAGAATAAACAGGCAGTAAAAATCAGGTTCTAATTCTTTCAGTGGCTCAGGACAGCATTTGCTTTTCTCTGGGACTATGTAAATTGTGAAGGAAAATTCTTTTTTCAGTGGTAAGGATGGTGAGGAAACCCTGTTCATGTTTGGCCTTTTCAGGCTGGAGTGAGTCTCAAAAATGCATAGATGTGAAACAGGTTAAGAAACTGGAAAGAGCTTAGAGGTTGTTTAATGTACAGAATTGTATAATGTGACTGAAAATAGATATTGTTTGAAGTTCATGGTAGGATTACAATTTACTACCTTCAGAAAGCCAAACAAGCCTTGTGTTACTGGGAAAAGAAAGCTATCCAAGGTCATATACCTGCATGGTGTCAGAAGCAAGAACAGCATTTGACTCTTGTGACTCCTTGATAGGCTTCCCCACACAGTGCAGGGGGAAGCGTAGAGGTTTTCAACACACACATATGTGCAAAATAGCCCTTTGCAGCTCTTTCTGGCAAAGTGAGAGCGTCGCTTTATGCCTTCAGTAAGCACAGAGCTCTCATGTTTACTGATGGGACTTTCACACGTCAGGAAATCAGAAAACTGGAGACGTAATCAGCGTGTCTGTTCTTGAATGGGGAATTTTCCCCAGAGCAAGTTGTGATGCGTGCTTCTAATGATTTGCATCTTACGGTTCAGACTTTCCATGAGCTGCTTCCAGTGCTGGAGGCACTAACTTGTGTTTGCAGTGCACACACACACCCAGCTGCAAGGGTAACAGCCATAGCTTACATGTTTAGATCTTGGCATAACTCTGTGGGATTGATTGGGGATGTCCAGTTCCTTTGGCAGCTGTGGGTTTTAGGTGGAGATGTCGGTGCCACATTCAATGCTACCCCAGGTTAGAGGTTTGCTAGAAACTGAGGCTTTTAAGAGAGGTTTTGCTTGCCCTTCTTCACTGGCAGGAAGATCTTTTGCAAACTTTCTGGTGTGTGGTCTGTGCACACTCAATGGCTGACACTGAGCCTGTGTTGTGGGATTTCACCACTTCCATATTATGAACAGCAGCAGCAGCAGTTCCAGGGAGGGAGTTTTGTTCATCCCCCTAAAACAATGCACATAGCAATGGGGAACATCATGTGACTACATGGATCTTATCCAGTGTTTTAAAGGGAAAATATCTCTAACAGTGTCCTGGCCTATGTAAACTGTATCATTTTCCCAGACTTGGAAGAAAAGCACTGGTACTTTCCCAAGTTCCACCCTTTTCAATTTGATGTAAAAAAAAAAAAAAAAAAAAAAAAAAAAAGGTTGATTCTTGCTTTCCTTTTGTCTCTAAACTGGGAAGTAATTTAATAAAATTAGGAAGTTACGCTTTTTCATGTCAAGAGGCAAAATCTTAATTCTGAGCTGTCTGTTTTGATGAGAATGAAACAGAGTATGTCCTTTTCTTTTTCTTAAGTAATAACCTCTAGTCTTAGTGGTGAAGGAAAGGTACATAGTGTGTGATTCTCCAGCAGCCTAAATGTGGATGTTGGGACAGTCCATCTTTGGATATGGGGCTATTTTCAGAGATATCCTCCAGCTTTGTTTGGAAGAATGCACAGAATTGAAGAAGCAAGGATGACCTTGCTTTTAAAGCATTCATCTGGACTTTGAGTGCAGGGAGCTGAATTTCCAGCTCTGGGACTGGCTTCCTCTGTGGTCTGCAGTGTGTTGCTCTGGGAATGTGTGTACCACACAATGGATGTCAGCACAAAGGGCCCTGGAGCTGACTCTAGGTGGTCTGCACTGCCCTAAATTGCAGTGGGGCACTGCGTGGAGCCACAGCCCCCTTTCCCAGAAAACACAGCTGCACCAGTTCAAGCACTCCTTTGTGCTGTTGGAGCTGTGCTGCTTCCAGTTCTGGTGTTAGGGTGGTTGTGGCTCATCTGGACATCTCCGTGCCACACTCCAGTTGTAAACCCAGGAAGCACTGAGGTACTGAGAAACAAACACAGGGATCATAAAATGTTTTTACACTGTCTGCACAGTCTGGTTTTGGATTCCTTTTGTTTTGTACAAACTCCTCCTAATCACTCCAATGTCACTGACCTTCATTCCCTCTGTGCACTGGAAACCAGCTAGGAAAACCCCCTCATTCTGGCTGTTTCCCATGCCCAAACTATTTTCCAGGAAACCCCAATTTTGACTGACCCCAACTGCCTTCCAGGTTCTATCTCTGGCCTCAGGGCAAGCAGCAGAGCCTGGTGTTTAGAACACTGTTGGTTGCACACAGTTTCCAGAGGGCCCCTGTGCAGACTTCCACAAAGCCATTGAACTCCTTTTTTCCAAGCAGCCACACTGGAGCGACATTTATGTAGCTTTGCAAAGCACCCTGAGGGCCTTGAATGAAAGGAGCTCTGCATATTCAAAGCAATATTATGTTTATCTGTTCTATCCAGAGTAGAGAAGAAAATACTTTATTGTCTGTGGCTTAAAATCTGCCTGCTATGATGTTTATGACAGTTCAAGGGACAACCTCTTTGTATCCCTGAGAAAACACACACTGCCACTGGCTTTGATTTCCATGGGGTGATGGTGATGGGAGTAGTGCTGGGCCAGTGCTTGCACTATCCATCCTCCCCAGAGATGAGAAGTGGGGCTCACAGGCATTCCCCTAGCATGTTAGCAGCAGTTCACAGGGTCTCCAGGCCAGCTTGGAAGTTCAAGTCATGACTAAAATTAAGGAAGCCAACTGTGTTAGCACACAGAGAAGTCATTGCCTTTTGTCCAAAGGAACATCAGGCTGACACTTTCTTCTTGGAGTCTCTTGGCTCCTAGCATTTGGAAGATAAGATCTGTCCAGTCAGGGGGGGTTGTATAAACTTCCTGTGAACTTTCATAGTTGATGATCAAAAGGAATTACAAAACATGTTGTCATTATTTATCTATTTATTTATCTGTTTAGAAGTTCAAAGAGTGTACAGAGCTATTGGTTGTGATTTTTTTTTTCCTCGTGTAAACAAGGTGATATCATACTGGATGCACAGCCTTAGGCCCACATTTTCCCTTTAGAGTTTAACATAAAAGCTCTTTTGCTCTGGAAAGCATCATTTCAGGGGGAAAAATGCAAAAAATGCAAACACCACCCATGTTCTGCTTCACAAGTCATCCCTGCAGTGTTATCTGTCCTTGTGTCCCTTGCTTTGCTAAAAGATTCTCCTCCCTTTGTTAGCTTCATGTAACCAGTGTAACAATAGAGATGGTTCCCAACAGCATCTTTTTCTTTGTCCCACTACCTGGATGCAAGTACAGGTAGTGGGATACCTTGGCAAGAAATTCAAAAGTTCCCCTTCAGCTGAGGATTTGTCTTATATGACCTGTATTCCCATAATTTATGTCCTCTGAGAAGGATTCTGCTCCTCTGTTCCCGTTAAGTCAAAGCTTTGCAGCAATTGCTCAGATTCACACAAGATTTAGTCCTCCTAAAGTTATATTCTTGTGTGTTCTGCTTCAGTGCAATTCCAGGTGTGAAGGGATCTGGTTTTTGAATTGTCTTCTAGTCCCATGTGTAGCATCTTGTGTCACAGGAGGTGTGCTGTGAACAGAGGCAGCAGAAACTTTTCCTTTCATTTTACTTGAAAGAAACAGTAGTGAAGTGAGACAAATGGAGATCTTGCATTCATGTAGGGTCACATCAGAAATCCTGTGGAGTTTCAAGCAACTCATTGACATCTCTCCTGATATGGTTGGTTCCCACAGGAAGCCTGCTTATTTCATTTGCCCTTCTGCTTGGGGCATAAATCCACACTTGATGGGGACATACAGACAGGAAAAATAACCTCTCCTCAGGGGCTTCCCCCCCTTCCATCAGTTTTGGACCTACAGCTTCCTATCTCCCTTTTGGGCATGCCTGGGATGCAGCAGAGCCGTGCAAGGAAGGGTGTTGACTGGAAAGAAGATGGGTTGCAGACAGGGCTGGCTCTGGAGAGTTAAGGAGCAGAAGGACTTATTTACATGAGATTCCCACCTTTTGGTTATCCCTCTGGCTTAGCTTGTGCTTTGGCCTGGTGCCACCTGACACAGTTTGCAGCACTGGGATGTTGAGGGCTGGCTGAATTGGCTGCCTGGGCCCAGAGCCAGTTTGTATGGCTTGTTTGGCTTTGTGCTGCTTTTTAGTGGGGTGAGCTGTAATATGTGTCTCCTGTCATGAATCAGACCATAGGTATGGATAACTCTCAAACCAGGCATTTGCATGAGTTAATTCCACACTGTTCATGTTTAAAATTGTTTTATTAAGGAATTATTCAGCTTATTGCTCAGCAAATTTTCAGTGTCATTAGTAGGTTTAGCATGAGGATTGTGTCCCACTATGACCAAACAGTGTCTCAAAGCTTTAATTGCCAAATAAAAACTCTTTCCACTTCTCTCTTCTAAAATATATGACATTTCTAAACCACCACTTTGGTAAAATATTGTCGCACGTGTTTGGTGTATTTTTAAGTTCTTTTGAAGTCAACTTTTAAGTGCTTTGCTGAATCAGGGCCTAAAATAATAATAGCCACAAAGTTAAGCCACTTTATTTTTGAATGAGTGTTTGCACAGCAATTGAGTGCATGTCAGCTTCTTGTCACGACCCTCAGGTGCAGATCTCCCCTTAGTTTTAGTGAATTAGAAACTTTTTCAAATTGCTGTCTTGCACACAGTTGCAGTGTCAGAGTCAGGCCCAAGAATGGCAGGCTCTCATTTGCAGAATGAGATCAAACAGAAATGGGATATAGGGCCATAAAGGGATTGGCAGCATCTCAAAGAGAGCACAGCTATGATTAGTCATTTCCTATATACATACCATATAAATAGTGGGGACATTCACACACACAGTTTTTTGGGTTTTTTTTTCTGGGTTAGTGAAACCAGTACTGTGCTGCAAACTTGATCCTTTCTAGATCATTGAGGAAGTTGTGGAAACCTAATTCTCCTGTTAGAAGAGAGTAGTGCATATGCTATAAGTAGTGAATCTGAAATGGGGGAAAAAAACATGTCTGTGGCTGACTGACCTTAGTCTTTCACCTGTGCAGTCCCCTTGCAACTGGGGAGCTCCTGTGTTGAGTCAACCCCTTTGCTATTGTTTTCAGGGCTACTATCTACTTTTGTGCTACCTACTCGGATACCACAATCCTAGCAAAACATGCAGTGGGGCAAAATTGAAATTACCATGCCACTGAAGGCAGTGGGAGGTTTACTTACTCCAGTAGAATGATACCTTTGAGGTCAGAGGTGTTATCTTGTGCCATTTCCTTTGTTGTTGTGTTCTTACACCATCGTGTTGGAGTGCCACCAATAAGGGCCAGGGCTGTGCACTGTTAATTTAAAGAACTCAGTGGTGCTATGGGACTGCTTCAGAGTGTGTGATGGTTGCTGCCCTGCCTGTCATCACTTTGCCCCACCTGGTAGTCCACAGAATTCCCTATGCAGGGGTATTGAGTGCTGGGTCTCTATAAAAAGAGCAAAGAACACAGTTTTTGTAGTGCATGTGTGCTTTACATTAAGAGCTGGCTCGGGCTTTCCCCCTTATTTCCATATCTCTGCAAGTCACTGCCTGGTGATGAGGAAGTGCTGCTCCCAAGCTCCCTGCCTTTCCCAGTGAGGTCAATGGGAGCTGCAGGCACATGCAGCAGTATTGGCTTAAAAACATACTGGGACACACTAATTAAAGTTTCACTTTTTGTTGTTGAATCTTAAATTAATGGAATTTCAAACAAATACATATTTGTTGAGGTCACTGCAAAGATGGTCAGTAAATGTGTGGAGATGACATGAGGAAGAGCAATAAGGTGGCCATCTTCAATGGGAAAGGGGCAAAAGCCCTTGTAAAGAATAGAAAGTTATTTGAGGAGGGGAGAAATCCTAAGTAACTTTGCAAGAGTGTTTTTTATCTAAAAAGTGCAAAGGAAAATGTTACTGAAGTTGGAGCAGTGATTAATCTGAATTTATACGTACCAGAGATTTGTGCTGCTGTTGTGGCTGGCTTAGTCTGGAGCTCACCTCTGACATTGTGTTTTCACCTACTGAGAGTGATAAAATTTCATGAGGAGCAAGTCTGATTTTTGTTTCCTCTCCTGTTGCTGCTGATGGCTGCTTGGAAAGCATTCAGAAAAGGAGCCCAGACCAGGCAGCTCATGTTTCCCTTGCCAGTCTCCAGGCAGAGAGTCCAGGTGTGCCTGGTGTGCACTCACCATGCTCAGTGCATGTCTGCTCCTGCGCCTCACGTGGCTGCTCCATCCCGGGACCAGGAGCGTAGGAAGGAGTGTGTTCAACCAGTCAGAAAGGGGAAGCATGTCGGAAATAAGAAGCAAAACATCAGCTGTGCGTGAGTAATGGGTTGTCTGTCTCCTGCAGGGGGTGAGGGTACACACTCTGATGCCTTTTGATGGCAGGGTAGCTGTGATGTTGTAAATAATGCAAGATCGCCTGTTCATGTCCTCTGTTTGTGATTTCAGACTCTGCCCAGTGCCTAAATTGTGTTCTGAGGTATCGATGTGCTCAAATGAAAGCCCAGTGAGAAAGAAGTAAAATTTGGGAGTGGCTTGTGTTTCACCGGGATCGATCTGAGCTACATATGTCACCTTTTGGCAAGGAACTGATTTGGGGTGTATTCATGGGGTTTAGAACAGAAGTGTGCTTGTCTGAGGGCTTCTGTGGTAGCTACCTGCCCAAGGACAGTGCTTGGGTCATAGTTTTACTACTGTGCCTTGTTTGTGTATGTGTGATATATTTTAACAACTTCACTGGCTTTGCTTGGAATTTTAAACTGTAACAGAGTGTGTATGTAATACACACGGCATTTTCAATGATTTATGAATGCCAGCTTGCCTGCTCCCCCAGACCCTTGCCACATATGCAGATGTGGTCATAGAATGAAGTGCCACAGAGCTTTGCCATGAGTGCTGGTGTGGGATGTGATGAAGGTAGTTGGCACATAGTCCCATGTTACCAGTAATGGGTCTATAGAAAAGCTGAGTGTGATCAGCTGTTTCACTTGTCCATTGATCAATTCCTAGAGTGTTTTTATTACTTCTGTGTCTTTGAACACTCCCTCTGCAGTGATGCAGTGTAAAATGTTACTTTCCTGTGAGGAGTTAGCAGTTTCCCTCTTTCCCCAGTCACACAGCTGAAATTGTGCCCACTTGCAGCATGTGATGAATTTACCTTAGTCATATACCAAATGAACTTTTCAGGGCAAAACCAAGTCATAATTCCTTAATATTTGGCTCTCATGGCTCTGGCTGGGCATCACTGGTGCATTCTTAGCAGAGCTTAGTGTGAAATTGCAAACTTAGCATATGGTACCTTCATATCTGGGAACTATTTGATGTGATGTCATTTCAGCATCTTCTGGACATTTGAGAGCTCAAGTAGTTGTTTTATTTATCTACCTGCAAGTAGTCTGCAGACAGTTTTTGGTAGCAGTGTAAAATATGCCTCATGTATATGCTTCTGTGTGATGTTCTTGTTAGAGAGAGAGGTGGTTGAAGTATGCAATCTGCTGGGAGCCCTGTCACTCACAAAATGCAGTGTTTTCTGAAGTACAGGCAATATGCTCTGGTGTAGTTTATATGTAAGAACGGCTATATGGAGAGACAGGTGTGCCCTGTGAAATGTCTTGGCTATCTCACACAAGCAGAAGAGTAATATATTGGAACTCTTTAATCTCTTTATGTAGAAACCTAGTTATGTTGATTATATCATGTATGCTTTCTCGTGTTCAACTCCCAAAATATATAAGGGATTTCATAAGCTGGTGTTGAGTTTTAAATGTAGGGGTGGAACATCATAACAGCACAATGAAGTGGTTAATAGATAGAGAAGAAATTGATTTCCTGTTTAGCTTGGCATAGGCAGCTTTGCAATGTTCTGCCCACTAGAGGGACTGCTGCTTATACTGCTCTTTGCAGAACAGACTCGTGAAGTCCCTTCAGTACCTTTTATGAAGTTTTAAAACTTTGAATGACTGACTCCAATTAAATCCTCTGAAGAGTAAGTCTCCAAGGTATTTCTCAAAGTGTAAAAACTTTGGGCACAATACTCTTCTTCTGAGTCTAAATATTTTTTTAACTGAATGTTCTTAATAAATGTTCTTTCTTTTTAATAAAGTATTTTCTGTTCTCTTGATTTATCAGCCCAGACTTTCCTATATGACGTTGGTGGGGATTAATTTGGATTCTTTTTGTCAAGGAAAAAATGTTGTATGTCTTTATTTATGTTTGGAATAAGTTTTGTTTTGCAACCATGGTGCCAGTGAATATGGTAAACTAATCAGTTCTTGTATTTGCAAACGTCAGTGAAATGGGTTTCTCCTTTAACTGGGAGATAGCAAGTTTTGGGTAAGTGGCACTTAAACTTACAGTCAGTATGAGAAAACTTCCAAATGTATCTCTGTGTTCTTGTTTAGCTGGGGGATTTTTTTCTGTTTGTTTATTTGAGCTGCATGTTCCTGACCTGCCCAATTTTCTTCTTAATTACAGAAACATGAAAGAATACAGGAAGTCCTGCATGACCTTATGAATACCTGCTCTAATTAAGTCACTGGCGAGGTACTGGGAGAACAGCAAGGTAAGCAGTCAGGTCGTGCCAGCAGCATTTCTTGTAATCTGCATGATTGTATTTCAACAAAGTTTTAGCGCTTTCACATATCAAATTCATAACTAGGCAGGCAAAGACAAATAGCCTGCAGGTCTGAATGTGATAGATTTAGTTCAAAGCTTTGGTGAGCAAAGGTCTCTTTTTTTTCCTTCTGGGGAAAAAAATACAAGGTTTCTGGTAGTTTTCTCTTTTTTAGAAGGCAATATCTCTAATTTCCACAATCAATTCCTGCCCAAATCTCAGCTTCCTGGGTTGACTCTGGGGAGGGGCTGGAGGAGGGGTGGAATGTTTCAAAACTTAGCTGATGAAAAGGCATGCTGTTTTGTGGATGCCTCCCAGAATTGTTTAAATCTCTGTGTGTGTGTGCGCGCGCGCTTATGAAAGGGGGGGGGAGAGAGATCTCCATGACAACTGGCCTGGCCAGTCTGTGTTCTCTGCAATCATTTTAGCTGGAATCAGTGCTGCAAGAGGTCATATGAAGGAGTTATGGGAAGCACAGCAGGTATTAGACACTAAACGACTGGTTTTCTGATTGCCTCAGATAATAACACAGAGTTTTGTCTGGGAAATACAAATCTGAGAATGGAGTGGAAAGGGAAATGCTCCAAATTTCAGGTAACAAAAATTGCCTTTTTAATGTTATGTCCTCCCATTGTAAAGTGTGATGACTTTTTAATTTTTTCTTTATTTTTTAATTGGTGGTGGTGTTTACTCCCAGCCGAGAGTGCTGGAGTGAGCTTGGATTCCCTAACTCTGGGGAATGATGTCATGCGGCAACAGTTGGATTCTATTAGCCAGGAAAAGAGGAAACATCCTGCATTTTTTGTTTTTTTGGGGTGGGAGGGGGGAAGGGAGTTACTTTGGCTCTTTGTTGAATCTTGTGCAAAGGCTACAAGAAGTGTTTAAAAGAAAAAGTTTGTAACAAATTAACTCCCAGAAAACATCATTTAGGACCCTGACAGCACCAAAGCTTAAACCCACTGCAATGGTTACTATTATTTGGAAGAAAATTATTATGGAAATGTTACAGAAATCAGAAGACTTTTCTTTCGTCTTGAATGCTCCTATATTCATTTTTAATGAGAAAATTAATTAAGCTGTAATTAAGCAGAGGATTTAGAGCCTCCCTGCACTTGGGATCCTTTAGTAATTGTTTGGAGAATGTGCTGCTATAGAGTTTCTTCTGGGTTGGGCTCTCTCTCAAGCGGCTGCTCATGAATAGATGATGCTGGCAGCATTGTTCTTAAAAAGGTTTTCGGTCCTAGACTGTGTATTTCATAGCTGTAGACCAGCCTTTTTGGGAGAAAACAATGGGGAAAGAAAGCAAAAAACTCTTAATTTCAGCAATTTGAAAGAGACTTCTTCCCAGCTTTCTTTTTGCTAAATGCTGTATTAAATGCTCAACACTAGCTCATCATGCATAGCATTTTAAGCAGAAAAATACCTAATGAGTGTACAACTGCTGTGTCCTAATGAAGAGACTTAAAAATTAATATAATCCTACTTTGCCAAACATCACAAAACCACATTGTATCAGCAATCATCATGAATATATTAGGTCACCAATGAGTGTTTAAATTCCCCTTTGGAGATGCTCATTTCTACTTTTGTGCTGCTTTGTTCCCTTCTGTGTGTTTCAAGCATGATCCAAAGCTTGCTGGAGTCCATGGGAGTTTTCCCGTCAACTTCAAAGGGCTTGGGATCAGCCTCTGCCTGAGAACTTCCCAGCCTCTGTGTCAGTCTTTTGACTGCAGGACCAGGCCACAGGCACTCTGCCTTTTCTTTCTTGAACTTTCCAAACAGAAGGTCTTTTGTGTTGCTCCAAACAATGCCAGACGCTGCTGACTGGCTTCAGCGTGGCTGCTAATGACACATTCTGGAGATAATGGTGATGCTGATCTCCACTTTCTCTTCAAACCTTCCTAGAGGGGAAAGGATGGAAATTGGATCCTTCTATCCCACCTCCCCTCCTCACAAATGGCTGTTGTTTACGAGTGTGTGTGTGTGTGCAAATTGTTCCTCGATTAAAGGGCTGTGCTTCAGAGGGGAGTTGCAGTAAGGCTTTAAGGAAAAAACGCTGTCATAGCTATGACCTACCCTAGAGCATTCATGCAGGAGGAGCAGGCTGTGCTGGAGCAGAACTGACAGATGTCATCTGCAAACTGAGGGCTCGTCAGCACTACCTAACCCTTTGTCTCCACCTCTTTCCTACCAGCTTGATTCCGTAAATAAATACTACTGTTAACAAGTATCAATAGCCTGGGTTGGAAAAAAATTTTTTTTTCATATCTTTGATTGTTGGGACCAGTTTAATATGAAATCCTTGTGCTCTTTTTGACTAGAAATGAAATAGCTGTGGAGCTGATGTGCTAATTTGAACCATCTCTCTCCTTAAGAAGGAACACTGTGATTATTTCCCAATTTTAAGGTTCATTTGAGGGAAAAGTGCTATTAGTCCCTGAAATTTCTAAGACAGACAAATCTAATGATTTTCAGTGTTAGAAATGCTGCTTTCAAGTGCTTACATTTTATAGATGATCATCTTGAGAATCCTGAGTGATCTCTGCAAGGTGTTGCAAACTGGGTATTCCAAAGGCAACAGTGGGGTTTTGGTGTGTATCTGTTTGCTATGATGCATCAGGAAGCCTGGTGAATTCTTTCCCAGAGTTTCTGGCTGAGTGGCATTTCCCTTAATGCTCTGTACTGCAGCATTTGCAAGTTACTTTGAAAAGTGATACAAGGCATCATTCCCTTGGTCCTTTAAGATAATTTCCATGTGTTCTGAATGGCTTCAAATGAAGTTTCCATACATTATGCTATGTATACCTTACAAGTAGGAAATAGTAATAATGACAAAAATTATAATATATCTGTAACTACAATTGTAACAAGATTGGCCCATTGTTTTTTCATCTATTGAGGGAGTGAGCAACTCAGGAAGGCTGCTGGTAAGGCAGGTGGAGTTCTTGCAGGGGTCTGTGCAGGTGTAACAGCTCTGTGTTCAACACAGCACCTCTGGACAGGTCCTTATCTCAGCATTTGCAGCCTTCTGTAGTTGTCACTTTATAAATGCTTTTGTTTCTGTATTTCAAAGACAGTTGCTTTGTGTTGTCCTGATATGAATCTCCTCACTGGTCCCAGGTGTCCATCCTGTTTCTGCCAGCAGCTGAATGTCCGTATTCTGTCTGTGGACAGTCAGTGGCTCTGAGTTTTCCAGAGACATTGGTGAAGTTCTTTGATGGGATTAATTGCTTTCTGTCTCATTGTACTTAGGAAGAAAGTGAATGGACACAGTAGAAATCTTTTTTGTTCTCTGTTCTTGACTGTCTCCTGAGTAATTTTTGTATTCTGAGGTATAGTCTTTTCATTGCTTGTTTCATCTTGCATAGATCCTGTCTTCTGTAGCTCCTTGTACACCCTCTATCCACAGGCTGACAGCAGATGTTTATGTTGTATATTGAGGTTAATTCCAGGTTAACTGCTACCCTGATGTATTTGTCTTTATTACTTGAAAATACACTGCTTTGCAAATGAGCTGAGGCTATCTGAAAGCCGAAGACTGACTTTGTTTGTACCATTCAATAGTAGTTTCTGCTCTTATTCCTTTCTCTAGATTATTACAGAGTTCTTTCTATTTTTCTTCTTAGGGAAAGTCTGTGAGACATTGGAAAAACCACAGGGTTTTCTTTGTTTCTGCTATTTCTGTTGAAGGCTGATCTTCAGAGCACCTTATGTTGTGGACAGATGTACCATTAAATTCCTGAACATGAGATCAGTATTCCTCACCTGTAGCCTTATGCCCATTATAGGTAGAATTAATTGATTGTAAACAACAGTGCTGCATGTTTGGTAGAGCTGCTCATGAGGATGCTCAAATCTTTCCTGATTTTCTGTAAGTTAATTTCAATTCCAGCAGTATGAACAATGAGTTCTCAGTTGTTTCCTCTCATATTCTGTTTTCTGGTCGTGACTGACTTCCCAAGGTGTAAAATGTGACACACACAAAGATCTGTTCTGTGCAGCTCACACTGGATATGGGTATGGTTACCTTTAATTACAGCAAGAACCTCGACATGATGGCACTGTCACTCTGCTCTGCAGTGAAGGCTCTCATTAGTGCTAATCAGTGATCTCTCTTCTGGCTGTGCATCTTTGACCCAGTTACTTTGCTGAACTTAGCACAGTTGCTAGTGTGACACAAAGCAGACTCTTGGCACAGCCCTGATCACAGAGCAGGGCAAGATCTGGCAATTTTCACACAAGTCCATTATAATTAAGGCTTCCGGTCTGGGATTTAAATTGCTTCTTTCCCTTAAAAGCCTGAGGAGCTTTTAAAAGTATTTTTTTTTCAGGCTGAAAATGGACCCAGTACTGGTAGAGGCAAAGTCCCCAGGTGGTACTAGCTTTAAGCAGACCTGGAAGAAGCAGGTGCTGCTCTTGTTCCTTCATCAGGCTTTGCAAATATGCTTCCAACCTGAGTGCTTCTTGAAAAGACCCTCCCAGTTTTTCTTCAGTTTCCTGTGACAACAGAGTCCCCTAAGCAGTTACAGGAGTGTTGCACAGTTGGCTTTCCTCTAGTGCCAGCTCTTATTCTGAGTTCAAGCCTCATGTAACATTAATCTTCTCTGCCACTTGGAGCCAAACTGCTGTAGTCAAGGGGCTGTTCAAAGGAGTCCTGTTTCCCCATCCTCTCAGAGGCAGTGCTTCCTCCTGGAACCCTTTTTGCCCATCTTGTTGCAGTGTGATGACAAGAAGATGAATTGGAGGCTAAAACTTCTGCCAATGGCAAGAGCATAATCTGGCATCCCCTGTGCAGCTGGCATCCAAGGGATACAGGCCATCAAATTTATCTGTGCTCCTGGGCCAGCTGAGCCTGTTGGTTTATGACCAGAATGTCCCTCCTGTCTTTAAAGCTTCCTTGAAAGTTAAAAGGTATCACTAAACATTCACCACATTTATGGGCATGCTGAGGACTGTTAGGCAATTTTGACAGTCCAAAACCTGTTCCCTACAATGCTTTCATGCCCTCTTGGTAGAGAGCAAAAAGCAAATTGAGAGCTGCAGAGCCATAGAAACATCTGCAGCTGCACAACTCACATTCCCATGTTTCAGTCTCTCACAGGCTCATGCAGACCTTCTATTATTAGTTTTAAAAGAATAGCTGACAGCTGATTAATCTGAATGGTGTATTCCAGAGAGAGCTGTTTTTATGACTGTCAACAGTGGCAAGCCAAGAAAATATTTACTGAAGTTAGAGAGATTTCTGATGTAGAGCACAATCCTGTTTATCCAAAAGACTTGTAGGGGACAAAACCATCTTTATACCACCCAGCTGTCAACATGTTCAAGCCCATGCTGGGGGAGGTGGGAAGCTGAACAGCTCAGCCTGTTTTGCATTCATCCCCTCACAGTTTTCTGGGAGAGTTCCTGGGGGTTTCCTGGCATGTTGTCACAGGGTAGGGGCCATATTGCAACTCAGTCTTTAAAAACCCACCTAAAAATAATTTTGAATTACTCATTCTGGTGTTGGTTTTTGGAGAAGTCAAGTTGGTTTCAGAGGGAAGAGTGAAAATAAAAGTACTTTTGGACAATGGATATGCTCTGTGTAATCAGCTGATGCTCTGTGTAATCAGCTGATGCTCTGAATTAGAGCTGCTCTGCTGTGCATCAGACTGGGTTTCACTGTTGTACTGACCCTGCTGCACTCAGGCTCAGGGCAGCAAATGGGCTTTTGGAAGGGTATGAAGATCTAAGAGCAGACATTGGTTTTTCAGTGGTGTCGGGTCACCCCTTTCTTTTCCTGTGGAGAGCACTGCCCTTGTGTGCCACTTGTAAGCAATACTCTGCTCAGAGTCTGGGCAGCTGAGGCACAGTTACAATGCTCTTGCCCTGATCTGAGGCTTTGGTGGAGAAGGAGAGCCAGTCCTGTCCCTGGAGATGGTCCACTTTGGCCTTCTGCCTCCTACAGCATCAAGCCTCTGCTATAATGTTGTAATGTCTCTTGCTTTCATGGGCCTGTTCCCCCTGCCCTGCCTGGGAGGCTCTAGTGTGGCGGGGAGTCACAAAAGGTCAGAGTGAAGAGAGGCTTGGGGCAAGAAGGCAAAATTGTCCCCTAGTCATGAGAGTTGTTTTATGTAAAGGTTGGGTGAAGGCAGAGGTTGAACCAACTGCATTTAGAAACACTGACTTTGTGCCCACATGTTTGGAGCTCCTTGTGTGGTGAGGGGGCTGCTATCCAAGCTGGTTGTGCAGAGAACCCCATCAGCAGGTTCTGCTCTTTTCTGCTCCAGTCTCAATGCACAGTAGAATGTGCTGTCAGATTTGACATGCTCTCATCTCCTATGAGAAGACATTATCCAGGTTTCTGCTGAAACACATCAAGAGCTGAGGTCCCTACTGTGATTTATATACTATTGGCTGACGTGTATGGACAGCAGAAAACAAATGTAGACATGACTCAGTAAACAAATGTAAACCTGACTTAGTGCTGGGTACTGCAATAGCACAGGATGCCTGCTGAGGTATATAACCATCTGGAATAACTGGGCATTCAAAAAGCAGCCTGAGGTCATCAACCTGCAGCACCATATCAGCAGTCCCCAGTGCAGTTCCTGTGCTTGTAACTCTGATAAATGGGTGTGCTACCAATTCTAAAAGTATGGTGGGATCCTCAGGTAGATGAAGGCAGTGGAGTTGTGCCAAAGATTTTCATGCTTTTCCTAGAAAATCTACACTGTTCTTGTTCTAGGTTGATTGATAAGTGGCCGTCCATCCAGAGATTTCAGGAGTTAGGCAATGGCTGCTCTGGTCAGGCTGTGAGATGTCCTGAAATCCTGAACAAATTCGTCGTTCTGCATCTCAGTATTTCTGTGTACAAAATGAGGCTGCATTAGGTGAATACTCCTGTGTATCAGCCTCTTGCCGAGCTGTATCAGGCGTGTAATGTCATTTTGGCAGCTGCATTTCTGGTGAGATCTTGCCTACAGCAGCGGTGCACATGGGCTGACTGTCTTGTGAGATCTGGCATCACAGGGGTCCCTCAGGGATACAGTGACAGGAGAGACTCCAAAGTGAACTGCCACTGGTTCCTGAGAAGGGGGAGGTTTTACTGCCTGTATTGGTGCCAAATGATATGCTGGCTTCTGGAAGCATTAAAGTGTTTACAATTAAAAAATGATTTGTCATGAGACAAGGGCAAACCTGTTGCTTGCAGTGAGGGAACAGTCAGCTGCTCCTGAGTCTGGGTAGAAAAGGGAAATGCTAGGAAACAGCTGGAGGAGCAGTGCGGAAAAAGCGCCAGCTGATACTGTGAAAGAGTTAAGAGAACCTTGTTAAAATATAATTATTCTTCTGCAGAAGAGGTGGGCTTTATGCAAGGTGGGCAGAAGGGGAGCAGAGTCAAAACCCAGGCTTCTGGCTCAGCTTATCATTTCAACACGTACCATTACAAGATTTGCTGATGATCTGATTTAAAAGCAAACTTGACCCGTCATTGTAGCTGGGGAATCCTGTAAAATATTTTTTTACTATCATGCAGACGTGGTGTTCCCAAAACAAAACAGTCCAGGACACTTGTGGCAGTGGGGTGATGCTGGGACCTGCTGGGGTGTTTCACTACTGAACAGGAGCAGCAACTCGTGCCTTGGACAGATTGCCCTTGTGACAGTGGCTCATTAAAGATTGTCCCATCAGCTATGTTTCCATGACAGCCTCAGGTCTGACAAACGTGACAAAGCTGTGTTTTATCAGCAAATCCCCTATGGGCCCTAGTCAGGAAAGCATATGGATAAGGAGAGAAAATTATTCTTCCTGCTCTTTGTTACTGACCGATTGTGCTCTTTGTGTGTGAAGCGGCCAGCCATGACTGGATACATTTCTCTGCAATTTGCAGTACCTCCTGTGTGGGACTGAACCAGTGCTGACTCAATACATTTTCCATTTGTTAAGAAGTTTTATTTGTTGTTTTGGGGACCAAGTAAGCTCTAAAGGTCAGATTAAAGTTCTGGAAAATGAAGCACTGGTGGAGGTGCTACAAGGGAGGCTTGGGCACCTTTGAATCAAACTGACTTTTTTGCAGAACAGTTACAGAAATTCAGACAGCTATGTTGGCCAGGGCTGAACCTGTGGGGTGAGCAGTCGACTTGTTCTCTTGCAGTTACTTAAAAAAAATACCAGGAGCATGTAGTTTATATTCAGCTAATATCTCCCTTTGAAATTCGTCAGTGAACATCACAAGACGCAGTGATCTGCAACTGCTTGTTTTCTGTAGGTTATCTATTAATATGTTGTATGCCAAATCACACTCATACATAAAACATGGAGAAAACAAAAGGATGAAATTATAGACATGGAGAGCTCTTTCTCTATTGTCTATGTATCAGTCTTGATTCCTAGAAGGATCTGTAATACTAGTATTTTCCCCTCCTATGAAGGGAAGAAAAAAGAAGGGAAATAAGTTGTATAAATAAGGTAATATGACATAACTAATAAAAAGGAGGAGGGCTTTTTGAAGTAGAACATGATTGCCCTTTCCTGAATGGAATCAGATCTGCTTAGAAGCATTCAGTCCTTCCCTGAGGGGAATTACAGACAGGATGCAGCTTTGCTAATATTGGCAGGTATGGGAGGTTTTTTTTAACTGAAGTGGTAGACCCTGGATCTCTCTATCAGAAGGTCATGAGTTGAATCCTGGCACTACACTCAGGATGCTAAAGAAAAAGGAATCAGAATGTCTCTTAGACAAAATTTTGTCACATACAAATAGCAAATTCTAATTTCTGACAGAGGAGTGAGACACTGGAACAGATTGCCTAGAGAAGATGCGGATGCCCCATTCCTGGAGTGTTCCAGGCCAGGTTGGATGGTACTTTGAGGAACCTGGCCTAGTGCAAGCTGTCCCTATCCATGGCAGGGGTGTTGGAACTAAATAATCTCTAAAGGTCCCTTCTAATCCATACCATTTGATAATTCTATAAATTTTGTGACACACCAAGTATAGTCAGCGGGAAGATAAAAGACAAGGGATACAAATGGGTTTGTTCTCAAAGGATGCTATGCACCTCAGCAGAGCTGGGTGTTTGGCGAAGGAATACCTTTGTTTTACATTTTTAACAAATTCGAATCTTGTCTTGGGTTATGGAACCAATCTCTATTTTGAGAAAGAAGAAAAAGTCTTCTTAAGAAGGACAAGGTGTTGCTTAATGAATGAAGTATTTCTATGCAAGATTGAAATTCTGTTTTATTTTTGGCATTGAAAGTAGAAAAAGTAACACTTGAGGACAGTCAATCAAAGGGAGCTGACAACCATTTTATAAGGTGTGACCTTTGTATGTAGGTTCTGCTGGCAGCTGTGGTGTGCAGCCTTACCAATCATATTGCACATTCCTTTGCAAAACTACAGCAAAATGAAGCCTTAGGTGACTCATGAAGTTTACTGCAAAGTTTTCTTTGTCTCCTGGTAACAACCAGTCCCAGCAAGGTACCTCTTCCATTGCACCTTTGCAGGGATGGTGTAAGAAACTGTGGATGACATCACAGCAAACTCAAATTGCCGCAGTATTTGAAGAGAAACTACTCAAGTGAGACCAACATTTTGAGTTTTGTTTATACTGTGTTCACTATGCTAAGCCTTACTCTGTTTCTGTGGTTGTGGGTGTAGTAATAACTGGGTTAGTAAAGTTCAGGCCTGATAAACTGAGTGGAATATTGCCTTTTTCTAGCTGCAGCTCTTCTAAAGATACACACATTTTGATCCTCAAGAGCCATTAACTATCTTTTGGTTAAAAGGAAAGGTGTGTGAGTCAATGCATATCAACTTGCTCATCACTTTCTTCCAACCCTGTCATAAATCTGTGGCTAAAAATGTAGTACTTACAAAATCTCTCATCCCATATCTCAATGGGAAGTTTGCATTTCTGTTGTTTTTCTACAGCCAGCACATTCCTGTTGGCAGTACAGGTGGGGAAGTGGAAAATGAGTTTAAATTGTGAAAAAGTGCTTTGTTTTTCAGCTGGCTGCATCCTAGCTTGCATTTTTCATTCTACTTTGAAAATCTTCCCCCAGAAAAATGGGTCTGAACCCCAGAGAGTATTTCTGTAAAAGCAACTGAGTCATCTCACTTGGGAATTGAGAGAGCACTGTGACGTGGGATTATGTTCTTAGTGGCTAAGATGAGCAGATAGTTGGGAATTTGCTGTAAATCTATATTCTACTGTTCATAATTGGTTCTTTTGTGTGTAGTCATACAGAGAGAAAGCAGACAACAGTGCTCTGAAACAGGTTGGGGTTTTTTTGGGGTTTTATTTGTATTAATGTAAAAACAGTGTGACTCATAAGGAGTAAGGTGGAGAATTAAGAGAGATTTTTGTCTCTTTTTTTCCTCTTTCCTCATCATCAAAACCTTCCAACTAATACAGTTTTTGAAGCAGTTCATGTTTCACAGCTATTAAGTTTGCCCTACTTACACTAGCTAGGTGGATTATACATTTGCAGTTCCATAGCTGAGGCTTTATTAATAATCTTATGTATTCAGGTAAAAGTAAACATGACAAATATCTTTGTGAGCGAGTTAACTTGCAATAAATCAGTGGTGTATGCAAAGCAGCAGATCAAATCTCAGTGAAGTGTATCTGTGAATAGGTGATTATACAGATTTTTATTCTTCCTCTCTCCTTAGGTTAAAAGGACAATATCCGAAGGGGATGTGCAGGATATTGTATCCAATTCTCTTCTTAATCTGAAAGCTGTTATGTGTGGGAAAGAAATTGCCCACATTTCCAATTGTGGGAAAGACGTGGACAAATGCCCTGAAGGGCAAGAGGTGTGTAAGGCTGTCAAGAAACAAGGAAAAAAAAGGCATTAAAACTAATTGAATAATTAGATCTCATTCAAGCAGTGATTCATAGAACTTGGTTTTGGCTGCCTTTGGACAGAAACTTTGGAAGAAGCGGTAGCCAAGAGATGAATGAAAATGCGCCACAGTTCCCTTGGCATACCGCCTTCCAAAATAGATGGTGAAGCATCTCATGGAGCTATTAGCTGCTGTGTTAGAAAAGCTGCTTAGTCACAAACACAGCTACTCAGAGATGAGTTTTAAAAAGATATTCTACAGCAGCTCTAGGCGAAGCAGGGTTCATTTTAAATTGTCATTCATGCTGTCAAATGACTGCTCAGTAGCAAACAGAGGTGGAAGGCTTGAAGGGATCTAGACTGTTTTATTAGGTGACCAGGTTGATAAAATATATGAATGCTATGCAAAGGAGACATGGTAGTGTCTTTGACTTATCAAATGGAAAGCTTTTTACTGGCATGTAGAAGTTTGGTTAATCGTTAACAGATTAATGAATTTTACTGCATAAGAATTCTGTACCTGATGGCTGTCATAATTTCCTTTGTCTTCATGTAAAGGTTTATGTTAACTGAAGTCTAGTTTCTACTTCTCATGTACTGTGGAAATCTGATTTGTGGTGCTGTATGAATATACAATGATCAACCTAGAGATTTCTGGTGCAATAAGATCTGTGGGGAAAATTAGTATTTAGAAATGATGTGTTAAATCACAGACTGGATTGCTGGATCACATCCTTCAGCTGAAGGACCATGTCGCCAATTTCCCTTCCCTTTTTCCAGAAGAGGAAATTGTTCTAGCCCAGAAGTTATGAGATTTTTTTTTTTTTTTGGTAATTATTTAAACTGCTTTTACCTTGTTGTATACTGGCAGCAGATGCTTCTTTCATCTTGCTGTATGTGGAGAAATATCAATGAAAATGTTTTCAGCTCTGTTGCAATTTTTGGAGCAGTCTTTTTGCCAGAGAAATATTTTAAGACACTGGAAAACTGTAGACATCTGGTGCAAAAGGCAGTGACCCTATAGATTGAAATGGGTCATATCAATGTTGTTGAATCCTAAATTCCTTTTAATTTGAATATCAGAGAGTCATGATTACCCAGAGAACCCTAAGGAGGTTCCTGAAACAGCTCAAAGTTTAACTGATGCAAATAAGCCTGTACCTTTGTGGCATGTCTTAGCTGCAGAATATGCAATGACTGGGAAGCCCTGGTTATTTATTTTGGGGTTTGAAGTTGTCAGGGAGCATTACTGTGATCTTACACAGGAGTAATAGAGCTGGGCTGCTGCACAGACAGTCTAGTGGTAACTTAAAGACAGCCAAAGTCTGAGACCCCACTTATGCTGTTACTGAGCTAAAAATTTGAGATCCCATTATGGTGTTACTAAGAAAAGGACCTTTCTGATGCTTTTCCAGCTCAGACTGTTGAAGCTGTGTGTACACAGTAGGTTTTCTTTTCTTTTAGCCATGTGGTACATAACTGGACTTGCATCTTCATGTCTCTGGGCAGTTGGATTCTGCTATATTTTCTCTTTATGGATGATCCTGGTTGAAAAGTCTGCTAATCTACATTGGACCTGACAGAAAAAAATGTTATGGATATGATTTTGAAACTGAGGAGTGCGGCACTATAATAAATTGTGGCTCTCTGTTTGAACATGAGGATAAAATTCATTCCAGACCCTGTGTTCAAATGGAACAGTTTATGAATGGAAGCACACCCCTGGATTGTATTTCAGCATTAATCTCTGGTTTGGAATTGTGCTCCTTCCAACAAAGACAAGGATATATATTTTCTAAGCTTTCATTCTTCCACTCTTCAGATTGTTTGAGGATAAAATCTCTTGTGCTGGAGTTGGCTGTGGATTATATGCCATAAGAAAAATATTTTAGTTTTTTTGAAAATAGCTTTATATTGGGCTGAAGGAGAACTGGCTAATACTTGAGAGAGATCATATTTGTATTTCTTCTGCTTTACCCTGATTTCTTGCTATCCATGTCTTGTTTTATGTTCATCATCTCTGTCCCAGCTCTGACTCCTGTCAGATGGGGATAACTGTGTCAGGTGACATCGCAGCCATGTGTGCTGTCATTTGAACCATTGGCGTTCAGTGAAGGGCACCAGCTGCAGAAGGTGTGAATTACTCTTGGTTGTATTCAGATGGGCAAGCTGGAATACAATAATGGTGTAGTCATTAAAGAAACAACCAAATCAATAAAAACATACCTAAGCAGCACGTATTATAGGAAACTGGGAGTTTTGGACTGAAATCTGTTAATATTCCTGGCCCTGCTGCAGAGGAACAGAAGCTGAGTAATAGATGTTTAAGAATGAAGATGGAGCCAAAACCTCCTGTCAGTTAACACAGTGTGGTTTCACCCACTGCTTAGAACTTTTTAGTTTTAAACCTCTCAGATGGTTTATGTTACAATGTTGACAGAAACAAAAATAAGATGCAAAAAGAAAAGCTTAGGGAAAAAAGCTCTAGGTGTGATTTTACATGTGTTAACTGGAAACTTAATTTTTAAAAAATGTATTCCTTCTCACTGGAATATTTAAAGATGCTGCACTCCTATAAATTTGGCTGAGAAAAGTTTATTGATATCTGGCAATTTCTTCATCTCAACTGACAAGACAGTTTTAGTCTTGGTTTTACTGAGTAATAAGGAAGTGAAAGACCTTTGTTCAAATAGGATGCTCATTCAGTGTTTCAAAACATTGGTTACTCTTTTTTTTTAAATAATTGGAAAGAATTAAAAGGAGGACTATAACAAGGCTTCTTATTTCAAGTAGAAAATTGTGATAGAACTACAGCAGCTAGCTTGTAACATCGGGGGGGGGGCTGAATTGTTCAGGTACCTAAATATGAAGGACACACAAAAACAACTGTTCCAGCAAAAAAACCCTCTGGAGATGTTCAAACCCCACCTTGGACAAGATCCTGTGGAATCTGCTCTAGGTGAGCCTGCAGCAGGGGTTTTGGACTGGATGGTTTTCAGGAGTCCTTTCCAACTCAGTTACTCTGTGATTCTTTGACTTCTATAGCATGCTTGGAAACTGCAAATGTAGTATGTTTTTCAGAAGAGGAGAATTCAGGTCATTCTGATCATGATAAGCCAACTCAGAGGGAAAGGACATGTGAATCCTTGGAGTTTAAAAGGAAAAGATAGATTGTGCTGAGCAGTCTGATAACTCTGATTGCTCTATTGCAGATTCAGAGAAGTGGCGTGTTTGTTCTTTTTGGATTCTTTCTTGGTAGCAGAACCACAGAGAGAAATTTAGAATCAGTAGAGCAACTGGAGAGTGAACTGATAAGGGTGTTAAGATAAGACTACTGTTGAGACAACAATATCATGTTATATGGAACTTATTAATGAACTATCACCTGAGTATCTTGAGACTACTTTCATCCACTATCTCCATAAAAATGTTCCTTAAAAGGAATAAGCAGTTAGATTTTCTCCTTCTGCACAGCTGAGTTGGTGATTTTTCAGACTGAAATAAAGGAAATGGTATGACAGTGTCATCACCTGAAGATGAAGACAGCCTGGGTGGGCTGAAGGCAAGCAAACACAAATTTAAACTGAAACCAATCTTGTCACAGGAACTAGGGACTATATGAAGTGGAGAGCAAGCCAAGATTGCTATTGTGGCAGATCCTTTAAGTCCCTTATTTAGTACATAGAAGAAACACTCTTCCCTTCAACTGCTGATTATGATTTAAATTTTTTCTTGTTTTCAGTTTTAGTTCAGCTTCTTTTAATAGCCCTTACTGGTAAGAATATGTGTAGGCAACAAAGTGGGAACGGATGTTGCAAGTCTTTTACTGATGCTTTGAAAGCTGTAACACAATTGAGATAAATTAGTAGTACCAACAGCCTGTGAACTCTTCTCAAGAATGTTCTCTTAAAACAGAGGGTAGGAATTTGGGTCAAATCCATTTGTTAAGTGATGTACTAATTTTTTTTTTTTTGCTGTTGCCAAAGTGTTAGTTAAATAGTTATTTGTCTGCATGTTTCTATTTTTTGTTTCTTAATGGAAGCATTAATGTGTCTTTTAAAAATGCTTTTCTGTCCATAAACCATAACTTGAATATTTTCCAAAAGAATTTCTTCTGAAGCTAGTTCTTGGGGGATCCAATGTTGGATAGAGGAAGTGTGGGTTTTCTTTGTTGTTTATAGTGCCCAAAGACAACTTTAATTTTCACCCCCACACACTCCCTAATAAACCCCCAAACCCCATGTTTTGCCCAGATTCTCAGAGAGTACTCAGTGAGACTCAAATTGCTTGGCGAATCTGAGCAGGGCCATTGGACCCCTTCAATCAAAGTCAACGCTTATTTTCCCTTTCCCAGTTCCTTACAGAGAAGAGTATTTCTAATTTAGTCTTTGTTTCTCCTTAGATGGTTGAGTTTCCAGGTGACTGGGTAAGTCAGGCTTAATAATAGAAGTTTTGCACTATGTAGTGCTAGATAAAATAAAATAACAATCAAAAGTAGATAAACTCTATGTGAAACAAGTAAAACTCTTGACTAAATTAGAACTGAGTAAACACTTTTTACCTTGTCTTACCTTGACCTTATTACTGAATTTTTCAGACAGCTTGCTGTCTTAAATCTTCTGTATGATCTGTGGACATCAAAGCAGTCTTGTCTAACAGCACAATGATTAATGGGGCTTGGCTGAAGCAGGGTAGCTTTGAAGGAAAATATTTAGCTGGCAAGTAGCTTTTACCTCTTCCAATGGAAAAATAAAATTATTTGTTAAGATATATTTGCTTCTTAACATGGGTAAAGTACCTTGCTGACACTGTTTTGAAAGATTTCTGTAATACTTTTAATGAGATTGTCACAGTGTTTCCTCATGTGGAATTTTGGCTCCGTGTTTTTTTTGTCTATTTTCACTGGGCATTCACTTGTGGAATTACTCTGAAAATGTGCTGTATTGAAAACATGCTGTATTGAATGACATACACTGAAAGTCTCCCTCTTTTCTCGTAAGAAACAAGATTCCTTTTGCAACCTGAAAGCCTCATGTGTGTGGCAGGAGGGAAATACCTTCTGAGAAACATGCAGCTCAGCAGATGCTCCCTTGAAGGCGCCATCCCCCGGGCTGACTGATGAGCTTAATACTTTTGTGTTGAGTGAATTGTCTGCTTAAAGCAGCACTAATGCTCGTTCTAGCACTTATACAGCGCCGTGAAATACACAAGATGCAGAAGACACTACTCTTCCTTCCCTACAAATTATGTGTAGGGGAAGGATGGATGGATTGATCTCAGTGTAGTGAAACAAAATGCTGGGTACATCACTGTGCATTAACACATCTTTGGTTATAGATTTAAATGTTGTATTGTCATCTAAGAGTGTAGCCTTAGTGGGCATCTGAAAGGACTCACTGTTAACAGCCTGTTGAGTTTCAACTATGTTATTCATGATTCTTTCCTCCCTCCAGCTGTTTCCACAAATTGGAAAGGCTTTATTTCAGTTTATAAATGCTATTTCCCCATTGTTCATACCCACAGATATTTTCCACGCCCAAATAGCCATCCTCCCAAGAAAAGAAATCCTGGCCGTATAAAAGAAGCCATGTGGAATGATCCTTTGAGGAGAAAGTCCACAATGGCACAATATTGGATTTGCCATCTGCAAAGCTTCAGCAGATGGGATTCCTCTGTTGTGTGTCTGTGGGTGGGGACATGGGGGACGGAGCAGAATATGAGTGGGGTGTGGTTGCATTTCCCAAGAGCTCTCATTTTTTGTGTTGTGGCTCCAACTTTCCCATTAAAATTAGAAGGGCCAAAACTTGCTTCTGTGAGAACTGAATGGAGCAGTTTCTTGATGTTTTGCTACAGGATGGAGTGAATTTATCACACACACAGAAACTCCAACCTTATTGGCTTTTTGAAGAAAAGACTGGTCAAAGGGTTAAGAAAATGCAGCTGTCTGAAACAGCAGAGATAATACCTTGAAGCTGCCATAAAATTAAACTGCAGTTTCAAAAAAAAGCCCTCAAACTTCAAGCCATTTTCTCACATATATTTTCTTTAGAGCCTCATCTAGAATACAGCTACTCTGAAGAATCAGCCAAAGTGAAATTTCACGTTTTTCACACCTTTAGATTCCCTAGGATCAGAAAAAAGCTTCTTAACATGACTTTTGCATCTAAAACATAGGATAAAGAAAATGTTTTGTGTATGGATGTCCCACCATGCATTCTTCTTTAGGTTAAATAGGAGAATATTTGTCTGGGGAAATGAAAAGTAGGAGCTCAGATATTAGGTAATAGGCACACACTAGAAGATTGAGGCAGTTATTCTATCAGGAAGCTTCAGGAATTCATGTCTGTAGGAACCTGTGAATCCTGGTGCATTTATATACCTACAAATTTCAGTGCAAATTACAGTTAAAACATCTCATCCCTAAATAATTGGATGAGTAGCTAGTCATGAAAAGGTATTTGAAGTGAATTCATAATCTTTTAAATCTTTACTTTTGGAGTAGCAAAAGGAAATTAATTTTGTGGTAGCAGGGTGGAATCTGCTGTCAGTCAGCTTTTGCCCACTGTGCACTAGGCACAGGTACACTTTTATCTGCCTCTATAATACGAATCACCTTCCTGGCATCATAAAAGTGTTCATAGGTATTTATCTACCTTTTGGAGCACTAGGACTGAGTTTTGAATGAACTGTGGCCAAGTTTGTGGTACCAACTGGAAACAACATGGAATCTGGCAATGCAGACTTCACGCCAGATGAAGCTGTTTAGTATCTGTCTTGAATGTTTTGATTTGTTCATTAATCAAACACAGGGGAAAATCATTTACAGGAAGCTGGCACCAAAGAGTTTCTGTGTAATAGATTTTGGTTTCACCTTTAAAGACTTATTTATTGTGTGATTACGGAATTTTTAGTAGGAAAGTGTTGTTTATACTCTGTGTCTATACACAGATTTACTTCCTGGAAAAGAAGTTTTATTTGTGAAGTTTGTTATCAGACTGTGTGTGCAGTACCTCTATCTGTAAGGTCTATTTGTAAATGCACATTTTTTAATTCTCTGTTTACTGGTATTGGGAAGACGAGTGTGCATACAATTGAAGTGAAGGAGGAGCAGTGAAAGGAGGAGAGAAGTCTGAGCTGTAATTTCCTTTCTGGTATCACTCTCTATGAACAGTAGCAAAGGAGTGTCTGAAACTAGAGTTAAGGAGAGAACTGAATAAGCATAAACTCTATGAAAGACTTTCACTAAGAGAACTGTAAGTTGTCTGAGAATAAGCTGAGTTGGAAGGGACCATGGAGTCCAACTGCTGGCCCTGCACACGACATCACAGAAGTCACACCATGTGCCTGAGAGCATTCTCCAAATGCTTCTTGAGCTCTGTCAGGCTGGTGCTGTGACCACTGCCCTGGGGAACTGTCCCAGTGCCCAACCACCCTCTGGGTGAAGAACCTTTTCTTAATATCCAGCCTGAACTTCCCCTGACACAACTTCAGGCTGTTCTATAGTTGATCATAGCAAAATCTATTTTGACATTTTTGTTTTGAGTAGACAGGTCCAGTTCTGAAGGTATGGCTGATGCAGAGTTATTGTCTATAGTAACTACACTTTAAAATAAACAATAAAAATTTTTTCATATAGGGAGCAGTTCCAAATTGAACTTCTGCTGCATTCAGCTTAAAACCATAGGAAAGAAGAACAGAAAGATGAATGCCATTCTAAAGCTTGCTCAAATATGGACTCCCATGAAATGGGGAAAGTTTGAGTCAAACTCTGCTGTAAGGTCACTCATGTTCCATGACGTAAGAGAGCATGTGTGTTCAGATTTTACACCCTGGCCTTGTTGTGAAGATGATATTTCCATACGGGTGCTATACCAAATTTGCCCTACTGTGCGTGGAATGCTTTCTGCTTGGCAAAAGGCCAAAACATTCCCTGCAAGGGAGAAGGGGCTGAAATTTTATCTGATCAGAGTGTTAATCTGTGTCCCTTAGGCTTATCTTGTGGCTGTTTCTGTGTTGCAAGGGCAATGCTGCATATGCTTTTTCGATGAGATCATTGCAAAATCAAATTGCTGTTAAATTATATTTTACTCACAGTTCTGAACTGAGCTAAAGTAGGAACACCAGTGCTAAAACTTTGAGTAGAAATGCTGGTGCCGGAGCAACATTCCAAATGCTGTCTGGATAAAATTAATCATTTCACACAAATATTTCAAGTTAAGGTTACATGTTTCAATATTGTTAAACATAAGTGGTAGCACATTATGGCACTGCAGCCAACCTGGAAACAAGAAATGGCACCCTGTTCCTGCATGCACTGGCTACTTGTTATTCCTGGACACATCCAGCTGACTGTAAGGGCATGGGATCACATTTTCTACCTGACACATTTCTGAGGCTGCATTCTCCCATGCCCTCTCTGGCATTACAGATGTTCAGACCTGGATTGCAAGCAGAGAAGTGGAATTTGGGAAGCTTGGGAGCATTCTGCACGGGCCCATGTGATGGGGGCAGCACTTGTCTGAGAGCCTCTGTGGGTGTCTCTCTCCCCAGTCTGAGAACGAAGCGGTTCAGGCTGTAATGCTCCTCTGTGTCAGGTTTACTCCTGCTCTGCGGGCTGTGAAGAAAGATTGTTCCCTCAGCAGAACTCTCCAGCACAGTGGGTGTATTCAAGCCTGCATCTGGGAAGATAGTTAGTGCCTTCAGTTATGAAATTCCTATCATAGAAGTGTGAGTTCTCTGGAACAGCGGCTGGTCTCTTGAGAAGTCTCCAACATGTCATGTACACAGCTGCATGTAAATCATTTTCATAAAAGGAAAGAAGAGAAGCTCTTTCAAATCATCAAATACCATCTCCCAGCATGTGAAGGTTTAAAAGATATGTGATATCATTCACAGTTTGTTTGTGGATTTGTTTCTGTTTGCCTCCATCTAAACCCCTGTGGTTCCTTCCTGCCACTCTGGATGCAGCTCACATGGGAATAGAGCTAGAGTTTCTAGTTTTCTAGCTCTGCTGGGAAAGGCTGTTGCTGCAGAAATCCTCAACAGAAACTCCACTGGCAGGAGCCACTGTCCACAATGGTTTGGTGGCTGCAGTCAGCTCCAGTAGGTAGATGAGGAGGTGTTTCCCTGCTTCCTTCTACAAGGAATGTTAAAACAGGTTTAAGTGTTTCCAGTTGTTTCTCTGGCTAGTGCTTGGAGGCCTGATGAAAGGTGATTTATAACACTTTTGCTTGTGTAGCTTGTTGAAACTTTCCTTTCATGCAGATAACAAGGTCAGTGCTATGGGAGCTGAATATTTCCTTGGGAAAAGCACCTCTGCTGCTGGCTGTGTATACCTGTGACAGAGCAATAGGTTGGAAAGTGCTCTCTTCAGCTCACAATCAGCTTGTGATAGTAAGGGAAGAAAGCTTATGTACATGGCTGTTAAAGAGCACTGAGGACCATGATATAATTTAATTTTCAATACATCCAGTTCTTCATCATTATATCTTATAAAAATATCCTTTCTAGGAAAAAACATTTCCTTCTCTGTCGGACCTTACTGGCATATTTTACATTTGTGAAAGGCAACTCTTGAAATTCCTTATATTTCTTCTACTGGCTTTTCAGTGTAGATTCACACTTTCCTTTTTTTTTGTGTGTGTGTATGTGTAAAATTGAAATTCCAGCAAGGCTGACTTAGTGAAAACTGAATTAGTGTTGATGGCTGGAGAGAAATGTAATTTGATCTCCTGTCTCCAGTGCTTGAATCAGGAACTGAAATAATTGTTCTAAGACTCTGGTCAAGTTGCCAGAAAATGGAGCGGTGCTTCTGCCAGATGGTCACCGCAGAAGTGCCAGACATTCCTCCCCTCTTTGAGCTTGCAAGTGTGTGTATTTGAGAAGGAAAATACTCACAGGCAGCAGGGAACCGAAATGCTTTTCTCCCTGAGATGCTTGCTAAGTGTGAAGGGCTGTGCTGTGGGCAGCATCCAAAGGGATATCAGTGTGTGATGGCTGGTGAAGGGGTACAGGCACAAAGGCTCGAGCACAGGAGATGTCTCTGCTGAGCAATGACATTAGTCACTCTGTCACAGGGCTTGACAGGCAATATGAGGTAAATATGAGGTACATCCACCAGAAATGGGGCTGCAGGGCATGTCATACAGCAAGAGAAGCTAGTTCAGTTCCTGAAGGAATTGTGGCTCACTGGAAGAGATGATGTTGCCTGTCAGCTGCTAAGCCCAGCTGTACTGGTTAATGATTGGTGCCTTTAACTGAAACCATTGTGCACTACTACAGCCCTGCCTTGTAGGAGCTGCTGGTGCCATAAATCTTGATCTTTCTATTTTAGAAAGCTGTGTTCTTTAGGGATATTGTAAAGTCTCAGACTTTTTTTCCTCCCTGCCCCCCCTTTTTGTTGCTATAGCTACTACAATTTTCATTAACAAAGGGAGTAAGAAGTAGTTTGCTGTGCTTAGTTTGCTATTGTCATTCTGCCAATATTCTCTCAGTCATTTCTGCTCTTCTCTTTTTCCTCCAATCTCCCTTAGAACCAATTCTGTAAAGAAACTGCAGGAATCTAGGAACTGCAAGTCTCCTGCAGTCACTGCAGGGCTGTGTGTGCATGGGAGATGAGGCTTCTACCCACGAGCCAGGGACTCAAAAACTTAAATTTAGATTTGAGTTTGGGTTTATGCATTGAATTACCAGCTATGCAAACCCTGAGCACTTTTCACTCTCATGGATTTGCACCTGCTTTGCAGGACTGCAGGAATTTCTGTCTCTTTTGGTGAAGTCTAATGTCAGGTTACCACAGTATTGCAGATCCGTTTTTCTTGAAGTATCTTCAGAAAAATTCAACGTTTATTCCACGAGAAAGATTGTAGCCATGGAATGAAAACATACTGGAGCATGAGGAAAGGTGGGCTGCTTTCTCTGGAGGACACAGAGTGTGTTCCCAGTGTAGAGGGGAAGAAGGGGGCTGTATTTCTCTTCCACTCTTGGGGTTTCTTATTGCCCTTTCATCTTTCTAAAAAAATCTCTCCACTTTCTTGTTTCCCATTTGTGTTTTTCTCATAGTATGTTAGCTATCCTTCACCTCACCTTTGCTCTACCAGTCTTGAACTCTTCTGATGTTTGTCTGGACCTCACCCCTCCTCTCTGCTTCTTCTTTTGTATACATCCTCTGTTTCAGCAGCTGGGAGGAAGGTTGGGATTCACTCATTTTGCTGGGTCCATGCTTCTCTCTGATGATTCTTAGTTGTCTGAGGTGGAAGCTTAGGCAGGGCATGGACTGCATCCTTTCAGTCAGGCTGCTTACACCTCATTGTAGTTTATCATCCTGGGAGCACAGACGACTTGGATTTGTTTCTTTTGGCTTGGAACATGTAGAGTTTGAAGGAGAGGGAGGCGGTAGCCAAGGTGTTCATAGACATGAAGGGAATCTGAATCAGAAAACCACTGTGCTGCTCATGGCCTCAAGTCAGGCCAGTTTTAAGCCTCTATCTCTGGTACAGCAGTGATATTTGGAGATTTGGATAGATTCCTGAAGCAGTAGGGCAAACAGGAGTACCTTTGAGAAAATGGGCCATTCAGCCAGATGCCAGACTGGCACCCACCACATGGTGGGTGGTGGGCTTTAATCTCTGGCACTGAATTTGCAGATCTTACCTCTAAGCAGGTTTCCTAAGACTGTGACTGAAATCCATGTCAGAGCTCCAACACAGCTCAGAGCTTCTGCATCCTGCAGATGTTACTTTAAGTGCAAGAACATTATTTCTAAATGTAAACAGATACCTTCCTGAAAGGTTCCTGCACAAATCCCTAACACAAACAATGGACTTACTTGCCATCCTATTTGTTGCTGCTAATGCCTGTGTCCAGGTTCACTTCTGGATGTACTTTGGATACAGGGGAATTAAGATCTTCTCTAGGGGAATTAAAATCTTTTGTGTGCCTTTCTACAGATTCCCTGGATAACTGCCAAGAGCTAAAGAGACAGACCCAATGTTGTTCTCATATCTTTGTACAAGCCAAGACAGCTTTGGCCAGTGTTTTCTACTTACATCCATGAGGTCTCCAGCCCATACCTCATCCTCCCAGGGTGCTTTTATATCATAGTATTGAGACAGTCCTTGCAAACTAATAGTTTCTTCACTGGAAGCATTAGCACTGGCAGCTTGGGTATCACAGACAGGACCTGCTCCTGGGAGATGCTGGCTCAGAACAGTCACTAACACAGAGTGATCTAATCAGAAGGAGATTCGTGGCATCACCACATATCAGCTCTTGACCTTACTGAGGTATCCAAAAATGACTGCCCTTACTCCCATAATGTGTCATTAAAACACTTTGCAAGGCCAATAACTGCTAATAATTTTACAATTCTTTTTCTAGCAGGGCTCTGAGTGGGAGTCACGTGTGCCTGACAGGCAGGAAGGGAGGTGTGCTGACAGTTCTGGGCACAGCAGCTGGCTCTGTAGGATGGCTGTGACCCAGGTTTTACCTCAGATGATGCTCTAACAAATCAAAACCTACAGCAGTTGCAAAGCCAGGATGCTTCTCAGCTGTGTGGCAGACTTTGTCGGTCAGCTTTGGTGTGAGAAGGGTTCAGTCATGGGTGTCAGCTCAGCTGGGAAATTCCTTTTAAGACTTACTAAGACTTTCATCTTTGTTTGTTCACTCTGTGAATTGCATTGGGATATTTTTAGGGACTTGTCATACCCTGTGGGAAATACCAAAGGACACTCTATTTTCTCATTTATCATATTCTTTGTGATACAAGTGACATTAATGAAAAAGGATCTTTGTTCCTCAAAGCTAACCGTCATTCCTTAGCAAATTTATAATTTGTTTTTTGTGTCACAAGAAGCAATTCATTATTGTCAAAACAGTGTCCATGTTGCTATTAAAGCATTATGACTTCACTGAGGAGTAAGCAACAGGAACAGGTGAGCTCCTGAGAGTTAAATGGTTGTCTTTATGCAAAAAGTCCTGAGGGTGAAGGGAAAGAACAAAGGAAGAATAATACCAAAGAATTGTGATATATGTTGGGCATAGTTTCTAAGTAGACCCTTTCTACCCTGATATCTCGAATCAAGATATCTAAGCTTGAAATAGTCAATGCATTTTTTAAAATCTAAACCTTTTATTTAGCCTACACAGGGAAATCAGTATTTCTGATTCAATAACAGACATATTTTCTGCTAAATGTCGTCTTCCTTGATTTTCATATTGTTTTCCTTCCATTTGGAAGCTGTGATTGCCTTAGGTCTGCTAAGGGTAATAGAGGAGCTTAGCACTGAGTTCTTACCTAGTTCAGGCATTTGGACTGCAGTGTATTTCAAGTGAGGTCTGTTGTCTCCACCAGGTATTGCCCATTTTCAGTTAAGGGGGGGGAAAACAAGAGTAGCTTGAGAGAAGATAAATGAACTAATAAGAAGATAAAGTAGGGCAAGGAAGACAGAATAAAGGCACAAAATAGGAAAGAACAAGAACATCAGGAAAGGGAAAAGCATTTTAGGTGGCAGAAAAACGGGAAAGGAGGGTGAAGGGTGAGTGGAGAGCTATCTTTGCTTTAGGCAGAGTTTCTGCTTTTCACCTGCCTGGGGGGGTAACTTCTTTCCCCTCCAGCAAGTGCTGCAACATCAGTTTCCCAGTAATACCAGTTCAGTTCAGTAGGGACTGAACTGCTGAGAGGGTGGTTTTGGCATTGCAAGGGTCAATGGCAACCAAGTTCACCACTCCTGCTGGTTATAGTAAGAAGTTCGTGCTAGAAGTAAAGTTGCCACCTAGCTGTGAAAGCTTAGCAGAGAGACTGGTCACTGACTTGGTTGGAAACAGGCTGTGGATTATAGGAAGGGAAATTTTTGGATGAGACTGTGGAGTTAATCCCAGTCCAGAGAACAGGTATTCGTGATGGAATTCTTATAAGAATGTTCTCAGGAGTCTCTACAGGTGCTCTCTCAAGGCAGAAATCTTTAAACATTTTATTGGATTTTCCACTTCATCAGAACTGATGTTGTTCTGGAAGGACATAATTATCTGTTTTACTGGAAGGGAGTAGGCAAATTGCCACAAAGCAGGCTGCAATTCTTAAACAAGAAGTCAGCTGTACTACACCTCTTGACATGTGGGCAAACTCCCTTAAAGCACTCAGCACCAAATTAACATGTTAAGCTAACTTCTTATTGGCTAAATCCATTCTGTTGCAGCTACTGTTAAGAGAAAAATAAGTAGACACATCAATTATTATACATATATTTATGAAAGTTTGTATATATTGTAATTTTTCAAAAACATGAGTTTGTTTTAGCAGCCTGTAGTTCTTCCCTGTTATGACTTCCTGTTATGTCTCCAGGTCTCTGCCCTGTGGGGCAGACCAAGGGAATAATATTTTCCCATATTTTCGAGATCCCAGATCAGTGGAATTTCAAGGGGAAAATAATCTGCATGAAAAAGCTTCAGAACTCAAGATCTCAAGTAGATTTCAAGCCATGTTAGTGATAATGCCAGGAGAGGGCTTGGGAACCTACATTCAAAGGCTCCCTTCTCAAGTCATCAGACACCACATGTAAATTCTTCTTCTAGGTTCAATAACATCCATCTTCCACAGAAGGAGAGGAAGGAAGCAGTTCTTGGAATATGCTCACTGATGGGCACTGTGTATTAGAAAGCAGGAGGTTGTCTTGAAGCTATAAAGCAATTAAAGCATTCTGTGTTGCCTTGAATTTTCAGGGGCTTGCTCCAAGCCTCACTCCACCCAATCCACTCCCATTCACAGCTTTCAGTGAAAAAATACCTTCCACCTTTTTGGCAGTGAGACTGAGAGTGGGTGCTTCCAAAGTGTTGGGATGTTTTAGGAAATTAAGGAGAATTTCAAACTGCAGTAGGGAGGAGAAGAGGACTTACCCTTCTCCCTCTAACACTTGTTAACAGAATTAGACATTCAGTGGTGCTGTAATGTTCATGAGCCCAAAGCATGATGGCTTTCAGTGCCTCATCTGTCCATAAAAAAGCCTCAGGCCACGCTTTAATTTTAAAAGAGTAGAAGTGTATGGCTCATTAACAGATGGTCCATAAGGAATTTTCTGTCATGGGATCTTCCTGTAATGATAAAGATCTGTTAGGAAACATCTGCATTGCAGCAGCTCTTTTCAGTCAGGATGCTGAACCTTGCCAGGCACGAGCAGCAGATCCCCTGTTGCCATCACACCATTTTTCATATTTATCTTCATCTTTACTTTTTGATCCTGATAAATGGTTTGTGGAGGTTTTAGGCAAAATTGATATAGTGATTCTACCATTTGGGCTCATTAAATTGCCAGTTTGAGAGCTGTCCTAATCAAATTAGTGAAACTATGTCTGTAGCAAAGCACAAATTATGGCTAAATAAGGGTTTTAGAGGAATTCTTTACATTTACAAATAAAAGAGACAATTTTTAGACTAGTTTTGTTAAATGGTTTATGAGACAATGCAGAATCTGTGTGACATGACTATTTTTGGATTTGTTTTTAACATTATGTCACAATACTCGTGAGATTTTGGTTGCCATTGCTTTGTGACAAATCATTTGCAAACACTGTAGGTGAGGAATGCTCTCACCCAAGCCCAAGGGATGTGATTCTGACCCTACAAAGATTCAATAAACTTGCAGTCAGGATCATTTGAAGGATATAAAATAGCTTTCTACGCAACCATAACACTTAGTTTAGGTTCTGTTTCCTCATTTCTTTGTCTCTGTTTTATTTTTTTTTCCCTTTTTTTGGGGGTGATGTGGATTGGTGGATGGGTGAGTGGTTTTTTTGGGATAAGTCCTTCCTTACGGGCACCTCTATAAATGGCTGAATAGTTTTCTGCCATGGTCATCCTGTTTGCCTTTTCTCTGGGATGATACCATCATCACCTGCAGTAAAATATTCATCCAAAATAAGCACTAAAGGAAAATTGAATAGAAAAGTCACTTGATATCACCATATATATCATAGTCTCAACTGCATGGGAAGGAACACGCTTGTATCAGTAAATCTGACATATCTTGAGAAATTGTCTTTAGGAACTCAATTTATCTTTAGTTGAAAACAAGCCACTTTGTTCTACTTGACATTTAAGGTGGCTTTGAAATGTAACATTTAAGTAATCACTTCTTTTAAATGTTGACAATGATTTTTATCAAGCTTTGACATACTTTTCTTCCCTCCCCGTCCCCCCCCCCTCCCCCCCCCCATCTGATTTTGGTTATGGGAAAAGTGGACTCTCAAAAACAGCAGTATAAAAGCACACTGTATTTTTTAATGTGTCAGATCAGTATCCCATATTTTTGAGGGTCTCTTCAGCCTATTTTTGTCTAGGAAAGGAAAAGCAAATCTTGGAAAATTAATGCTACACATGCATGCTAACAGTTATTGTTCTCCTTATGCCACGTTTATCTCTCTTATTTTTCTCACTAAAGTGCTAATAAGTGATTTAGATTTAACACAGTAAAAGTCTTGAACTGGTGAGTGGAAAACATTAAAAAAACTGCTTACTCCCTGTGGAATGTACAGTCCTAGAAAGCTTGGCCAGCATTAGCAGGCTTCCTTTTTTGTCCTGAGCAATCCCTTTTCCAGTCGGAACAGGCAGTTCTGTAACAGTCCTGTAATCTTGATAATGTAACACTAACAATAACAATGAGACACTGGAGGAATTTAGGGAGCTTCAGTGCAGAAAAAATGTTACCAACCGGAGAGAAAAAAATATCTCTATTTAATCTGGGAAAATTGATACAAGACAGCGGAGAAGGACAAGTAGACCTGGAGTCTGTGGTCAGCATGATTGACTCTGCCTCTGGAGCTGCAATCTGCAGATTTTCTGACTGTGTTTGTGGCAGAAGTGCTTGGAATAAAGTGGTTTAGAGAATGTCCCTTGACTGCGATAGGTCTGTTAGTACAGGGATTTTTTTGTGTTGCAAGTCCCCAGCTTGCTTTGCAGCATCACATTTCAGTGGCTTCTCAAGCAGTCTGGACTTCCTGTGGGTTTGAGTAAACAAGAAGTTTCGTAACATTCCTTATTTTTGCATTAGCTGTGCTGTTAACGGTCATCAAAATTGGTAGTTCTGGTCAGACCCTGGGTGGCACTGCTGTAAACTGTGGTAGATATTTCAGTTTATAAACTAAGCAGCATCTCAGAAACCATCCATACTGGTGCCAGCAGAGCCACAGAATCCTTCACAAATGACTCCTGTAGCACCAGGTGGAGTAAATACTGTTCATTTTCTTTCTCAAGGGACTCTGCTGACATTTTAGGAATCTTATCATGACAATGTAAATTCATTCCTCCCTCATTTTGCAAAATATTTCTCAAGGGATTACAGTGACAGAAGAAATGACCACGAAGAGCTGTGCTTTACACTGGAGAAACATGAGATGTAGTCAGTGATGGGGCACGATATTAGGGATTCCTGCTTTTGCATCACTGGGGTGACATCCTGGCCTTTATCCATATCATCATGTTCTCTGTTCAGTCACAGCATGACATTGCTATTAAGATAGCAGAATGAAGGCAAAATAAATCATGGTGCTGGGCTGTTTTTTTGCTGATGTGAAGCAATGTCACAGAAGTGAGACCCATTTTTGGACACCTAAGTTTATGCACAGGGCTGAAATTAGGTTCACCACTTTTGGGATTACCAAACTGCTAAAAAAACAGCTAGGAATTGATAAAGATTCTTTATATTATTTGAGGTTTCAAAAGTGTCCTAAGACAGCTTTACATAAAGAATCCTGAGGCCAATAGAGAAAATTGCTTGTGACATTTTCATATCAAAGCAGATTTGAAAATTATATTCAAAAATCCATCATTGAATAAATGTCACTATTAGAAAATATTTCCATAATAGAGATGCACTTCAAAGGTGAGAAAGCTTTCTTTATTCCTTGGGATAGCTGTGGTGTGGTCAAACTTCCAGACAACAGCTATGGTGCTTGCAAGTATCACACAGTGCTGTTGCTGGGATCTCCACATACTCTGATGGAGGGAAGAACCACACCAAACCTGTGATATGTTGTGAACCTGGTATCCAGCTCTGTTCATCAGACAGGCCAGCACCTGAAGTACACACCTACTTCCCATAAGTTATTTCCATTTATAGCATTGGGCTCTGATGAACTTGGCTGTGGATGTGCAATAGCAGCAATAGAGAGGCAGGGTTTCGTTTTCCAGGATCATGACTACACTGATTGAATTTTATAGAATGAAAAGCAACCTGTGCCTTTACACAGCATAGTAATTCAAGGAGTTAATTGTCATTTGGGCTTGTTGAAGTTTAATTGACTTTTCTTCTCACAGATATCCACATTTCCAGAAGGCAGAAATGACCATGACTGCCAACAAGAACAGCAGTGTCAACAGCAGAGCTGGAGGGAGTAAAGTGCCTCAGGACACTCTGGATAGGTAAGTGGAGAACTGCAGGATTTGTAGATTTTGAGTAAAGTTTGTCTGTGTTTGGACCAACATGTCTGCTCAAGGGTAAGCAACCTCTATTCACCAAACAGAGCTTTGCTGAGCTGAGGGAAGTTTCTTGTAGGGAGAGGAGGAGCTAAAGTTTTCTTGTTGAACGATTGCTGCTCATGGGCTGGTTATGATGGGAGTGATTGCAAGGAAGGACTTGTGTGGAAGGTGCTGTATAGAGCTCAGAAATTTTGGGCTGAATTTCTCAGCCATGTGATTGCCTGTCAGCTTTCCTGCACTGCCAATCTGTAGTTTGTGTTTTGTGTTGGTTTGTGTCACATTTCCTCTGCTGTATCTATGTATAGTACAGGGCTCATGTCTGTTGCTTTGCCTATTTGTCCTTTCTGTAGCATTAAAATAATTTGCAAAGTAGATTACCTGTGTAATTGACAGTTAAGGGAAAACCTGAACTTTTTAAAATGTGCAGTCAAAGAAAGATACAGACAACCAGCAACCATTCTGGTGTTTTTTATTAGACATATTATGCTGTGGTAGAGGTCAGTAGAGGTGGGCTTGATAACCTTGTACACTTACCAGTTTGTGGGTTTGCCATCTCTATTACTATTATAAAATAGTAAAAAGATAACATAATGAGGGGTCAGGGTGGCTTAAGGAATTTCTGGAGGGATATTCATATGTAGATATTAAAAACAATTCCCTAATGATCTCTGGAATTTTCAAGTTCTTTATTGTCCTTCCACCAGTGAAGGCAGATTGGTGCTGGGAACTTGGGTCTAGGTTTTGGCAAACTTTGGACAAGTCTTTTGTTTCAAAATCATTTCCATTCTGAACAGCTTAGAAAGTACTGTGGGATACTAAGTTATTGGATAGCAACTGTCAAATAAACTGTCTTTCCTTATCATCATTAGTGGTTTTGATTAGAATTTGTCAGGAAAAGATTCTGTAAGTACAAGTAAGAACCTGAAGATAATTTCAGGAAAATCTTTACATTGCACTTGCACAAGTGAGGAGATGAAGAGGTGGTCATGCACCATTTCTTCATCCATTATTTTGCCTTATGTAATCTTCACCTGTGTCTGAGAAACCCTACAAGAGGATGTTATTTGACTCAACCATGAGCATTCCTCATTTGAGTCAGACTGTAAATCAGTGTTGTAAGTGCTGGCATCATAAAAGTTTAAAGTTTGCAAAATTTATTGTAAACTTGTTCAAAGATTCACTTAAACGGAACAGTAACTGTCTCTGTTTAGTGTGGGATTGGACTGGGCATTTGGAAACCTGCCAATGTCCTTTGTAATTTGTGGCAGTGGAGTTTCAGTTAGTGCTGATACTGGCATAACACAGGTGTAGCAGTCTCTTGGTTGCTAAGATAAATTTTTAAGAGCGATTTTCTTGCCAATCTTAGTTTTGTTGGGGTTTATTGTTTCAAGATTGTTCAGTTGATGATCTTAAATGTCTTTTCCAACCTCAATGATTCCGTGATTCTAAGATGCAAGGTGTGATTCAGGGATATGGTGACATCAGCTAGTTCAAGATATGATTCCTTATAGGTCAGGAGCAAAGGTCAGTAAAGTCTCTAGAAGTCTTCCTAATTACTTTGGCTGTGATTCAGATCCCTGTAGATAATGAGTTTAACTTTTAATAATAAAAATCCTCAGTGGAAAGAAGGTGCCTCCATGTAAATCTCCATACAGCTGCATGCTTTGCAGGCGCTAAGATTCTTGCAGTAACTAAAATTCCCTTGGTCCTCACCAGAGCAGGAATTAACTGTCATGAATCACCAGAGACATTTTTCTATCAGAGTTGTTTGAATGGCACTTCAGGAAATGAGGGAAAGACAGAGAGCAGAGTGAGGACGTTGTTTGGGAGGGTAACTGTGAGTTTCTCCTGAGAATCTGTGGGATTAATGGGTTTCTGCTGTGAGCACAGGAGGGGAAAAAAACTCTTGGACCTGAAGAAAGTAAAGTGTTTTAAATAAACCACGCTAACGCATTTTTAAAAGTTACTTGAAGTTCATTTACCACTTGTTAAAACCTGAGATTTTTGTGTGTTTTAGGAGAGAAAACCTTACTATGTTCTGAATGAGAAAATTGTAGAATGATGACAAGGGTGCTTGAGGGTAGGAAACATTTTCACTACAAGACAAGAGTAGATTGATTGTGGCTCTTCATCCTAGAAACGAAAGGATTGAAGGGTAAGAGGAGTACCTGAAATAATATATGGAACAGAGATGATAAATAGGGAAAAAATATTCTTTCCATTTAAGAACTTACACAAATCCAATGATACCAGAAGACAACAGGTTGAGAATCAGTTGAAAAGAAGGCACTTTTCAGCAGCATGTCTTTAAACCATGAAACTTACTGTTAAGCAATGCTACAATTAGACAAATTTATGGAAGAAAAAAAATCTTCCAAAGCCTTTTAGTCACAGAAATAAAATCTGTGAGCCAACAGACTCTTAAGCTGGTTAAGTTGCCCTGCACGTTCTTATTCTCTTCCTCAGGCACCTGCTGACTCTCACGGTCAGTGACTGAACCTTGGATCAGGAATGCTATTTTGGTCCAAGCCGGTGGGAACATTCTGATGTTGTTTGGAGCAAGAGTCAGTTACAGGAAGCAAATTGGAGAAATTGCAGAAGGGTTGTTATGCTTACAAAAGGAGACTCTGGCTTTCAGTGAACTTCCAGGGTACAATTTTAATCCTTCCTTGTGAGTCACTGAGGTGAATGCCAAGGAATGGAAGGATAGGAAAGCACCTTGTGTGTAGCTGGAAGTGACTTCTTAGTAATTTTGGCAGGAAGCAGCTCTGTGAAATCTTCTTAATCCTTCAGCAGAGGACAAAGGAGCCCATAGCACGATTGCAGCTAGTGCACAACCATGACCCTTTTGTATCAAATGAATTTGATTGCACCATAGTTATGAGGATCAGTGTAATGCTGAGGAAACCTTAAGAGAATAGAAGTCACAGAAAGGCATGACTTTGTGTGACAAGGTGCACTTGTGTTTTCTCTAGTGCAAGCATAGGTAGATGTAGAAATGACACTACTATCTTTGCCTTAAAAATCACCTCTACACTGTACTGTATTAAAACAAGCCAATAGTTATGTCTATGAAGTCATGCTCTAGTTAGCAAAATACAGTTTTCAAACTTGTAGGCTGTGTAGCATAACAGATACAAGGAGTAAAAAAAAAATCCTGAACAAAATAATTATATATTAATGTATCATTATATCTTAAAATTGCAGCTCAGTTTGATATGCTAGATGCAACAAGAACCAGTCCAGAGCTGAAAAATATTTAGAGTTGTGTGGCTACAGAATTTCTGTAAATAATTCTTAATGTCTTTGCCTCTGGCTAATATGCCATCTCTTAACTCTGCATCTTAAGACATTTTATACACTTGAGACTTGTCACCTGCTGCAGTAACTGAAGTACAGGAAGTACAGTTTGTTTTTAGAGGACCCCATTGATTTAGCTTTTTATCTGAGTTTGTTGCCTGAGGCATAAATAACATCAGATTTTGGAGATACAGACTTCTTCCAGCATATTTTTAAGTGGCAGAATTTCTCTTTGCCTGTAAATTTTTCTGTGGTTCAGGGTGTGCCTTATGTATGGGCCCCACCTTGGAGAATAAGAGAGAGCTTTTGAAAGCTCAAAAACATTTTACAAAAACAATTACAGTGGACAAAAATTAAGTTTGCTGCAAGTAAATGTTTCACTAGCGTGGTGACTTTGGTAGAATATATAGAGGGACTGCCATGATGAGCTAGAACAAACATCTTTCAGATTTAGTCTCTGAGTTTGATTTGGGAAGATAGCCAAAGGAGAAACCAACCCTTATTACAGTTGTGGAAAAGGACTATGTCTGAGGAAAACTGTCCTCAGAGGCTATGTGTCCGCAGAAAGCTACACCACTGCAATCACAGCTTTGTCACAGACTGGATTTTTTGATGGGGATTGTTGTCTCTCCACCCAGTCCCCACAGGAAAGGTGGTGTCCCCACCAGAGGATGTTGGTGGAGGATGTTCTCCAGCTGAGCAATCATGATTTATTGGCACAATAAGCTGGGGGTGCTGATATCAGGGGGTGCCATAGCAAGACACCAGAGATTTGTGCAAACAAAGGATTACATCTGCAAATTGCCATGAGCACCAAGTTGCAAAGTGTCTATTCAAATAACACTCATAAAACTTCTCCCTTCTAAATAATTTTTCTTGAATCTTTGAACAACATACACTCTTGGTTAAAACTGAAATCTGATATCATGAGTTGGATCTTTCCTCTTGCTTGGGAAGAACTGAGCTGAGTACCCACAAACCTCTAAATATAGGCCTTGGTTTTTATCTCCCAGAAGCGTGTCAGGACATTCCTGCTGTCACTGGCAGTTTGTTACCCCCATTAGCCTAACATACTGAGATATGTTTGCACTGGCTTTGTGGCTCCTTTTTCCTTCTTCAGAATTTAAGTTAATAAGACAGAATTTTTATTGGTGGAGCTACCTTACCTCCAGTGAAGGCAATAGAGATGCACCACATAGTCTGGACTAATATAACTAGAGATACCTCAAGGGCATTTCAGATGGATTGTTTATAATTCTTTAAGTATCAAATAAAATAATGACTTACATTTCTTAAGGCCATAGGTTGGTTACTAGGAATATTGTTTTGGGTTGGTTTCCTCTCTCCACCAGGTATGCAGGTCCATGCTCTGCTTTTTCACATGCACATCAAGGTCTTGTGTTTTATTACTGCATTTCTCTCAAGGCAGAAACAATCTAAGAGAGGTCTTAGAAACTAAGAAAACTTCTAGAAAAATCTTGAAGGAAGATTTTGAGCTTGTGCTTCAGCCTTAAAAACCTGAGATGTATGATCACTTCCAAAATCAGTCATATTCAAGCCAAGCTCATTCATTTTTACATCAAATGTATTTATTTGTTTTAAAGTGAAATTAATTCTTGGTCCACATTACTAAATCCAACTGAAATACTTTGCTTCCCTTGAAAGGATTATGTGGTTATGGACTGGGCAGAAGTCTAGAAATACTTTGCCTTAGGAATTGACACCTCCAGAATTCTTAAATTAAAGAATGTGTAGATACATCCATTGCTGGAATTAAGCAGTGCTCTGCTGTCAGTGCTGGAGTAGGGCTGGCAGTTTTTTGCTCTGCTGGCTTGTCCTTAGAGTGCTTTATTCTCTTCCCTTTCCAAAGTAAATTTTTCATTTCAAATATAATCTCATGTGTTGAGGAAAACTCATCTGTTTAGGGAGAAGGGTCATCTTCAGAGAGGCAATGTCTGTGCAGGACTTGTCTCTCATTTAGAGACATCCCTTTGTGGATGCAAATGTAGGGCCTTTTGTTTGTGTTAACAGATATGTAGCAATATGACTTCAATTCTTATTTATCCAATCCTCCTGCTACTCCTAATACAAGAAAAAAGGCAAATTAACCAGTGCTCCTCAGCTCTGTGTTGAACTGTAGGCACTGCCTAAACTTATTGTCAGGTCAGTCATCCAAAGGTGATCCAGTCTGCCTGCACTGACAATGAATTTTCTTGTGACTAATGCAGAAGAGCTGTGCTCACATCCAGGGTGGATGACTCCAGGGGTAGATAGGGCAGGACAACACTGAACAACTCCCTCGCTATCAGTTACAGAGCCTTGGGAGGGAGATAACACTGCATTCACCACAGTGGAGCCCTGGTCCTACTGTAAAAATATTATTACCAGTAAGATAAACAAAATGTAACTAATTGTATTTATGTATTTCACATGAATATAAAATGAAAGACTACTAGATTTATTACACACCCTGAGTTTTCTGATTGGAGAGCATTGTGAAGAATGCAATAACTTGCAAATCAAAAGATGCATCTTCAGCTCTCTGTATTGCTGTAAAGCAATGAGGTTTTGATCTTACTGGAAGTTCTAATGTGTGTAAAATTTTCCCACTAATTTTTGTGTGATTGCCACTGTCTTAGCACATTAATGATAAAGTATTTTCTCATCTCTTACTCTTTCCTTGCTTAGTATGTGGACAGTATTGCTGTAAGTGATAGAAAAGCTGCTTGTTTCCCTTATGGATGGCTGCATTTCAATTACAGGTGGAAGGCTGCATTTTACTTAAAGGTGAAAGGTGCTGTCTTCCTGGGCTTACACTTAGTACATAGGAACAGGGAAGGCAGCAGGTCTTGAAGTGGTTTCTTGTTGTTCATAACATGTGCATGGTTTGGAAGGTTAGTGGATGCTGTTTTGTGCATATTTGGGCATGCAAGTTTTATTTGAGGACTCTGAAGAGAAGGGAGTGAGACCAGTTTGAAAATGAGAGTCAGTTATGTATGCCTAAAGCAGGAAGCCAATGTTTCTTTTCATTTTTATTTTAAAATAAAAAATTCTGTTGCCCCATCAGTTGTGAGGTGGCCTGGGCTAAAACATCTCCCAATTTTTCCAGCCAGAGCAGCCATCAGAGACTTTGTTAGAGCAGCAAGAGGCCTGTAGTGTGAGTTAAGCTCACATGGTCTCAGCACATCTCAGCCTCTCCCCACTGCCTGGGACCTCTCCCCTCTTCTGTGGGAGATCTCCTGGCAGCTGAGCAGGGCTCAAGGCAACGAGGCTCTCCACACTAAACTGCTGAGATGCATTTTCCTGCCAAAAGTAGTTGCCTACTGCTCAGAAGTACTAGTGAGAACATTTATGAGCTCTTTATGAATTTGTGAGAAAGAAAAACAACAAAACCCCTGTAGAAAATGTTTGTTACTTTAGAAGAGAACCAAGTTTTAATATTTTGATGGTGAGCTTGAGAACAGGAAGAATAGTGATTTAATAAAATTCTAAGACTAAGCAATATGCTCAGTTATTGGAGCTGTGATGAAACACAGCTTTTTTATTTTGTTTAAACCACTGAGAAAACTGTACAAATAAACTTCAGCCAAATAACAATGAAAACTGAATAACCGATATGAAATCTATTAGCATATATTGTACCCTTTGCTTTACAAGCAGAAACAGTCTGACAAATTTTCAGCAGCTCAGTTCCCAGCAGTGCAGAGTTTCATTTGGTTCAGAAGGGGATAAGAGCTGTTTACCCTGTAAGACTGGAGATGCATTTGGAACGTGAAGCTCTGGCAGCTCAGCTCTGAACTGGGCCATGGGAGGTGGGAGGGCACCTACTGCCATCGGGAACAGAAACATTTGCAGTGGGAACGAGTCAAAGTGCTGGTTCAGATGACCCTGAAACCGGGAAGGGTTTGAATACAGGCTTTGACTGCAGTGCTGCCCTTTATCTGGGCGAGCGGCAGCGGTGCCGTCCTGATTTCCGATGGTCCGAGGCACAGTGTTCCCCTCCCTCGCCCTGCTCGGCACTGACCCCGGCCTGGCAGAGCTGAGGCCGTGCTGGAACCTCTGCAAGTCATTTTAGCAGGGCTGCAGACACATTCTGATGAGCACAGTGGTCTACAGACATGAGAGGAATGAGGTGACAGCTTCTAGTTAGATGAAAGATAGAATTGGAGAAGTGGACCTACTTCCTACATCTTTTGGGCTTCCTCAAACAGTTGATAGTGGGGAATTTGGCTGTTCCATTTCTATTGCTGGCTGGCTATTCACTTTAATGTAAAAAATCCATTCAGGAAGAATGCACTTGTCAGTCAAAAAATCACTTTTTCTTAGCTGGAAATGTTATCAATATCTCCCTCCCATTTGCATAGGTTCTGAAGAAAACAGCCTAACAAACCCTAAAGTTTTGATTGAATTTTGCTTCATAAAGCTTCAGATCAAGTTGGCTTTATTATTACTTACAGGCTACAGGAAAGTAGTGAATTTCTTCCAATTGTAATTTAATTCTCACGACAGTTTGAATGCTTTATGCTTTCATATGTAGCAAATAATACCTTATCATTAAAATTACCTTTTCAATTAAGATTTATATTTGCCAAAATCACTGGAAACTAAAAAATTAAAATGAGAAACTAACAAGTCTTTAAAAAACAGAGTTCTAGATGAGAAGTTACACTAAAGAGGCATTTTCAATGCAACTATTGCAGTGTGAAAACTTTGTTTAATCACTACATTTACAATAAGGTACTAAGATCTGAACTAAATTTGGATATTTTTACAGAAAATTATTACAAGAGCTTGATTTTGGGTATGTTTCTGATATCTTTCTAGTGCTTTTACTGCACTGAACTGTAGTGAATAGAAGCAACGAGCAAGACACGTCAGAACACTCACAGGAGTCCCCACCAGTGCAGTATCAGAGAATCAGAGCACAAGTTTTATGTGAATTTGGTTTTTTTGGGCTACAATAAGAGGCGAGACTGAAGTCCTCAGGGAGTAGGGCATAGTAGTCATGTGCATATTATTTTTACACCACAATGCCTATATTTCAATTTTTCTGGGATGAAACTCTATTGCTTTCTGGACCAGGGAGATACTGACATTCTCACTGAAAGACCACCAAGGATGCAAGTGATGAGCATTGCAAATGATAATATGTGTTCTGTGAATGTCTGCCTATTTAGGAGCTGTCTGAGACAGTCATCTCTTTACACTTGAGCTCTTGAAAAGCCACCAGTATGGGAGAACAATTTCCATTCTGTGCCCTAATCAGTCTGGATTTGAATCAGTGGCTTAGAAATGAAAGGGTCTGTGTTGTCTTATCAGTTTCCTGCACTGTTTGGTTATCCTAAAGAGATATTTTCCACTTGGGCAGAACAGAGCATTAAAAGAAGAGATAGCAGAATTTTTGAAGATTGAATTTGAAAGGAAAATCCGAACATAATAAGATAGATAATATATGTTTCTCCCCTAACTGGAAAAAAAACCCCAAACTCATTTGCCTGGGAAAACAAAGCAAGAAGCGCACAGACATAGCATCCTCACTGGCTTCATCCTCTAAATAACATAGTCACTATTCACCAGGCAGTATTGTGTGATGAAACTGGGAATTAGCCAGTGATTGATTCAGTCTCTACACTGAACATCACCCTCAGTCTTCACACTTGAGGAATGAACATCGACAGCAAATAGCCTTAAAAAGCAAAATAAACTGTAAACATTTTTCTTCAAGCAGGAAAATAGGGGCTAGTGGAAATACACAGGTAGCATCCATATTATTACGATATATACCTGCAGAAATGCCTATATGCTCTCTCCTGGGAGAGTTTTTCAAAACTTTTGTCACAATTCCCATCATGCATTCTGAGGTTATTTCCATTCTGGCCAAGGTCCTGTGTATAGAACTGGCAGTGTGCCACAAGGGAATGTGAACATTCCCTTGGCACCAGGGAACTCTGGAGCTGTTGAGCAACAGGCAGCAATGTGCAGGCATCTGGTAGGATGGCCTTCAGTGCTGAAAGCACCACTAAATATAACAATTGTAACAGATATGATGTTCCTAATAACTAAATAGCACTTAAAAAGTTGATTTAATGAGTCAATCCATAAAACTCTATCGTAGTCAACAGGAATGTTCTTGTAACAGCCTGACTGCTTTTATTGAGAGCCTAAATATCCTGTTCGTTATTAACCAGATATGGAAGTTTTGCCCAGAGTGTCTGTATGTTGCTCCTGAAGATCTTTGTTAAAACACTATTTTTATAAAGGGAATATTTTATGATTATCATATGAATGATGAGCTTTAATGCCAATATTCCTTAGTATTTTACTGTCAGGGAGCTGTAGGAAAATGCTGAAGTAAATGAGAAGTATTAGTTTGTTTTCTTCTCTCCTTAGCTATAGAAAGAAAATGTTAAGTCTGTAAAGCAGGTTCACTTCAACACAAGTGATCCATAATACTGTGGCTGTACAGCAAGTACTTCTTTGACAAAAAATTAACAGCAGCTAATAGATGGAAATGGTATTTTTCATTCTGGATTCCTAGGATTAGCCCACCATGCATCACAATTTCCTAAAAGTAAGCTTTTTCCAGGTAACAACATAACTATTTGAGCTGTAAAAGCAGAATTCATTGCAGCGGCAGTAGCACAGAAAGGCTTTGTGATTCAAATTCTGCTAGCGAAAAGCCCCGAAGGTCCTTTTAACAGCTAATGCTGGCAGGCAGCTGCGCTGCTGGTACAGGGGACTTCTGTGCCCGGGATGGGGCAGTGTTGGTGACACTCAGTGAGGTGTGGGTAGTGTTGGTCAATCCTCCTGTTGTGACAGATGTCTCCAGCTGACTCACCTTTTTTATTCTGCAGTGGGGTGCTCACCCCAGAGGCAGCTGGGACCGAAAGAGGAGCTGTCAGCCCAGAAAAGTGAACAAATGCCCAGTAACGAGACTGCTCTCACACGAGACCTCTGCCCCTCAATGTGCTGCCGACTTGGGAAGCTACTTTTTGTCAATACAGGCAGACAGCCTGTGGCCATTTGTTGGCAGAGACCTGAAAGCGTTTGAATGTGGATTTTTAACCTCTCCCTTTCCTGTCAAGCAGTACTGTCACCCATGTGGGCTTCAAGATAGGGGCTGAGCCTGGCAGGCTTGCTGTGTCTGTGTGTGTGTGTGTGTGTGTGTGGTTTGGTCCCTGACACAGCTTCTATGATTTCTTTAGCATCAGGCAGCTGGATTGCCTCAGTTCAGAGCTTCAGGAATGAACTGTAAACTGTTGCTTCCTGTAACCTTAAAATAAGAACCTCAATTTTTGTGGGCTACCAGGAGCAAACTTCTGGCTTGCCAGATTTCCCACACACCGGTCCCTTCAAAGCCAACATGTGAGATTGCAGAGAAAGGCTTTGCTCCTGTTTTGTTAAACATTAATGGCAGTTTCCTCCCCTTAAGCACACAAAGGGACAGAGGTTTGACAAACACTCTCTGTGTGTCATTTGCTGCTTGACAAGTGAAGCAGGCAGCGTTCAGGGAGCACAGAGGCTACGACAAAGCACGCTGGACTGAGAATTCCTCCTTCTCCATTCTGCATCTTTCCAGGAGGGAAGAGCTGCTGAGTAAGTCTGGGTAGGCTGAAGCGATCGCAGTGGTGGGCAGCTGTGTGCTTGTCAGAGGCACGAGAGGAGGAAACTAAATACAGCAGAAGGGAAGAGCTTGAAGTGCCACAGCACTGAATTCCTTAGTGTCCTTTCCCACAGCCAGTTTTGCAGGAGATGAGCTGTCTACTCACAGGCAGGAACTCAACTCCAACCTTCTGCTTACTGAAAGTAGCTGTAACAGTGGCTTTAATTTCCAGAGTTTGCAGTTCTGGTGTAGGACAAGTGACTTTGTGGGACTAATACTCATTTTTACAGCCCTTCTCCTCCCTTGCTCCCTCTATCTCTCTTGCTCTCAGGCAGAATCTCATCTCTCTAAGGCTAAATGCCTGTTTCTTGTCTGTTTGATGAGATTCCTTTTTATCCTCTTTAATTCTTAAAGGTGATTTTTAAGTTACACAGTGGTGCTCATACCCATGCTAAGCTGAATTTGTTTTTATTGTATAGAAAGTGTTGGTCCATTAGAGAGAGACAACAGTTGTTTATACCTAGGCTGAATATGCCTTACAATGACTGTACTTTCCTAACTGCTGAGATGAAAACACAGCATTAAATGAGGTGCTGCTGGAACACTTTTGTGCATTGTGTTGGTTTTGATGTCTGGTTTCATGTTTTGGGGTTTTGTGGCATTTTTTTTTTAATATACTTTCTGTGAAATGTGCTTTCTTGGCTATGAGACAGCTTGCATTTTCCCCCCATTGAATAAAGAGCATAAGTCACAGGTTTTTGCTTTCCAGGAAAAAAATCAGTATTATGGGTCCAGCTCCATGAGGTTCTGAGGGATGTAATTTAGGGTCAGAATCTGGACTTCAATTTACTGCTTCAAATATTCATTATCTGAGACCCCATGGGTTACTGGAAGGAGTTTATTGTACATGTTGTAGTCTGTAGGGAGCAAATATTTTTAGAGCTGATGAGCTTATAAATGTTGCCTGTTGGTTTTTCTTGCTGCTGTATACACAGATGTTGGTATTGCCTCACTTGCACCATAGCATTTTCATTTTCTGGATGCTTTGCCTGGTGCTACCTATGTAGCTTCCTGTAGGGACATGAAACTGGAAGCAAAGGATGTGTGACAGGAGAAATGTCTTCCTGCTTTTAGTTGCTCTAAGTTAATGTTTAGTTACCCTAAATTAAGCAAAGCTTTCAGTTTACTGTGCAGCATTTCTGTTGCAGGGCAGTGGCCACAAAATATTTTCATCCTTAGGGTTATACTGCATACAAATTCTCTCAAAAGAAGTAAAAAGTGAAGTGAAATGTTAATATATAGGCCAGCTCCTTATAGAACCTAGTGTAAAACTAAATCCACAGTTTCATAAGAAGCCAAGGCCTTGTGAGAACCAAATGCTTATAAAGGATATATAAATCCCCCAGCTATTATTCTGATTCCAGATTTAGACTTGAAATCCCACAGCTCCCATAGGTGTGGTGCTGAAATCTGGTCAGGGAGACTCATTTCAGCTGGATGAGTAATAGACACGTTTAAGTTACCCTTGATCACGGTGAACAAAGTCGTGGGGAGTGCCTTTCTGTGACCTAACTCTGCTCCTGTTGACAGTTGTGGGCAGCAAAAGGCAGAGAGAAGCCAATGTCTGAATCTTTGGGAAAGTTTCCTTTAGGTCATATTTCTGAATATTGGTGTGCAGAGTGCTCCAGTGCTGGCTGATTGTTCATTTGTTAATATGCAGTGAAACTGAATTAGGGCCAGTTGTAGCCCTCAGTCAAGTTAAATTCAGCCTTGTCTGGACTCTTAGGTAAATAAGTATGATAGCAACAAGCACTGCAAGTCACAGCTTGGCTTTTTTCTTTTGCTTTTCCCCCCTCCCCCTTTACTTTTTTTTTTTCTTTTTCGGTTTACGTCTATATGCCAACAGATTGGAGAATAAATAGATCAAAGAGTTTTTCAAAGCTCTGTTCAACTAAGGAAAAACCCCAACAACTTTTGGCTGGCCAATTTTTTCATGTGACGCTCAGTTGTGGGTATGCCCAACACATTTCCTCATTCCTGGCTTGTTCAGCTAAAAGTAGAGTGAAGCACACTGCAACCAATCAGATGTAGTACCCTAATTTAATTTGCAGTGCAAATGTTATTTAAACTGAAACTTTGTTTTTCATAAGCGTGCGTTTGCACCAGATCAATGCCTTTAATCTTCCTGTACTAACTTTTGCATTAGTTTGGACCTTTAGCAACTTCTCCTTAGCAGCACTCGATTTGTGCTAACATAAGCCAGAAAAAAATCAAACACTGGTTAATAGATTTTTAAAAGAAGTGAATGAAAAGAAATTCCCTCATAAATTCAAGTCAAGGATATAATTTCTTAATCTGTAGAAAGCCATTGTATTGGCCAAGGCTGAGCCCATCAGCGACGATGGCAGCGCCTCTGGGATGATGTATTTAAGAAGTGAAAAAAGCTACTGTGCAGGAGCCATTGCAGCCAAAGAGGAGAGAGTATGTGAAAGGAGCAGCCCACAGGCACCAAGGTCAGTGGAATAGGAGGGGGAGGAGGCGCTCCAGGCAGCGGAGCTGAGATTCCCCTGCAGCCCGTGGTGCAGCCCATGGTGAGGCAGCTCTGCCCCTGCAGCCCATGGAGATCCACAGGGACACAGAGATCCACCTGCAGCCTGTGGAGGACCCCATGCCAGAGCAGGTGGATGCCTGAAGGAGGCTGTGACCCCATGGGAAGCTTGTGCTGGGGCAGGCTCCCGGCAGGATCTGAGGACCCGTGGAAAGAGGAGCCCACGCTGGAGCAGGATTGCTGGCAAGACTTGTGATCTTGGGGTGGATCCACACTGCGACAGCCTGTTCCTGAAGGATTGCACCCTGTGGAAGGGACCCACCTGGAGCGGTAAATGAAGAGCTACAGCCATGGGAAGGAACCACCTTGGAGAAGATTTTGGAGAACTGTCTCCCGACGGAGACACATGCCAGAGAGAAGAAAGACTGTAGCTACCTCCCATGGGAGAGACTCCACGCCGGAGCAGGGGAGAAGTGTGGCTGTCTCCAGTGGGAGTCATCCCACGCCGGAGCAGGGGAAGAGAGTGACTGTCTCCAGTGTGATTGACCCCACTCCAGAGCAGGGGAAAAGTGTTCCTGTCTCCAGTGGGAGCAACCCCATTCCAGAGAAGGGGAAAAATGTTCCTGTCTCCAGTGGGAGCAACCCCATTCCAGAGAAGGAGAAAAATGTTCCTGTCTCCAGTGGGAGCAACCCCATTCCAGAGCAGGGGAAGACTGTAGCTGTCTCCAGTGAAAGCAACCCCATTCCAGAGAAGGGGAAAGACGTTCCCGTCTCCAGTGGGGACAACCCTATTCCAGAGCAGGGGAAGACTGTAGCTGTCTCCAGTGGGAGCAACCCCATTCCAGAGAAGGGGAAAAATGTTCCTATCTCCAGTGGGAGCAACTGCATTCCAGAGCAGGGGAAGACTGTAGCTGTCTCCAGTGGGAGCAACCCTATTCCGGAGCAGGGGAAAAGTGTGCCTGTCTCCAGTGGGAGAGACGCCATTCCAGAGCAAGGGAAGAGTGTAAGTGTCTCTAGTGGGAGTGATCCCATGCCAGAGCAGGGGAAGATTGTAGCTGTCTCCAGTGGGAGCGACTGCAGTCCGGAGCAAGGGAAGAGTGCAATAAGTGTCTCCAGTGGGAGTGATCCCATTCTGGAGCAGGGGAAAAGTGTGATTATCTCCAGTGGGAACGGCCCTATTCCAGAGCACGGGGAGAGTGTAACTGTCTCCAGTGGGAATGAGCCCATTCCAGAGCAGGGGGAGAGTCTGAATGTCTCCAGTGGGAAAGACCCCATGCTGGAACAAGGGAAGAGTGTAATGACTGTCTCCAGTGGGAGCGATCCCATTCCAGAGCAAGGGAAGAGTGTGATTATCTCCAGTGGGAGCGATCCCATTTCAGAGCAAGGGAAGAGTGTGACTGTTTCCAGTGGGAGTGATCCTATTCCAGAGCAAGGGAAGAGTGTGACTGTTTCCAGTGGGAGCGATCCTATTCCAGAGCAAGGGAAGAGTGTGACTATTTCTAGTGGGAGTGATCCTATTCCAGAACAAGGGAAGAGTGTGACTGCCTCCAGTGGGATCAGCCCCATTCCAGAGCAAGGGAAGAATGTGACTGTCTCCAGTGGGATCAGCCCCATTCCAGAGCAAGGGAAATGTGTGACCGTCTCCAGTGGGATCAACCCCATTCCAGAGCAGGGGAAATGTGTGACCGTCTCCAGTGGGATCAACCCCATTCCAGAGCAGGGGAAATGTGTGACCGTCTCCAGTGGGATCAACCCCATTCCAGAGCAGGGGAAGAGTGTAATAACTGTCTCCAGTGAGAGCAATCCCATTCCAGAGCAGGGAAAGAGTGTGACCATCTCCAGTGGGAATGAACCCATTCTGGAGCAGGGGAAGAGTGTGACCATCTCCAGTGGGAGCGATCGCACTCCAGAGCAGGGGAAGAATGTGAAGAGTCGTCTCCATGAGGAAGAAGGAGCAGCAGAAGTGTCGTGTGAGGAGCCGACCGCAGCCCCCGTTCCCCATAGCGCTGAGCTGCTGCAGGAAAAGAGGTAGAGAAAATCAGGAGTAAAGTCAATCTCAGGAAGAAGGGAGAGGGGTGGGGGAAAGGTGTTTTTAAGATTTGGGTTTATTTCTCATGATGCAACACAGATTTGATTGATAATTAATTATTTTTCCCCCAAATGGTGTGAAAGTAATTGGTAAGGAATATCATCCTGTCCTTATCTCAGCCCACGAGTTCTTTGTTATATTTTCTGTCCCCTGTCCAGCTCAGGAGGGGGGAGTAATAGAGCAGCTTTGGTGGGCACCTGGCATCCAGCCACATTTATGCACACTGGAAAGTGTACCAAGGGTCATGTTTGTCATCATAGCTGGAATGTATTTTGCATTTCATAAGGTCAGAGCTACTGAAGAAAATCATAAGAGAGGCCAGGAGTATGAACTTTGAAATCTTTCTCCTTCACATACAGGATGCAACCTCCAAAGATGAGACACGTTGTATACTCAATTAACAGGTTTCCTTCTCTCTTTCTTGCTTTGGCACTTCCATGAGTCATCTTTTACTTATCAACTGCTCCCTCGCCTTTCTGCTTTTCCAGGTGCCAAAAAAAAAAAAAAAAAAAATCCTGCATCTGATTTCTTTCTTTCAGTTGTTTATATAAAAGAGAGATATTGTGTATGTGTGAGAGATATTACTACTGCTTCTGTCCAGAACTTGTTAGGAATGTTGGGCTACCTCTTAGAAAAGAAAAAAAAAAGAAAAGTAACTTTTGGTAAGAAAACTGTTTTGCCTGTTCTCGAAGGTTGCAATAAATATGAGTGTATGTATGAGTGACAGACAACTTTAGAGATGCAGTTGCATAACTGACTGGAAAGTTCACAGAGGATGGTTATACCATGTATTATGTTGGAAAAATAGTCCAAGTTTGAGACACACAGATCTTTGGTGGTTGAAGCAGGTGGAAATCCACTTTTCTAAGGGACAAAAGAGAGAGGGCAAAACTTATAAAATGAAGTTAAAGGTGAAGAACAAGGGCACATTTCTCTAGCTGTGTCATTCTAAGAGTAACGCAGTAACAAACAAAAAGCTGTCAGACTGCTTTATCCATGTTACAGAAACGTGTACAAAAAATGTGTTTCAGGGAACAGATAAGTTTTCCTAGCATGGAGTGTGCTGGTTTTATGCCAGTGCTTCAGATTTTGCTTAGAGAAGAAGGTTGCAGCAAGTTTAACTGAGTTGTTACCGTTGTCTTGCCAACAGGATGGCACCCAGCTGCTGCTCGGTGATGAGTCAACCCCTCAGAGGCCTGAGTACTCTTTGGGCAGAGTTTGAGATCAGAATTAGTTCTTCTTTTCCCCTGCCTCAGATGGTTCCTATGACTTGTGACCTCCCTTCCCAGTGCATGAGCTCCAAGTGCACAGCAGTGAGACAGGCTGGGTCTGTTTAGACAGGGTGATGCTGAGGTCCTTCTGGGTTCAGAACAGAGATAGTGCAGGAGATTCTATTCTGCTGATATTTTAAATTTTGTTGGGTTTTTTTTTATTATTTTTTTATTTTGTTTCCTCTGCAGTCCAGTAACTCCAGAAGCAGCACAGATATTCTCAGATCTTTTCAATCACTTTAGTATTATCCTGTGTGACATATTGTATTTTCTTCAGATATCTCAGCCCCCCCCAGACTTGATGGACTGTGGTACTGGTAGTTGAAATGATGACAGAAATTAAGAATGCCTGTTTCATAGTAGACAGATGGACAATGGCTTTCAGTATTATAACCTGCCCTTCCAAGATGTTTTCTCGCCATGTTAAATAAACTAATTTGCAAAACTGAATTTGCAAAACTAATTTGCAAAAAAGAAACCTCTACAGAAAGATCTCACTGCACATTGGCAGTACATTGGGGACCACAGCTAAGCTGGTGGAACTGGAAGGAAAATGTGGATACTGGTAGGAAAGGCAAATAAAATATTTTATATTTATTCTGTAACAAACTCCTCTGAGTGGATGAGATTAAGAAAGTTTGTAGAACATGGGAGTTCTGAATTCTTATTCTTTTTATGTCCCTGTTTGATAGTTATACTTGAGTCTATTTAATGAGGTTTTGCATGACCTAGAAGTTGATTTGTATGTGAAGCAGGGAAAGATGCCTTGTCTCTATTCTGGACTAGTGTGCAGCCAGGATTTAGGACTTTTTGACTTCCAGTTCAGTTCTTTTCTCTGTGGATATAGAGTATTTCAGTGAAGTATAGGGTGACCTTGTAAGGTTTTCTGACTAGTCAGGGCAGAAGAGGGATGAGCCTATTTTTCAACAACTTTCCAACCCACACTTTCCGATTTGGAGGTTGCCAAACCCTGAATGCCCTCAGATATCTTGAAAACTGAACGTCACAATTCATAAAAATAATTTTTAACACTTCCCAAATTGCATTTGTGTGAGCAGAGAAAACTAGGAAAGCTTTGTCAGAATTAGTTCCACAGAGTTTGTTACTTTGATATTCCAGGACAGATGAGCAAGCATGTTGAAAAATCACCTGTGCTTTAAAAATGCAAAGTTGAGAGCCTCTGTGCTCACTGGGATTTTTAACAGTCAGCATGTTCAGACATGCTGCTAAAGAATAAGTTTCAAGGACTGGCAGTTCTTAAATAGACAAATGAAGGTTTGTGCTTTCTGCCTAGTTTAAGAAAATGCCATCACTTGCTGTGCTGCCACTCCCTTTCCAGCAAAACTCCCAAGATCTTAAGAAATCAGGTGAGACTAAAACACACTGAGCCAATTCCAGAACAATAAGAATAGTGGAGCTGTAACAGTGGAAATATCTATTGCATAAATTATTATTCAGAACATGTTAAGGGAAAAGAGTAACTCCAAGGGAGGCTTCCCTTTTTCAACTTTGAATCATATTTTTTTGAGGAGAAAGTGAGAGATGGTCCCATGAAACCAGTGCAGTGAACTTTGGAGGAAAAGAGAGAATGGCTTTCTCTGATACTTCTGTTCTTGCTTTTTGATTTTTTTCAGTCAGCTTCTGATGCCTGTGAGGGAAACTAGAGCCCAGGCTCATTGGTATTCTTTGCCTTGGGAGTTATTTGTGTCTGAGCAGAGGAGGTGAAAAAGGCTTAAACGAGGAGTTGTTTAAAGACCATCCTGCCCTTGCCTTGTAACAGAACAGAAGACAGCCATAAATTTGGAGTGGCAGGGAATCTAACCCTCTGAGTCTAGCTAATTTCACAATTTCCTGTTATCTTCTTCCCCTCACTTGGCAAAGACACCTAGTCCATGTTGATTGATGGACTTGGCGTTTTATTTTACCGTCATTCCTCATGGTCAGATTTGTCTTGCTGTCTTGGCTTTATGGATCCAGGCTAATTCAAGTATTTAGGATTTGACTCACCAACTTTGATTTCTTTGCCCTTGTTTTGTACAGTGGCAGAGCACAGTTGCCACTTCACGTAATTTACTTTGGCAGAACGACTCCTGCATTTCCCTGGTGTAAATCAGACCTTTTTACTTCTGAGCCATAAAAACACAGTTGAGCTGCAGTCAGCTGTGATTGTGTGTACTTCTCTTCATGAACTCACTGCAAAGGCCCAGAGCTCTGGGGGAAGGGGGGTGTTGAACACAGGAATTCACCACAGCACCCCTGCAAATCCACCCCACAATTGTTATCATTGACTCAGTACTTCTTGGGAACACAGACACTGGAGATTTTAAAAACTGCAGATAGAGCTTGATCTTTTTTTTTGTTTGTTTCCCAGTCCTGTCATTCTGTAGCTAGTTCTGATATGGTTTCAGTTTTTATTTAAATGGAAAGTATCAAAGCTCCTTGGGAAAAAAAAAAATTCAGAAGTACAAACAGGAAAATAATTGGCGTTTCTATTTTTGTTCTATCTTTAAACATTTTGTGATTTCTTGTCCACTTTGATTTTATTGCTCATTCTCTCTAAATGCTGGGACTTTTCCATCCCAGCACATGTTCACGAGAGTGAGCCTATTTCAAACAATCTTATAATGCAGACTCACTGTTCAGTTTAGAAAGTATAAGTTTTGTTTTTTGTCACAATCCCAAAGTCAACAATAACAGGGGGATGTTATCTGAAATGTGGATTTTCGGGGATTTTTAGTCAGACTCCTGGTGAGAGCTTAAAGCTTATAAAGGGTCTGGTGCAAGAGGGTTTGTTCTGCTATCACATCACTTTCTTCTCTGAGAGAGAGGCAAGATATGACAAGTTGCGCTACTTGTTCCATCACCAAGTTGAATCACCTCAAAAATCACCTTACTGGTGTGTGTCCAGCACTTGAGTGTGAAAAGTTCATCTCTCTTATTCAGCTTAAACTCTTCTTTAGATTTAAGATAATTAAATACAATCTGTAATTATCTACTTGAGTTATGTAGAAAATTCAAATGCTGTGTGCCGTGAGAGTGCAGAATATATGATAATAGAAAGGTTTACTGCCAAATGAGAGTGGATTTAAATTCAGTAGTGCAGGAGGTGCCTTTGGTCTTAATATTCCCATAATCCCTAGTTACAAGGAATAACAATAACAAAGGTTTTAAAGTCCTTTTCTGCTCCTGGAACAATTAATACACTGAAAGATTCAATTTATGTTCTTTGATGCAGTACACAAGGCAGCTGTCCAAGCCTAGATTATTGTTTATATTTGAAAAGAAAAAGTCTGAACTCAAAGGATCATCAATACTTGGGATCCCTGTGGGCCACCTCAACTAAGCAGCAAAGCCGTTTCAGATCACCTGTTTTGGTGATGGTTGTACACTTTACCCTCATGCTAACCAAGGTAGACCAGCCTGACTCCCTGCATTTGTCCCCTGCTTACAGCAATGCCTGGCTGAGTCTTTGCAGCAGTCACGGTCCCTGCCTCTGCCTGTCTCTCCCCTCTGGTGAGGATGCAGCGAGAGGTGAGGAAAGCAAAGGAATTGTCACAAGCAAATGATGCTGAATCCACGCTGTGCTGTGAAATGACTCGTACCATAACTCACCTCAAAGTGCAACCACACCACTGACTGCTGCTGTTTGGCAGCTGAAAGTGGACTTCTCACAGTCCTTTGGAGGAATGCACAGAGGAAATTTATTGCTAGTTCTTGTATAGAAAGAGTCAGAGGAAATTTTTGGAGACGGGTCCCTCAGCATTGCTTCCATCAAAGTCCCTCACATTTTTGGTCTGCTTTGAATTACTCTGCCTCTTTACACCTGAAGAGGCCTGGGAGATCACTGTACTGCAGTGGTGTGTTCAGTTTCTGTGTGTGCAAAAGTATTGATTTGTACTGGGAGCTTTCCCAAGAATGTCTGGCAAAGGCAGAAGAGTTTATGTGCTCTGTTTGTTTGCTCTGTGATTTCCTGGCAGCACTGCCCTTGGTGTGAAACTGTACTGGTTACAGGGAACTGTGGTTACTGAACCTCTGCAAAAGTGCTTGGTCACAGAAGGAATGGGACATAAACACTGGTTCTAATTTGAGC